>JAVIWB010001220.1:661207-1322415 GCA_031893035.1 Dermolepida albohirtum
AATTAGAATTACAATAATTGTATTGTTGATTTAAGATATATCCATAATAATACGATGGAGCCTCTTCCAGTGATAAGTTCTCCTTATGCCTCTTGCAATTCTGTTCGCCACTTTCTTTTTAGCCTTCTGTACTATTATGGTTATAACACAAGATAAAGGGTGTTTCAAATTGCGCGGTTTTTTTTAAGAATAAATAAAATGTAGATGGCGCGCTGAAATTGTCTCGGTATGTGGGCTTTTAAAAAATGTGATGTATGACATTTATAAAAATGGCTTTGTACACGGTACAATAACGCGTTCAAATTGTTGAATTACTTTATGAAAATCAGCGTTCTGTGAAAAGAGTTTTTAGAAAATTACGTGAATTTTATGGTTTACGTAATCGTCCATCTGAAAGCACTATTGTCGAATTATTAAAAAATTTCAAAAGACCGGTTCCGTGGAAGATCAAAAAAGTGAAAAATACAGTCGTAGTGGTCGTTTACAAGAAAATATTGGTTTGGTTCGTGAGAGTATTGCTGAAGATCCTGGAATGTCCATTAGACGACGTTCACAACAACTGGACTTAGTGGATCAACGACATGGCGTATTTTACACAAGGATTTAGGGGTAAAGGCATATAAGGTTCAAATAACACAGGAACTGAAGCCATTAGTTCATTTAAAACGTCGTTCATTTGTCATTGTCATCAATGAACAACCAGCTGATATTTTGAACTTGGTGGCTGTGTTAATAAACAAAATTGCCGTATCTGGGGTGAGGAAAATCCACGAATTATTCATCAGAAACCTATGCATCCTAAACGAGTTACTGTTTGGTGTGCATTATGGTCAGGTGGTGTAATTCGACCTTTCTTCTTTGAAAATGCTGCTGGTGAAGCTGTAACTATCAATGGTAATCAATATCGTCGCATGATACCCAAATTTTTGTGGCCTGAATTAATGAATATTGATCTAGAGGATATATATATATAATCTATACATCTAAGCACAATTTTATTGCCAAAATTTTTATTTTTCTACATAGCCCCTCAATTTGTGTACACTTAATTCAATGGCATTCAAGCTTTTTATACCCTTGATATAATAAGATTCTTTGAGGCTGTCAAAACAAGTTTTAGTTTCTTCATTTGAGCCGAATCTCTTTCTAGTCCAATCAAACGTTTGTTCAAATTGGAGAACAAGGTGTCACCAAGACTAATGTCTGACTTATGGCAGTAAATCAAATATTTATAGTTATGAATAAGTTGGTACATTGTCGTGATGAAATAAAATTATTTTCTTTGCCAAATGTAGTCGATGGTTATCGTTTTCTCAAGATAGTTGAAGAGTACTACACCACATTCAATTTTAAATCTGCAATAACCATTACCTTCCCATTCTTTGACTATTTGTTTGTTTTGTCACAGTGATGGATCCATGTATCATCGAAAGTTATAAAGTGGCGCAGAAATTCAAAGGGATTCTGTTGAAAAAGCTCCAAACACTGCTTCGAACGACGGTTTTGATCGATTTTTAATAACGGTCTAGATGAGAGCTTTTTCATATATACACTACCGGTCATATTTATTTGCCCACCCTTAGTTTTAGCCAAAATTATTAAACTATCAAATGTGTACTGAAAATTTATTTATTGTACCAATACAATAGTGTAAAATAAACATAAAATAGTTACATTTTTCTTATATAAAAACTTTATCATTAGTTATTATTAAATTTTGCTCTCATCAATGTGCCCACCT
This sequence comes from Dermolepida albohirtum, assembly GCA_031893035.1. NCBI lineage: Eukaryota > Metazoa > Arthropoda > Insecta > Coleoptera > Scarabaeidae > Dermolepida > Dermolepida albohirtum. The sequence goes on from JAVIWB010001220.1 coordinate 662,949, forward strand.
TTATTTTTGATAATTGCGGCACATAACCGCGGCATCCTTTCAATTAATTTTTGCAGTGTATCTTCTGTAATTTGTGCCCAGGCTTCTTGAAGTTGTTCCCACAGTACAGTGGTGGATGATAGAGCACGTTCTCGAACCTTCCGGTCCAATTCTTCCCAAAGAAGCTCGATTGGGTTCAGATCAGGACTTTGAGCTGGCCATACCATTATAGAGATTTGCCCTTGCTCTTCTAGTTGACGCAAGTAATCGCCACACAATCTAGAAGTGTGTTTCGGATCGTTGTCCTGTTGAAATACAAAATTTTCGCCAAGAATCCTTAGTCCTGAAGGAACAGCGTTATTTTCTAAAATTTCCTTGTAGCCTTCTTTTCTTAGGATTCCCTCAATTTTGACGAGATCACCTACAGATCTTCCACCAAAACACCCCCAAATCATTACTGAACCTCCTCCAATTTAGTCGTTTTATCTTGTTTTGCTTTCGTAGTAGTAGTTTTCGCAGAGCAATTCTTCCGTATAAACCCGCTTGCCTTAGCCTTCTCTGTACCGTGGACACACTAATTGATTTAGCACGCCCTCTATTCATTTCAGCAGCAATTTCTGGTGCTGTTTTTCGTCTATCGCGTCTACTTATCCGTATTAGATGTCGGTCATTTGCAGACGTCGTCGCTTTGCGTCGTCCAGATCTTCTTTTGTTGGAAAATGTACCACTTTCTTCAAATTTTTTAACGTTATAATCAACGGTTCTGCGATTTAATCGTAATTCTTTTGCAATTTCGCGATTAGTTTTACTCGTACAATGATAAGCAATTATCATAACACGCACTTCAACAGATAATTCCTTCGTCTTCGGCATTGCATTAAAATATTCACAATAACTCTCTATTTCACTGTTTTCGCAACAAAAGATGAACGATGACTGACATCAAATTTATTTTCCTTTTTGAATAACACATCCTAATATTGTAATTAGTTAGTACAATAACACAATATTGGTAATACCTTTCGGAAATGCAGGTAAAACTGTTAATACTGTAGGGATTAGCCTATATAATATTTATGGTATTTTTCCAATTTATGACATCTTTACGGTATATCATAAACAATTAAGATTTTCGTAGAAATTCATATGGAATTACTTCCACTAATAATATTGTTGAATAATTATAATAAATAAATGCTCATATAAAATACATCTTGCCCGATGACTTGAAATCTCTAACATGGGTAGGCTCCTCACTTTGTTATGACGATCATTGAATAATCGTCATATCAAAAGGACCAAAACCATTGACAAAGTTCACAATTCAATACAACTTCCTTTTATTACTCCGATCGCCAACTATGTTAGGCTGAGAACATTATCTCCACACATACTTTCATTATTTGTATAAAAATTGTCAAAAATTTTGCTTTGAAAATGGGCCGTCACTATAGAATCTGCATTTTATACAATTAGATAATGCACGATAATTGATCAATTGGAAAGTACCTACTCATTTATATATAGTCAGTCACAAAAACATTCGTACACCTCGTAAATATTGAAAATCATCAAGTGTGAACATCCGGCTATGATGAAGCATATTTACCTTCAATAAACCTTATTAAAAGACATTAAAAACCTCTAATAATAATATGAAAAATGTTATTATTTACAACTAACGGGTGTTAGTTGTACATAATAACATTTTTATACAAAACAGAAATATTGTTGGAATGAATTTTTTTTATTATAATCTGGTAGATAAGTTCATGGCATTTATTTTTTAAATATGATTTCCGGCATATGTCCGCCGCGGCTACGAGTTACGTGGTCCATTCGATCCGTCCAATTTTTGACTACTTTTTCCAATAAATCGGCCGTATGGCGTCAATGGTGAATATTGGCTTCCAATGCTTCAAGAGTTGCTGGTTTGTCGGCATAAACCAATAACTTAACATAGCCCCATAAAAAGTAATCCAGAGGCGAAAATCGCACGAACGAGAGGCCAGTGAACAGGACTACTGAAAATAAAGTTGTCACCAATTTGATTTTGCAATATTTTACAATACACCGATTGTTAAGCGCGTTGTATGGCAAGCTGCGCCGTCTTGTTGGAACCAAATGTTGTCGATGTATAGCTGATTAATTTTTGGAAACAAAGATTTAGTCAGCATAGCTCGATAGCGCTCGCCATTCACCGTAACGCTAAATATTAGGTGCTTTTACAGAGATGAGTTGTAAATACATGTGTGGTAATAAATGCGAATCGGCCAATTGGCCAAATTTATTCAAAAAGCATATTCTGCAGTGCAGATTGAAAAAAATATTCAAAATTTCCTGAACTGTTGAAATTGTACCGAGAAGTAGACGTCTAGGTCTAAGTGCAAATAGTTAAAATTGACGGATAAGTATACTTACACTAGCTGTACAGATGGAATTTTATACTGGAAAGAAAGTAGATTAAGAAAACATTAAGAGAATTTGAATAAAAGCCGTATATAACTGAAGGGTACCACGTAGAAAATCTTTCGTTAGTGAATCTAATCTTTATAATAGGCAACTATTAACGACGCTTAATGAAATGTCTTCTGCTATAACCAGTTTCTCTTGAAATTCACTTTATGTTTTGTAATGTAATTTCTTTTCAGTATAAAATTCCATCTGTACGGCTATCCTCAGTGCACTTATCTATTAGTTTTAACCCATTGCACTTGTACGAGGGAGCGTTTTTATATTCGCGGAATGAGCGGCTTGTAGAGGGGTGAGTAGGCGCATTGGGGGCGTGGCCTGTGCAGCGACTCATGATTAGTATAAATACGAAGTTTCATTGTTATTAGACAGTTAGTCTTTGAGCTATCGTCAACCAAGTAACATAATCAGGAGTGAAAAGTGAAATATGGAAAAAATCGAATATCGTGCCGTTATAAAGTTCCTTACCAGACAAGGAAAATCAGTCGCGACCATAATGAATGAGATATCATTGGTTTACGGCGACTCTTGTCCAGGAAAAACCATGGTGTACAAGTGGCATAGTTTATTTAAACAAGGAAGGGAATCCCTTGAAGACGACCCGAGGCCGGGCAGGAGCATTGAGGTGACCACGCCAGCACTTATCCAAAAAGTTGAACGAATTGTACTCGAAGATGCTCGACTAGAGAAGAAACAACTCGCAGAAATGGTTGGAGTATCCGATACAACAATTTTTAGAATCCTACACGATCATCTCGGCATGTCTAAGGTCAGCGCAAGATGGGTGCCGAGAATGCTCACGCCGCCGCAAAAACAACAGCGCTTAGAGTGTTCGCGTGCATTTTTGGACCTCTGTAATGAATACAAGGATGGTGTATTGAGTGGAATTGTTACTGGAGACGAAACTTGGGTTCATCATTATGAACCTGAGTCCAAACAAGACTCCATGCAGTGGCATAAAAAGGGCACAGCACCCCCCAAGAAATTTAAAGTGTCACAATCAGCTGGGAAACTCATGGCAACGGTATTTTGGGACTCGGAAGGAATATTGTTGATTGATTATAAAGATAAAGGTGTTTCTATAACCGGAGAATATTACGCTTCAATATTAGAGCGACTAAAAGAAGCTATTAAAGAGAAAAGACGGGGAAAATTGACAAAAGGTGTTCTACTTTTGCACGACAACGCGCCCGTCCACAAGAGCCGCGTTGCGTTAGCTGCCCTGCATAAGGTGGGCTTCGAAATTGTGAATCACCCACCCTTCAGCCCAGACCTGGCCCCGAGTGATTATTACCTGTTTCCGAAAATGAAAAAAGAGCTGCGGGGTAAAAAATTTACTACCGATGATGAAGTCAAGGAGGCAGTTTCGGCGTATTTTGCAGATAAAGAGAAATCATTTTTTTATGAGGGTATAAATAAATTAATTGAAAGATGTGAAAAATGTATCCGTCTTGCAGGTAAATATATTGAAAAAGAAAAATAATTTGGTTTTTTTATTTCCACCCCTTGTCCCCCATTCCGCGAATATAAAAACGCTCCCTCGTAAGTGTACGAAAACTTTTGTGACGTTCGATGTTAGAATATTTAGCAAATTTATTTATAGTTGTAAATAATAACAGTTTTCATACTATTATTAGAGGTTTTTAAAGTTGTTAAATCGAGCTTTGTTATATCCGGATATTCACATTTGATGATATTCAACATTCGACGGGGTGTACGAATACTTTTGTAAAGTAAAGCAGTGTTCGGTTGTGTATATATATATATATACCTAGTCAAGTCATAAATACTGGTACATAACTGAACGCACTCATTACGAATGTAACACTGGGCACATCAATTTCGTGTTGATTGCGATTTAACAGTTGACATTTATGCTTCATTGTGACGTAAAAAGTTTTTGACATTAATTGTTTACAATCATGGAATGGGACATCGAAAATCTTATTGTTGTAGTTGGCCTACTAAAATGCAACATGGAAAAAGGCGATATCTTTAGGACGTGGCGACCGCTGGGAATGTTTGAGGATATTGGTGGAGTACGAGGCTGTGAAAGATTCGGCCGTCCGCGCACTGTGAGAACTCCGAAAGCGATCAATGCCGTGAAGAAACGAATCGACCGAAAACCGCTGCGAAAACAGAAAATCTTGTCGCGGGAAATGCAAATTTCACAAAAATCCATGTCTCGCATTATCAAAGAAGATTTGGGACTCAGCGCGTACAAGCGACACACTAGACACCTGCTCATAATCGCATTGAAGGAAAAACGCAAGCGAAAATCGACAGCGTTACTCAGCCGGTACGCGAGAACGCTCACAGACAAATTCTGTTTACCGACGAGAAAATCTTCACCGTAGAAGAATCGTTCAATAAACAGAAGGATCGTGTGTATGTTCGGTCATCCAGAGAAGCATCCCAACTCATCCCGAGGGTTCAAAGAGGCCACCATCCCGCGTCTGTAATGGTATGGTGGGGAGTGAGCTACGATGGCGTTACCAAGCTCCATTTTTGCGAGAAAGGAGTAAAAACATTGACCAAAGTATATCAATCGACCGTCTTGGAATCCATTGTGAAGCCTCTCAACCAATCAATATTCACCTATAAGCCATGGACTTTCCAGCAAGACTCTGCTCCAGCTCACAAAGCAAAAACGACACAACTGTGGTTCAAAAACAACGTTCCGGGCATCATATCAACGGATGATTGGCCAGTTGGTAGTCCAGACCTCAACCCGTTGGATTACAAGTTGTGGTCCGTATTAGAGAGCATTGCTTGCTCTACTCGACACCCAAATATTGAGTCGTCGAAGCGAGCCCTTGTCCGTGCAGTGGACAATTTCCCCATGCATGAAGTGCGTCTCGCGATCGATGAGTGTCCACATCGTGCTCTAAGGCAAATGGAACTCATTTCGAATAAGTTGTTCTAAGATTTGTAGCCATTGAATAACCCAATAAAAACAAAAAAAAAATTTTTTTCAAATATTAATCCGTTTGGCGTCGATTTTTCTGTGTACCAGTATTTATGACTTGACTAGGTATATATATATATACATATATAGTATATATATATATACATATATAGTATATATATATATACATATATAGTATATATATATATATATATATACATATATTAAAATTTAATTTTTCATTATTAAAGTCGTAGTCAGTAGAATAACTAAAATTATTACAGATTTCACAAAATTATTCTTTAAGAAGTAAAATCATTTCTAAAGCTAAAAAAAGTGTTCCTACAATAAAAGTTGGAAGACAGTTTTGTATCTTAAAATACAAATTTTTATTTTAAGCATTGCGAGTATTACTCGAAATTTCTTGTAAAAGTCTTTATCCTTTTGCTAATCAATTCTTCGTTGGCTTTTAAGTTATTGATAGTTTAACAATTGGTACTCATAGCCGCAAGTACTATTTTGTGCAATAGCTTTGAGAATCTTCATTTTACTCAGCACTTCTAACAAATACGATTCCCTAATTTATAAGGCAAAGATGGATAGTTTTGGATATTTTCTTTTAAAATTTACTATAATAATTTCATGACACTCTCGAAAGAGACATACTGTATTTTTTTAGTGAATGGGTACACTTGGATGGGAATCACTAAAAGATCATTATTTTATAATCTTTTTTAATGGATTATGGTAAAGGATTTGCAAAATTTTAGCATTAAAAGGTCTAATTTAATTTTATCTATTTATTCTCCTTCATTGCTGTAATCTATTTCAATATTTTTGTTTTAGTTTCTGTTCTAGTTATTTCTAGGTTTTGGTATCTTTTGTATCTGATATTGTTTTTAGTTATTTAACAATGTACCAAGTAGGTTCACCGACATGCAAAAGTAAAAAAAAACTTCTTCAAGAACTAATATTTTTTAATCCAATAAAAAAGTATTTTGACTAAAGTAACACTTTGTTATTTCAACATAATTATGACTTGAATAAAACCAGTTTGGTGTTAAAAATGTGTAAAATGAAATTACAACTTACATTAGCAAAATCTTCTTTAGTATAGAAAAGAAAGAAGACAAACAATAAAATAATATATTGGATATATAAAGTAGCTAGAGAAGTGAAAGCATTTATATCGCTGTCGATGATTCAGATGTGCTGTTGAATGACAGTTATTCGACAGCACATCAGACCAAGAAGTCAACGCAGTTGATCGTTATATATATATATGGAGGCCAGAATCGAATTACAGCATGTTTCGAGCAGATCGAGGTATAAGAGGCGAATCTTGTATAACGAAGACTAGCTTCTCGGAGAGCATCGAAAAGTTCACTTGTAATTTATAAGGAAACATCAAAATTGGAATGCAATTGATTGGAGGCGTGTGCTGCTTATAGACAAGTTCGGATATTGCTTCAGGTCTCCTGACGGACGAGAAAGAATTTGGCGAAGAGTAGAAAACGTTTTACTGAATATATATTTCACCCAAGAGTTTGGGTTATGATGCACAGGTGGCATGGTAATTCGTGCCATTCAATAAGCGAACAGAAACCGTGCTTCCGTTCAGAAATTCCGGATCATCTGGGAACCATGCTCTTTGCGGAGTGGGAAGATATTCCCCGTAATGAAATAAAACACATTATTCAAGGTATGTTTAGAAAAATGAATTTGGTTATCTAAGTTCATGGAGTCAACACTCGATGTTAATATTTAATGGCTCGATGATTCTTTTCTGGGTTGGAACTGTTTCAGTTTTAGTGTAACAGTGACAGGAATAACATGTAACAGTAAGATATCTCATGTAAGTGAAGACGAAACGTCAGTAGCAGACGTACGGAGGACGCGGTTTCAACTCGAAAGCCAAGATGAAGTAACTGTGGACAACGATCGCGGATGTCTACAAGCAAAATTTACTAGTGACCCGTTTTTCATGCCGATGATTTATTTACTTTCTTCAGGATAATGGACGTCCTCATTCTATCGGAAAAATACTTGAACCTACAAACATATTTCAATAGAATATTATATTATTATTATCCAACATATGCGATCTCGATCTTCCTCCCTTTTTATATGTTTGAGATTATTAAAAATATTCCACTTATATAACGACGTTATAAAAGCTGTTTAGAAGTGGGTACACAGCCATAATGAAGAGATATTTTATAGCGAAGTGTGAGAAAACTTCTACATAGAAAGTGCAAGTATATCGCTACTCAGGACACTTAAAAAATTGCATAGCTTTTTTTGTAATATTGTAATAACTTATTTAGAAATAAAATCCTGAATAAGCATAATACCCCTCGTATTAGTTCATCGGAAATATTGAAATTTGTTATTTATATAAAATATTGCGGAATTGCAAAAAGTCATACGCAATACGTTGCAAATATTGAAGATTCCACATATGTAATTCTTCGTCATTCATTACATAAAATTTTTATTACATTCGTTAACTAAAACGTTGAAAAATATAATATTTATATATTGATCATACAATTGTAACACATATACAAATACAAATATTATCTTTTAACATAAATTTCCCTTGAGGTTAACCGCCAACAGTAATAATAGTAATTAACGTTATCGCTTGACATAGTAGGCTGCCCTCAATATGGCCACCAAAACGATGAGTATCGATTTAAAGAAAGACGGTATACTGGCAACCTGTATTCACCCGGGATGGGTGAAAACAGATATGGGAGGTTCAAAGGCACCTATGGACGTTGAAACGAGCGCCTCCGCCATTGTGGACCTACTTTACCGATTGAGTGAGGAACATAACGGAAATTTCTACCAATATGACGGAGCCAAAATGCCTTGGTAAAGAATAAATATATCGATCGTTAATTTGAAAAGTTGCTTGTACCAAATATTACTTAAATAAAATGTGTAAAAATAATTTTTTACAAGTATATGTATATATTAATAAAGCATGAATTTTAAAAGATTACTTTTATTTTGTTTTTTTTTTTACAATATATGTACAGATGTAATTTTATTAATATAATTTAACAAATATGGAAAAACTAAATTGCGTTTGAAATTATTGTAGTTAACTCAGTAGCAACGTATACCTGGGATGCAACTGATTTATAAAGCTCGAAACCGTATATTTTCCAATTTAACATAAACATCACCAATTGTACATATTTGACACTTAAACAAAGTAAAGATATTTCAAAATAGATTTATTCCAATTAAGATTAAAAGTACAGCGTGTTTCAAAAAGAATCTACATATTACAAAGTATTATTTTGTCCAAACTATCGATCGCTGCGCCTCAGCTCGGCTATTGGAGAAACGATTACATAGTCTAGTTTATTTAATAGCCGCTAGATGTCCGTTGTCTTCTGTTTTTCTTGGTAACCGTCATATGTTTAAAATGGCTACTCCGCAGCAGAATTCATTTTGTGTTCCCGAGTTTGCGAAGCGCAATTCCGTGATTACAGTGCAGAGACGTTTCAGGTTGAGCTACCAAATTGATCCTCCGAATGGGTGGAACATTTGTCGATGGTATCGACAGTTTGTAGATACAGGATGTGTATGTAAAGGAAAGAGTCCTGGCCGCCCTAGTGTTCCTGACGAAAATGTTGCACGAATTCAAACTGCTTTCCAACGTTATCCTTCAAAATCAACACGTTTTGCCAGTCGAGAGTTACAACTGCCAACAACAACAATTTGGCGTGTTTTGAGACGTCGGTTGGTTATGAAGCCGTACAAGTTACAGTTTTTACAAGCTCTGCGTCCTGATGACAAACGGAAACGTGTGGCATTTTGTAACGAGATTCATGATGCTATTGACAATGATAACACTTTCGCACAACGCAACGTGTTCAGTGATGTAGCGACTTTCCATGTTACTAGTCTTGTAAACAACTCTAAAACTGCCAACAACAACAATTTGACGTATTTTAAGACGTCGGTTGGTTATGAAGCCGTACAAGTTACAGTTGTTACAAGCTCTGCGTACTGATGACAAACGGAAACGTGTGGCATTTTGTAACGAGATTCACGATGCTATTGACAATTATAACACTTTCGCACAACGCATCATGTTCAGTGATGAAGCGACTTTCCATGTTACTAGTCTTGTAAACAAACACTGTTCGAATTTGGGGTCTACAGAACCCACATGCAGCCACTGAACATATACGAGATTCGCCTAAAGTCAATATGTTTTGTGCGATATCCCGATTATCTGTTTACGGCCCATTCTTCATTGATGATAAGACGGTTAACGGTCAGCAGTATTTCGCTATGTTACAAAACTGGTTGTTTCCGAGGCTGCACGAAGACAACTTCATTTTCTCTCACTGGAGTCGCCAAGTGCGTGAATATCTGAATGAAATACTACCGAACCACGGTCACCGAATTTGACACCCTGTGACTTCTTCCTGTGGGGTTTCGTTAAAGACAACGTTTACGTACCACCACTCCCACGGAACCTGGAAGAGTTGAAAAACCGGATCTGTACTGCCATAACATCAGTGACGAAGGACATGCTTGCCCGAGTATGGGAGGAATTTGAATATCGATGCGATATTGTTCGTGTCGCTCATGGAGGACATATTGAACACCTGTAATCTGAGCTTAAGAGGTTCATAAATATGTGTGTAAAGTTTCATATTCGTATGTCTTAAAGTTTAATAAATATATGAATTCGAAATACGTATATTCTTTTTGAAACAGCTTGTACTTTAGGTAGCTGTAAAGTCTATTTCACTACGACATTCTGAGAGCAATTATGGTTCTTATGTCTCCCTGGAGTTTCTTAGTTTCTTTGCATACGAGGATAGTTTGGAAAGTTTCAAGCTTCAACATGAAAATGATACTATACGTCAAAAATATTATGGTAAAATAATTGTGCATGTGTTAAAAGATACTTCTGAAAAGTTCAGTCATATTGGTTGCCCAGCTAATGTTAACAGTCGTTTGTGTTAGCCGATGTTAGTGTTTCGTGTAGAAATGAAAAACGTTAGATATCGAGCCCATTAAATTCTTGCATTTTAAAGGCAATACGTATATAAAGCTGAAATGGACGCCGTTTACAGGGACTCTGCACTATTATTTCCAGCAGTGAAATTTTGGGTAGTAGAATTTAAACGTGATCGTATTAGCTTGGTTTACGATGAACGTGCAAACACTATTGATAACATCAGGAAACATTCAAAATGTTGTATAGAGAAGGAAGAATAATTAAAGTTTTTCATTTATTTAACCTTTTTCTGTCCATAGAAAAATCAATCTCTTTTTAAATGCACTGCATACATTTTTTAAAACTAGAATAAAGACAGAAAATTTTGTTTAATGTTATAAATTGATTAACACTAGGCAAAAAGTAATAGTAAGTAAGAAAATCTATATAAAATTTTTGTTTAACTAAGTAAACTTATCGCCCGAAAATTCACTAGACGGTGAGATAGGCCACTTAAAACTTAGATTTATCATAGACTTATATTTATTGTTTCGACAACGTAACAATATTTGTTTAAAAAATATGCAAATAAGAATGTATTTAGTGTTATCAAAACAATTCCGTAATATAAACAGAAAACTCAATATATTCTTTGAGAAGATTTACTTCACTACGTCTACATAAATGGTACCAATATACAATGCGATCAAAAATTACTGACAGTGTTGTCCCCCTGAAAAATTGGTAGTTAAATAATATCCGGTGTTTTTTTAAGAGCTTGAGAACTTAAAATGATAATACAAGACAGAAATATTGTTGGAACGAACATTTTTTTTATTATAATCTGGTAGATAATTTCATGGCATTTATTTTATATATATATATATATTTTCCGGCATATGTTCGCTGCGGCTACGAATTACATGGTCCATTCGATTCCAATTTTTGACTACTTTTTCCCAATAAATATGGCCGTATGGCATCAATGGTGGCTTGATTATTGGCTTTCAATGCTTCAAGAGTTGGTGGTTTGTCGGCATAAATCAATGACTTAACATAGCCCCATAAAAAGTAATCTAGAGGCGTTAAATCGCACGAACGAGGAGACCAGTGAACAGGACCACTTCTGGAAATAAAGTTGTCACCAAATTAATTTTGCAATAAATCTATTGTTAACCGCGCTGTATGGCAAGTTGCCCCGTCTCGTTGGAACCAAATGTTGTTGATGTTGATTAACTGATTAATTTTTGGAAACAAAAATTCAGTCAGCATCGCTCGATAGCGCTCGCCCTTCACCGTAACGGCAGCTCCTTCCTCATTTCGAAAGAAATAAGGACCGATGATGCCGTCAGCGTGTAAACCGCACCAAACAGTCTATTTTAATGAATGTAATGATTTTGCTTATAGACGAAGCCATTTAACCAGAAATAAGCTTCATCAGTAAACACAATTCCTTGATAAAAATGCTCACTTCGGCCAGTTTCAAATGAGCCCAATCAGCAAAAATGCGACGCAAACGATGGTCGTTTGGCTTCAATTCATGCACGAGCTGTACTTTATAGGCACGTAAGCTAAGATCCTTAGGTAAAATTTTCCACGTAGTTGAGGGACAAAGGCCAACAAGTTGAGAACGACGACGAATCGACATTGTTCGTGTGTATGTAATCGCTGAGTGGACTGTATTTGTTTTCTTCGAGGTTCACATTGGTGTAAATGAATAACTAGTCTTACTTATGAGGTATATTTAATATTTAGGTTTCAATGGTAATAATAACACTTGCTACATTGACATTACATTATTCATTTTCGTTCACTGCGCGCATGCGCCTACTTCCTCCCTGGTGGTTAAAAATAAAAATAAAAATGCTGTAACATATGCCGCCCACCTTGAAAGGTAGCTTTCAATATTAGTAAAAATGGTAAAAATATTGTTCTGACATATAGGATATAAAATAATAGTACAGTTCATTATAAGTCCAACTAGTCATTATTTTCCTCAAGGGGGATAATACATATTTTCGACACTGGGCGTTGAAACACTTTACCACTAGGCGTTTTCACAGACACTACACGAGTGATGTTGTCTAATCCTGGATGGAGTTTGATGATCCTCGCCATGGGCCAGTGTAGTGGAGACAAATTATCTTCTTTCAAGATGACCAGTGTGCCTTCCTGAAGTGATGGATGTGAATTCGTCTTCCATTTGGATCTCTTCTGTAGTTCGGTTAAATATTCACGCGACCACCTTTTCCAGAAATGTTGAGTTAATTGTTGTAGGCGTTGGTACCTAGTAAGTCGGTTAATCTGTTGATCTTGAACATCTTCTTGTGGTGCAGCAGCTAATGATTCTCCAATTAAAAAGTGAGCAGGAGTTAAAGGTAAAAAGTCGTCGGGATCATTGGATAAAGGGGACAGAGGTCTGGAGTTTAAACAAGCTTCAATCTGAATGAGTATCGTATTTAACTCTTCATAAGTCAAAGCGGCCCTTTCCAATATTCTCCGTAAGTGAAATTTAGTCGACTTTACACTCGCTTCCCATAAACCTCCTACATGAGCTGATCTGGGAGGAATGAACACCCATTTAATTTTATCATTAGCTAAAAAATTGTGAATTTTGTCGTTGTGGAATTTATCATTTATTAATTGGTACAATTCAATGAAATGGTTATTCGCACCAACAAAGTTCAGACCATTGTCCGAATGAATTACGGACGGTTTTCCTCTACGAGCTATAAATCTTTTGAGTGCATTCAAAAAACTCTCGGTTGTGAGATTACTGACTAATTCAATGTGAATTGCACGCGTAGCAAAACATACAAATATGCAAAGGTATGCCTTGACTAGCCTTGCATTTCGTAAGCTTCTGTCCTTGATTAAAATAGGACCAGCGTAATCTACGCCGCATTTTGAGAAAGGCCTGCAGGGCAATACCCGTGAGCTGGGTAAATCACCCATTAGGAATTTAGTAGGTTTTGGATTAATTTTAAAACATTTGGTGCAAGTTCGGAGAACTCCCTTAACTGTTGATTTGCCATTGAGAGGCCAGAATTCTAATCTTATTATGGATAATAAATTTTGTGCACCAGCGTGTAAATGTTCCCAGTGGTATTTTGTGATAATCAATTTTGTTAATTTATGATTTTTAGGTATTATAATTGGATGTTTTTGAGCGAAGTCTAAATTGGAATGCCTTAATCTTCCGCCGACGCGTAATAATCCGACTTCATCTAGAAATGGATTCAAATTCAATATTTTACTACTAGGTTTCAATGCTCGTTTATGTGATAACGAATAAATCTCATTAGCAAATACCTCCTGTTGAGTTAACTTAACTATTCTTTTCAATGAGCATTCTAATTCATCTGATGAAAGTTTCTGTGATTTAAACCTTGCTTTATCTAGTGTCGCACGTTTAAATCGCATACAATAGGCAACTATACGTTGTAATTTGCTTAAACTCGAATATTTGTTAAATAGGTCACCATTGGGTTTATCAACAGCTGCTAAACTAATTACTGATTTCTTAGTGTCAGGTAAGAATTCAAAATCTATCATATCTTGTTCGTGATTTAATTCATTGGTTATTATAAAATCTGGTCCATGCCACCAAAGTTTTGAATCCTGTATCTCCAAAGCATTAAGACCTCTGGAAATAATATCTGCGGGATTAAGTTCTGAAGGAACGTGTTTCCATTCGGTTACATTCGATAATTCTCTTATGGTTGTTACACGATTAGCTACAAACGTTTTCAACTGACACGGGTCAATTTGTAACCATGCCAAAACAATCGTGGAATCACTGTAAAGTATTGTCTGGGTTAATTGAATGTTCAATGTACGTCTTATAACATCTACTAATTTTGCTAGTAATACTGCTGCTAACAGTTCTAATCGTGGTAGCGTACATTTTTTCTGTGGAGCCACCTTGGACTTAGCACATAAGAGATTGGAACATTTTTCACCTTTAGCATTTCCTGACATTAAATAAATACATGCTCCGTAAGCTCTTTCCGACGAATCACAAAATCCATGCAATTCAATAAATTCTGGTTGGTAACATAATACTTGCCTTTTAATAATGACATGATTTATGTGCTGCATCTCTTCTAGAAATGTTAACCAAAGTTTTCCCAATTCCGGATCTAATTCTTCGTCCCATGCGATTTGTAGCTTCCATAATTGTTGCATAAATAATTTTGCTCTTATTATTGCGGGACCTATTAATCCAAGTGGGTCAAATATTCTAGAAATGGTAGCTAAAACTAATCTTTTTGTAACATATGTATGTTTAATTTCTAAATTTATTGCATAATTTAGTGTATCTGGTTCTGAAATCCATGAGAGTCCCAGGGTTTTCAAGTCTCTATTATCACGAATTTCAATAATTGTCTCTGTGTTGTTGCTATCTTCTGCTATTTTGTTTAAAATCTCCTTATCATTTGAAGACCATTTTCTTAAATGGAATCCTGCTGTTCCTAATATATAAGACATTTCCTTGTATATTTCTAATGCCTCCACTCTGGAATTCACACTAACGAGTAAGTCGTCCATGTAAAATGAATTTCTAATTAGTTCACAGGTACGTGGATATTTATCTTGACAATCCACGGCTAATTGTCTGAGTACTCTTGTTGCCAAATAAGGTGCACTTGCTGTACCATATGTGACTGTATTTAAATTATATAAATGTATTGCTTGATCATCATTAGCTCTCCACAAGATCTGTTGATATTTACGATCATCTGGATGAATCAATATTTGCCGGTACATCATTTGTATGTCTGCACTAAGTACAAAACTATGCAATCTTAATCGTAAGACTATAGCAAATAAATCATCCTGTACTGTGGGTCCTATCAATAATGTATCGTTTAATGAAAGGTTCAAATCTGTTTTTGCCGATGCATCGAATACTACTCTGCATTTGGTAGTAGTACTACTTGATTTGAATACTGCATGATGTGGTAATATATATGACGGTTGCATTTGTTCAGTTTCTACATTGACGCGTTGTTGCCTCGTCATGTGGTTTAGTTGTTCGTATTCATTCATGAATTCTACATAATTAGCCTTTAAGGTTGTGTCCTTGCGAAATTTAGCTTCCAATGAATAAAATCGTTTGAATGCCATCGCCTTTGAGTTGCCTAAGTTAGCAATCTTTTCCAAAAAGGGTAATCTGACCACAAAACGTCCATTTGCGTCTCGCGTTGTGGTTTCAGAAAAATGTTGCTCACACAGTTGTTCAGTAGGTGATAAAAAACGTTTCTGTGGAATTTCTTCTAACTGCCAGAATCTTGTCAAATTCTCATCTAGAGTTTCATTTGAAATTTCTGTTGTAAAATTGCAAATTCGTTTTTTGCTTGCCTTCGATGGTATGTTAATATTACCCGTAACTACCCAGCCTAAGAGCGTTTCTTGAAATACAGGTTTATCTTCTCCTAGTTTATACTGATTAGCAAGAAGTAATTCATAAAATAAGCTTGCACCTATTAAGATATCTATGGTACCTGATTTATCAAAATTAGGATCAGCTAACATGATGTCTTTTGGATAATCTAATGTATATTTATCAAATCCAACGGGGGCAAATTCTCGGTGATAGTTGGTAAAATTAAAAATGTTAAAGTTGCCTTAAACTTGTTGTCCCGTGATTCGATAATTGTTTTTGTTTTCTGGGTAACTGTGGTTAATTTTTGATTTATCCCTGTTATTGGAATATGAATATCTTCGTGTTTTAACCTTAGTTTAGTACACAATGATTTTGTCATTATATTGCTCTGACTCCCTGAATCTAATAATGCTCTACATGTATGAGCCCTTCCTAGGTCATCATAAATTAAGATTTGTGCCGTTGAAAGTAAAACTAAATTACGATTTGAACTACTATGTGCAATTTGAAGTGATTGTTGATTTTCTGATTTCCTTTGGTCAATATTTGTTGTTGCAGTCAAATGGCAAAGTTCTGTGGATCCATGCGTGTGCGTTTTGTTTCGTGTATGTGAGCTATTGGTTTGAATAGCAAGTTCATTTAACTCCGTTTCGTTTTGTAAATTTGTATCATTATTTTGATCTGAATTTGTTGAATGTGTATTAAAGCGTTTACGATATTCTTGATTATGTAATAAAGTATTGTGAGCCAACCCGCATTTTTTGCATTTTCCTGACCTGCAGTCTCGCTGTGAATGCCCTGAACGTAAACAATTGGTACATAAATACAACCTTTTTACTTGATTGTATTTTTCTTTCGCGTTTAATTTCATAAATTCCGGACATGCATAAATGTAATGATTTTGTTTACAATATTGGCAACTCCGATCCTGATTATATTCTGTCATGGC
The DNA here is from genome assembly GCA_031893035.1 of Dermolepida albohirtum. Classification (NCBI taxonomy): domain Eukaryota; kingdom Metazoa; phylum Arthropoda; class Insecta; order Coleoptera; family Scarabaeidae; genus Dermolepida; species Dermolepida albohirtum. Next base: position 679,621 of record JAVIWB010001220.1, read on the forward strand.
AAAGTTTTGTTCTGCATATGTGTTCTTATAATCTTTGTTATAATTGCTCGATTGGTTTTTAATAAAACTTGGTGAACGCGAATTTTGTGTGCTTTGAGGGTATTTTTTGCTTGTTGTCTCTAATGTAAAGCATTTTTTGTTTAAAAACTTACTTAATTCATCAAAAGTTGGTATAGACCCTTCGTCGTCTAGAGAATTTTCCCATTCGCGATTAGTTATTGCGTCTAATTTTGATGTAATTATATATATTAATAATACATCCCATTCTTTTGTTGGTAATTGCAACTTGTTTAAAGCTGATACATGATAATAAACTGTGTCAGTTACTTGTCTCAATAATACAGGCGAGTCTTTTGTTACCGATGGTAATTCGAACAGCTGTTTGAGATGATTATTAATTATAATACGTTTGTTTTCATATCGTTTTTTAAGTAATTCCCATACAATTGCATAGTTGTCTGATGAAATTACATACGCTTGCACTAACCGTAACGCCTCATTTTTTAGACAAGATTTCAAATAGTAAAATTTTTGAATATCTGTTAAATTCACATTATCATGAATAAGTTGTTTAAAAGCGTCATGGAACGGTAACCAACCATCGTAATTTCCCACAAATACAGGTAAACTGATTGTTGGCAATCTTAAATTTGCTGTCGGATCACCCGTATTATTAGTATTTGATGAAATTGAACTTGTACTGTTTTGATTAACAGTTTGTGCATTTGCATTAATAATTGATCTAGCCTTGCTGATAAGCTCAAAAAAACTATCTTCTATTTCTTGCCGCTCCGCTTCTTCTGTTATATCAATGATTTCTAATTTCGTTTGCACCTCTTCGAATGTTTCGAAATGTTTTTCAAGTTTTTCTAACCTTAATTTAACTAGGTATTGATCATTTATGTTGTCACTGCTTTCTAAAAAATGTTTGAATCTCGTTAAATGGCCTTTTAATATACCCCGACTTTGTCTTAATTCTCTTATCTCGTCTTCTTCTGTCATTTTGTGTTTTGTATATATACGTAAATGAGTGTATTTATTTTATGAATAAGATTGCTCGATTCAGATTGAATTTTATATGAGGATATTAAATATGTAAGGAAAAAAGGACTCACCAATGTTTTTTGCTGCTTCTTTATCGTGATCGTATGTACGTGTCGTTGTTTTTTGCTGATGTATGCGGTTCGTCTGGACCAAAAATATGTTCGTGTGTATGTAATCGCTGAGTGGACTGTATTTGTTTTCTTCGAGGTTCACATTGGTGTAAATGAATAACTAGTCTTACTTATGAGGTATATTTAATATTTAGGTTTCAATGGTAATAATAACACTTGCTACATTGACATTACATTATTCATTTTCGTTCACTGCGCGCATGCGCCTACTTCCTCCCTGGTGGTTAAAAATAAAAATAAAAATGCTGTAACAGACATTTCGACGTCTTCTTCAATAGTTCGCACTACAGCAGCAATATTCTCTTCGGTACGCACATTTCTATGTCTTGTTGATGGTTTTGAATCGAGAAGAGTAAAATTAGTGCGAAAACGATCAATTACTGCACGAATTGCTTGCTCACTAGGCCGCTTATGTTGACCGTAAAATGGACGAAGTACTCTATGAACCTCGCGAATAGATTTATTTTTTCAAAGTAAATTTCCGCAATTTGGAAGCGTTGTTCTGGCGTTAAACGATTCATGATGACTTACCACCTTACTGAACACAAATGTTAACACGGTTTGACATTATCAGCTGTCAAACCATAGTTATTGATATCGATAGTTCTCATGCAGCTTAAAAAATACCCATCACATAGGCTTTAAAATTGATGAATTAATGTAATAAATTCAAGAAAAATACGAAAAATAAAATAATTTTTGTCAAAAAGTTTATTCTCTTATCTATGCTCACAAAAAATTAATTCGTCCTCGTACATTGAAGCTGTTGTTGATTATCTCAATAGTTCAATCATATCAAAATATTTCGAGTTTTTTAATTAGGATACATCGATGTTCATTATAAAACATTTACAATAATAACATAATAAATCTCACAAAACACCATTACGCCTCTGATAACAACATATTTGAAAATGTTTGACGACGTAACTTCAATAAACGTATTCAATTAAGGATAGCTACCAATAGCTAACCAATTTAATCAATCGAAAATTACAGAAATTTCAAGTTTTCGATGACAGATATTACTTGTCAGGTATGGTACGTGACCCAGATTCATACGTTCTTTAGTTAAATTTCCCTTTCCTATCGATAAGTTATCGCTAGACATATCGGATGGAATATTTTGGTCTTCTATCGCTAGATAAATTGATATAATGACTTATAAAAATTACGTAACGTCTGAGAAATTCGATATTCATCATAATTATCACTATTACTTATGAAATACGTAAGACTGAAATGCACGTGTTCTCTGTACAATAAAATTTCTTCATTATTTAATTTCATTTGTTATTAGAATCAATTTTACGTATTTTCTTCATTTTTCGTGTGTTGGTCACCCTATTCTAACTATAATTTTTATTCTTTTTCGAGTTTTTGACCATTAGGGATAATAAAACATTTTATTCAAATGAGCGACATTTCAGACGCTAATTAATGGATTTTTCTTAGATATTAGACCTACTAAAATGACAACAATTCCGTCAGTTCCATACATAAGTATAAATGCGCAGAAATACCGTACAACTTTGTTTGTTTAAAATGTTTACGTTTTTGTAAATTGACAATTTTCAACAGAAAAAATGTGTGTACTTATAAAATATTAATAAAATTAATTATACATAAAATCGATGCATTATATATGTTCAAAAAAGGGAACCAACTAAATAAAATAACTTGAATAAAAAGGGAGAAATACCCCGAGATATCGTTGATATTAACAAAGTGTTTCATTATCCCTAATGGTCGAAAATACAACCGTAAATGGACACAATTTATAATAACTTTTATTTCAAATCTGACAGTTTTTTTGACAATACAAATACTTTATTTTTTTAATATTTATTAATTTTTAAAAGTACTTACTGACAGGTACTATGTCGTTTTCCTTATTTTTAGGTTTTCTTTTGAAGCAGCAATTCATTTTTATATAACTGATATGCACAAGAACACAAAACAAACGGCGCACCAAAAATACACAAAATATTTCTTGAAAACGCGCACAAACGCTGAAATTCCAGACAACACCAAGATTTATTTAATTCAAGTATATCGTATATGTTAGATTAAAGATTAAACACCGCCCGTAATGATAATATAAGATTGCAAGGTATTTAAAATATATTTTTCTAATAAAATAAAAATAAGACAGTATCAAAACCCATGTTTCGCGATATGCATTTTTGTCTAAAGAGAAAAAAGACTTAATCAATCGTGTGGTGTATCTTTTTGAAAGTTTCGCGTGGAATTGATTGAGGACGTTCCGCTTATTAAGTATTATAGCATTTATTATGACCATGTAACAACAGAAAAATGGCAACAAGTGTGTGAGTTGTATATATAAATAGAAAGTGAATAATTATGTGGAATATACATATACTGATGATGCTAGTACCACCTAGTACAACGAATGAAGTATGTATGGCTACAGTGAACGAATAAAAAACACGAACAAAAAATAAAGTAGGTTCCGCATGTTATATAAGTTTGTTGTGCGGTGGAGCATGCAAAATTCGGAATACACTGGGTCCCAAAACGAACATTAATCTTACAAACTAGCACAAAGTGCTTCATTGAAAGCTTCTATGTTTTACAAAATATATCTTGAGAAATACATAAAGAAATAACCTTTGTTAATTTTTTTAATTAAACTCTAAGAAATCTGCACTGTATCTGAAGACAATATGCTTTACCATTCTTAAAATAATAGTGACAATAAATGGATATTGTCATACTAATTTCGTCTGAAAACGAGGATGATTTCATGGGAAGTGAATGGGATAGTCCACGCAAATTATTCCCTTCGAATTATAATACTGGCTTCCTTTGTATGTGGTATACTATGAGGTGTCCACAAAGTATGTTTATTGTTACATTTTTTTACTTTACGTAGATTTAAAATCTATCGGACAATGAAACTCTTTATTATTATTTTCAAGATCGCTGTTTAGATTCGGAATATAGTGGATAAATTAGATTACTTCAACGGTAATAAATCTTCGTAAAAAAACAGCTCAAAAATCAGATTCAAGATTCGGGGCACTCATCTTACTGACAACTTGGACATTCCGAATTCTACGAGTAAAATGTGATGTTCACTCGATATGCTCACGATGCCTAGCTATCTCCTCGATGTTAATTCTTTGACCGTCCAAAACAATATGATTATTTTTATCGATCATTTTCATCTCGTTGCAGTTTTGATGGTCCTAGTTAGCTCATCAACTTTGTTGCTCACATCAGCACGTTTATTGGACAACTCAACGACAAATTGTAGTTTACGAAGAAGCATTTTCACCTAAGATTTGTCACATAGCCAAAACCTGAAATTTATTTAATCCTTTAAAAAATAAATATTGGATTCCTAATTAATGCATTTTAGAGTTTTGCTATTCTGCTGTACCTATAAAATCAAATGTCAGAAATTTACTGAATCTAATCTGAGGTCATAAAAAATATGGTCGAATGAGAATATACTATTAAGACTTTCCCAAAGATGGTGCAACTACACATCAAGGAAGTGAACGTGTACAAGTTGTCAGATAGGTGGGTATCGAAAATCTTGGATTATGATCGGAAAACGTGAAAGAATGTGAATGTAAAGTAATAATTCGAAGGCGTTTAACAAGGACCATGTTAATTTTTTGCAAAGATTTATTATGCTTGTCCTATCTCAAAAAACGCCAATGTATTTTTAACGGCAGATAAAATAATAGGTACAATTTCTTAAGACTATTTTACAAATAACCAAACTATTAAAAGTATTATACCACTCTACTAGGCAAATTAAAGAAAATATTTCTTGAAAAACAATCTGGAACAACTTATAAAAAGTTCCTTCACTACCACAACTTGCCTCCTCACACCACCCTATTGTTCGCAAAAAATTAGATCAAGATTTCAGGATATGCCTCACCAAGTAACTTCAATTTATTCCCTAAACTCGAACTTTTCCTCGCTGGAAAGAAGTTGGATGAAGAACTTATTCCTGTAAAGGAGCGGTATTTCGAGGGTTTTGTAAAGATTGTTGCAAAAATGACATAATGACGCTTTAGCATCGCCGGTTTATGTTATCGAAGTTGAATTTGTTGAGAAATAATGAAGAACTTAATTCCCTAACTCATTTGTTTCATTTCGAATCTTACTCATACTCGTATCTAGTGGTAAAAATTAGCCCTCCTTATTTATTTCGTTGTTAGACTTGTACTGACAAGTTCGCTAAATGATATACGTTTAGTTATGTCAAGGAAAATGTCGAAAAATTAAAAGGACACCGAATAGAAAAAAAGGAATAAAAATAACGGAGGAAAGAGAAAAAGAATAACAAATAATATTTTATTCAATTTTTTTATATTAAAAACATATTTTAAACAGAATCATATTTATTACTAAATAAATCGAATTTTCAAAACAAAACAATTGCATTTAATACTATGAAGCCATATGTCCTTCGTTCTAGTTCTCACCACTTTGATTCATCCTCAGCCTTTTCAATTTTCCTGAAAGTAATAATATGACGAAAGAGCATAAGCACAATATAGAGCCTATAATGATGTTCGTCCAAAAATATCCTATTGAAATGAAAAAGGAATCTATCATTACGGAAAATATTATACCGAAAACTGCCACTATTCCATTTAGAGAGGCTAGGGCGGTAGCTTCTGGTTCTGGATATGTTACTTCGGCACTGTATTCAAATCCAACGACCAATAAGCATGATATAAAGAACCTTAAAAGTTGTTAAACATTATGAATTTGGATCTAAAGTAATTTGCCAATAGGCTGTATCTTTTAGTAAGTGCAATTTTGAAAATAATGGTTTCTGACACATTGCTGATTTTAAGACAAAGTTGTATTAATCTTTCAATCTGCCATTTTTGGAGTCTCTTTTTCTTTAAATTCTGTATATTGTTTTGTATGCACAAAGGGTACTAGAAAAGTTTTGCAATATGACGCAACGATGAATCGTAGGAAGCTGCTTGTTGCTACATGTTGAGACATGTTCATACGTGCATAGTACCGCCGCGCCATATCGATGGGCTCAGTTATTCGTTAGCAGTGATAATGTAAAGTGCTTGCGATGGTATCGTGGTCACGAAATGAGATAAGGACAGTCTTGCGTTATAATTTCGTGCGTGGTTTGAACATAAACCAGTGCTTCGAAGAAATGACTCTTGCACTAGGTGATGTTTGTCCACCTCGCACAACGATATTCAGGTGGTATAGAGAATTCCAAAGGGGAAATTTAACTGTGGAGGATGCTGAAAGGCCGGGAAGGCCATGAACGTCAGTTACGGTGGAAAACGTTGCGAGGAAAATGCTTAGCGAGGACAGGCGAGTGACCTACTAACAGATAGAGGATACTTCAGGCCTAAATGTACCAGCCATTCGTTCGATTCTGCATGATCATTTGCATGTGAAGAAACTTTGTTCTCTCTGAGTGCCGCATCGACTGACTGAAGATCAGATGACACGACTTGTCACTTGGTGCAGGGAGATGCTAAAAAAATTTAATAAAGAACAATCTCGGTATGTGAACAACATCGTGACAGGTGACGAGACTTGGCTGTACTATTACGATGTGTCGACCAAAGCTCAAAACAAAGTTTGGGTCTTTGATGATGAGGACACACCCGTAGTTGTCAGTAAAGTTGTCTGTAAAGAAGAAAATGATAGCTGTATATATATATATATATATATATATATATATATATATATATATATATATATATATATATATATATAGTGGCATACTGAACAGTGCCTGCCTAAAGTCATAGGATCGATGAAGAACCTGCGGCCAAAGTCAAGAATGAACACCTGGTTCCTCCTTCACTATAATGCTCCAGCTCATCGCACCAAAGCCTGCACCGAATATTTGACCACGACAGGATTGAAACTTCTCGAGCACCCGCCCTACAGTCCAGATCTTGCTCCCTGCGACTGTGCACTGTTCACATTTGAAAATGAACCGAAAAAGGAGGCGGTTTTCAAGTAATGAGGATATTCTGCGGGCTTGGGACAACGAGTGTGCTTTAGTCTCTAGTGAAACTTGGCAGAACTGGTTTAGATTGGTTTCATAGGATGGAGAAGTGTATTGAGTGTAGAGGAAATTACTTTGAAAGAATTAAATAAACAAAGCTGTATTGCAAAACTTTCCTAGTACCCTTTGTATATGTGCTTTTAGAGTACCATGAACTTGAGGGTTTCCTTTGCATGTTGTAATATTTTATTTCCGGGTAATATTAGTAACGCAAAATTTCATCAATCATAATAACTTTTGATACGTGGGTATTTGAAAATATTACTTCACGATTGCTTGTATGATTTCGTCACAGTTATGTCGCGACCACTAAGTTTGCTTGTAAAATAAATATTTTCTTTATTTGGTTTAGTTCATCAGCTATTCTGCTTCTTAATTTGACCAAAGTTGTAACAGAGAGTTTACTTATTTATGGTCTCAATTCAATTAAAAAAATTATCCCTGTATAAAATTAAAACAAAATATGTCAAAAACGTTCGTTTGATTTTGAATAAAATTACTTAATGATACAGCCTGTAGTCATGTGAGTACAATATACAATATCTTACCCGAACAGACATAGTGACACGTAAGCAATTATTCTTAGTCCTTTTTCAAGAAGAACGCTGGATATAAAAAACATAACCGACGATAAAAATAACAACGAAAACGTAATTAACCTAAAAATTTATGTGTTAACATAAATCAAATATTTAGAAAAACCATGTTTTCTGTATGTGGTACCAACTTAAATCTATGCGTTTTATCCAACAAGTATCCAAATACTATACTTCCAATACAACCACCAGATATAAGTGCAATTAAAGCTAACCAACCAAGATCTTCTTCACGACCCTTTAAAAATTTAACACTGTTAATACCATTGAATTCCTTCTGGAAAAATGTATACCGACAGGGAAATAACTCAAATACATGGTGTTGACCGAGACACCGAATGCGTTCCATATACCAGTACTGGCACCTATGGCTAACAACAACAAAAGGTAATCTCTATTCTTCGCTAAATTTTTAAGCGATTTAAAATATTCGGTACTTGAATTCTCTTCTACAACTAATTGTGAGTAATTCGGTGGTGTTGGAGGTTTCGCTTCGAAAACTGCAAAAAATGACAAATGTTTGCTATGTATTTCATAGAGTACTGGTTTTCATTAAATTACTGATTGTTTGAAGTGGTGCAAAATGCTTAAATTACATTAATATTTTTAAAGAAAACTGGCAAAAACGAAGAACTTTAGTATTCATCTGATACGTAAACTTCCGCGGTCGTAGTCTATACTATCTTCTTTTGGGCTTTCGGGCTGGAATCGCGTTCCAGTGCGACAGACAACCGCGTCACTGGTATAACTGCCGACGTTTCGTACCCACTCGTATGGGACATCTTCAGGCCTCAACTACTGCTACTGTCTGTTGCACTGAAACAGTTTCAGTGCAACAAACAGCCCATATTGATTGGTGCAAGAAAAATGCTTAAAAAAATTCAAGCAAGGTCGAGCAAAATCAGTGTACATCATTACAGGTGACGAAAGTTGGATTTATTGTTACGAGCTAGAAAGCAAGCGACAATGGATCTTCAAAGATGAGAAGAAACCCACGAAAGCGAGGCGCGGACGAAACTCTGGTAAGAAAGATGGCTTCTTTTTTTGGACGCACTGGTCGTTTTGATACTATTCCGCTAGAGGGTTATTAGAGTCAATGTCGACTGGTATGCAACTATTTGTTTGTCAACTGTGCTCCAAAAAGTGCGAGAAAAACGATCAGGAGGACGAATCAATCTGCATCAAGACAATGCACCATCACGCAACGCATCTCGAACATCAGAGTTTTTAGTCTCTTCACGAAAGGAATTGATGACTCATTCGTCTTATAGTCCCGATCTGACATCTTGTGACTTCTTTTTATTCCCATACATAAAAGACAAAATTAAAATGTAATACCTTGGAAGCGACTGTGGGAACCTACGAAAACTTCTTGTCTAAGGTGACTGACGAACAATAGGCCCAATGTTTTGAAAATTGGTTCCACCGAATGCAGATGTACATAGATCATAAAGGCGAATATTTCGAAAAATAATTTTAAAAAATTGATTCAAATAATTGATTACTTCTCTATCATCCGCAAAATTTTTAAAGCAACCTACGTAGATACTTCAAATTTAATTATAACGAGCACATATAAATTTATTGCAAAACCAAATTAATGCAATCTAAGATAAGATAACAAATCATAGGAAATCATCAATTAATTAGATTACCACAGATAATAATTTATGGCGGTTAATAATAATAAATACTAAACGATTTATGTCAAAATGACTATACTTCGAAAGAATATATTGTGATATTCATACACAGATAAGATGATCATTAGATATACTAAAACGATTTCATACAAAAGGTACTAGGAAAGTTTTGCATACAGCATTTTTTTATTTAATTTTTTCAAAGTAATTTCCTCTACACTCAATACACCTCTCCATCCTCCGATCTTTAAACCAGTTCTGCCAAGTTTCACTAGAGAGTAAAGCACACTCGTTGTCCCAAAACCGCCTCCCTTTTAGCTTCATTTTCACTTGCGATAACAGTGCAAAATCTCAGGGAGCAAGATCTGGACTATAGGGAGGGTGCTCGAGAAGTTTCAATCTTGTCGTGGTCAAATATTCGGTGCAGGCTTGGGCGCGGTGAGCTGGAGCACATCGTAATAGTACAGCCAAGTCTCGTCACCTGTCAGGATGCTGTTCACATACCGAGTTTGTCCCTTATTAAACTTTTTTAGCATCTCCCGGCACCAAATCACACGTCGTGTCATCTGTTCTTCAGTCAGTCGATGCGGCACCCAGAGAGAACAAAGTTTCTTCACGTGCAAATGATCATGCAGAATCGAACGAATTGCTGGTGCATTTAGACCTGAAATACCCTCTATCTATTGGTAGGTCACTCGCCTGTCCCCGCCAAGTATTTTTCTCACAGTAATAACGTTTTCCTCCGTAACTGACGTTGGTGGCCTTCCCGGCCTTTCAGCATCCTCCACAGTTAAATTTCCCCTTTGGAATTCTCTCACCTGAATATCGTTGTGCGATGTGGACAAACATCACCTAGTGCAAGAGTCATTTCTTCGAAGCACTGGTCTATGTTTAAACCACGCACGAAATTATAGCGCAAAACTGTCCTTGTCTCATTTCGCGACCACGATGCCATCGCAGACACTTTACACTTTCGCTGCTAATGAATAACTGAGCCCATCGACATGGCGCGGCGGCTACTAGGCACGTATCAACATGTCTCAACATGCAGCAACAAGCAGCTTCCTACGATTCATTGTTGCGTCATATTGCAAAACTTTCCTAGTAACCTTTGTAATTAAAGACACTATGCAGTCTATTATACGAATAATGTGGAGAGTGACTAAAAATTAATTTTGTGAATGTTTCTTACAAAAGCACCATTACTTGCAAAAATATGCAATGGTATACATACATATGTAGCTTAAATAAAAATATAATTACAATGTAAAAGCTTCAATGAATTACATATGTAAAAATGCCAAATCCTGTAATTATGGAAATCTTCAATTAATTGTCGAAAAATATGCTAATAATAAATTCCTTTTATAGAAATGTAGATATACACACTATTAAAAAAAAAGTTTCGCAAATAGAAGAAAGTAATGGTACCACTTATTAAATCTTTTTGTTATTAGTGTTACATCGACGGTTTTATTCAATCTATGTCCTTGTCATCTTGAACTGGCCTTCCAGAACGAGGATATCAGAACGAAATTTTGCAAACCACTTTAGACACTAATGTTTCATTAAGACATCTTCTTCATACACTTCACACAAGAAGCAAGTAGAAACGCGTTCTTACTTTTTTGATAATAAAAAGTAAAATATGTCGAAAATACTACATTTATTTTTCATTTTCAAAATCACCACAAAGAATACACAGAAAATCAAACATTGTTTAAAAATAAATGAGGGTAGAGCAAACAACTGTGACTGATATTTGTATTAAATCTGATAAAGTTTTTATTAAAACGCGTCAAATGCTTTAATAACATCCAAAGGGTGTGTAATTTTACCAAAGAAAACTCGAAATCATCATTGTAATTAATTAAAGATAAATCGAGCTGTAATTAAGTGGCAGCACTAGAAAATTTTTGTGAAATATTAAAACTTAGGCAATTTAATAGTGTTTTGAATCCTAATGGCAATATACTAGACCTTCTCCTTGCCAATTTTGAGTGTGATATTATGCAGGATAATTCCCCGTTTGTGGAGAAAGGAGAATAGTTTCACCCAGCGTTTGATGTGTCTTTTGTTTTATCAGATTTTTCTAAGATTAACTTTCCCGTTAATGATAAGGAAAGAGTATATAACTTTCGACGAGCCGCTTTTCATGGTCTTTATCAAGAGATCGCTATTACTGATTGGGCTTTTTTTGAAACGGGCGACAATGTTGACGATGTGTGTAATGCTTTTCATTCGACTTTATATGATGCTTTTGACAAATATGTACTAATCTGCGGAGGTCCTCGAATTAGTAAGTTTATTTATCCAAGATGGTATTCCAATGAAATAATAAAAATATTAGGCTTAACAACAAATTACACAAAAAATATAGAAAAACGCATTCTGATTCAGATTTAAGGGCTTTTAAAGATCTACGGGCTTCGGTAAAGTTGCAAGTAGAGAGAGCATACTTACGCTATGTGGCCGAGGTTGAGGATGGCATACGTCAGGATCCTACAAGGTTCTTGTCCTTGATTGGCTCTAAAAGAGGTTTAAGAAGGATACCGGGCAACATACACAAAGATGATTCTTTTTATAACAATCCGAAATCGCCGATCATTTTTGTAGCGTTTTTAGTGATTCTTCCAACTTTTGGTTGAATGGGGACAGTTTTTCTAATAAATGTTTTGTTGTTGTTGTATCTTTTTCAGAAGAGAAAGCGCTTATCGCGATTAGCTCATTAAAAAAAAATAATATTACCCACGGCCAATCTAAGCCTAATTTTAATTATTTAGAATAAACACTGTGCTTACAACAATGCTTACTTGTTTAAAATGTCTAGTTGTCGATAACTTCAGAAGAAACTTATTACTAAACTGTGCGTGATGGAATTTTTTTCTTTTTTCTGTAATCAATGTACAAAAAACTATAAAAATCAGCGATTGTATTTTAAACAATTTTTCCAACGCAGGCCTGTGTAATTATTATCTTCAATTTATTGTATAATAGTATACAACTGCATACTGATCGAGCAATTATAACTAGCTTACGTTTTATTTTATATCAAAGGCTTGACTTTTTTGACGGATTGTATGTAGATATATACAATAAGAGTGAAGAACTACAATACTCATTTTTTGTGTGCGAAACATCTCGCACGTTTCTTGTTTTACGTAAATTAAAACAAATTGCAGTTACTTACATAAAACTACCATGAAGCAGGCAATATAACCAACTATTGAATTATACATGATCATACTAAACAATTCTTCTCCTATAAGATCTAAGTCGACGTGGTTTTTTACAATTATGGGAGAAAGAACGCACCCAAGAGCGACACCTAAAAAAATACATATCGATAATTCTTGTTTTAAGAAAATGCAATAAAATTACTTGTTTTTGAAGGTACCAAAACCTCTTTATGTACATGTAGCGAGTGCAGTGTAATAACAAACAAAAATATTTATTTAAAATCCAATTAAAAAAATGATAATTTGGCGTAATACTTTTTACGAAAAAAATATGCTATAATAATCCAAATTTATATGTTTTTTCTTTTAACAATTACGTAAATTAAAACAAATTGCAGTTACTTACATAAAACTACCATGAAGCAGGCAATATAACCAACTATTGAATTATACATGATCATACTAAACAATTCTTCTCCTATAAGATCTAAGTCGACGTGGTTTTTTACAATTATGGGAGAAAGAACGCAACCAAGAGCGACACCTAAAAAAATACATATCGATAATTCTTGTTTTAAGAAAATGCAATAAAATTACTTGTTTTTGAAGGTACCAAAACCTCTTTATGTACATGTAGCGAGTGCAGTGTAATAACAAACAAAAATATTTATTTAAAATCCAATTAAAAAAATGATAATTTGGCGTAATACTTTTTACGAAAAAAATATGCTATAATAATCCAAATTTATATGTTTTTTCTTGCTTCCTACACTTCTTTAAATGCGCTTTTGAAAATGCAATACTTCATAACTAGTTTAAAAGAATAAATGATAATCTTGAACATTCTGACTCTTTCCAAAAACTTAAAACCAAGTTAATAGAAAATGCAAAATTTCACCTAACTGACTGCCAAAAACGGCTATAGCACAAGCAGTGGAAATCTCGTGACTACCAAACCAAACTGCCGCCACCTTTGATGGTAAACTCAATATAAAAACTTGTGCTATAGCGCTAAGTGTCTGACCAATAAGGACAAGATAGTATCTATCCGGTGCAACAGAAAACAACCTTATACCAAGTCCGCACGCCGTCAAAGTCGAGGCTAATATCCCTATTTGTCTCAGGTCCTATAAAAAACAAAAGAATAAAGTTTCGTTTATGATCTGTGGAAAATCTGAACTTACGAACTTTTCCATTAGATAGCTAGCTGGTAAGAACAAAACTATATAACATATCATGAAAACTAAAGTAGTCAAACTTACTGTAAATGTGCTTGCATCGTAATATCTGAAATCATATTAAGAAAAATCTAATAATCAATGGATATTTCAATTTTGTATACGGCGTGTTTCAAAAAGAATATACGTATTACAAAGTATTATTTTGTCCAAACTATCGATCGCTACGCCTCGGCTCGGCTGTTGGAGAAACGAATACATAGTCTAGTTTATTTAATAGCCGCTAGATGTCAGTTATAATCTGTTTTCCTTGGTAACCGTTATATGTTTAAAATGGTTACCCCGCAGCAGAAATCATTTTGTGTTCTCGACTTTGCGAAGTGCAATTCCGTGATTACAGTGCAAAAACGTTTCAGGTTGAGCTACCAAATTGATCCTCCGAATGGGTGGAACAATTCGCAGATGGTATCGACAGTTTGTAGATACAGGATGTGTATGTAAAGGAAAGAGTCCTGGCCGCCCTCGTTTTTCTGAAGAAAATGTTGCGTGAATTCAAACTGCTTTCCAATGTAATCCTTCAAAATCAATTCGTCGTGCCAGTCGGGAGTTACAGCTGCCTACAACAACAATTTGGCGTGTTTTGAGACGTCGGTTGATTATGAAGCCGTACAAGTTACAGCTGTTACAAGCTCTGCGTCCTGATGACAAACAGAAACGTGTGGCATTTTGTAACGAGATTCATGATGCTATTGACAACGATAACATTTTCGCACAACGCATCGTGTTCAGTCATTTGACTGTGGTAACTTCTTACATGTTACGTGTAAAACACATGCTTTATATCTTATGGAAGAACTATTTGTAGATGTTATCCAGAGGTAGATGCATTCATTGCCAGAACAAAGGCAATGTTTTGCAAGTCCCCCAAACGTACTCGAGAATTTCACAGACTGTATCCGGATATATCTGAAACACCACAGCTGATTCTTACATGTTGGAGAACATGGTTACAGGCAGCGTTTTATTATCAATAATATTTTGAGGATATAAATAAAGGGGTTTAAAAATTCTATCCGAAAGAAGTTTAGGTTTACAAACTATTCATAACAATTAGTTCGGACTAGTGGAGGGGACAAAAAAAGAAAATCATTCGTTGTCGTCAGTGAAAACAGTGCAAATAGTGAAAACTCAACAACTATGCGCTCTAAAAGATGCAAAAAATTATTGTGTTTTAGAGGAGTTTGAAAATGTTTTAGACCAAGATTCGAATTTTAGCATTGTTCAGTATAAGAATAATAATATTCGTAATTTTTGTTTTTGAATTTTCTCTTTTCAAATACATGTTCAGTTCAGTTATTTTTCTCGTTATTTAAGTAGTTTATGACGTCGGATTATTAAATATAGATTATAAAATAAAAAATAGAATAAGATGTGGAATTTTGGACATTCCTTTACTATTATAATCAGTACAAAATGCAATAGAAAGTACTGGAATTTCCAATTTACTTAAATTAATTGATTTATTGTAACCGTTCTTGTTAGCATTGCAGATACAAAGTGACATACCTTTGCATGCCACTCCTATTAATATTATATTTACCAGACCACATTTAGTTTAGTTATTCATAAAGATTTATTATGTGATTTCCATCTACATATAATACATGTAAAGTCTTATTTAGTTACTTTTGTTGATGCTTTCTCCGTATTCAAATCATTTACATTCATGGATTTTTTTAATTACGTTTGATTTTAACCATACCTGTTCAGTCTTACGTTTGATTTTAACCATACCTGTTCAGTTTTGAAGACACCCTATAATTTACTTGGCGGATAAAAGTTTATGCGTAGATGTAACTTGGGCCGATGGTCAGGCCATTAGAAAAGGTAAACATGTAAGTAAGGCTGAATGATCACACCAGCCCGCTACGGCTATATGTAATTTGAGCCGTTTTTAATTAACACAAAATACTTTAATGTTTTCCTTATATATGTATAAGATAGAAAACATTTGTTCTTGATACAGATGTATTTACAAATAATTAGTGATCGCAAAAATGGAAAACTTGTTTTACAAACAGCAATCTATTAATTTTATTTTCATTGTATAAATTTAACATATTATTTACAAAAGACCTTTTTTTGCCGTGTTAGAATTTGGTTTATTCATAACTTGAACACTGTTTATTTTAATGCTTATCTATTTGAAATTCCAACAATGTTTCTATAAATATGTACAAAGAAGGATGGCTAGTGTAAAAACTGGAATTGAAATGCGAATGAAAAGATTCGCATCCATTCGTAGTACGAACTATACTTGATAATCTTGAAGCCCAAAGTTCAAGTGGAAACAAAGTTTCTTCATCGACGTATGTGTCAACCAAATAATCGGAGTATTTTGCTACTCTTCGATCAATCGGCAATAGTCACCAAATCTTCGACGTAACAATCAGCTACATCATTTGGGTTCAAATATTGAATTCCAAATGTGTATTTCAACCACCTTCGAATTTCAGACTACTTATTCTTATATTCAGGAACTAACCCTAATTGTTAGATTTTTCTCCACCAAGACTGACTTAAATGAAATCTACATCCATCAATAACAATATCAGACCAAATTTTCTTTACAGCCACATGAATTGCTTTCTCAAAGTCTACAGTAACTTGTTTTGGTTTAAATTGCATACTACTTGAACTGCAAAAATTCACTAGTGCCTTTATGCACTGTTCATATGTTCGCCCATATTTATCTTTAAGTAAGCAAAAAGCGAGCGGAACATAATGTTCATTTTTATATCCATGAATTGTAAAAAGTTGTTTGAAAAATTTGGTACAATAAGTAAACGTGCCATCCACATAAATGTTGTCACAGTTGCACAGGAACGATAAATTTTTTGCACAAACAATACTACTAAATTATTTGTACATCGTTTATGGCTATAAAGTTCTCTCCTTGCGTTGTTTTCCAGTTGGTACAATCCAGGGCCGCATGTACATCCATCGCACATTGAGGTAAAGGTGGATATTTTTTTCTGCGGGGTTTGTACACATTTCGTTTAACACATTTTAAGTCTGACACAGATATGTTTATCTCACCCATATTCTGAAGTACTTGTCAACAAAGTTTTGAGGGTCTTCGTGAAATATCTTCTGTCGCTTTCCTGTTGCAAGCACTATTAACAATTTTTTTATCAATTTTATTTTTTTTGACAGATGGTTATGTTCAGATTTTGCCTTACTATAATTCTATCACTTGTTCGCAAACGGTAAAAATATTGGCCCTACATGAAGTACTCTTGGCGGTACACCGCCATTTCCTTTCATCTCACTTCAGCAAATCTGATTTACAAAAAGTATACGTTTGAAAAATCAAAAGAACTTGACCACGCACACTAAGGATTTCTCGTAATTGATTCATGATATTTACACTTTGTGAACTAAATAACTCTTTGAACTCACAGGATGAACTGAATACTGTCCGTATATATTTATATAAATGGAGGGGTGTTTCTTTAAACTTATTAAATTAACAATTAGGTAAATAAAATCCTAAATTTCTAGAAACAATTAAGTAATGGAGACCCTGTTCGTGTGAATATTAATTATTAATTACTATCCTACTTAATTACATAAATGCTTTTAATTTTAATCCCTATAATCTTTCGACCCAACTTACATACTAAGAATGTTACCTGACTAATCTTCGAGGATTAAATAATAACCATTGGCCAAAAATATAATCGCCCAAGTTTATATTAGAAGTATCTAGCAAGAATTCAAACAGATAACACCCATCATGACGATTACCATTAGATATAATAAAAGTTATTGTATTTAAATCTGTATTTTATTAACCAACAAAATGAAGTGAAAAATTCCAACGAAAAAATTTTTATAACCATATTAACACAAATTTGGTGTCTAGAGATCCGTTAATTATTTCCAAATATTATTTCAATTACGCAAATATTACTTCATTAGTTGTAAAACGGTCGTTTTCTGCATATAAGAACATTTTGCACCACGGCGCACTCAGTTTGCTAAAATAACTGTAAAAACATATGTTATGCTTCAAATATTTAACAGATCCTATCCAGTTTGTGACTTCGCGGAAAATATTTAAAACAGTATTTCACCACGGCACGCCTATGGTGCGCAGCTCGCTTCTTTAGTCATTATACTTTAAATAATCGGGTACAGCCATGCTGCTACGTTATTAAATATTATTATTATAAAATTTTAAAGCTTAGTTGTACTATTTACGAGATGCCCTATTCCCTACAAATATTAAATAATTCCAAATAAACTGCTGAAACATCCTTTACATATTTGACTTAATAATCGATTCAAAAACAAATAGTTAAATTAATTAAGTTTTTAGGATTCTTGAAAGTATAACTTCTTAAATTATAAAGCAGAAATAAAAAATTATCAACTTACTTTGCAATTATATTTGTAATTATACCGTATTGAAGATATTGAGCAAAATTTATGCAGGCATAGAAGCAAAAGAGAAATAAAATGAACCATCTATACTTGTACAGTTTAAAATTAATTTCTCTTATATCTGCAGCATTTCCATTTATATTAGCTTCACTGTCATAGTTTAATTTCTTCATTTCAATACAACACAAAATAAGGAAAGAAATGCAGAAAAATAACAGTCACCAATACAATTTCATTTACCGAACAATTAATTGCACGCTAGTTTTGCAACTGTCCATAAACTTCATTAAAATAACAAACCTGATAATAGCAAATAGCATAGATTGTAGATTGTATTGTATTACAACCGTATCAAATGAAAAATTCTAACAAAATGATATAACAAGCATCAGTTTTAATAAGAACACTTGAACTCGAGTGAATAACAGAATATTAGAGTTTGTCATCATTATACTAATAATTATACATTAATATATAATTAATGAATATTGGTATTTTTTGCTACACCATCGTTAATAAAAATCACAGAAATTAATTAAAAATTTTTGCGTTGAAATAGGACTTCAACCTGTATCTGCCATTTGTTAGAACGGCTGACTTACCAATTGACCTACCAAGCAGTACAGCTTCAAGTCTCCTAACATACCATAAATTACATTATAGAAACCGATTTTATTGTTATCCTGCGGTCAGGTTTTGATGCTAATAATTATATTATATTTATATAATACAAAGGGTACTAGGAAAGTTTTGCAATACAGCTTTGTTTATTTAATTTCTTCAAAGTAATTTTCTCTACACTCAATACACCTCTCCATCCTCCGAAACCAGTCTTTAAACCAGTTCTGCCAAGCTTCATTAGGGTGTAAAGCACACTCGTTATCCCAAGCCCGCAAAAAGTCCTCATGACTGGAAAACCGCCTCCCTTTTAACTTCATTTTCACATGCGGGAACAGTGAAAAGTCGCAGGGAGCAAGATCTGGACTGTAGGGAGGGTGCTCAAGAAGTTTTAATCCTGTCATGGTCAAATATTTTGTGCAGGCTTTAGCGCGGTGAGTTGGAGAATTATCGTGATGGAGGAACAAGGTGTCCATTCTTGAATTTGGTCGCAGGTTCTTCATAGATCCAAAGATTTTACGCAGGCACTGGTCAGTATACCATTTAGCTGTGACTGTCTTCTGTGTGTCCAAAACGACGCGTTCCACAATTCCACTCGATTTGAAAAATACAGCTATCATTTTCTTCTTTACAGATCGGGATTTTCTAACAACTACGGGTGTGTCCTCATCATGGAAGACCCAAACTTTGTTTTGAGCTTTGGTTGGCACATCATAATAGTACGGCCAAGTCTCGTCACCTGTTACGATGTTGTTCACATACCGAGATTGTCCCTTATTGAACTTTTTTATCATCTTCCGGCACCAAGTCACACGTCGTGTCATCTGCCCAAACAAAGTTTCTTCACGTGCAAATGATCATGCAGAATCGAACGAATTGCTGGTGCATTTAGGCCTGAAATACCCTCTATCTATTGGTAGGTTACTCGCCTGTCCCCGCCAAGCATTTTTCTCACAGTAATAACGTTTTCCTCCGTAACTGACGTTGGTGGCCTTCCCGGCCTCTCAGCACCCTCCACAATTAAATTTCCCCTTTGGAATTCTCTATACCGTCTGAATATCGTTGTGCGATATGGACAAACATCACCTAGTGCAAGAGTCATTTCTTCGAAGCACTGGTCTATGCTTAAACCACGCACAAAATTATAACGCAAAATTGCCCTTATCTCATTTCTTGACCACGATGCCATCGCAAACATTTTACACTCTCACTGCTAATGAATAACTGAGCCCATCGACATGGCGCGGCGACTATTATGCACGTATGAACATGTCTCAACATGCAGCAACAAGCAGCTTCCTACGATTCACTGTTGCGTCATATTGCAAAACTTTTCTAGTACCCTTTGTAAAGCGATGGCTTCATGCTTTACGATGGCTGAGTTTAAGCGTAGCCGAACCACAAGTACATCTGGAGAACATCCAAAATGGACGACCAAAAGACGTGTGTACTCCAGAAATTATTAAAAAAACTATATTATGTGGTGCTAGACGATCATCGAATAAAATAATGCCTTTCATATGGATCACTGGTTTCGATTTTACATGAGTTGCATATGAAAAAAATTATGTGTAAGTTGGATGTTATATTTGTTTACTGTGAACCACAAACACGAGATCGCATCTTAGTCTTCGCTTTAACAATTTAGCGACATGATCTAAAAAATTTTCATAGAAAACACGTCCATTTCGAATAATAACGGTTGACGAAACCTGGATACATCATTATACACCCTAAATAAAATAACAATCGAAACAATGGACTGAGGGTAGCACAAATGCTCCGAAGAAGGCAAAGACTGTACACTAGGCAGGAAAAATTGTGGTTACTCCCTTTTGGAACTGCAGTGGGATTGTTCTTATTGATTTCTTTAAGAAAGTAAAACAATAACAGGCGAATATTATGCATGCCTTTTGGATCAACTGGACAATGCAATATAACGCGAAATGCCCCACTTAAAAAAGAAGCTTCAGGATAAGGCACGTATTTACACTTCAAACTGCTTCAGTAACAAAAATTTATGAATCACATTTCGAACTGCTTGTGCATTCAGCTTATTCGATGGATTTGGCTTCATTCATTTTTTGTCTTTTTTTCCACCTAAATACTTGGCTCAGTGGCTCTGTTTGATAAAACTTTCTAAAGTTTTCTAAAGTAATATCGGGTGTTTTTTTTAAGCGCTTGAGAACTTAAAATGATAATACAATTAAAGGCCAACAAGTTGAGAACGACGACGAATCGACATTTCGACGTCTTCTTCAATACTTCGCGCTACAGCAGCAATATTCTCTTCGGTACGCACATTTCTTTGTCTTGTTAATGGTTTTGAATCGAGAAGAGTAAAATTAGTGCCAAAACGATCAATAACTGCACGAATTGCTTGCTCACTAGGAAGCTTATGTTGACCGTAAAATGGACGAAGTACTCTATGAACCTCGCGAATAGATTTATTTTTTCAAAGTAAATTTCCGCAATTTGGAAGCGTTGTTCTGGCGTTAAACGATTCATGATGACTTACCAAACCTTACTAAAAACAAATGCTAACACAGTTTGACATTATCAGCTGTCAAACGATAGTTATCGATATCGATAGTTCTCATGCAGCTTAAAAAACACCCATTACATAGGCTTTAAAATTGATGAATTAATGTAATATATTCAAGAAAAATACGAAAATAAAGTAATTTTTGTCAAAAAGTTTATTTTCTTGTTATGTAAAATGTGATGTTCACTCGATATGCTCACGATGCCTAGCTATCTTCTCTATGTTACTTCTTTGACCGTCCAAAACAATGTGATTACTTTTATTGATCGCCCCGTTGCAGTTTTGATGGTCCAAGTTCACTCATCAACTTTATTGCTCACATCACCAAGTTTATTACACAACTCAACGACAAATTGTAGTTTAAGAAGAAGCATTGTCACCTAAGATTTGTCACATATTAGCCAAAACCTGAAATTTATTTAATCCTTTAAAAAATAAATATTGGATTCCTAATTAATGCATTTTAGATTTTTGCAATTCTGCTGTACCCATCTAATCAAATGTCAGAAATTAACTGAATGTACTCTGATGGCATAAAAAATATGGCCGAATGAGAATATACTATTAAGACTTTCCCAAGCATGGTGCTAATATACATCAAGGAAGTGGCTGTGTACAAGTTGTCAGATAGGTGGGTATCGAAAATCTTGGATTATGATCGGAAATCGTGAAAGAATGTGATTGTAAAGTAATAATTCGAAGGCGTTTAACAAGGACCATGTTAATTTTTTGCAAAGATTTATTATGCTTGTCCTATCTCAAAAACCGCCCATGTATTTTTAACGGCAGATAAAATAATAGGTACAATTTCTTAAGACTCGAATAGTTTTTAAAGACTATTTTACAAAGAACCAAACATCTTCAGGGCTCAACTACTGCTGCACTGAAACTGAGTTTCAGTGCAGTAGTTGAGCCCTGAAGATGTCCCATACAAATGGGTACGAAACGTCGGCAGATATACAAGTGACGCGGATCCAGCTCGGAAGTCCAGAAGCAGATAACCTGGAATAACTTATAAAAAGTACCTTCACTACCACAATTCGCCTCCTCACACCACCCTATTGTTCGCAGAAAATTAGATCAAGAGTTCAGGTTATGCCTCACCAGTTCATTCACCAAGTAACTTCAATTTATTCCCCAAACTCGAACTTTTCCTCGCTGGAACGAAGTTGGATGAAGAACTTATTCCTGCAAAGGAGAGGTATTTTGAGGGTTTTGAAGTGATTGTTGCAAAAATGCCGTAATGACGCTTTAGCATCGTCGGTCTATATTATAGAAGTTGAATTTGTTGAAAAATAATAAAGAACTTAATGCCCTAACTCATTTGTTTCATTTCGAACCTTACTTTCTCTTCAAATCGTCCTTGTACCTAGTGGCAAAAATTAATCCTCCTTATTTATTTCGTTGTCAGACTTGTACTTACAAGTTCGCTACATGATATAGAAAAAAGGAATAAAAGTAACGGAGGAAGGAGAAAAAGAATAACAAATAATATTTTACTTAATTTTTTTATATTAAAAACATATTTTAAACAGAATCATATTTATGACTAAATAAATCGAATTTTCAAAACATAAAACAATTGCGTTTAATACAATGAAACCATATGTCCTTCGTTCTAGTTCTCACCATTTTGATTCATGCTCAGCCTTTTCAATTTTCCTGAAAGTAATAATATGACGAAAGAGCATAAGCACAATATAGAGCTTATAATGACGTTCGTCCAAAAATGTCCTATTGAAAGGAAAAGGGAATCTATCATTACGGAAAATATTATACCGAAAGCTGCCCCTATTGCATTTAGAGAGGCTAGGGCGGTAGCTTCTGGTTCTGGATATGTTACTTCGGCACTGAATTCAAATCCAACGACCAATAAGCATGACATAGAGAACCTAAAAGTTGCTAAACATTATGAATTTGGATCTAAAGTAATTTGCCAATAGGCTGTATCTTTTAGTAAGTACAATTTTGAAAATAATAGTTTCTGACACATTGCTAATTTTAAGTCTCTTTTTCTTTAATTTTTATATATTGTCTTGTATGTATGTTATATTTTCGTTTTTTGTTGTGTCTCTTTAGCTAATCCACTTGCTTTTTTCCAATACTTGCTTCTTTCTCTCGCGAAACCTTTCAAATTATTTAGACTTTCATTTCAAATGAATTTTATTCGATTTTTTTTTGTTCCATTATTTTTATTTTACATTCACCAATTAGTCATTTTCATCTTCAGTTAAGGCCTCTAGCCTAGCACGTATTCGTTTCATATACATGGAAAGCAGTGGAAGTCTTTGTCAAATTTTCATGGACGTCATATGAAATTTGAGGTAAAATGTAAAAAGTATTGTTGATTAAAAAACTTAGATTGTTTTTATAAATATATTGTAATTACTAACTAGCAAACCGATTTAAATTTGAGATTAATTCTTCGATTTTTAGCATCTGCAAAATAATTTAACACGCGTTCATTAAAACCGAGTAATTTATTTTTATAAATGACTCTTCTGTACTTAACATTGCCAATGTAAATTGACCTATGACATTCTTTAATATCTTTTTATAGTTTTTAATATTGAAAAGGATTGTTCGCTTTCTACATCGTCATCATCAATTTGCATAATATAGATAATAATTTTCAGCTGTAATGGAATATTACTATTACATAAAAAATATAACACATGTAGCTCAAGAATTAGAAAAAAACTATTGAAAATCACTTTAAAATGATATTTGAGAACATTTGGTAGAAGTTTCAGGAAACTAATAGGACAATTAGAAGGTGTACAAAGTAGCTTCCATCCTATGCACAGTATGCAAGATCATGTATTCATAGTGAAACAAAAAAAGACTATCAAAAAACGAAGACATCTGTATCTATTACATAGACATGACAGTATTTATACAAATTTATACCAAGGGTACCAGGAAAGTTTTGCAATATGACGCAACAATTAATCGTAGGAAGCTGCTTGTTGCTGCATATTGAGACATGTTCTTACGTGCATAGTAGCCGTCGCGCCATATCGATGGGCTCAGTTATTCATTAGCAGTGAGAGTGTAAAGTGCTTGCGATGGCATCGTGGTCACGAAATGAGATAAGGGCAGTTTTGCGTTATAATTTCGTGCGTGGTTTAAACATAGATCAGTGCTTCGAAGAAATTACTCTTGCACTAGATAATGTTTGTCCACATCGCACAACGATATTCAGGTGGTATAGATAATGCCAAAGAGGAAATTTAACTGTGAAGGATGATGTGAGGCGGGTAAGGTCACGAACGTCAGTTACGGAGGAAAACGTTACTACAGTGAGGAAAATGCTTGGCGGGGAGAAGCGAGTGACCTACCAGCAGATAGAGCAGCTCAGGCTTAAATACACCAGCAATTCGTTCATTTCTGCATGATCATTTGCACGTGAAGAAACTTTATTCTCTCTGGGTGCCGCATTGACTGACTGAAAAGCAGATAACACGACGTGGGACTTGGTGCCGTGAGATGCTAAAAAAGTTTAATAAGGGACAATCTCGGTATGTGAACAACATCGTAACAGGTGACGAGACTTGGCCGTACTATTACGATGTGCCGACCAAAGCTCAAAACAAAGTTTGGGTCTTCCATGATGAGGACACACCCGTAGTTGTTAGAAAATCCCGATCTGTAAAGAAGAAAATGTTAGCTGTATTTTTCAAATCAAGTGGAATTGTGGAACGCGTCGTTTTGGACACACAGAAGACAGTCACGGCTAAGTGGTATACTGAACAGTGCCCGCCTAAAGTCATTGGATCTATGAAGAATCTGCGGCCAAATGTTAAGAAAGGACACCTGGTTCCTCCATCACGACAATGCTCCAGCTCATCGCGCCAAAGTCTGCACCGAATATTTGACCACGACAGGATTGAAACTTCTCGAGTACCCTCCCTACAGTCCAGATCTTGCTCCCTGCGACTTTGCACTGTTCCCGCATTTGAAAATGAAGCTAAAAAGGAGGCGGTTTTCCAGTGATAAGGACCTTCTGCGGGCTTGAAACAACAAGTGTGCTTTACTCGCTAGTGGAACTTGGCAGAACTGGTTTAAAGATTGGTTTCGGGGGATGGAGAGGTGTATTGAGTGTAGAGGAAATTACCTTGAAAAAATTAAATAAAATTTCCTAGTACCCTTTGTAATATCAGAAAGAGCCAGACTAGATGGTGTTTTAAATTCAGTATTGTCTATCCGCGTAATGGACAAGGCAAAAACACAAGAAGGAATGGATTAATTCGTAAGGTATATTCATCTAGAACTTGTTTATCTAGAGCTTTTATAGATGAGATAGTCTTTTTTACTATCTCAGAAAAGAGTTTGCAAAAGAATCTGGAAATTTGGTGAGATGTAAGAAACAAAAAAAATGAGAATAAGTAAGAAGTAACTACATATAAACTTAACAATAACTAAGAATAGAAAATGAGACCATAGAATAGTCACTAGCTACAGATATCTAGGAAGTATAATCGATAGCACGAGAAGGGAAAAAAAGGAAAAACTGGAGAATACAGTTAGTCAATAGACTCTTAGTTAGATTGCAGAAGTTTCTAGGACGTAAGCATATAATGGAAAAAACTAAAATATTAATCTAAAGAATAATATATTTGTCTATATTATTACACAGAAAAGAAAATCAAATAAGACAATAAGAAAAATGAACTCAGACCGCAGAAATGAAGTATCTCAGGGGGATGTTAGATATAACAGTTAAGAAAAATAAAATGAAATTAGAGCAAAAGAAGGAATGAAATTAGCTAGGGAGGTTCAGTAAAACAAAAAATTTAATTCATTAGGTCATTTCATGAGAATGAGAGAGGAAATGCAAATTAAGGAAACCTGGAAATCGAGACCAATTGAAAAAAATACAAAAAGTAGATCGAAAAGAACAGTAGAGGTAATATTGAAAATAGGCGAAAGAATTGGAACTCAGCGATACAAGTGGCTAAGAACGGGAGCAAAAGAAAGATATCCTAAAATAAGAACAAATGAAGCACATTAAATAATCGGTGTGTTATTAGGTTAAGTTATTAGTAGAGCTTTAAATTTTCACAAAATCATCACGTTTGTATATAACTCCTATTTCAGTTTTTAATTTTAAATCATTTATATACGTGGATTATTGTCTTTTAAGTTTTACGTATAAAGCTGAAATAAAACAGCTTTAATAATATAGCTTTTAAGGACTTAATTGTTTTTTGAAGTATTCTCCACGAAGATTAATGCACATATACATGCGCTTGAACTAACTCTGGAAGCAGTTGTTCCACTCATTTGTTGGTACAGTCAAAATTGCGTTTTTGAAGGCATCGACTGTTCCTTCTGACGACTGGAACCTTTGACCACGCAGTCAATTTTTGATTTTCGGAAAGGTAAAGAAATCGTTAGAACTTAGGTCTGGACTGTACAGAGAATGGTCCAACAATTCGACGTTTTATTCGAAACTCAACGATGATTTGCGGCAAACAATTGGTAACAGTAACAGTTCTTTGATCTTATAGAGGAATTGTTGCTACATGACCTGCTTTCGAGACAAATGTCTCTTTTCTTTACCTTGGAACACCCAAACAGACGAGTATCGTTTATTTTCTGGCTCGTATGAGTAAATCATCACCACTGACAATGTTGTACACGTTTTTAGAGTTTCCAGCGTTGAAACGATCTAGAGTTTTTTGACACAAATTCACCTTAGCTGATTTCTGTGCTTCGGTCAGCAGATGCGGTATCCAACGGGAAACTAATTTTTTACACACAATTCTTAATTCAAAATTTTTTGAATTGAGGTCTTTGAAATCCCCAATAACGCTTCAATCTGGTGATATGTCACATGTCGATCTTCGTTGATGATCTTGCGTAAAGCATCGACGTTTTCCTGAGTGACCACCAATTTTTGCTGAACCTACTCTTAGATCGTTGCTAAGACTAATCCGTCCACGTTTGAAGTTTCCGTATCAACGAGAAATTGTTGACTGATGTGGTGCTTCATTATCGAAAACAGAAACCAACTCGGCGAAAATTATAAAAAATTATTCTAATGTTCTGGATTTAATTGCATTTTTGAAATAACTTGTCTAATTTGATAGTTTGTTGTAGTTACAACACTACACGTGTATAACACTGAAACTTTGGATTTAGGTTAATTAAAGATGGAAGTTAATTTTTAGTACAGACATTTGTGGCGCCCTCTATATCTCACTATGCAAAACTTGAAAGACATCCCACGTATAACATTACTACGAGAAAAGATACAAATACTTTATACAAAAACAAACAAAAATGGTGCAACGATACTCACTGGGCTGTTGATCAAGAGCAGACATTAAATCGCATAGATTTTATTATGTCCGAATTTCACTAAACGACTAAATGCATTTAAGATAGTGGGGTCTATGAAGGACATCAGCCAGCTAACAACGTTTATACATACATCGAATTTACTACGTATAGGGAATAATGAGCACTATATTGTATTTGTTGGAAATAATTGCTATTTTATATAAAAAATATAATTTTAGAGTTGATTGGAAGGTCATTGATTAAATAACCTGATTAATAAACCACTGGTGATAAGAAGTATAACAATGGAAGTACTAATTTTTCTCTTGGTTAAAGCTTTAAATTATTAACTTCTTTCATCATTTGTTATTTCTTTAAGCTTAGAATGTTATGTCATGTTTCACGTTCTTTTTACAAATAAAAAATAATATTTTAAATGATCTTTTTTGTTATTCGAGTATTTGTTATTTCCCAAATTTATTTAAAAAATATTTATGCTTATAAATCACACGGGGAAGCGTTTAATGAATTTATTTCCAACAGAAGAAATTAATTATTTACTACGGAAGATGACCTACAAATTAAAAACACCTGAAATCCGTTAACAACTAAATACATAAGTATAAAGTTAAAAGTAAAATTACGGTGTTTGCTAGCCATTTAAAACAAGTTTTCCAGATATTCAACTCAGATGTTATTACTGGTGGCGACAGAGAAGTCAATATCTAGAAACTTCGTACCGAATGCATCTATTCTCTAGAAAAATCACAGTGACGGAAATCAAATATAAAATTATGAATTGAATTAATGTAATAAAAGCTCCACAATACAGACTAATCACTGATAAAATTTTGCAATAAATATAAGCTTAGATCACCAATTTAGTTTCAGAAGTAGACATGGAACTCTTGAGTTCATAGCTCAGAGATCTGAATTGAAAATGATATTTTGTAAAGTTTTTAAATGTTTAATAAAATTTGACACATTGCATTACTTTAGAAAATTAAAAGAAATAAAGAAATCTACTTCTTCCACATTTTTTGCTTCTGAAATCTTATCTTCGTTAAACACAACGACAATATTCAGGTCTATATCCAATTATGTAAGTTTGAAGTACCCCAGAAAACCATCATAGGCCTATCCAATATTTACTTTATACAAGTATTCTATCCACCACTGAACTTGTAATTGTTGTGGCGATGTTTGCAAATAACACTACAGAATTATCATTTTACTCCAATTCAATTGTAGGATCTAGGGACCTATATATCAATCAATCTGGATAGAGTGAAACACTGGATGAAGATATATTATGTAAGAGCTAACGAATCGAAGTCTACCTGTATTAGATTCTCTTTCTGATATTAAACATATCCATCTGTATAACTCAATAACAACAATTTGCCCCAAGCAAAGTAGAGGAAATAGCATGCCTAGATATAAAGAGTATTTCAAATTTCGCGGATTTTTTTAAAGAATAAATAAAACACACAATTTCCATTCACTTTCAAAAACTTTTTATTGGTAATTGAAGTATCAGTTCTGACATTTATATGCGAAAAATAATATCTGTGAAATGGACTCCTCTTGCAGCTCCACAGACGTCCACTCTTTTGTTAAAATTTTCAATGACATTTTGACATAATTGAAGCTCTATCTCACCAATGACACGAATAATTTCATCTTTCGAAGCAGGAATTGATTGTGGATTGTTTTTATAAACCTGACTTGAAACCACATATCCTCTAAATCAATATTCATTAATTCAGGTCACAAAAATTCAGTTATCATCCGACGATATCGATCACCACTGACAGTTACAGCTTCACCAGCAGCATTTTCAAAGGTCCAATTACACCACCTGACCATAATGCACACCAAGCAGTAACTCGTTTAGGATGCATAGGTTTCTCATTAATAATTCGTGGATTTTCCTCACCCCAGATACTTCAATTTTGTTTATTAACATAGCCACCAAACATTATTTTTTGAGAAAAATCAGCTGGTTGTTTATTGATGAAATTTACAAATGAACGACGTTTTAAATGATCTAATGGCTTCAGTTCCTGTGTTATTTGAACTTTATATGCCTTCAGAGTTAAATCCGTGTGTAAAATATGCCATGTTGTTGATCCACTAAGTCCAAGTTGTTGTGAACGTCGTCCAATGGACATTTCAGGATCTTCAGCAACACTTTCACAAACCAAACCAATATTTTCTTGTGAACGACCACTACGACCGTATTTTTCACTTTTTTGATCTTCCACGGAACCGATCTCTTGAAATTTTTTAATAATTCGACCAATAGTGCTTTCATATGAACGATTACGTAAACCATAAAATTCACGTAATTTTCTAAAATCTCTTTTCACAGAACGCTGATTTTCATAAAATAATTCAACAATTTGAACGCGTTGTTGTACCGTGTACGAAGCCATTTTTATAAATGTCATACATCACACTTTTTACATGCCCACATACCCAGACAAACTCAGTGCTCCATCTACATTTTATTTATTCTTTAAAAAAACCACGCAATTTGAATTAATCTTTACATCTGAGAAAACGTCTCATTTGATTTAAAATTCAAACAAATATATTGGCTCTTGGGTAGATGGTTCTAATTATAGCTAGAAAAAAAACCGTTTCATATAAAGTTATCGAAAGAAAACAGAAGTATATAATGGATTAATTAATAAATGGTATATAAAAACCAGAGAAAGAATAAGTTGTGACTTCGTCGACAACCAAATAATTGGTAATAAATAAGTTATTCACATTATGACTCAGCGATTATGATAATCACCTATTTGTTAGGCCACAATTCGGTTCTTTTTTGAGACCTATTCTTTGAAATGAATCTTTTCAGCATCTCTAAATAGCATAGTCTATGTGCTTTTAGAGTACGATGAACATGAGGGTTTCCATTGCATGCTCTAATATTTTATTTCTGGGTAATATTTTTTTTTTAAGTATTTGAAAATATTACTTCACGCTTATATGATTTCGTTACAGTTACATCGCGACCACTAAGTTTGCTTGGAAAAAAAATATTTTTTTTTATTTGGTTTAGTCCGTCAGTTATTCTGCTTCTAAATTGGCCCAAAATGTAATAGAAAGTTATTCATGGTCTCATTTCAATTAAGAAAATTATCCCTGTATAAAATTAAAACAAAATATGTCAAAAACGTTCGTTTGATTTTAAATGAAATTACTTAATGATATAGCCTGTAGCATTGTGAGTACAATATACAATATCTTACCCGAATATACATAGTGACACGTAAGAAATTATTCTTAGTCCTTTTTCAAGAAGAATGCTGGATATGAAAAACATAACCGACGATAAAAATAACAACGAAAACGTAATTAACCTAAAAATTTATGTGTTAACGTAAACGAAATATTTAGAAAAACTATGTTTTCTGTAAATGGTACCAACTTAAATCTATGCGTTTTATCCAACAGGTATCCAAATGCTATAGTTCCAATACAACCACCAGATATAAGTGTAATTAAAGCTATCCAACTAAGATCTCCTTCACGACCCTTTAAAAATTTAACAATGTTAATACCATTGAATTCCTTCTAGAAAAATGTATACCGACAGGGAAATAATTCAAATACATGGTGTTGATTGAGACACCGAATGCGTTCCATATGCCAGTGCTGGCACCTATGGCTAACAACAACAAAAGGTAATCTCTATTCTTCGCTAAATTTTTAAGCGATTTAAAATATTCGGTTCTTGAATTCTCTTCTATAACTAATTGTGAGTAATTCGGTGGTGTTGGAGGTTTCGCTTCGAAAACTGCAAAAAAAAACAAATGTTTGCTATATATTTCTGGTACTGGTTTTACATTAAATTAGTGGTTGTTTGAAGTGATGCAACATGCTTAAATTACATTAATTCTTCAATTTATTGTATAATGTTATATAACTGCATACTGACCGAGCAATTATAACTAGCCCACGTTTTATTTTACACCAAAAGCTTGACTTTTTTAATGGATTGTATGTAGATATGTTCAATAAGAGTAAACCACTACAATACTCATTTTTTGTGTGCGAATCATCTCGCACGTTTCTTGTTTCACGTAAATTAAAACAAATTGCAGTTACTTACATAAAACTACCACGAAGCAGGCAATATAACCAACTATTGAATTATACATGATCATATTAAATAATTCTTCTCCTATAAGATCTAAGTCGTCGTGGTTTTTTATAATTATGGGAGAAAGAACACAACTAAGAGCGACACCTAAAAAAATAAAAAAATACATATCGGTAATTCTTCTTTTAAGAAAATGCAATACAATTACATTTTTTTGAAGGTATCAAACCCTTTTTATGCACATGTAACGAGTGCAGTGTAATAACAAACAAAAATGTTTATTTAAAATGCAATTAAAAAAATGATAATTTGGCACAATACTTTTTACGAAAAAAATATGCTATAACAATTCAAATTTATATATTTTTTCTTGCTTCCTACACTTCTTCAAACGCGCTTTTGAAAATACAATACTACATAACTAGTTTAAAAGAATAAATGATAATCTTGTACATTCTGACTCTTTCCAAAAACTTAAAACCAAGCTAATAGCATATGCAAAATTTCACCTGATTGACTGCCAAAAACGGCTATAGCACAAGCAGTGGAAATCTCGTGACTACCAAACCAAACTGCCGCCAGCTTTGATGGTAAACTCAATATAAAAACTTGTGCTATAGCGCTAAGTGTCTGACCAATAAGGACAAGATAGAATCTATCTGGTGCAACAGAAAACAACCTTATACCAAGTCCGCACGCCGTCAAAGTCGAGGCTAATATCCCTATTTGTCTCAAATCCTATAAAAAACAACAGAATAAAGTTTCGTTTATAATCTGTGTAAAATTTGAACTTACGAACTTCTCCATTAGATAGCTAGCTGGTAAGAACAAAACTATATAACATATCAGGAAAACTAAAGAAGTAAAACTTACTGTAAATGTGCTTGCATCGTAATATCTGAAATCATATTAAGAAAAATCTAGTAATCAATGGATATTTCAATTAATTCTTCAATTTTGTATATATATAAATTTTAATTTTCACCAAAATAATAAGATTATCTAAATTTAACATAA
Source organism: Dermolepida albohirtum (assembly GCA_031893035.1). Lineage (NCBI taxonomy): Eukaryota > Metazoa > Arthropoda > Insecta > Coleoptera > Scarabaeidae > Dermolepida > Dermolepida albohirtum. The sequence continues at coordinate 712,472 of JAVIWB010001220.1, forward strand.
TTTCGGTTTAAGTTTATTCAGTAATTATTTAATTCTCTACATTATGTATAGTAGATAACACAAAAAGTCTTATATGCGAGGGTGGTCTGAAAAGTTTCCGGCCTCAATGTGAAGATGGCAGCACTCATTAATAAAAGCTAGGGAATGTAGTTTTGTATCTATTGTCAGGTACTCGCCAAAGTTTCAGCCATTTTGGACGCGCAGTTGTTATTTGACAGTCATTAAATATTTGCTTTGCAGAGTTGGACTCTGTGTATGGAGACTCTGCACCATCATTTACCACGGTGAAATTTTGGGCAGTTTGTATTTAAACGTGGCCGTAAGAGCTTGGGAGAAAGAACTGCAACTACTGACGATATTATTATTATATTATTTTTTTGAGAAAATGAACGACGTTTTAAATTATCGAATAGCTTCAGTGCCTGTGTTTTTTGAACCTTATATGCTTTCAGAGCTAAATCCTTGTGTAAAATACGCCATGTTGTTGATCCACTAAGTCCAAGTTGTTGTGAACGTCGTCTAATGAACATTTCAGGATCTTCAGCAACACTTTCACGAACCAAACCAATATTTTCGTGTGAATGACCATTACGACTGTATTTTTCACTTTTTTGATCTTTCATGGAACCGGTCTCTTAAAATTTTTTAATAATTCGACCAATAGTGCTTTCAGATGGACGATTATGTAAACCATAAAATTCACATAATTTTCTAAAAACACTTTTCACAGAACGCTGATTTTCATAAAATAATTCAACAATTTGAACGCGTTGTTGTACCGTGTACGAAGCCATTTTTATAAATGTCATACATCACACTTTTTAAATGCCCACATACCCAGACAAATTCAGTGCCGCCCCATCTATATTTTACTCTCAAAAAAAATCACGCAATTTGAAATATCCTTTACTTCCATCAAATACTCATTGCAACAACAAAGGCAATGCTTTGCAAGTCACCCGAACGTACTCGAGAATTTCACAGACTGTATCCGGTTGTATCTGAAACACCACAGCTGATTCTTATATGTTGGAGAACATGGTTACAGGCAGCACTTTATTGTCAAAAATATTTTGACGATATTAATAAAGTGGTTTCTATCCGAAAGAAGTTTAGGTTTACAAACTATTCATAACAATTAGTTCGGACTAGTGGAGGGGACAAAAAAAAAAGAAAATCATTCGTTATCGTCAGCGAAAACAGTGCAAATAGTGAAAACTCAATAACTATGCGCTCTAAAAGATGCAAAAAATTATTATGTTTTAGAGGAGTTTGAAAATGTTTTAGACCAAGATTCGAATTTTACCATTGTTCAGTGTAAGAGTAATAATATTCGTTATTTTTGTTTTTGAATTTTCTCTTTTCAAATACATGTTCAGTTCAGTTATTTTTCTCGTAGTTTATGACGTCGGATTATTAAATATAGATTATAAAATAAAAATAGAATAAGATGCGGAATTTTGGACATTCCTTTACTATTATAATAAATACAAAATGCAATAGAAAGTACTGGTATTTCCAAATTACTTAAATTCTTAATTGATTTATTGTAACCGTTCTTGTTAGCGTTGCAGATACATTTACATGCCACTCCTATTAATATTATATTTACCAGACCACATTTAGTTATTCGTAAAGATTTATTATGCGATGTCCATCTACATGTAAAGTGTTACTTAATTACTTTTGTTGATGCTTTCTTCGTATCCAAATCATTTACACTCATGGATTTTATTATTACTTTTGATTTTAACCATACCTGTTCAGTTTAAAAGACACCCTATAATTTACTTGTCGGATAAAAGTTTATATTAGAGGAAGTATCTAGCATGAATTCAATTATTCAATTATTTTATTAACCAACAAAAAGAAGTGAAAAATTCCAACGAAAAAATCTTTATAACCATATTAACACAAATTAATTATTTTCAAATATTATTTCAATTACGCAAATATTACTTCATTAGTTATAAAACGGTTGTTTTCTGCATAAAAGAACATTTTTCGCCACGGCGCACTCAGTTTGCTAAAATAACTGTGGAAACATATGTTATGCTTCAAATATTTAACAGATCCTATGCAGTTTGTAACTTCGCGGAAAATATTTAGAACAGTGTTTCACCACGGCATTACATTTTAAATAATCGGGTACAGCCATGCTGCTACGTTATTAAATATTACAAAGGGTACTAGAAAAGTTTTGCAATATGACGCAACAATGAATCGTAAGAAGCTGCTTGTTGAGACATGTTTATACGTGCATAGTAGCCGCCGCGCCATGTCGATGGGCTCAGTTATTCATTAGTAGTGAGAGTGTAAAGTGCTCGCGATGACTCTTGCACTAGGTGATGTTTGTCCAGATCGCACAACGATATTCAGGAGGTATAGAGAATTCCAAAGGGGAAATTTAACTGTGGAGGATGCTGAGAGGCCGGGAAGGCTACGAACATCAGTTACGGAGGAAAACGTTACTACTGTGACAAGTGACAAGACTTGGCTGTACTATTACGATGTGCCGAACAAATCTCAAGACAAAGTTTGGGTCTGTGGTGATGAGGACACACCCGTAGTTGTCAGAAAATGCCGATATGTAAAGAAGAAAATGATAGCTGTATTTTTCTAATCGAATCGAATTGTGATACGCGTCGTTTTGGACACACAGAAGACAGTCACAGCTAACTAATATATTGAACAGTGCCTGCCTAAAGTCATTAGATCTATGAAGAACCTGCGGCCAATGTCAAGAATGGACACCTGGTTCCTCCATCACGACAATGCTCCAGCTCACCGCGCCAAAGCCTGCACCGAATATTTGTCCACGACAAGATTGAAACTTCTCGAGCGCCCTCTCTATAGTCCAGATCTTGCTCCCCGCGACTTTGCACTGTTCTCGCATGTGAAAATGAAGCTAAAAGGGATGCGGTTTTCCAGTGATAAGGACCTTTTGCGGGCTTGGGACAACGAGTGTGCTTTATTCCCTAGTGAAACTTGGCAGAACTGGTTTAAAGATTCGTTTCGGAGGATGGAGAGGTGTATTGAGTATAGAGGAAATTACTTTGAAAAAATGAAATAAACAAAACTGTATTGCAAAACTTTCCTAGTAGCCTTTGTATTATCATACAATTTTAAGGTTTAGTTGTACTATTTACGAGATGCTTTACTCCCTACAAATATTAAATAATTCTAAATAAACTGCTGAAACGTCCTTTATATATTTGTCTTAGTAAACAAATAGATTCAAAAATAAATAGTTAAATTAATTTATATTAGTTTTTAGGATTCTTGAAAGTATAACTTCTTAAATTATAAAGCAGAAATAAAAAATTATCAACTTACTTTGCAATTATATTTGTAATTATACCGTATTGAAGATATTGAGCAAAATTTATGCAGGCATAGAAGGAAAATAGAAATAAGATAAACCATCTATACTTGTACAGTTTAAAATTAATTTCTCTTTTATCTGCAGCGTTTCCATTTATATTAGCTTCATCCTTCATAGTTTAATTTCTTCGTTTCAATACAACACAAAATAATGAAGAAAATGCAGAAAAATAACAGTCACCAACACAGTTTCATTTACCGAACAATTAATTACACGTTAGTTTTTCAACTGTCCATAAACTTCATTAAAATAACAAACCTGATAATGCAAATGGCATAGATTGTAGATTGTATTGTATTACAAGTATATCAAATGGAAAATTCTAACAAAATGATATAACGAGCATCCGTTTTAACAAGAACACTTAAACTCGACTGAATGACGGAATATTACAGTTTGTCATAATTATACATAAATATATAATTAATGAAAATTAGTATTTTCTGCTACACCATCATTAATTAAAATCACAGAAATTAATTAAAAAATTTTGCGTTGAAACAGGACTTGAACCTGTATCTGCCATTTGCAAGAATGGCTGCATTACCAATTGGGCTACCTAGCACTACAGTTTCAAGTCTCTTAATATACCATAAATTACTTTATGGAAACAGATTTAATTGTTATCCCGCGATCAGATTTTGATGCTAATAATTATATATACATATGTTATATATATATAACATACGCTTCAACGCAGAAAACTAATTTCTGTGATTATAGTCAGCGATGATATAGCAAAAAAATACAAATTTTCGTGATTGAGTTCTGTTTAAACTATATTTTTTAAAGTGAAAGATATGTAACATTATAAAAATAGAAATACACATATAAGTATTTGTCATTCTTGTTTCATTACAGTTTCTATAGATAAGTTGTAATTATAAAATTTATTTGTGTAGTAAGAAATAGTATCATAGTAAATATTAAAATCTATAAAAACTTATTCAAAAATAATTATGCGATTACTCTATTATTCACAATTATCATTGTTGAATGATAATGCACTAATAAAACTCCAGGTAGAATAATTGCACTTAAGGGATTAGATCTCTCAATTCTTGGAAATTTTCGATTGTTATGATTTTATTTTGAAGGTAGGGTGTTATTGTAAATTACTAAATATTTATACTTGGGTATTTTGGCAAAATTGCAGTTAGTTTTTGAGGTGCTCATAGTGATAACATCGTGTGTTTCGAAGAAGTTCAATCGGTTAGAAATGCGTAAACGGAAAGAATTGAGTGTAGAAACACCATCATTTATAATCGCATACCATAAAACTGGCAAGAGCAACCGCGAAATTGCCACAGAACTTAAATTAAAGCAGTCCACCGTGGGTTATATCATCAAAACAACGCCGCAAATGTGGAAGTGTGTTGAGCAGAACTTCAAAAGGCAAGCCAAGGGCAACAACCTCAGCAGAAGATCTTGCAATGCTGGTAACAAGCAAGAGAAATAGATGAAAAACAGTCTCAGAAATCCCAGCAGAAATGAATGCTGTTCATAGAAAACCCGTAAGTGTTTCCACAGTTAAACGGCGCTTAAAAGACGCCAGTCGTCATGGACGAATTGCAATGTGGAAGCTGCTTCTACGCAAGCAAAATAAGCAATAACATTTACAGTGGGCACGCGATCACCAAAATTGGATGATAGAAGACTAGAATAAAGTATTGTGGAGTGATATCCAAATTCGAGAGTTTCGGTTCACGAAGACGTGATTTCGTGAGGAGGTCTGTGGGTGAGCGAGCCCGGGAAGAATGCATAGACCCTACTGTTAAGCACGGCGGAAGTTCAGTCATGATATGGGGTTGTTTCTGGATAAAATGTGGGTGATCTCGTAAAAATCTAAGTTATACTTAAAAAAGAACAGTATAAGCGCATACTAGAGGAAAACGCAATCCCCTCTGGAATTAAAATTTCGGATCAGAATTGTATCTTCCAACAACATAATGACCCGAAACATACTTGCAAACTATGCCGGGAATATTTCCAGAAATTGGAGAACGAGGGAACCATAAAAGTTGTGGCGGGGTCTCCCCGATTTAAATCCCATTGAGTTGCTGTGGGAAGAACTTGACCGAGAGGTGAGAAAATCGGTTCCCACATCTGCTATTAATATGTGGAAGAACCTGCAAGAGGCATGGGATAAAATAAAACCTGAGACATTACGAAAATTGAAGAATTGCTCGATTGTGTGCTGCAGGAATTAAAAATAAAGAAGGGCATATAGACGAGTCTAAAATTTAGATAAATATATTATACGCCGATTTATTTTAGATGTAAAAATATATATTTTTCATATATATAAATAATAAAAAGATATCAGAACTTCAATTTTGATTTTTGTTATAATTTGCGGGTTCAATGCGAGAGACCAAATACTTATGAGCGATAGTGTACATTCAATAAACATCTAAGCATAAAACTGAAACAGTGAATTGGATATGCAACTGATATTACCTCATTGTAAACATTGCTATATCTTGTCTCAGAATAAGAAGGAGTGATTCGAATATCCCGCTAAAACGCGGAACAGAGCTTAAAAATGTAACTTACCATAAAATTGAAACATAAACAGTTGTAAATGTAGTAGTTTGTCAACAATATTAATCTTTTTCTTTATTATACAAAAATAAATGGAAAAAAATCATTTTAATGGAAGTATGATTACAGAAACGTTACTTTTTGGATTAATATGTACAACCTATCCAAAATTAAGGTTAAATATTATTAAAATAAAACAATGCAAAAATGTAATTAAGCGTTTACAGATTATGAAAAATTGCGGATATCTGGCATTCATTTATCCATATTAAATTTACCTGTTCAAGAACCAATGAAATCTCTTAAAAATATGTACTATTTTGGCGCAATATTTTAATCACTCCTTGTTCTCAGACAAGGTGTAACAGCATTGCGATTGCTAGGGAAATATAGATTTCAGGTAGCTTTTTATGTGGCACAAATGTTAAACGAAACAAAATTTATTTTATTGAGACTGCATATACATATACATATGTATTTACACCAAAGTGCGACGAATTTGCATATTAAATAATTAAATATTGGAGAAAAGTTCTGAATTATTATTATCTCATAATACTCAATTTCTCCTGTTTCTGTGATGACGTGAGACAAATCGAGACTATATACTTCGTGAAGGAATAGTATTGTTCCGTAGTTTATCCAATATTTCCCGACTTACTTGAGCAATATGGGTATAGTTGTAATTATTAAGGTAAGATGGACATTTTCTTCATGATTCTCGCTGCTTGGATCTTTTAATACGAGGATAGTTTTACAAGTAGTGAGAATGACACATAGGTGGCGCTCTAATTGGTAAAACAAATGCACTGTAATTTAGGTTGCCTATTTATATGTTTACATTACGATATTTAGATAAATCGGTTGATTAGTTTATTTTTGACAGCTGATTGAAAAAGAAGCAACACGTCGTTTTGTTATAATGGAAAAAGCAGAGTATCGTGCGGTGATTAAATACTTCGTAATTAAGGGTATGAAAGCTACCGAAATAAAAGATGAGTTACGGGAAACATTAGGTGAATCTGCTCCATCATCCGCCACAATAAGTAGATGGGTAAATGAATTTAAACGTGGTAGAAGAAGCTGTGTTGATGAAGCGCGCTCGAGAGCACCCAATATCGTGACTTGTAAGAAAATTATTATAAAAATCCATAATATTATTACGCAAGATCGACGACTCAAAGTGAGAGAGATAGCAGACATGGTGAACATTTCAACAGAACGCGTACACCACATTTTAACGGAAGAATTGGGCCTTTCCAAGCTTTCGGCAAGATGGGTGCCGCGATTGTTTACGACTGATCAAAAAGTTCACTCGTTTGCGCATTTCCAATGAGTGTTTGGACCTTTATAAGCAGAATCCGGTTGATTTTTGTAGGCGATTTGTTACTTGCGATGTCACGTTTTGGTCAGCAGAGAGTGCTTTTCTCATTTCTAGCTTGCTATTTTAGCAATTGCGAATTATAAAAAATAGTATGCACTTAGAATTTCTAAATCTTTAAACACCTGTAATTTAAACATCTGAAAATTCTACTGTGTGGTGAAACAATTGTCATATACATTGCTTAAAAATAAAGTTAGCGAAAATCGTAACACTCTTTATGTTTACATTTTGCAATTCTTTAAAAAGAACTATAAAAAATAAAATACTGCTAAGTAACAATGGAGGAAAACTTTATTCAAATCTATACACAATTATAAAAAAAAATAATTTATTTTCATTAATTTTTATACAAACGACAACCTAGAATTAAAAATATTTTCACTTTTGTTTTTTAGTCATAATAAAGATAATATTACAATATTTGAAGTTATGAAGCCAAATTTTCTACGCTTTGGCTTGGTGCCGTTTGATTCATTCGTAATCTTCTTAAATCTCCAGAAAGGCACAATATAAAAAGTGAAGATACGCACAATACACAGCCTATTGCGATACCAGTCCAAAAATAACCAATTGTTGTGAACAGAGAATCTATGGCCACAGAGAATATTAATCCGAAAAATAGAATCACGGCGTTTAGGAAAGCTAAAACTGTAGCTTCTGGTTCTGGATATGTAACTTCTGCGCTATACTCGAATCCAACCACCAAAGAGCCAGCCAGAAAAAACCTTAAAACGTTGCTAGTAAGATAGGATATACAGTTATTTATATACTACTGTGGGCAAAAGATAGTAAGACTTTGTTCATAATTTTTAAATTCTTAATTTATTCTTCCAAATCTATTTCGTCCCTCTCAAAATAATCCCCCCTGGCCCCAATACACTTGTGCCAACGTTTCTTCCAATTCTCGAAACAGATGTTTCCCCGGAGCGGTCGTTTGAGTTTGCTGAATAGCCAGAAGTCACACGGAGCTAAATCAGGCGAGTACGGTGGTTGCGGCACGATGTTGGTTGAAAATTTGGCGAAAAACTCACGAAGAATTAATGCAGTATGCGACGGTGCATTATCGTGGTGCAAAAACCAAGAGTTGTCGGCCCATAATTCCGGCCTCTTTTTACGAATAGCATTGCGAAAACGACGCATAACACTCAAATAATATTCTTTGTTGACAGTTTGGCCGGCCGGAAGGAATTCGGAGTGCACCACACCTCGATAATCGAAGAAAACTGTCAACATAACCTTGATTTTTGACTTGCTTTGACGTGTTTTTTTGGGCTTCGGCTCACCTTTGATACGATATTCGGTCGATTGATCGTCTGTTTCCGGGTCATAAGCGTAGATCCAAGTCTCATCTCCAGTTATGATCCTTTCATTTTGTCGGAAAGCATTGTTTCACAGTGTCAACGCGACGCTGTTTTTCGAAAAAATTGAGTGATTTTGGAACAAATCGTGCTTTCACTTTTCTTAGGCCCAAATGATCTTTCAAAATGGTTTTCACTGATCCTTCCGATATTCCAACGACGCCAGTAAGGTCTCTGACTGTTAATCGTCGATTCTCAAGCACCAATTCCTTGATTCTATTGACGTGTTGATCATCAGTTGATGTTGATGGCCGTCCTGGACGTGGTTCGTCATCAACGCGTTCTCTACCCTCTTTAAATAATTTGTACCAATCAAAAACACTTGCTCGCGCAAACAATTATCACCGAAGGCCTTTTGCAACATTCTAAACGTTTCGGCACCAGAAATTTGATTCCATACATAAAATTTTATGGAACTTCTTTGTTGAATAATTTCACTCATTGTAAAAATCGCCGAATGCACTTTTTGTACTTCAGAAAGACAAGCGTATACTAAACACTAATGATTATTTTGATGTGACATTTGGCACAGATGTCACTGACAGTCATACCAACCTAGAAAAAAAATATTTCGACGAATGGGTTTTCGCGTGAAATTTAAATTAAAAAGTCTTACTATTTTTTGATCCACAGTAGTATAGAGTGTCTTTAAGCAAGCAGTTACGGAATTTAATAAAAAGTCCAATAATTCAGTATGTAGAAATATGACTTGGCAGAAAGTAAGACTGGACTACTAACAATTATTTGTAAGTTACAATAGTCCGAAAAATATTTCTACACAGTCGACAAGAGAGAGAGAACGAAACTTTTTTAAAATAGTAATTATTAGTGGCGCCATCTATTAAAAGACATGCATCAGTATGGTAGATTTTTCACCAATGTTATGTCAAAATATCATGACATTTGCATCGTTAGAAGCAGAGAAATTACGCATAAAGTAACGGTGTGTATTTGGCATTGGTCGAAAAATGAATTTTGAACAAAGAGCAAATATCAAGTTCTATTTTAAACTCGGTAAATCTTTACTGAAACATTTAATTTGATGAAACAAGTGTATGGTGATGCGCGTTTGTCACGTACGAGTGTGTAGGAGTGGTATAAATGATTTAAAGATGGCCGAACGGACATAAATGACGACGAAAAAAAATCTGTCGTTACGGAAAGTAACATCGAACTTGTGCGTGAATATATCAGAAATGAACCGAAATCCTCATTGCGACAGTGGAAATGGAATTAAATATTTCCAAAGATTCAAGTCATCGCATTTTGATATAGCGTTTGAAACTGAGAAAGATTTGTGTAAGGTTTGTACCACACAAACCAACTGATGACCAAAAATTGTTCCGAATTCAACATTGTACAAACTTGATTAAAGACTCAAAAAAAGAACGAAAACTTCAGACATTCTGTTGTAACTGGCGTCAACCAAGCGTCAAAGCTTCGAATGGAAGCATCCAAACGAAGAAAAACCGAAAAAAGGCCGTTTGGAGAAGTCAAAAGTGAAGACAATGTTAATTTGTTTTTATAATAATAATAAAATAATTTTTATAAAAACAGTCAATGCTGTTCATTATCTTCGTATTATGAAGCGTCTTTTGGCGCGTAATCGTTGTGTGCGCCCTCAATATCGTAAAAATGATAGCTGGCGTTTGTCACATGATAATGCAATACAACATCTCTTCGCTTGATACTTATCACTGATTTTCTAACTACAAATGGCAGTAGGATGTAAAATGTTAGTTCTGGACCAAGATATTTGGCGCCTTAAAAAACAAGGCAGAATCTTACAAATCTAGCTGTTTGCACTAAAGCAAACAAACGAAAAAGGCCTAAAACCTCTCAAAAGGCATTAATTCTTATGCACGCCAAAAGTGCCCAAGTATTTGTAGATCACCAAAAATTGGGCACACGAAAAACAGGGTAGAATTCTACAAATTTAGTGTTTTCCCAAAAGCAAACATCCGAAAAAGTTCTAAAAAACTTACAAAATGCCTTGTTTTTAAACACCCCAAAATGGTTTTTTATTTCTAGACCAAGCCATTTGGGAAAAGGATGCGAAACAACTAAAAAGGTCCAAAATCCTTCAAAAATCATAAATTTTTATTCATCTCAGAAATATTCAAATATCTATAGACCGCCAGAAATTGGACATACGAAAAAAGGGTTCAAACTTACCCAAAATCAAACAAAGATATCTTAAAAGTAAGCAAAAACTTTACGACAATCTCTTGTTTTTAGACACCCAATATAGCTTTTTGTTTCTGAACCAAGTCAATTGACGCATGCAAAGATTCTACATTCTACACACTTTTCAGCCCACACTGTGTGTGTCTATCTTAAAATTTTTGCCTTTGCATGGCTTCATTTATATATATAATAACACCCTATATTCATATTATAGACGTAGTGTCTTACCCAAATATACCAACTGAAACGAATACCGGGATCCTTAGTTCTTTTTCGAGAAGTACAATAGAAACAAAGAACATAATTGATGACAAAAATAATATGGTAAACGTGGTTAATCTGAAAACATACATACATGTATTAATTAATTCATTTTAACATATAAAAATAAAATAGTTTCCAATAAATGTTACCAACTTGAATTTGTGCGTTCTATCCAATATATATCCAAATATTAAACTGCCAAAACAACCACCGGACACTATTGCAATCAACGCTAATAATCCAGCATCTTCCTCACCATCCTTGAAAAAAGTATTACAATATTAACATCAAAATATTTTTTTCCGTATTGTATATACCAACAGGAAAGTAATTCAAATACATGGTATTTAATTCAATACCAAAAGCATTCCATATACCATTGCTGATGCCAATTGCTATTAACAACAGCACGTAGTTTCTATTCTTGATCAAATTCTTAAGAGATTTGAAATATTCTGTATCGGTATTGTTTCCTATTAATAATCGAGAATAACTTGGAGGTGTTGGAGGCTCAGCCTCAAAAACTACAATAAAAAATGTTTAAAAGGATTGAAATACAGAGTTTATTTAAAAAGTTCTGGAACAGATTCCTTCACGAGCATAAAAATTGCGCTATCTATATTTCACCGATAGAACTATTTAATGACTAGAAAAATTTTTGGATCGCGACTGTGTGTATTAGCTTTGTTGTGTCTGTTTAATATCTACGTGTTTGTGTCCTTGGGTCACAATTTCTGTAATAGAGCAAAGAGCCACAAAACTTGCTTCAAATGTTCAAAAATGCGCTTTGAATGATGAAAATTGAATACGAAAACGATTGTTTAAGTTATTATAAGTTATTTCAGCATTAAGACAATCGACAAGGACGAAGAAAAACGAAACTCCACTTCCAATGTTGAAGAAAATATATTGGGTGCGTTCAATGTATTCTCGGTATCGGGGTGATTTACTAATGATGTGGGTAATTTGACTAATTCATTTGATAACAACATTATCTAAGGGTACAAATATAAAATTTCATATAGTGACCATTAGTTTGCTAATAATCCTTAGTCGACGAAGGTCAGAAAGACTGAGACGACAATGTTAAAGAAAATTGAGCAACGCGACTTGATTAAATTTCTTACAAAACAAGGAAATATCAAAAAATCTTTAACGAAGAGATGGTGTACAAAGATTCTACACCTTCGTTATCTGTAATTCAAAAGTGATAAAGTGAATTTAAAAGAAACAGGGAGAGCGTTGGGGCGATCATCGCTCAGGTGACCCGGTTACTGCTGCTATGAAAGAAAATGTGAAAATGTTAGAATGCCGAAATAAAAGCGAGAATGTTAGCAGACGTAACTAACCTGTCCATTAGTACCATACATACTATTCTTTATGACTATCTTAACCATTCTAGATGGCTGTCGTTAATGTTCACGGCGCCTCAGAAACAAGCGCCAGTCAAGTGCTGTAGAGAATTTTTAGAACTTTGTGGTGAAGATTCATCAAGTATTTTCGAACAGATTGCTATTGGAGATAAAAAGTATTTATCACTATAGCTCTGAAAGTAAGCAAGAGTACATGCAGTGGTATAAAAAGGGACAGACCCTCCCAAAGAAATTTAGAGTAATTTGGGATTCAAAAGGAAATTTTTTGATCGAATATATGAAAGAAGGTGAAACCATAAACGCAGCATCTTTCGTATAAAAGTTTAACGACTCATATTAAATATTTTTATCTAATTTTCAGTGACAACAGAGCTGTATGGTGTAGGCTTGGAAAGTTGGTTTATCGTGCCATGTGTTGGAAAATTGCTATTGATCAAAGGTTTGGTTACATGGAGAAGTTTGGTTAGGTTTTGATATAGTCATAGCAGACGAAGCGTCGGCGAGTAGCAGTGCCAGAGACGTAGTTTAGTCCCGAAGACAAGTAGAAGCTATGGATAGCAATTGCGATAATCTATCAAAAATTTGTATTGGGAAATTTGAATTTTTTATTATTTCGTTTTTTTCTATTCATAAAGAAATCTATGCCATAAGTTTTTGTATGCCTTGTATAACTATACCCTAATCGTTTTAAATACAAATATCAAAACACCAAAGTCCTGTAATTTTGTTCGACGCTACGTATGTCAAAGCAAATGCAACCTCTTAGAAGGTATGTTTTTGTTACAAATTTTTAAAGGAAGCAACGATTTAACTTAAATTTTAGTTCTTAACTTGAAGTTTTATTTAATTTTGATATATTCTTGTTACTTACACATAACCACCAGAAAGCATATTGTATATGTAATGATAAAATCATACATTATCATACCAAACAACTCCTCTCCAATAAGATCTAAGTCGCCGTGATTTTTCACAATATTGGGAGAAATAATACAACCAAAAGCAACACCTAGAAACATGTTAATTACTTTCTTTGTTACAATACTAATTAAAAATTCTACTTTCGCGGTTATAAATGTACCTTATAGATTGATTCAATGACATCTATCCGCAGTTACAGAATACATTGCTTACTTTTGAACTTTATCATTGATAACCGAGAACTAGAGCGGCGAGAAAAGGTGGTACGGATGTCGTCGGCTAGTCACTAACGTATATCGGGCGTGTTGCAGAATGTAAAAAGTTTAGTTATGCACGAATTTTTCTTGCGTTGATAACGATCAGTATTTGTATTGCATTGCAGCGTAATTATAAGTGCAGAATAGAATAATAACAGGCTGCTGTGCGTGAACAGTGTAAATAAATTTATCGAACAATTCCTAGGTCTAGAGAAAGGCGGTGCTAAAGTAATTCGTTTAATGTGTCATACATCGTTCCTTTGCCAGAAGAAAAGGGCTTCTTTAAAAACACACAAAAATCACTAATACAAAGGGTACTAGGAAAGTTTTGCAATATGACGCAACAATGAATCGTAGGATCGTGCGTGGTTTAAACATAGACCACGGCTTCGAAGAAATTAATCTTGCACTAGGTGATGTTTGTCCAAATCACACAACGATATTCAGGTAGTATAGAGAATTGCTAAGGGGAAACTTAACTGTGGAGGATGCTGAGAGGCCGGGAAGGCCACGAACGTCAGTTACGGAGAAACACGTTACTACTGTGAGGAACATGCTTGCCAAGGACAGGCGAGTGACCTACCAACAGATAGAGGGTACTTCAGGCCTAAATGCACCAGCAATTCGTTCGATTCTGCATGATCATTTGCACGTGAAGAAACTTTGTTCTCTCTGGGTGCCGCATCGACTGACTAAAGAGCAGATGACACGACATGTATGGTGCCGGGAGATGCTAATAAAATTTAACAAGGGACAATCTCGATATGTGAACAACATCGTGACAGGTGACAAGTCTTAGCTGTACTATTACGATGTGCCGACAAAAGTTCAAAACAAAGCTTGGGTCTTTGATGATGAAGACACACCCGTAGTTGTCAGAAAATCCAGATCTGTAAAGAAGAAAATGATAGCTGTATTTTTCAAATCGAGTGGAATTGTGGACCGCGTCGTTTTGGACACACAGAAGACATTCACAGCTAAGTGGTATACTAAACAGTGCCTGCCTAAAGTCATTGGATCCATGAAGAACCGGAATGTCAAGAATGGACACCTGGTTCCTTCATCACGATAAAGCTCCAGCTCACCGCGCCAAAGTCTGCACCGAATATTTGACCACAATAGGATTGAAACTTCTCGAGCATCCTCCCTACAGTCCAGATCTTGCTCCTTGCGACTTTGCACTGTTCCCTCATGTGAAAATAAAGTTAAAAGGGAGGCGGTTTTCCAGTGATGAGAACCTTCTGCGGGCTTGGGACAACAAGTGTGCTGTACTCCCTAATGAAACTTGACAGAATTGGTTTAAAGATTGGTTTCGGAGGATGGAGAGGTGTATTGAGTGTAGAGGAAATTACTTTGAAAAAATTAAAGCTGTGTTGCAAAACTTTCCTAGTACCCTTTGTATAGTTTATAACTACGTATTGACAAGCGTTCGAACATTAAGAAACTATTTACCTAGTGCGCGTGAAAAATAGAGATCAATATTATATCTGCTCTAAAAAATAAAAATAACTGTGGTTAAGCTGTGAGGAGACTACAAAGTGTAAAAAAATCTATTCTCAATATTATTGTACGTATACTGTAACCTCTTCAACAGTCATCTTCATTTTTATTAGCTAGTACAAAATTGTTAAAGTGTATCAACGAAGCTATTCACAGTGTGTTATTAAGCACACTACAAAATTTTGAATTGACAACAAGCTAATTAGTGATGTTTCTTACTAATACCGAGTCGTCAATGATTTCTGCGGAACCTTTCCTTAAACATAATTGTCTCACATCACAACACGTGCGTGCCTGTTACGTGCATTACATCTAAGCACAGAAACTATTCGAAAAAATTGCCCAGTTGTAAATGATTTGAAATTCCCGATACGGGAATTTCACAAACACTGTCCTGTCACGCGAAACGCATACCCCAACCAATTCTTACATTTACATATGTCCCAGACTTTTGGCATCGCAACGCCTGATATATGTCGGTGACGGCCTAGACTGTCGTACACATCCGTACCATCTTCGCTCTCCACCCATACATTGTGTCGAAATATTCTTTCTTTACTGATAACTAAAGTCGAACAATCCTCCAGGTAACCAGTGACAGGAACCGATTGGGGTCAGTGATATGAAGATATCTCGCACAGGTAGATTGTTAATTCTGATGGGTGTAAATACATTTCTAAATCGTTTTCCCACGTTAGAATATACATTTTATTTATAATCGCATCTAAAGTTCCCGGCGAGGCTGTACGCAACTGGAAACTCGGAGGTTTGTTCGGACATTAATAACCAATTACTATTTCATTTGTTCATTAACCTAATTGAGTTCCTAAAACTGCACAAGCGGAAGCAGTGGAAACCTCGTGTCTGCCAAACCAAACTGCCGCTAACTTCGATGGTAAACTCATTATGAAAACTTGAGCTATAGCGCTAAGCGTTTGACCAATAAGGACGAGGTAATAAGTATCTGGCGAAACTGAAAATAATCTTATACCAACACCACAAGTTGTCAAAGTCGAAGCCAAAATCGATATTTGTCTCAAATTCTGGAAAAAGAAGGAATTTAGTATATACTGGGGTGAGTAAAGATTTTTAACATACAAACTTTTCCATTAGATAACTAGCTGGTAAGAATAGGATTATGTAACTTATCATAAAAACTAAAGAAGTCCAACTTACTGTGAATGTACCTATGTCATAGTATCTGAAATTAAATAAAAAGCATTGTGTGTCGTTATTTGCATGATATGTTTTGTGTGAGCACGGGCAAAACTGTATAAGTGCTTTCGCTAATATACGAAAGATTCACATATAGTCCTCTCTCATTACTTTGTATTATTGTTTCGAGAATAATACCTAACAGGTGCGTAGAACTACCTAACAAAGCCAGATTACCTAACTAGCTCTGAAATTGAGCAAAACGATCACCGTAATCGGTATTTTGTTTCGGCAGTCATTGTTTTAATTAGAAAGCATTT
Organism: Dermolepida albohirtum; assembly: GCA_031893035.1. Classification (NCBI taxonomy): domain Eukaryota; kingdom Metazoa; phylum Arthropoda; class Insecta; order Coleoptera; family Scarabaeidae; genus Dermolepida; species Dermolepida albohirtum. Next base: position 729,120 of record JAVIWB010001220.1, read on the forward strand.
ACATTTTGATAGAAGAAATTCAATTTTTTTACATGTAAATTTGTAAATACAGCTTGATTAAAAAATATTTTTGTTTAAATAATAACTACAAAGGGTACGAGAAAAGTTTTGCAATATGACGCAACAATCGTATGAATCGTAGGAAGCTGCTTGTTGAGATATGTTCAGTCAGTTATTCATTAGCAGTGAGAGTGTAAAGTGCTTGCGATGGCATCGTGGGTCACGAAATGAGATAAGGGCAGTTTTGTGTTATAATTTCGTGCGTGGTTTAAACATAGACCAATGCTTCGAAGAAATTAATCTTGCACTGTTTGATGTTTGTCCACATCGCATTACGATATTCAGGTGGTATAGAGAATTCCAAAGGGGAAATTTAACTGTGGAGGATGCTGAGAGGCCGGGAAGGCCACGAACGAGGACAGGCGAGTGACCTACCAACAGATAGAGAATACTTCAGGTCTAAAGGCATCAGCAATTCGTTCCATCCTGCATGATCATTTGCACGTGTTCTCTCTGAGTGCTGCATCGACCGACTAAAGAGCAGATGACACGACGTATGCCTTGGTACCGGGAGATGTTAAAAAAGTTTAATAAGGGACAATCTCGGTATGTGAACAACATCGTGACAGGTGACGAGACTTGGCTGTACTATTACGATGTGTCGACAACGCTCAAGACAAAGTTTGGGTCTTTGGTAATGAGGATACACCCGTAGTTGTCAGAAAATCCCGATCAGTAAAGAAGAAAATGATAGATGTATTTTTCAAATCGAGTGCAATTGTGGGACGCGTCGTTTTGGATACACAGAAGACAGTCACAGCTAAGTGGTATACTGAACAGCGCCTGCCTAAAGTTATTGGATCTATGAAGAACCTGCGGCCAAAGTCAAGAATGGACACCTGGTTCCTCCATCACGATAATGCTCCAGCTCACCGCGCCAAAGCCTGCACCGAATATTTGACCACGACAGGATTAAAACTTCTTTCCCTACAGTCAATATCTTGCTCCCTGCGACTTTGCACTGTTCCCGTATGTGAAAATAAAGCTAAAAGGGAGGCGGTTTTCCAGTGATGAGGACCTTCTGCGGGCTTGGGACAACGAGTGTGCTTTACCTCCTAGTGAAACTTGGCAGAAGTTGTTTAAAGATTGGTTTCGGAGGATGGAGAGGTGTATTGAGTGTAGGGGAAATTACTTTGAAAAAATTAAATAAACAAAGCTGTATTGCAAAGCTTTCCTAGTACCCTTTGTACATAGCTCTTCTGAAAATATTTTACATACTATAAATAATATATAAAGCAATTTAATATTAACTTACTGTTGCTTTGTATGTCATATGTACAATCAGTCACACAAGTGTTCGTATAATTTGAAGAAAAAGCGGATATAACGGAAGAGTACCACATAAAAAACCTTTCATTAGCAACGTTAATATAACCTATATGCTCTACGCTTTACAATATGTAACTATTGACGGTACTTAATGAAACATCTTTTGCGTGATACTCTTCCGCTATAACCAGTTTTTCTTCAAATTCTCTTTATGTTTTCTTAATGTATTTTCCTTCCACTATCAAATTTCATCTATACAGCCATCCTCGGTGCACTTATTCATGAATTTTAACTCATCGTACTTGTAACAGTTCTCCGATCGTGCTCATTTAGAATCTTTGCCTATTTCTCGGTATAATTTCAACAGTTCAGGATATTTTGAATGTTTTTCTTCAATATACATTGCAGAACATGCTCCTTCCTATTTGATCTAAGGATTTTATGTAGTGTTATTAACTCGCTCATATTACCAGACATGTGTTTACTTTTACAAGTCATCTTTGTAAAAGCATGTTATGCTTATTTTTACAAATACGTGATATTATGCACAGAATTTACCGAATTCTTTTAAATTTATGGCTTAGAATAGAGAAATTTCTTATAAAAATGAAGTGTACGAAACATTTGTGATGTTGATGTTAGAATATTTAGTAGATTCTTTTGTAGTTATAAATAATAGTAGTTTTCATATTGTTATTAGATGTTTTTAACGATGTTAAACGGAAGTAAATAAGCTTTATCATAGCCGGACATTCACGGGGTGTACGAACACTTTTGTGACTGACTGGATACTCTCGGAATTTGTATAAAAAAAGATCGACTTACCTTGCTATAATATTAGTAATTATACTGTACTGCAAGTACTGCACAAAGTTTATGCAGGCATAGGCACAAAATAGTAACAAAACAATCCATCTATACTTGTACAATCTAAAGTCCATTTCTTCTTGCTTCGAAATAATTTCATTTTGTTCGTCATCATCACTCATATCTTATTAATTTTTGCTGTACAGAGTAAAATAGTAGAAGAACCACGCGAAAATTATTTAATATGATAACTATGAATATTGCTTATCGAATAAATTTATCTCATACTTGTACAACGTGTGATGAATCTGACTGAAATGAAAAACCGATAATATCAAATATTGTCGATTGTAGATTATATTGTTTTACTGAAAGCAATGGCAAACATGAGTATACACTGCCGGCCATGAAAGCATGAACGTACAGCTGTTTCAATAACAATTTGCAATATTATTTCAATCGCGCTTTTTCAACATGGGAAATTTTTTTGAAATCGTCGCTTAAGTCATATCAGTAATGCGTTGACGGGTTTTGTTATCACGCTATTATTAAAATATTACTTTTTCAGATTCAATAATTTATAAAGCTCATTAGGAAAAACATTATTCCAAAATAGTTTTAATTCCCTATATTGTTTAGATGACGCTGTGGAAATGAATAACGTTTATGAATTTTTGAATTGGATTTCGAAAACTTTTTACTCCCGTCGAAACGTTTTAACGCTCGTATTAAGTACTTTATATAATACAAAGGGTACTAGGAAAGTTTTACAATACAGCTTTATTTATTTAACTTTTTCAAAGTAAATTCCTCTATACTTAATACACCTCTCCATCCTCCGAAACCAATCTTTAAACCAGTTCTGCCAAGTTTCACTAGGAAGTAAAGCATACTCGTTACCCCAAGCCTGTAGAAGGTCCTCATCACTGGAAAACCGCCTCCCTTTCAGCTTCATTTTCACATGCGGGAACAGTGCAAAGTCGCAGGGAGCAAGATCTGGACTGTAGGGAGGGTGCTCGAGAAGTTTCAATCCTGTCGTGGTCAAATATTCGGTGCAGGCTTTGGCGGGGTGAGCTGGTGCATTATCGTGATGGAGGAACCAGGTGTCCATTCTTGATTTTGGCCGCAGGTTCTTCATAGGTCCAATGACTTTAGGCAGTCAGCGTTCAGTATACCATTTAGCTGTGACTGTCTTCTGTGTGTCCAAAACGACGTGTTCCACAATTCCACTCGATTTGAAAAATACGGCTCATTTTCTTGTTTACAGATCGGAATTTTCTGACAACTACCGGTGTGTCCTCATCACCAAAGACCAAAACTTTGTCTTGAGCTTTCGTCGATACATCGTAATAGTACAGCCAAGTCTCGTCACCTGTCACGATGTTGTTCACATACCGAAATTGTCCCTTGTTAAACTATTTTAGTATCTCCCGGCACCAAGTCACACGTCGTGTCATCTGCTCTTCAGTCAGTCGATGCGGCACCCAGGGTGAACAAAGTATCTTCACGTGCAAATGATCATGCAGAATCGGACGAATGCTGGTGCATTTAGGCCTGAAGTACCCTCTATCTGTTGGTAGGTCACTCGCCTGTCCTCACCAAGCATTTTCCTCACAGTTGTAACGTTTTCCTCCGTAACTGACGTTCGTGGTCTTCCCGTCCTTTCAGCATCCTCCACAGTTAAATTTCCCCTTTGCAATTCTCTATACCGCCAGAATATCGTTGTGCGATTTGGACAAACATCACCTAGTGCAAGAGCCATTTCTTCGAAACACTGGTCTATGTTTAAACCACGCACGAAATTATAACGCAAAACTGCCCTTATCTCATTTCGTGACCGCGATGCCATCCAGTCCCTTGTGAAACTTGGCAGAACTGGTTTAAAGATTGGTTTCCGAGGATGGAGAGGTGTATTGAGTGTAGAGAAAATTACTTTGAAAAAACTAATTAAACAAAGCTTTTGCAAAACTTTTCTAGTACCCTTTGTACTTTCTTATTTTTAATTATTTTTTGACAGCATTTATTCCTACAAACGTGCTTCACAATAACATATTCAACGACGAACTGAATAATAAACATTTTATCATTAACTATGCAACAAGAAATGTTAACCAATAATTTGTAAGCGGATTAAAACATAAGTTACGCTTGCAATACACAATTATAAAAATGAATAACAAATGTACATTTTAAATAAACCTATGTTATTATCATTAATACAATTATTTATTTTAATAGAGACAATTTTCGATATAACAATTTTAATAAATTAAATGAGACGTTCATGCTTTCAGGAGTGGCAGTGTATATTTATGCATGTATTAGTTAGTTATTAAAAACACTTGAGTTGTTAAAAAATAAATAATGAAGTTCTCTAATTAACATTTGAGTGTGATATGCAAGCACGTGTTTTGCAACTAAACATTGATAAAATTGAATTGTGAATATAAAACTATTGATTAAATATACAATATTTTGGGAGGCGATAAATTATATTATTATAAAATCATGTTTATATAAAAATGCTGTTATCTTCAGTAATGTTAATAATGCCAACGTTATATCTTCGGCTAATAATATTTAAAATCCCTGTTAGATCTTCAAAGAATGAACTTTCTTTATGAATGACGATGACTCCCACTATATGGTAATATACATACATACTATTTGCGTTATATATTTTTTCCTTAATTACAGTTGTTATAAAAATATTTACATTCATTTACAATGCAGACCTACTGTTACGCTCCGCATATATAATAATTTTTTATGTTTATGTTTTTTAAATTAGTTTATTTTAATTTAAAAATAATTCGATTTTTAATTCATAAATTATTATTTATTTTGACCTTTTTGTGATACATACAAATGCAGGAATATTTTGTTTTCGTCACGTACGGTCAGGCTGTAATAAACCAACCCCTACCGCGTCGTTTTCTAGGAAGCCGAATACCTAGAAACTTTATAACCTTTTCTTGGAATAGTAACTTTCCATTGACACAGTAAATATTAATTCCACATATTGATATTTAAACGCAATTTGGGATTCAAATATTGATCCTTCTTTTTCTCACACAGAATATATGTCTATTATTCTGTCTAGATATCTGTCTGGTAGGTGCTTGAAATTAATATCACAATTTTAATTTACGCCAATATCTTTAACGCGTCAATTTCTAGCGTGCCTGTTCCCTTTTGCTATTGATTGATTCAAACCTGACCAGTGTCCTACCCTTCAGCTACGGGTTGTTTCTTTAAAGCCCCCGCGTGTAAGACACAGAGACTTCCACCATGGTCCCTAGCAAAACGCATCCCTTCGACATGTTTGTAAAGTTAAGTTTTTAAAACAGTGTCCAGGTGTTTATTTTGCGACCGCAAAATATACATAACATCCTGGCCCAAGATATACACACACAAACCGCAAGTACCTTATCGTCCGATACATATTTTAATCTAACCCTTTTCTATATTTTCTTAAACAGCTTTATATCTCTAGATTTATATTACAGCTTTGCCATTACACTTATCTTGTTTTATTTGTTGCTCTCGATCTTATTAATTATCTTTGTTTAATATACTCAAGTTTAAAGAATTAAATTAAATTAGTGAATAAAATTTTAAAGACAATCCTATTGTTTTATTTCCACTAATGTCTTTCTTTCAGCTTGGCGCACGTCCTGGACTTTTGAAGCTCATTGTACACAATTACTAATTATTCACTCCTTACAGTTACATTTCTATTTTTTATTTGCATTTATTACAGTGCTTCAGCTAGTCGGAAACGCGCTCGTAATAAATTTACTAACCATCACGTGCAAATAAATATATTTACTATTAAATAATAATTTCCTGTATTTATCATTTATTACCGAACTAAAAGAGGTAATACTACTAAATTTATATGAGTAAATTGAACAACAGCTGAAGATTAATTCCAACAAAACGCAACTGATAATATTTCGTCCTAAAGTCAAGCGAAATCTTTTAGTTTCGAACATCAACATTTTTATTAGAAATCGAAAACTTACTCCTACCAGACGCGTGAAAAATTCAGGAATGTGTGGTCGATAATCTTCGCTTTCATGAAAACACCATGTCCTTAATAAAACAAAGCAATAATCTCATTACAATCCATCTATGTGAACAAATATCTACACAGTCTGTCGCAGAGAAAGCGGAACGTTTTAAAAATAATAATTCATAATGGCGCCATCTATTAAAAAAATATGCGTCAAATGATAAAATAAAAATTCACACAAATATGAAAAAGTAGTACAATTTTTATTAAAATAAAACGATGAACCTAATAGCGCCATCTCTTATCGAGCGTCAAAACTTATTGAGTGACTTGGTATATCACTTTCACACTTTATGTAACTTTAAATACTATTATTGTAACTGTTTTCGAGCCTTCATCAATTTATTAGAAGATTGACATTATACGCCATCTGTTAATTGAAAGGTAGACTTCACATACACAATTTTCTCTCATTTTAGTACATGGTAATTTTTTAACTTCAGACTTTCGTAACTATATATTTCATGTGTTGTCTAAGTTAATTACATTTGATTAATATACTTTTCAAATAGCCCAAATTATGAGTTTCTAATTAAGGTAACGATAAAAAAACAAAACAGCCCGGATTTGTTTGCAAAAATATAAAAAAAGGCAGAAAGTAACTGCATTACTGCTTTTCGTTTCCTTATATAAAGGACATTGCAACCTGTATTGTACTTGCTCGATAATGTCCTAAGAGACGAAACTATAATAGTCGCAGTATATATATAGTTTGTCAAAAAAAATCTTTGCACATATAGAAAAAATAAAAAAACTTCAAAAGATGCATTGATTTCTAATTTAAATAACCAACTTTTATATTCTTCTCACACAGTGTTTTATAAACATATGTTCTTTTAATATAATAAATAAAAAAACTTCTATAACAATGAAAATATTCTAATGTAATATATTAAAAAAAGAAAATAGTTCAATTTCTCTACTGTCAAGAAAATGGTTGCAGACTTGATAAAATATTAAGCCTGATTTAAATTTTCAATTTTTAGTGCTAATATTTTGTGTGTCCACCTTGAGCATCAATTACCGCTTGCAGAAGTCTTCGCATTGATTGAATAAGCTTCATAATAATATAATAACGGTATTTTGTCCCACTCTTCTTTAATGAACCTTATCAATTCGTTGTTATTGGTTGGTGATCTTCCTACCTTTTTTTTAGATGAACCCACAAATTTTCGATAGGGTTAATATCAGGACTTTGGGCAGAAGTATCAATAACTTTGGTGGAGTTGTATAATAACCAAAATCTACATAAATAAGATGTATCTTTGAGATCATTATCTTGATAGTGTTTGTATTTAAATTTATTCGAACTATCCGGGTCAATAAAACCGAATTTTTTAATGCTGGCGGTCAGTTCGTTTTTTCAAAATATAAAGATATATTTCCTTAGTCATTATTTCATCCAAAATCCTAATTACACCAACTCCCTTGCTGGATATACAGCCACATACTATTACGGACAGTTTTCCAAACATACTGTAGGAATAAGATTTTTATTTTTCTGCTGTCAGAGGTTTACGCCAAACTCTTTGCTGTTCGTCATAGTAAAAAAGCGTCATTCGTCTCATCTGAGAAAATAACATCGTCCCAGTACTCTAAAAGAAGTAATGTGTGTTCGGTGGCAAATTTTAATATTTTTTCGATATGTTGAGCTGAAAGCAGGATTTTTTTTTTCTATCCACTCGTGAAGAATATTTGTGTTTTTGTAACACATTTCGGATGATTTCATGGGAAACACTTAACCGAAAGTCTTTTTCCACTTGAAGAGCTAATCCTCTAGTACTGGATTGCGGGTTATTATAAATAATTTTAATTATTTTGCTCTCAATTCGCCACGTCACCTTTTTTGGCCTCCCTGGGGATAAGTTCTTCCTTCTTTTTCAGCATGGGATATGATATTGTAGTTTTGATTTTGGGAGAGAACATATCGGCGATTTCCCTGGCAGATTTGCCTTTATAGTAATTGAAATACACCAATTGTATAATATTGTTTGAAACTCGTTTTTCTGGCATTTTTTCATATTCAAATATGAGGTCATTTGTTGCATTAAAGACAATCACTTTATTAGTAAACGCCTTTTTACCCCTTTCACATTCCATTCCAGTTATTAAAAAACCAAAATGCACAAAATTGGTGGAAAATAACGGCATTTTTGTTTTTTTTTTGTTGTCTTCATTCAATATGCAAAGATTTTTTTGACACTTTTTATACTGAGTAAACTTCTTTTTTTGTTGCTGTTGTAATGTGTGTGTCTATTTGAAAAGTATTGGCGTCTTATAGTCGTAAATAAGTACAGCAACGGAATGTGTGCAAAAAAAACAAATACGTAAAGAATTTGTTGTTGGAATTCTTGAATGAAGATAACATTTTACATGATTTTTTTTTCAGTGCAAAGATTTGTTTGACAAACCGTATAACAGTATGAAATTTAGACAAAGTGTTTTATTTATTTTTCAGTTTAAATGCGATGTTGCTTATCAATAGAAAACTAAGAAATTCAAAAATAAAAACGTTTATATTAATATTTCTTTGCTATTTACGTAACTCAATTTTTTTATCCTTTTCCAGATCTCTCTATAATTTATTCTTATCTCGGACATATATTACAACAATTAAAAAATCAATTAATGCATATGATATCAAATAGAAATTACAAACGCTCAAAACAATATTATCTAATCTCTTTTTACGAATGGGAAAATGTTCACCCGACTTGACCTTCTTAAAAGGCGCTGTTAAATTTTCCAATCGAATATGTTTATGTATTTGTCCACACACAACATAATACATATATAAAATAGTAATTCTATATTTACAAACGTATAAAATGGAAACATGTACGTATACATGTAGATAAATACATGTTATAATTTGCTGATAAACCATTATCTGTGAAGTGATGCTAGGTGTTTTAGTGATTTGGTAACATACAAGGCGTTTTAGAGTGCCGGGCTATTCAAACTCAGTTCTCGTTAGACTACAACACGAACATGTCTTTGATGACAGCAGAAAATTTAAAAATCGTCTCTTTGGACGTTAAGGATATACGATTTCCAACATCTCTTGGCGCTCATGGATCAGATGCTATGGTATGATTATTTTATCTTAATTTATTTAAATCCTCATGCAATATACTAATATATATATACAAATTGCCTTATATTAATATATTATATATTATTATTATATTAATATAGGTATTTAAACCCATGTACAGAACAATTTAACATACATAAAGCCCAATTTTTTAATTAAAATATGCATTATTTGGGTGTAAAAAGTTAATGTTTAGAAGTCACATGAATTGCTATTAAATAACTGTATATGTGCACACATTAATTGTATTCGGTAAATATCACGTGATATTTACATAAACCGGATTATGAATTAATTTTTTTAGATTATTGATAATACTTTGATAACTTTTAATATAAATTTGTTATAAAATCATATCAATTGGAATTGTTTCAAAGAGAATATTTGTTAAAAATGACAAAACCATAAGCATATATAAACAGGTTGTTGATTTGTTACTGGATTATTTTGTTTATTTTTCAACGTCACATTTTACGTCATGATCTACATTTTCCTCGCTAAATCAATTATACAATCATAATTAAATTAAAATCTTTAATTCCGAATTGATCTAATTTTTCACGAATAATTTCATTTGCATGAAAAGGCACGTTGTCGTGATGAAAGAAATCATTTTTATGGACCTTTATAGGTCGTTTCTCAGAAATTTTTCACAAAAACACGGTTTAGCCCTTCGCGAGGTAGTCTATGAAAATTATCCTCGTCGAATCTCAAAAAATCGCAGGTATTACCTTTCCCGCCAATGAAAGTTATTTGATTTTATCCGTTTGAGGGCTATCATGATCTGTTCACTGTTGAGATTGCTATTTAAATTTAGTAACATCAACGCATTTAATAAATTCCCGGACCAATCCAATAATGACAAATTTTCTGTTTTTTTAAAATTTTCGATCTCCGACAAGAATCATTTCTATTCATAAACATGTGCAAAACATTTTCATTTAAAGTATCTGTATTGTTATGTAATATTTGCGAATATTAAATAATAATATCACATGCCTTCACAAAGGGCGTTGGTAAACCATGCGTTATTATTTCCTCCGCCCTGATGATACATAACATCTTTAGCAGTCGCCATCCACTTAAACGAGGACAGAAACCACAAAAAAAGCCCTTCGGATAGCAAATCGTCGGATTGAATCTCACTTCCGACGTGATAAGCCAGTAACTATCAGCCAGTCAGCTTTTCTCAGTCATCAAATCGATAGCTTTCGTACCGCTTCACCCATCAAAATAATTTTTTCTCAATCGCTCCGTTAATTTGGATTTTTTTTGTATTGTACCTCCTTGATGTGTGTTGCTTAAAGGATTTGATGAATAAAAATTTTTCTGAAGTCGCTCGGTCGTATCACATGATAGATAAATATATAATATTTGCCTTAAGAGTTCACTAACAAAATTTTCACCAGGGAAAAGAAAATGGACGAACACGAGAAATTACCACAACGTAACTAATCAAATTTTCTTTCATAAGAATAAGTGATATCATATGGAAACACCAAAGCGGTAGATGAATGTTTAAAAAAGAAAAACTCAAAGAGAATCGTGCCTAAGAATCTTATTATAAAATGAAAGGACGTAGTAAAGACTCATCGCAGAAAATCGTAAGAAAAAAATGTACAAAGGAGACTATCGGTCTAAGAAACCTTATGGGTAGTTATCGTAGGTAAACTTTACCGTTTGCATTTTTTGATGCAAAGGATATGAACAAGACTTTCGTTGAACAGATTGATGAACGAGTCTTGTGCATAGACTTTCGTTTGCCAATCGGCTCATTTTACGGCAACTGTTACATGTTATAATAAAGCAATGATATAAGTCAACAATGACTTCGAATGAACACGGTTGCCTTATTCGTACAGCAGTTTGTAACGAAGAAACAAGTGAAAGTGTATGCATAATCGATTCTTGTGATGTTTTCTTACTTTCCTTCATTTTTTGTGTATAAAAGGCATATAATTCATGTGTAGAGATATTAGGGTTTGCCAGTGCACAGTAACTTATCCGATACGAGCTACCATTAATGGTTTATAAAGAACGGAATTACAAACGGTACATGGAATCACCGAAACAAAATTTTAAGAATGATGGGTATAAATTCTATCATTTTCTAAATTTTCTGGGTCTAGCTGATTTCACGTGCTACTTGCAATCCTGCGATTGTTGCGCTATATCAAATCAGGATAACGATGTATATATTTAATAATTCGATGTATACCTTTTAACCTGTTTTCATTTACGAAACATTTGCGCTCATCTATGTGCAGTTGGTTTAACAAGCGGTATATACTCTTGAAGCTACTCGAGTGAACTAATACACAGTAGCGCGATATAACTATAAACAAAATTAATCCGGCCAACGCCAGCCGAATTCGTCCCGATCGCGCTGTTGTGTATATAAGTACATTAATATATTTGAGTTGTTCGTATTCGTAAAATAGAGATATGAAAGACATATTCAGAAAATGCTTTAACATATTTTCTTTTTAAATTAGCACCCAGACGTTACCCAGGCAATAACAATTGCAAGCAATTAACTATTAATACTTGGTTGAATTTACAAATATTACATTTTATAATTTTCAGATAACATAAAAGAAATTCTCCTAAAATTATTTGTTGAATATTTTTATTGTTTCATATATATTATTGATAAGACCAATATAAAGCAATACATATCTTACCAGTTTTATTTAGCATATCAATACATGATTTATAAATATGTAGGAAATGTTGGAGAATACGATAATATGAAGTTTATCTTGAGCACTAAAAATGTATTTTTTTGATATTGATTTAAGATATTGAAGTTTAAGTTGCTATTCAATTATGTTTAATAACATTTTTGCCATTTGATTAATTACTGGTATTCTACCAAACGAAAAGACATCGAGATGCAGTTTGTCTTCTTCAATTCTTGACCGAACTACTACACTTTTAATTGATTCTACTTCTACGTTTTGTTATTTGAGAGCTTACCTACACTCTGAAAACCATTTTTAAAGTTACTTTTGTTTAAAATCAAAATAATTTTTAGATAGAATCTTGTGGCCTTTTACAACGTTTCTCCAAATTATGAAACAAAAATATTACAATCATTCAACTTGGTATTCCCTGTTGTGTTATTTGCACGTTTCTTTATTTGAAAACTCACCAACATTAAGTAAACAAAGTTTTTTAATATTAATTTTCTAAATCAATTGAGTCCTACACAACTTGGGATACTCTACGAAAAAAAGTATTAATTAAAACGAAATATAATAGTGTAAAGCTTGAAATAAAAGATAATTATAAGGTATATATTAATTAAATAATTCTCTTCATGATATAATAATGAATAACAATTCAATTGATGTTGATACTGAAATTCTTCATCCTCGCAGTAATAAAAAATTCTTCATCATTGTATTAATAAAAAATGGATTAAATTATTTTGAAAAAACATGATACATGCACCTCACTTGGAGATGAACTTGTTCTTCAAATTGAATTCGTTTAAACGTAATGTCATCTCATACATTATGACGAGCTCTGATCAATCTTATTTTATGCACAAATAACTACTGTTATTTTTATAATCCACCCTTAAGTTTGTTCTTGAAATTATTATACGTTTCGTAAATCGGTGTTCTTTTAAGAAACATGAGTGGGACTGTTAGGAAGATGGAACAATAGGTTTTCATAAGTAGACTTACCACATTTCTACCACTGAGTCACTGGAATATTATTTCATACAGTCTCCTTCCACACTTGTCGTGTGGTTGGTTTAACACGCAACGTATCATTATTTATACTAGCAACTGCTATCCAGCTCTGATAAAGCTGACGCGTTAACAGGTTTTACAGAAGAAGATTGTATTATCGACAATAAAAGTCTGTGCAATTTCATTACCTCGTATATTTAAACATGAAAATTACATGTGGGATGAAGGCGATTTTGATTACAGCCAGATAATGAATTTTTCAGCATACGGATCCTGATTATTCATGCGCATACGTCACTATTAAGATAGCGAAGGGTGACGAAGGACACGGACTTACCTTCACCTGTGGCAGGGGAACAGAAATCGTCGTTGCAGCTGTTAATTCCTTGAAAAATGTAGTCGTGGGACAGACGGCTGTTGATATATTCAAGGATTTCGGAGGATTCTGGAGATCTTTAACCAGTGAAACACAAATAAGATGGGTGAGTAGAACTCTCTTTTTTTCTGTTAAACATCAAGGATTTCTATTGTATATTAAAAATAAATTGCTGCACAGGTTGGTCCAGAAAAGGGTGTCACACACCTTGCTGTTGCAGCAATAATCAACAGTTTGTGGGACTTGTGGGCAAAATTATTGAACAAACCAGTTTGGTTACTTCTAGCCGATATGGAGCCTGAACAGTTGGTATCGACCATCGATTTTCGTTATATCACTGATGTCATTACTAAAGAGGAAGCCATTGAGATTCTGAGAAACATGCGTGAAGGCAAGGAAGAACGCATCAAAAATCTTTTGGAAAAGGGGTACCCATGTTACACAACGCAAGTTGGTAAAATTCAACACAAACAAAGCATTATTGAAAATAACAATCTATTCTTTTGTTTTAGGTTGGCTGGGTTATTCAAAGGAAAATATCATCGAACTGTGTAACAAATACGTAGAGTTAGGGTTTACGTTCTTCAAAATAAAAATTGGTAATAATTTGAAAGATGACATGAAACGCTTGAAAATAGTTAGAAATGCTATTGGTTGGGATAAAACTTTGGTAATTAAGTCAATAAATTATTCTAAGTAATATTGGGTCTGGGAAAAAGTTCGTGGCGTTTTTTCAGTAAAATTCAACTGGTCCCCGCATGGCGCGTGGACGAATTCATTTAAACCGAATATGCTCCATTATTATCGACAATGTTTCGCCATTTTTTTGGTAGATCCATGATCCCATCGGTGAAAAACTTCTGTGGTTTCTGGTCGAAAAACTGAATCAAGTAGTTTTCACAGGCTTCTTTTGAAACCAACTTAATTCCATTGAGAGAGTTCTGCAGAGATCGAAACAGATGATAGTCAGAGGGTACTATATCCGGACTGTAAGGTGGGTGCATTAAAACTTCCCAACCAAACTCTCTCAATTTTTGACGGGTCATCAAAGAAGTGTGTGGTCGGGCGTTGTCATGATGGAAGACAACACCTTTCCTATTAATCAATTCGGGCCGTTTTCTTTCAATCGCCTGGCGTAATCTCTCTAGTTGTGCACAGTAGAATTGAGAATCAATCGTCTGACCAGTTGGAAGTAGCTCGTAGTGGACGATTCCCCTCCAGTCCCACCATACACACAGCATCACTTTTTTTGGCGTCAATGTTGGCTTAGCGAACGCTTGTGACGGCTCACCATCCTTTATCCACGATCTTTTACGCTTCCGATTATCGTACGTAATCCATTTTTCATCTCCGGTTATTAAACGTTTCAGAAACGGCTCGATTTCATTCCGTTTCAGCAGCGCATCGCAGATGTTAATTCGGTCCATCATGTTTTTCACGCTCAACTCATGAGGAACCCATACGTCAAGCTTTTTTTTTGTAACCAGCTTTGTGTAAATGGCTCAAAACAGTTTTGTGGTCAATGCCTAGTTCCATGCCAATATCGACACTGCTGATATGCTTATCTTGTTGGACTTTTTCAAGAATTTCATCAGATTTTTCAGTGATTGGACGACCGGAGCGTGACTCATCTTTCACATTGAAATTTCCAGAACGAAAGCGAGCGAACCATTTCCGCGCAACAGATTTCGATAAAGTACCTTCACCGTACACAGCACAAATTTTATCACAAGCCTGCGCAGCGTTCTTCCCCTTATCATAATAATATTGCAGAATATAGCGAAATTTCTCATTATTCTTCTCCATTTTCAAGTGCGAATAACTTTCCAACCACTGCACCGATTACAATGTTTCTACGCTCAGACTAACGTTCGGAAGGTCATCTAAAAAACGAGCCGTCGGTGGTGTCGCTGTGACTTGTTGTTCTTTAGTTATCGGCAACCAATGCCATCTATCGGGAAAAACGCCACGAACTTTTTCCCAGACCCAATATTTATAAAAAAATAATTTCTATATATTCTATTTAATAAATAACGATTAAACAAATTTGAATATTTTTTCGATCTTTAGGCAGTTGATGCCAACCAAGTATGGGACGTAAATGAGGCCATAGAATGGATGAAACAACTGGAACCTTTTAAGATCACTTGGATTGAAGAACCTACGTCTCCCGATGACGTACTGGGTCATGCGACTATCGCTAAAGCGTTGAAACCCTTGGGAATCGGAGTGGCAACGGGCGAAATGTGTTGCAATAGAGTGTTGTTTAAACAGTTTTTACAAGCCGAGGCGTTAGAGTATTGTCAAATCGATTCGGCCAGAATTGGCGGTATCAACGAGATATTGAGCGTATACTTGATGGCACATAAGTTTGGAGGTAAAAAATATTAATGTCAAGTAACAACTAGCTTTAGCGCGATCTCATCGTTTTTGATATTGTTAAAACAGTTTTAAAAGAAGTTAATGTAATTAATCTTTTTTCACATTATTTAAATATTTTCACTTAACGTATTTAAGTTGGATTATTGCAAGATAATAGAAATTGTATATTTAAATATTATGAGTGAGTAGATTCATGGATGTTGGTAACCTTTCCATATCATTCTCTCACTCAGTTATATATCCCATTGTTAGACAAAATTAATGCAAATGCAAATTGGCACTAACTTGAGTGTTTGGAGCGTTTTCAAAAAAACGAGGTAGATTTTATGAGCCGATTTATCACCACAGATGAGAGAGGTTATTGTTCATTGTAAAAAACTATCTAAACAATGGTGGCACAGTGATTTGCCTTCCCTAATGAAAGTAACGGCTATTCCATCTGTAGGAAATGTAACAGCTTCGATTTTTTAAGATGCGAAAAGTATCATTCTTTTTGATTATCTATCTAATCTAGCGGACAACCATCAGAAGCTCTTATTAAACAAATCTTGTAGACAACTTAAAGTAAAAAATAAATGAGAAGTGTTTATATAAGTGTTATGTTTCCAATCCATTTTATATAAAAAAAAATTTAGCAGCAGTCACCAAAAAAAAGTTTTCGCCATCATTTTAGCGATTTCCTTAAAAAACAATAGATAGATCCATGGGCCACGCCATCCATGTGTTTATTACAAATCAACACAACTTGAGGCTTTTCAGCATAACACCTCAATGTGCAATTCTTGAATTGTTTTTTTATTAATGCAGTTTCGAACGAACTGAACATGATAATAATTTATTTCCTCTTCATGATTAGAGCTTATAATTTTTTCTTGAACGGAATACAACCATTTTTTTGTTTGAAAAGGTTTCTTTATTTATTCCTTTTTGTAAAAGCTTTCTGTTATTATATTTCTCTGTTCATTAGTATATCTGTCAACATAAATACAGTCGTTTAGAATTGGGAATTGATTGGAGTAAATTATTGTACAGATGTATGACGATTCTTGCATTGACAGGAAGATTCGAACGAATTAAAGATTTTGACGTAAAAGGAACCAAAATAAGGTAATACTGAATATACAAAGGGTACTAGGAAAGTTTTGCATTGTGACGCAATAATGAATCGTAGGAAGCTGCTTGTT
This sequence comes from Dermolepida albohirtum, assembly GCA_031893035.1. NCBI lineage: Eukaryota > Metazoa > Arthropoda > Insecta > Coleoptera > Scarabaeidae > Dermolepida > Dermolepida albohirtum. Next base: position 746,077 of record JAVIWB010001220.1, read on the forward strand.
GCTGCATGTTGAGACATGTTCATACGCGCATAGTAGCCGCCGCGCTGTGTCGATGGGCTCAGTTATTCATTAGCAGTGCGAGTGTACAGTGCTTGCTATGGCATTGTGGTCACGAAATGAGATAAGGGCAGTTTTGTGTTATAATTTCGTGCGTGGTTTAAACATAGACCATTGCTTCGAAGAAATGACTCTTGTACTAGGTGATATTTATCCACATTGCACAACGATATTCTGGTGGTATAAAGAATTCCAAATGGGAAATTTAACTGTGGAGGATGCTGAGAGGCCGGGAAGGCCACGAACGTCAGTTATGGAGGAAAACGTTACTACTGTGAGGAAAATGCTTGGCGAGGACAGGCAAGTGACCTATCAACAGATAGAGGGTACTTCAGGCCTAAATGCACCAATTCCAATTCTGCACGATCATTTGCACGTGAAGAAACTTTGTTCTCTCCGGGTGCCGCATCGACTGACGGAAAAGTAGATGACAAGACGTGTGACTTGGTGCCGGGAGATGCTAAAAAAGTTTAATAAGGGACAATCTCGGTATGTGAACATCGTGACAGTTGGCTAGACTTGGCTGTACTATTACGATGTGCCGACCAAAGCTCAAAATAAAGTTTGGGTCTTTGATGATGAGGACACACCCGTAGTTGTCAGAAAATCCCGCTCTGTAAAGAAGAAAATGATAGCTGTATTTTTCCAATCGACTGGAATTGTGGAACGCATTGTTTTGGACACACAGAAAACTGTCACAGCTAAGTGGTATACTGAACGGTGCCTGCCTAAAGTCATTGGATCTATGAAGAACCCGCGGCCAAAGTCAAGAATAGACACCTGGTTCCTCCATCACGATAATACTCCAGCTCACCGCGCCAAAGCCTGCACCGAATATTTGACCACGACAGGATTGAAACTTCTCAAGCACCCTCCCTACTGCCTGCAACTTTACATTGTTCCCGTATATGAAAATGAAGCTAAAAGGGAGGCGGTTTTCCAGTGATGAAGACTTTCTGCGGACTTGGGACAATGAGTGTGCTTTACTCCCTAGTGAAACTTGGCAGAACTGGTTTAAAGATTGGTTTCGGAGGATAGAGATGTGAATTAAATTAAAAATTAAATAAACAAAGCTATATTGCAAAACTTTCCTAGTACCCTTTGTACACATCCAGTATTGGAACCTGTCAAAACGTATGTTCGTATTCTTCATTTAGTAGGTTTATTAGAACTGTACGTTAAATTATCGAATATTCCTTTAAACGGTATCACAGCTTCATCCATACATACATATTTGCTTTCTTGGAATGAAATTTTTCCTAAACTTTGAATCAATATAATTTATAAAATTTGAAAGTTATAAATATTTAGTTTTCGAACTATTATGCACATATTGATTTTTACTCAGATGAAGCATCCAAAATATTTGCAAAAACCGATATCTTTTGAAAATACTATAAAAAATGGAATTTTACCCGTCAAGTTTGTTGATTAATAATCTTTTATATCTGATAAAAATAGTGTATCCATATTGAAAATAGCTCCGTATAAAAGCACTTATTTTGTCATATGAAATATTTTTCTAATTGTGCCACATTGGTTATTTCAATTTTTTTTAAAATTTCTTTGCATATTTTGCATTGTAGTTTGTTATAAGTTCGTAGAAAATCCGAATATTTCACGTTCTACATTTGTGTAACGAATACTTAATATCAAATTGTCTTTATTATTACTGTCAATTTCAACCCAATCTTCATGACAACCAAGAACAATTTCCCTTTCCACATCACTTGAATATTGAATAGGAATCAATTTTTTTTCCATTACAAGTCTCACCGTTATTTTCCATGTTGCTATAGTTTTCTTTATTTATTTTTTGAGGAATAACATATTATAAGTAAAATATTGGGTCTGGGAAAAAGTTCGTGGCGTTTTTTCAGTAAAATTCAACTGGTCCCCGCATGGCGCGTGGACGAATTCATTTAAACCGAATATGCTCCATTATTATCGACAATGTTTCGCCATTTTTTTGGTAGATCCATGATCCCATCGGTGAAAAACTTCTGTGGTTTCTGGTCGAAAAACTGAATCAAGTAGTTTTCACAGGCTTCTTTTGAAACCAACTTAATTCCATTGAGAGAGTTCTGCAGAGATCGAAACAGATGATAGTCAGAGGGTGCTATATCCGGACTGTAAGGTGGGTGCATCAAAACTTCCCAACCAAACTCTCTCAATTTTTGACGGGTCATCAAAGAAGTGTGTGGTCGGGCGTTGTCATGATGGAAGACAACACCTTTCCTATTAATCAATTCGGGCCGTTTTCTTTCAATCGCCTGGCGTAATCTCTCTAGTTGTGCACAGTAGAGTTGAGAATCAATCGTCTGACCAGTTGGAAGTAGCTCGTAGTGGACGATTCCCCTCCAGTCCCACCATACACACAGCATCACTTTTTTTGGCGTCAATGTTGGCTTAGCGAACGCTTGTGACGGCTCACCATCCTTTATCCACGATCTTTTACGCTTCCGATTATCGTACGTAATCCATTTTTCATCTCCGGTTATTAAACGTTTCAGAAACGGCTCGATTTCATTCCGTTTCAGCAGCGCATCGCAGATGTTAATTCGGTCCATCATGTTTTTCACGCTCAACTCATGAGGAACCCATACGTCAAGCTTTTTTTTGTAACCAGCTTTGTGTAAATGGTTCAAAACAGTTTTGTGGTCAATGCCTAGCTCCATGCCAATATCGACACTGCTGATATGCTTATCTTGTTGGACTTTTTCAAGAATTTCATCAGATTTTTCAGTGATTGGACGACCGGAGCGTGACTCATCTTTCACATTGAAATTTCCAGAACGAAAGCGAGCGAACCATTTCCGCGCAACAGATTTCGATAAAGTACCTTCACCGTACACAGCACAAATTTTATCACAAGCCTGCGCAGCGTTCTTCCCCTTGTCATAATAATATTGCAGAATATAGCGAAATTTCTCATTATTCTTCTCCATTTTCAAGTGCGAATAACTTTCCAACCACTGCACCGATTACAATGTTTCCACGCTCAAACTAACGTTCGGAAGGTCATCTAGAAAACGAGCCGTCGGTGGTGTCGCTGTGACTTGTTGTTCTTTAGTTATCGGCAACCAATGCCATCTATCGGGAAAAACGCCACGAACTTTTTCCCAGACCCAATAATTACTTAAATATGACAGAACGTGTTGCCTCCAATTGAATACAAAGTACTTATTCAGTTCAAAAGTGATACGTATAATACTCTGCCTGATAGTGATATAGACAAAGCACAAAATTACTTCACTATTTATAATCTCTGAAATTAATGTAACAAAAAGTACATTTTTTCATAAAGTTTTGATAATAAGGGCTAATGCAAAATATTTAGAAATTCTTGCTTCATCACTCTTATATACACATATCCTAGAGTAAATAAAAAAGTAAACGCAATTGCATGCAGTGCATTTATTTCCATTCATGTATGACAAATGCCTATCTCACGTTTCGGCATAATCCAGTTATATGATGATACACTTTTTGGTACCGTCAGTACCATCGAGGCTAAATCTGCGACTGCGCAGCGTCTCCTTCAAGAGGTTGAAAATGTGGTAATTGGATGATACTAAATCTAAATTATAAAGAAAATGTAAAAGCCATTCAAACTCTTAATGTTTTATTACCTCTATTGTTACTGTATGCGATCATGCATTATCATAGAGTGGTAGCACCATTTTGAATAGCAGTCCACGTTGGTATAATGAATTGCGGGTTTCAGTTGGTCGTGCAGTAAAGCAGTACACATCGTACTCTACACAGTTTCATCACATGCCCTAAATGCCGTAGGAATACGTACTTTCATTTCAAGACCGGCACTTTCACCCAAGATTTGTCTCTTATTTTTCAGTTTATAGAGGTGGGCAATATCTCGCCACTTATTACCATTCCTTCCAAAATGCTGAGCTCGTCTTTATAGAGTTGTAAGAATCAAGTTGCTGTATTTAAATATAGCTGCCTATGCAAAACTGTCAGTTGTGTGAGCAGCCACCATGCACAAATCTTACGACACTTAATGACGCTCATGATTTTTGACATTTGCGCTAACATGATCCATCGCCATCCACTCTCTGGGCGTGTTCTTCCATATCTGATAGGTCACGAGCTTGGTTTCTATTAATTGCACTTGTTCTCGTTTTAAAGCATTTTATCCATTCATATACTTTGCTTATATACTGTCTTTTTTTTCTCTATAAGACACGAACTGATGAAGATATCTTACAGTAACTACTATTGAATTAACTAATACATACGTCAGCATAAGCCATGCCACGGTGGTATTAAAAATATTTTAGAAAATCTAATCATTTCTCGAGAATAATTTAGATATTTACATTTATATAAATATATATATATATATATATATATATATATATATATATGTGTGTGTGTTAATATTCACGTCACCTTCGCGGTCGACTTCCAGAGACCTTTCGTCTGGGCTACTCCTGCTTTATATCACGCCAACATTTGATAGATTTAGCCATCTGTACTCACAGATACACCATGGCGTTACAGGCTACCTATTCATTATTCCATGAAGATGAATAGTATGTATCGTGCATCAGCTTTCCCTCTTATTTTTACCAAGTATTCTGGAAATTGCCTTTACTTTTTGATTTACTCTCGTATAATCGTAACACATCGATATTTTCACGTTTCAGTGAAAGTTTGCCCTCATGCTGGAGGCGTCGGCCTTTGCGAAATGGTTCAACATTTACAGATGTGGGATTACGTTTCCTTGTCTGGCACTATGGAAGGTCGTGTTATTGAATATGTCGATCAACAGCACGATCAATTTGTTAATCCTACCGTTGTGGAAAATGCAAGATACCAAGCGCCTAGAGTATATTATATTGTATATATATATATTGTATTATTGATTGAGTAAAAATGTATTTTTTAGGTGGCTGGATATAATACTACATTAAAACCAGAAGCCATCGAAAAGTATGAATATCCGAACGGAAGTGAATGGGAATCGATGTACCAAAAAGGGTTGTTCCATGACCCCAGAAAAATGTAAAATATGCTCATATATCACTATTATTATTGTATACTTTATTGTATTAGAAATGATTAAAAACATATAAATAAAATAAATGCGAACAAATATACAAAAATATAAAAGACAAACCTACACTAAAAGACGTAGAATCAGTTTTTTTTCGAAAACCGGAACATGTCTAATTTCCTTTGTTTTTCCTTTGGCTTCTCTGATTCTGTTGACGAGTCTAACACTTTCCTTTTCTCATTAATTTCGTTCACGGATTTATTTTCTTTTTTATCTACGTTAAAGCCCGCGAACTTGTCAGTTAAACTTAAAGGATTGTGTACAACAGGTTTAGACTGCTTGAGACCCTTTAAAAAGGGATTTTTCGGCTCCTCGTCTGAAAAGAGCGATTCCTGACTGTTAATGGCTGCTTCGGAAGTGTTACTGACTAGCATAAATGATGTAGAAGTTGATTCTGCTACATGTCCTGAAATATTCACTTCCTCTTTGGATTTGTCATTTTGCGTACTAAAAGATTTTGGTTTTGGAGTCATTTTTGAGTTTGACAATACAAGCCTTTTGTTTAGCCTGAGTTGAGGTCTTGGAGTTTTGCAAGAATTAGTCTGTAACACATGTCAATACGAATCTTTAAACAATATTTTTACTGTAATTACAATCTACAATTTTAAATCAAAATAAATTAAATATGTGTATATATTAATGTAATATATAAATGTGGATAAGCCATAAATATGGTTTAAAAATTTCTTTGGGATTACATAAAACACCATCAACGCTAATAAGCTTCAAACACTATTAAAAAAATAAAAATGTCTGTACAGTGAAGAAATAGAAGTTGAAGTTGGATGAAATTTATTGAAATTGGACAGAAGCACCGATACTGCGAAGTGTGTTCAAGGTACTTATTTTCTTTCTAATAAATCCACACCATAATTGTAACTTTTGCAAATTCTCAATTTAATCTTATTGTAGGCGTACATATTTTTCAAAATGTCGATGTCATGATTCCATGTCCGCTGAGAACGCATCTGTAAAGATCAGTCTTTTTATCACTGGAAAAAAACAAAAACCGTTAGAAACGATGTCAGATGAGTAGGAAACATCACTTCATTACTTTGTCATGAAGAAACCCTTGAGCTAGAACCGTGCAATGAGTAAAGCACTATCTTAATCTTTAATTTAATTGTTTTTTTGCAATGCGGGAAGGAACTATGTTGTCAGAACATGTTCGTAGAAGTACTGTCAATTTACGATACGAATTGGGGCCCTATCCACCATATTCATCAGATTAGGCCCCTGTGATTTCTTTCTTTTTCCAGGCTTGAAAAAATAGCTCATCGGAAAGCAACTCACCATCAATTGGAATACAGTGACTGAGAATTATGGCTTCGCTGTTTCCATACATGACCACTATCACTTTCTCAACACTAGCGGCAATTAGAAATTTCTTCAGTGGTGGTGAGTCGATGTGCTTCTATTGCGTTTATTGCAATTTGTTTGAAGAATAAAAAATGGCACTTCTGTTTTTCGTTGCGACGACTGATAAAAAGAAAAAAAACGCATTAATATTGTCTAACAAATTGAAATTCGTGCAGTGTGTTCATCAATCTGTATTCAAAGCACCCATCTTGAAGAAACTATTAGCAACGATTGATAAAAAGAAGGGAACGTGCCAACATCGTCAAATAAATTGCCATTCGTGCAGTGTATTCATTGATTAGCATTCAAAGCACCCATATTGAAGAAGCATTTCCAGACCTTCGTGTAGGATGCTGTAGAGTTTCCACGAAAATGCCAATTTTAGTAGTTATATTATCACTACTAAATTGGCAGTCCTCCGTAACAACTTGCACTATATCATAATTCTAAGCTGCGTGATATACGACGTTCAGGCTTTTTTAAACGATAATTATACTGTTCTTGTACATCGAACATTGCCATTTTAAGTATTGAAAAGGCATCTCATTCAAGCTTCAAGTATACGAATTTTATGCATTGCATGGTGCTGCCAATTGTGTCAGGCAATCGCAAAAAGTGCCCGCGTATTTAAATTTAACTGCATCTTTCTATATGCTTTCATCTTCGAGAAATAAAATTAGGAGACCATAGAACTTGGACGCACCTTATATATACACTATTAGAAATGAGATGATTTGGGGTAACGCGAAAAACGAAATATTACTTTTACGAATTCTATAATACAGCGTTTCTAGATATATGGCAGAATCGATATAGAAACGGGTTATTTTAAATGAGCGGTTTTTTGATAAACCTCGTATATTGTGAATGATGACTGCAATTTAAATTTTTTTTTTTTTTTGGAAATACATATTCTTGTATGATAGAAACATGTTCTTTTACAATTTGCTACTACAAAGGGTACTAGGAAAATTTTGCAATATGACGCAACAATGAATCGTAGGAAGCTGCTTGTTGCTGCATGTTGGGACATGTTCGTACGTGCATAATAGCTGCCGCGCCATGTCAATGGGCACAGTTATTCAATAGCAATGAGAGTGTGAAGTGCTTGCGATGGCATCGTGGTCACGAAATGAGATAGGGCAGTTTTGCGTAATTTCGTGCGTGGTTTAAACATAGACCAGTGCTTCGAAGAAATGACTCTTGCACTAGGTGATGTTTGTTCACATCGCACAACGATATTCAGGTGGTATAGAAAATTCCAAAGGAGAAATTTAAGTGTGGTGGATGCTGAGAGGCCGGGAAGGCCACGAACGTCAGTTACGGAGGAAAACGTTACTACTGTGAGGAAAATGCTTGGCGAGGACAGGCGAGTGACCTACCAACAGATAGAGGGTACTTCAGGCCTAAATGCACCAGCAATTCGTTCGATTAACTGGTGCCGGGGGATGCTAAAAAAAGCAATTGCAACAGCCAGATTTGGCCCTTGCCACTTCTTTCTTTTTTCAAGCTTGAAAAACATAGCTCGTCGGAAAGTCGTTCACGTCAAATGAAAAGGTCAATGCAAAAACAGAGGTCTACTTTGCAGAATTCGACAAATCTCATTATTTAGATGATTTAAAAATTTTGGAATTTCGCTGGTATACAGCTACAAGGAGATTGCGCCGAGAAATAAATGTACTATATATAAAACAATTGTATTTATCATACTATCCCCGTATAATAAGAAACGCAGGCTAGAATTCTACAAAGCTAATAGACAAAATAGATATATTGGTACAAAGTACATCTTATAAACGACTATATTAATCTGGTACGCAGACTTCCGCGGTCGTGGTCATTGCTATCTGCTTCTGGGCTTCCGGGCTGAAACCGCGTCACTTGTATATCTGCCGACGTTTCGTATCCATACAAATGGCCCAGAAGCAGATGACTATACTAATATTTAATATGGCATCCACTTACCATTATTTTTAAGAATAGCTTCACAAGGATTTACCAAATTTTCCGCATAATTCATAGATAATGAGCTACATATTTTCTTTATAATATATTGCGAAATATCTGGGAAGTTTTATATACACATTTCCTCCGAAGTTTCTACTTCATAAAAGCCAAAATATTTTTAATTGATTTGGTGCTTAGGGTATGAGAAGGCTAATCCATTGATGTAAAATCATTAGCAGTCTTTCTCTCATTATACAGCTTGCGTCAATGTTTTGGATAGTTGTCTTATAAGATCCAATGTACTCTGTTTCTATTAAATCCCAGTTTTACCAATTTTGTTTTGGGTTTAAGATAACGGTAAACATGCACACGCAGTTTCGAAGTTCTGCGTGTCAGGCAACACCAGGCATGAATCTTTGCGTGTGTTCTACAGAACGCTGTACAATATATTTGCCTATTGATTGTGCCTTCCTTTCAAGTAACCAGGCTCTGTTAATTCATCTACAAACACCACGTTATATTAATCTCTGCTGAAATTTTATTATGCCCAAATTATGCGCGTTTGTCAATGTTTATCGGACAGCAACGGTTCAATAATTGTGTTTCAATAGGTCATATCGTATTCGTGTAATCTACTTCTAATTGTCATTAAACTAATATTTATGTTCTTCTTGGCTAGTTTGAATTGTTCTTGATGAAGTGTTAATAACTTATAATGTTGCGTTATTAGTGTGGCTTTCCCCGTGTTCTGGAAGATTACCTACACTTTGAGTTTATTAATAACGCCTTATCCATCTTCTGACAAAGCCTTCCAATTTGTGTTAGTACTTAGTTGTCGTTTCAATTGTCATTTTAGACAATTACTGTGTTTACACTGTTTCGAAACGTTTAGCATACACTGCACTCATTTCAACAAAAACAGTTACCTGCGTCACATACAACGGATGACTGAACTAAAACTAACTAGGTGTATTAGAAGAAAGATATTTTTACCTACTCACTTAGTGCTACTTTTCCATTAATATTCCCTTCATGGGATATTGGTCTGCGTTTCTTATTATACAATTATATGCACTACGTACCTAGCGGACATACATCATACAACTGCCCATACCTCTAAATTGGTATCAGGTCATGAAGAAAAATAGCCTGTGTAGAAACTTTTTTATTTTGGTGAAAATGTATTCACTTGACGAAGATAACAATTTGAAGCATGCACGGCTTTTCCTTCTCTCCTCATGTACAAAATACGACTTGATTTTCACAAAATTATTGATATTAAATTTAAGGATAACATTAGTTATGTCCGACTCTGTTTTTATTAATTAATATATGCATTTTGACACATATAAAGAGCGGAAAAAGATGTACACCATATACGTCAACACAATTACTTAAGAGAAACGTACAGAAGACGATAGTAAAAACCTATAAGCAAAAGAGCTTCTCATAATGTGTCATTCATTCACGTGTTAAAGTTTAGCTTAACTTAAGATATGATATACATACGCTTTGCTTCTAATTGAAGGACAAGAAAAACAGGGACCTCGAAAACTTGTAAAAAAGAACTAAATGCTTCTATCATTAAAACCTATACAATTGGTTTTCATTAAGCTTACACTATCAATCAAATAAAGAGCTAACACTTACTTCTTCTGGAGTAGATTTATCTTCACTTAAATTGGTTTTCGACATGAGACCCGTTAATTTTTCAGCTAGTCTTCTTTTGTCTAATTTCGTAGCGTATTTGAGTGCCAAAGATAGAACCTGTTGATTTTCTAATAGCTCCACTAATTCCAACGCCCTCTGATCCAAATTGTTCTTGCATGCCAGCTGAAACGAAACATTACGGTAGGTATGATCTCATCGCTCACATCTGAATTCATTGTTTACCACAAATGTTTTCAATCCAGTCTCTACAAACTTTCTGTCGGTGTCTTCCGTTTGTAATATGCGCCACGCGGATAAATTAGCTTCCATTTGGGTCTTTTCGGTAAGACCTTCGGTAAACGGTGGTTGCAAGGGTAATTCCGACATTATGGGTCTAGGAAGAATGGGCGGATAATCGCTCTTTCGACATCGAATGCCTCTAAGCATATGCCTTGTTTCGAATATTGCCGTTACGAAGTAACCATCTATAATACCATTGGCGCTCTGTAACACGTGGAAAAATTTTGAAAAATGACTTGAGTTTAATTGTTGATAGAGGACATTGAAATGGTGAAAGAATAAAAGTTAACCCAATTAATTCGCAACTGTTAAGTAATAACATATTTTTGTATATTTATAGTTACGTAAATCAAACTGAACTAAAAATGTTTCTCTTCTGTAGTCTATTTTTAAATTAAGACGAGCGTTTCTAATTATCTATGCTAAAATCCGCATCTTTGATTGGCTGTTCCACAGATAGGTTTATACAAACGAAACGTGTAATAAATAGCCCGTCAGTTTTCGTGAATGCTTTTGTGCTCCCGTTGTTCTATTGTTCTTTCAAACATAAACAAACCCGTTCTTTTTAGAATTTGTTGTATGGATTCTGTACCAACAAGTTCATGATCATATTTGCCTCCAAAGAAATGCACTATATAGAAACAGCTATGAACTGACGAAACGGATCTTACTTAAAACTGTTATAATTTCCAAAATTGGCAACACCGCGCGTAAATTTTGAAAGGTTGAATATTTAACATATTTATAATTTTCTGCTTTTAGAAATCGCAAAATCAACATGCAAAGCGTTCAGCATCATTTGTGGCTCTACGACCGCGTTTAAAATCAGCATACTATCGACGAATGGTTTGCTAAGCTTGAATGGTATTTTAATCGCATTAAAAAATATTTTATCAGCACACGAAACTCAATGTTTCCTATTGTTTCGAAAATTACAAAAGTAGCGTCACTTAAACCACTGTTTAATACATGATCGCAATGTCATGAAATTTTGACGTATCGTTTGAAGGTTGGTATTATCCAAAGATGGTACGGATATATGATTAGTGGTGACATCTGTTGGTTAGTCCCAGAACTTATTGATCGACGTTATTGCATAAATGCAATGTTAATAAATATAGCATGAGAAAGTATTTAAAACTATTGTTCGCTCACTCATTCTGATGTACAGGTTGCGACAAAAATTACTCCCGAATATTAAATGTAAATAACAAAGCAACCTTAAGAGCTATTCAAACTTTTATTTCACAGTTTGAAAGAACAATATTTGTTATTTACTTTAGATACAGTACTGTACCTTGTGGCTTACGTACAACACAACGCTTATTTCGTAGACAATTTGGGCCCAGTTGACATGCTAAAGTTCTTAACAGGAAAACCGTTTTGCTATGGGTCACCAATTTGAGTAGAACAGATTAGAACGAAGCCGCCTGGCAGACATTATCCGCGCAATAAGACAAGCCATTGCACTATACTATGTATTACATAGAAAAGGACGATCGGCATTTGAAGGACATCATTTTCAAAACCAAGTGGTGGTATGTAATGGGAGTGCAACTTAATTCGGTTACTTTTTTTGTAAAAAAATGCCTTTATTTTATAATCAGAATGAATGAAGATATTATTCAAAATATTGTCCATCGGAAGCTAAAACTTTTCCCCGTCTTTCGGACGGGGACAGTCGATGGATTCCTTCCCAAAAGAACCGTTCATCCATTGAGGTTAAGAACGGACTAAGCCAATTTTTAATTCCTTCAACTGAAGTGAAGCGTATTACAATAAGGGCATTCTGCATTGATCGAAATAAATAGTAGTCAGAAGGGGCAATGTCTTGGCTATAAGGCGAGTGAGGCAAAACTTCCCAGCCGCTGTTTTCCAAATAATTTTTAATTGGTCTTGCAACATGAGGCCGAGCGTTGTCATGATGGAATATTATAGACTGATGTCTGGTCGTTTTTTGGCGATTGCTCTCTTTAAATGAATTAATTGTTGTCTGTACAGCTCGCCCGTAATAGAATCACCAAATTTTAACAGCTCATAGTGGATAACACCTGTCGAATCCCACCAAATAGGCAGCATTACTTTGGCACCATGAATATTTGGCTTCGCCGTTGATGTTGATGGCTGGCCAGGCTTTACATAAGATTTTTTCGTTTTGGATTATCGTAATGAATTCATTTTTCATCACCAGTAATGATTCGATGCAAAAACGACTTCTTTTTATGGCGTTCAAGCTGCATTTGCGACATGCAAAATCGTCTTTTAACGTCTCTTGGCTTCAATTCGTGTGGTACACAATTTCCTTGCTTTTGGATGAATCCCAATGCTTTTAAACGTTTTGAAGTGGCTTGGTGAGTTACTCCCAACGTTTTTGCAAGTTCTTCTTGCGTTTGACATGAATCTTCATCCAGTAATGTCTCCAGTTCCTCGTCTTCAAACTTTTTGGTTGACCTGGACGCGGTCTGTCTTCAACGCTGAAATCACTGCTTTTAAAGCGTCGATACCATTCACAACATGATTTTTTTGTTGGAGCAGATTCACCATACACTTTTGCAAGCAATCGTTGAACTTCAGGTGCACTTTTCTTCTAATTAAAGGAGAAAATTAAAACTTTCCGCAAATGTTGTTTATTTAACACAAATTCAGACATTTTCAATGAGTTCGAAAATAATGTTGTTGTACAAAATTCAAAATAATGTAACTAAATGTGGTTGACAGATGTCAAACCTTTCCAACAAAAAAAAACAGCTGTTATATTCGACTATATAATAACTAACGACCTCCATTGAAAAGTAACCGAATTAAGTTTCACACCCAATATATGTGTGTATGTGTATATATACAGACTTGTTCATTCTAGAATTAGATATGCGCTGTCCACAAGTGGAAAGAGTGCAGTTAGGTTAAAGCGCGCGAGAAAGGAGGATAGAATATCTCTCACTGGCAGTTTCGTTTTCTCCCACTTTTGTATTGCAAACAACTTCCCCTACTTTCTCGCGTGCATTGACAATACGTACCTACATTTTTGAATTGTATAAATTATTTGATGCATTTTATTTGAATCTTTTAATAAAATGCAACATGGCTATTTTCTTGAAATGTTTTGCCGTTTGGCGTGAAACTAATAAAATATTCTTGAAATAAATGAAATAGAAAATTCTAAAAATTAAAAAGATTTTTCAAACATGGCTATTTTCTTGAAATGTTTTGCCGTTTGGCGTGAAACTAATAAAATATTCTTGAAATAAATGAAATAGAAAATTCTAAAAATTAAAAAGATTTTCAAACATGGCTATTTTCTTGAAATGTTTTGCCGTTTGGCGTGAAACTAATAAAATATTCTTGAAATAAACGCGAGAAAGTAGGGGAAGTTGTTTGCAATACAAAAGTGGGAGAAAACGAAACTGCCAGTGAGAGATATTCTATCCTCCTTTCTCGCGCGCTTTAACCTAACTGCACTCTTTCCACTTGTGAACAGCGCATATCTAATTCTAGAATGAACAAGTCTGTATATATATGAAGTAAATGGCAAACGAGTCTTTCAAATTGCGAAATCAATTTTTGAATAGCTTCTAAGGTTGTTTTATTTAGGTTTAATATTCGGGAGTTATTTCTACCTTACCCTGTACGATTATTATAAATAAAATAATTATATGTAAATATCTCGAAGACATACATATCTAGTAGTATCGCTGAAAGGCAACCAAATATTTGCAGTTAAAGGAAATAAATACAACATTCCACTGGAATCGTAACAAGCCGGCGTCCCAACATCGGTAAATCCAATCCAAGATAGACTAGTATCAGGTGTTAAAACACAGGGCATATATTTATTTACAACAGACAGTCCTGCAAAAATAATTATCTTAAAGGCCGGTTAGTTACATATTCTAAACGAAAAAATTACCTTCAAATCGGACCAGCATCATACCTATACATTGATCGTCTTTTCTCGGTGCAGAACGGTGGTACGCGATCAATAATACTTCTCCTTTTGCGGACATGCAAACTATGGGCCCTGGTACTGATATGACCGATCTCTGTGTCCCATAAGCCGTGCAAACGTGAACCAAATAGTTCGAAGTGGAGAAACAAACTATTTTGTTTGAAGCTGCCATGCAAGTGAGATCTTTGTCTATATCTAAGCACAACATCCATTCTTTTATGCCTGGTGATAAAGGAATGACACGGATATGCCTGAAACAAATGCATTTTAAACAGTTTAAAGAGAGTGATGGAACATAATAGTGTGTTAACAAGAAACACGTACAAAATTACATGTAATACATATGTATTACTAATATATAGTATGATTTTAAATGATTGAGGATAGTTTCAATTTGTTGCCAAATTAAATTTTTCCAATGTTGGCAACATTAGAGTTCTGTATAAGTCGTTGTTATTTTTCTTCATTAGCATCTCAAAGAGAATGGTTAATGAATAATTTAAAAAAAAACAATTTCAAATGCTATCTGCTGGGACATCTTCAGGGCGATCTACTGCAGTAGTTCAGCCCTGAAGATGTACCATACAAATGGGAACGAAACGTCGGCAGATATACAAGTGACGCGGTTCCAGCCTGGAAGTCCAGAAGCAGATAGCATGGACCACGACCGCAGAAGTCTACGTACCAGATTAACAATTTCAGATATTTATATTATTACTAAATATTTCTCGAGAATGCTATTGACAATTAATATTAAATCTTTGGCCATTATAACCATTCGCAAAATTAAAGACAGATTAAAAACTGTGGCGGCAAACTCAAACTATATTTGAAAAAAATTGTGCATTTATCATTATTACTCTTACAAGTTTTCTGGACTGTCTGAGTGATAAATTACATAAGACATTTTATTATAATGCATTTTTTAAAAATCATAAAAAAACTGACGGCAACTATATAAAATCATAAGAGAATGCCACCTGCAATTTTATTAAAAGTTGAAAATGAAAGAATTCAGTGAGCATTTTCGTTGAATTTTATGTCGACCATTATCGAAAGCAGACATCCATCTGAGGAAGTTTTATGTTTTTCAAGCTCCTACTAACGGATGAAACAATTAATTCACGTGTGTACTATTGGCAATTCGAGAGTTTCGTTGATTATAAAGGAATGTTACTTCATCACAATATACAAGTTTAATCGCCTGTCAAAAATTATTATAGTGCGACCAACTTTATTTGGCCGGTGGAAAAAATGTGAACTAATACGCGAAACTCATTACCTCTCACCTCCTTAACCTATATATTCAGCTGAAGTACAGTCAAGTACAATATCATATCTATTTTGATATATTTGTTGTTTGAGTTTATAGGTTAGTTTGTTGTATAACCTGCTGCAGTCATAACCTCACATTCACATGTCAAATTTTAGAATTAAGCGCCCCAAATTTTTAAAATGATCGTGCTGCTTGACTGGCCAAATTGAATTGGTTGTAGTTTAGATCTTGGGCGGAATATGTTGCCATACCCAGAATACTTGCCGGATCTTGCATCCTCAAACTTTTATTTGTTTCGTTCTCTTGAAAACTCCTTGTACGGTGTAACCATTCAACATAGATAAGGCAGTGAATCAGCATCTTGTAAAGTTTTTGGTTAATAAAGATAGGTCTTTCAACGAATGGGGAAGTTTGCCTCCCGAAAGATAGCAAAAGATTAGCTAAGAAAAAGGTCAATACTCGATTGATCTTTTTTATATTAATAAATAACCTATGAAGAACAGAAAAATATGTCCTGACTTTTACGTAATTGTTATATAAGTCTAAATCAAAATTTAAAAGCATTTTGGCTCTAACTGTAATGACGAATACTGTTGTTTTCAGTCTTCGAAAGACGACAAACATGAATCTTACAAAAACATTCTCTCGAATTATGATACGTTTTATATTTTTTAACGATCAAAGAATAGTCTCAAAATGTATATAGCACAATATTTAAATTATTAAAAGAATGTAACTTTCTACTCTGATATATATAAAACAGTAGGGGAAAAAGTTTGTGTTATTTGTCGACATATAAATACTAAACATATGGAATATTTACGAAAAATCCGCAGTTTTATTAGTAATGTTGAACAAACCTCCGGATTCGCAGTAGCGTATAGCCTCACCGGAAAGAGTGTATAGGTGTAATTATAAATAAAATGTATATTCTTACATGGAAAAGCAATTTTTATCGCGGCTAACAATCCATCTTTGTGCGGCATCTTCGCGTCACTGACATGACGCAAGCTATCGGTAATTCTTACACGCGTTCGCCCCCATCGGTTTTTATCGTAGGTTACCTGGAGGATTGTTCAACTTTATTCGTTAGTGTTTAAATTACTAAGGACAGGGTTATAACAAATATTTTAACAAGTGCTCAGAAATGACCGCGAACCTAGCACGCTGTGGCTTATAAAACATATTTATTTTCAAAATACATAGCAAATGACAAAGATAGTGGTTGTCAAATGAATCAAAAACAAAGTTATGGTTTAATCATTTATTAAAAGATATTTAAAATAAAAATAAATTACAGAAATTGTTGAATGTATTCATTGTTTTGCCGAACACAAATTTATTTCCGTTTATACTCTTAAAAAAATTTATTTATACATTATCGTCAATTTCTTCGCACTGGCGCCGAATATTGCCCTTTAAATCGTTTATCATATGCATAAATTTTTAAAAGAGAATACAATTAATTTAAAGGGGTAATATCGCCAGAAATGGAGAAAAACGGTTTTCACTCATCATGATCACCAAAAAATTCTAAACAATTTAAATTAACGTGAACAATATGGTATCTAGCAGAATCCCGCTAAAAGTAAACATTTCGAATTTCATCTAATCGGTCTACAAAGGGTTCCAGAATATTGTTTAGATCATTTTCTGCTACTAAAATTGCTTTAAGAGAATAAGTCATATTATTCTTCTTCAATTTAATATCCATACGGATGCATAACAGCTTCTCTAAAACAGTGGGTATTACCGTCACTCCACCTAGGCATATTTTGACTCCTAATGTAATGATTCAGATGAAATCATGATTCATCGCTAAAAAAGCTCTACTCAAAATGTTGTCATCCTTAATATTTTCGGTGAACAATTGGTAATAACGAATTCTGTAATAATTAGAGAGTAATAGTTCTTGTAATGGTGGAACAGGTTAAATTTAACTGTTGAAATAGTCTAGGTAATAACATTGGTTGCTGATTACATTAACAATCATGTTTGTAACGTTTGAAGTACGAATAGCTGGCCTCAGTGTGCTGTGCTATTTATTTGCAGATGCTGTTTCTCTCAAATTTGAAGCATTTCACTTCAACTATGCTTCAAACTAATGATTATTGTGAGCGACGTTCGAAAAACGTTTTGTGACGTCTTCTTTACATGGTATTGGAATATTGCCATTCTCCGCAAACTGTTTTGAAGACAACTTTCCAACATAAAGGTTTTATGTTGCAATGTAAACATTTTTCTGACTTTAACGATATAAATTCCATAACAAACAAATTTTATGACATATCAAAATAATTTACTACTGCCCTAACAAGCAAGACATACGTTTGTATAAGTCATGGCGTGCCGAGGTCACGATAATTTCTGAACATTTGTTAACTACAATTATATGACAAAAAGTATTGCAATAGGTTGCTATAAGGGCAATAAAAATTAACTATTGCAATATTGAGGACATCTATATACACTAATTTTTACTGTTAAATTATAAAATATTCAAAATGGTCCTTACTTTGCATTTGCAATTGCTAATATTGTACTGCTGAGTGATGCCATTTTGATTTCTTGAAAATTTGGTATCATCATGCTGTTGTGAAAATTGGTGTCGTGAAATTCGACTTCAATATATTTGGGTTCGTCCTCCGGCGCTCCGTAAGATCTCACAATTCCAACTTCATTCCAACAAAGGTATCTACGATTTAAGTGTTCCGGTGACGCGGAAGGCATGAAAGGCAATTGAAGTGGAATTTCAGGAGTTCTCGCTCTAGTTTGATTTGTAGATGACTCTACAATAATTAATCATAACTTTAAAAACCATAAATGTTGATAGTTATAGTCCACTTGTAGAACAAAAAAATAGTCTTCGAAGTACTGGAGTACTAGGAATTTTTAAGTTACATTTTGAAATAATTTTTACCATTGCTATAAAATGATATATAGTCTCCAGCCAAAATATACGAAGTGACTTCAAAGAAACAAAAAATTGTAACAAAAATCATTTTATTTATTCGAAATATTGCTTCTCAAAATAAATATAACAATTTATACATTTAAAAAAATATATCAAATAAAGTTTCGCAGGTTTTCACGACCGGTATCACTTGTAGTACAATCTTCTTTGCTATCAGCCTGATTCTCTCCATTAACGTTCATACTTTATATGACATATCATTGGTTCACCGGTGCATGACGAATTCTGATAGTAGGTGCTGTTAAGTTTATAATCGTTCTCGTAGTTGATGTGTGGACGCTTTTCTATTTTAATAGTTTTTCTAATGGTTCTTCGATGATAGTTTTTTCTATGTAACTAACATCTCTGTTTCTCTAAAGTTTACTGCATATCAATTCTCGTCAACATATTCTATAATCACTGATTTGTCCAATTCTTCTCCTTTGTATGTCACTTTGACCTCCCTAACCCTTTATTCAATCGATTTTCCTGTTTGTCCGATGTAGCTCTGCCCGCATTGGCACATTTACTTGTAGATTCCTTCTCCTTTAGTTCATATTAATTTGTCGTTCATTCCAGCGAAGTTATGTTGAATGAAGATAGCGATATTTTCGAAATACTTTTATATTCTTCGTCAATACCCTTCCTATCTTCTCAGTGTGCCCAGACACGTAAGGTGGACAAATCCTCTATAGTTCCATTTCTGTAGATGGCGCTTCGTTACAGCTCTTCTTATCTCTATATTGCTTTACCCTTTCTTCCTCAATGCTTCCTTTTTCCTCCTCCGAATGTTCGGCGTCGCTGATTGTTCCTGCTCTATACATTAGCGTTTAAATAAGAGGTCTCTTCTACTTAGAATGAGGATGACATGTGGTAGACAAAAACTATAATACGGCGAAACCTGCTCTAGTAACTTGATTGCAATGGTGTTACCTTTTTTCGGCTGCTGATACCAGCTTATGGAACGAAAAATAATCGTGTGAATATGGAGACAAAAAAGGATCTCTGGTCAAGAACTCAGTGAAAATTGAAGAACGACGGTTCTCGCGAACATAAGTATTATTTACAAAACGCTTTAACACACTAAAATGATACCCAACGTTAACTGTTGCCTACTTAAAACTAATTTTGTGTAGACAATCCCCTTGTAATGTTAAAAAGGAACGAAGATTACTTTTTGACTTCTCAAAACGATTCTTTTTAGATTTCCTTTGACTGGTGACTGCTATTTAGAACTTTGATTCTTAGATTTCGAACGGTATTGAAAAAACTGCGTCTAATTGCTAGTCTCTAAAATGATATCAACCTTTATAAAGTCGTTGCAGTACCCAATTCGGTACAATTTTTGGTAATCTATTAATCAAAAATCAAGTTTACCGGCCAAAATGCGTTGAATTATTATCTTAGGTATTTCAATTTTCGTTTCCGTGAACCTCACTCAAGATTTATCTTCATCCCTCGTTTCAATTTACCGGCTTGAACATTTATTGTTTACCTTCTTTATCGCATATTTGAACTGTTGATGGCTTTCAAAAACTAGTGTTATTATATATAGTCCACTGGGTGGATAGTGATTAATACAATTCAATTCCTTCAAATTAGGATTCACCAAATCCTACACAATTCACATTATTCAACATGAATAATAAAATTAAAAACCTGTTTTTCTTCTTAGGACGTTCAATCAACTGCGTTGTTCAATTAAGGTAAAAGATGCTAGCTAATTCGCTTTCAGTTTCCTTATTCCCTATTTTCTGAAAGTCAGGAGATATTTCTTGATGTTTTTACGATTCAAAGTTTTTCTACTGAACATAGCATGAATGATGACATGAAAGCAGAGACCTTACACGAAAGTCTAGTCGCTACGAAAGCATCTTCTTTTAAAAGATCATAAATTTCGTTGACTTGATTTTGATAACTTCCTATAGTTTAAAAAGCACTTACTGCTTTTCATTTTGTATATAATCAATTGCGCATTTTTTTTTTGTTCTCCAGACCATCTCACTTCATAATCGCCTTGTACTTTTTATGGACTTTACGTAATAGTTCTGATGATTTTTCGGCGCTGCAAAGTCAATTTTTTGAAGTTAAACTGTACTTTCGATTAATTGAAAATAACTCTTGATGTCGATTGACATCCTATTATTTAGTCTACATTCATTTCACTAATATTTACGCAATCACAGTTAATATTTATTTTCCATAGAAAAACTAGACTGAATAGTCAGTCCTATTATGCTCGTTTTGTTCAGATACATTAAAACTGATAATTCAGAAACATTTTATTAGTAAGTATGAATATTAGAGACTGCATCTGATACATATATTAATAAATAATCAATATTTAAAAGGAACTACTTGAAAAATAAATTGTTCACTTACTGACAGTAAAATTATCATCATTAATAAGAAATTCTACAAAATTATCAATTTAAAGACATACCAGCATCAAATTGAAGTTCCGTTTCAGTTTTACTCTTAAAAGACTCCTTTAATTTTTCCAAGGACACAGCATTCTCCATATCTTCGTCATCTTCGAATTGTACGTCGCCAAAATCGATATTTGTATCATCTTCTCCGCCACTTGTGGTCGGAATTTCTTGAGATGATTTAAGACAATTCAACAAGATTCCCAGTTGTCCTCTGACATCGCAGTATGCGATCTCGCCATTTCCTACCATTCGACAAAAGTATCAGTAAGATTTATAGTATTGCGAGTATTTATATTTCAACAAAAATAAAATAATAACGCCAGAGTATGATTGTATTCTACCATTGTTTTGCTTAAAAATTAACAAGTGACTAGGCTTTGTATAATAAATTATTTACAGGGAGTAATTAAGTAGTTTTTATTTGTCATCTGTCAAGTTGTTACATGTTGAGTCATGACAACTGTTAAAATGGCGGGCTATTGAAAATGAAATGTCTTATTGAAACACCTTTTATATAGCAAAATATTCCAATTTACCTTTACCACCTTCGCTAGTCATCACTACATGAGAAATGGGGCTAGAAGTTTATTTCTTTTATGTACGACATTTTGAATGCATGATAAACAACTTTGTGTTTGCAAAATGACTCAAAGACCTCCAAAAATGTAAGCAAAATAATAAAAGCATCAGTAAATCAGTAAAGTGACAATGTAACTTTACTGGTTTAAACGAAAAACCAAAAAAAGTCAAAATATGAACTTGTAGAAGCTATGACATTATTAATACTATTATCTTAAAATTATGATACAAAGGGTACAAGGAAAGTTTTGCAATACAGCTATGTTTATTTAATTTTTTCAAAGTAATTTCCTCTACACTCAATACACCCCTCCATCCTCCGAAACCAATCTTTAAACCAGTTCTGCCAAGTTTCACTAGGGAGTATAGTACACTCGTCCTCATCCAAGGTCCTCATCACTGGAAAGCCGCCTGCCTCCCTTTTAACTTCATTTTCACATGCGGGAACAGTACAAAGTCGCAGGGAGCAAGATCTGGACTTAGGGAGGGTGCTCAAGAAATTTCAATCCTGTCGTGGTCAAATATTCGGTGTAGGCTTTGGCGCGGTGAGCTGGAGCATTATCGTGATGGAAGAACCAGGTGTCCATTCTTGCCTTTGGCCGCAGGTTCTTCATAGATCCAATGACTTTAGGCAGGCACTGTTCAGTATACCACTTAGCTGTGACTGTCTTCTGTGTGTCCAAAACGACGCGTTCCACAATTTCACTCGATTTGAAAAATACAGCTATCATTTTCTTCTTTACAGATCGGGATTTTCTGACAACTACGGGTGTGTCCTCATCATCAAAGACTCAAACTTTGTTTTGAGCTTTGGCCGGCCATCGTAATAGTACAGCGAAGTCACGTCACCTGTCACGATGTTGTTCACATACCGACATTATGCCTTATTAAACTTTTTCAGCATCTCCCGGCACTAAGTCACACGTCGTGTCATCTGCTCTTCAGTCAGTCGATGCGGCACCCAGAGAAAACAAAGTGTCTTCGCGTGCAAATGACCATGCGGAATCGAACGAATTGCTGGTGCATTTAGGTCTGAACTCACTCAATACCCTCTATCTGTTGGTAGGTCACTCGCCTATCCTCGCCAAGCATTTTCCTCACAGTAGTAACGTTTTCCTCCGTAACTGACGTTCGTGGCCTTCCCGGCCTCTCAGCTTCCTCCATATTTAAATTTTCCTTTTAGAATTCTCTATACCACCTGAATATCGTCGGGCGATGTGGAGTCATTTCTTCGAAGCACTGGTCTATGTTTAAACCGCGCACGAAATCATAACGCAAAACTTATCTCATTTCGTGACCACGATGCCATCGCAAGCACTTTACACTCTCACTGCTAATGAATAACTGAGCCCATCGAAATGGCGCGGCGGATACTATGCATGTATGAACATGTCTCAACATGCAGCAACAAGCAGCTTCCTACGATTCATTCTTGCGTCATACTGCAAAACTTTCCTAGTACCCTTTGTATACTAGCATGTTTAGTTAACAAAATGATGCCATCTTAAAGTGAAATCCTGATTTTCATCGTCCAAAAGTGTTTTGTGAAGAGGATATTAATTTAGATTTATAACTTAATTATGATATACCATATTTTCGTTTAGCTCAAATTACGAATTGTGACGTTGAAAGACTCTACTTTTACTAGATACATAACTTGTATTTTAATAGTATTATCCTATAAAGTGATATTGCTATATTTCATACATTTAACCACAAAAACTAATCAATTTCAAACTGCATAGTGAATGAGAAAATTGAGAACTTGTGTTATTGTCTATTTAATTAATTATTCCATTACATAAAATATTTACGTTTATTTTACCCGTAAGTTTTATTGTAAATATGATAAAAAACATTACGACGACACTGACTCTGCTACAATCCCTTCCGTTAGAAGCATAAACATATTTTATGGTACAATCGACCAAACACAATATCGTACGACTCTCCATGATTGCAATGACTATATGTCGCACATATTGGAGTATTGATGCGTTTGACTGCAGTATAAGTTCTTAAAACAACGCATCGAGTTAATTGGAATAGTTCTTCTCTTATTCGTAACGTAGTAAGCAATAGATTAATGCACGTTCCTTGTATGGGATGAATATCGGCTTGAAAAATATTCTTAGTCTAATCAGTAACGTGCGATGTCCAATTATAAACAGTATTTTATACATATATACGTTTTTTCTCTACTGATAACACATGGATCAATAAGTCCCGAGACTAACAATGAAAACAACATTTTTTTTGCAAAATTTTTTTTTATTCATCAACATAATCACCTTTTAGGGTGATACAATGGTTCCAACGCTTTTCCAATTTTTCAATACCATGTTTATAAAAAAATTTATCTTTCGCTTCAAAATAAGCTTCATTTGAGCCAAATCTTTTTCCCTGGAGCATTTTTTTAAGATCAGCAAAGAGCCAGTAGTCACTGGGGGCTAAATCTGGCGAATATGGGGGGTGGGGAAGCAGATCAAAACCCAATTCGTTCAATTTTGCCATTGTTTTCATCGACTTGTGGCAGGGTGCATTGTCTTGGTGAAAAAGGATTTTTTTTCTCTGCATGTGCGGTCGTTTTTTTGCGATTTCCTCCTTCAAAAGCACCAGTAAGTCAATATAATAATCACTGTTGATCGATTTACCTTTTTCGAAGTAGTCAATGAAAATCACGCCATGTGTATCCCAAAAAACTGACGCCAGGACTTTGCCAACTGACTGCTGCGTTTTCGGACGTTTCGGACGGCTTTCGCCAGCTGTGCGCCACTCAGATGACTGCCGCTTCGACTCTGGAGTGTAGTGATGTATCCATGTTTCGTCCATGGTCACGTAACGACGCAAGAAATCTTTTTTGTTGCGAGTAAATAGCGATAAACAGCTTTCTGAATCATCGACTCGTTGCTGTTTTTGTTCCATCGAGAGCAATCGCGGCACCCGCATGGAAAAAACCTTTATCATGCTCAATTTTTCATGAAGGATAGTAAATACACTTCCATATGATATCTGTGTCATCTCAGCAATCTCACGGAGCTTCACTTTACGATCTTTCATTATAATTTTTGTCACTTCACTCACATTTTCCGGTGTAACGGCTTCCACAGGTCTACCCGAGCGTTCCGCGTCATTTGTGTCGGTACGACCACGTTTAAACTCGGCAAACCACCGACAAATCGTTGCTTTTGATGGACAAGAGTCCGGGTAACATTTTTCAATCCATTGTTTTACTTGCGTGGTGTTTTTACCCATTAAAAAACAATGTTTTATCAGAACACGAAACTCGGTTTTTTCCATTGTTTAAACAAACTACAAAACGACTTTACTCCAACCTCGATAACTCAGCTGTTTCTGGTCCGATCGACTTAAAATTTTGACACGTTTCAAGCAAAGGTTAGTACTCTAGAAAGACGTGGTTACTGATTTACTACGAGCGCCATCTATGGGTTAGTCTCGGGACTTATTGATCCATGTGTTACATCATTAATTTTTAGTAGGATTAAACCTAGTTGATATTTCTCAATCAATACATGTCTAAACATTGTTTATTTATTTTATTGTTTTTTTTATATATTGATTTTAATATATACAGTAAATAAATAATATAAATTTAGTGTATGAGATAGCACGACATAACTGATCACGTATTGGAAAAAAAGCATGATCTATATATAAACGGTTTTCCAATGGAGACGTAACAATTTTTTCTTTTAATATGAACGTTTATAAACGTTCAGTCAAGGTTAACATTTTTATCATGGTGAAGTTCACGAATGGGCAACGTTTGAAAATTATTAAAAATGACTAATCGCAAATCTGAATCGGTGGTCGCAACTTTAAGAGCGCTTACTCCAATTTTCAATCTTAATAATCGTCCCACCAAACAGACTGTGCGTGCTATAGTTGATAAATTCGAGTCAAAATATTCACTATTGGATTTTCCTGTGCCAGTGAAACAACGCACCCGTCGAATTACCGAAAATAACACAGCCGTAAGCGCTTCAGTTCAAAAGGAGTCAAATCAGGCGATTTTATGTCATTGACGCCCTTACCACATCAAATTAACTCAAGAACTGAAGCCTCTTGATCATTTGAAGCGCTGAAACTTCTCCGAAGAAAATTCTGAAAAATCATCTTCAGCGATAGAGCTCATTTTTGAATTAATGGCTTTGTCATTAAGCAAAATATGCGTTAGACATCAACAAATCCACGTGTGCTTTAAGAGACTCTACTACAAACATAAAAATTGACCGTGTGGTGGATGTCATACCGGAGGTGTTTCGGTTGGCATATTTTTTCGTTGATGAAAATGATCACTATGTTGGTAGACTATTTTTGTCCAGAATTGGATGGACTTGACATCAGTGATATGTGGTTCCAACAAGATGGTGCACATGGCACACAGCTGCTCAACCAATTGATCTACTGAAGAGGAACTTCGGTAACCGTATAATCTAGAAAAATGGTCCGGTCGAATGTTTACTTTGCTCATACGATTTAACGCCGTTGGATTTCTTACTATGGGGATACGTTAAGTCGTTGGTTTTTGCCAACGAGCCAAAAACGTTAGAGGAGCTCAGGAGCAATATATGTGAAAGAATGATCGTCATATGAACAAGATCGAATTCCATAGTTAAATGTAGCATATGTACTGCACCTAGTATAAATTTCAACCCAATATCTCAATTATTCTGTGGTTCCATATATTGAGTGTGTATAAACTGCCGTAAAAGCTACACATGGTGTTACCCCTTGTAAAATTTTGAATCGAAAGTTTCAACATCAAAATGTACTTCATACGTCTTCACGAGGTTTTTGAAGTTTGGACTTTTAGTCCAAAAATAAGCGTTATTGTTCGATATCTGTTGGCAAAAATAATTGCAATTATATAAAAGAGAATTCTGAACAGTTTTTTTTTATAAATGTTTTTCTTGGCTTCAAAGTTCGTTTCTAATATTTGTTCATTGACCTTTTTTCACAATAAACACATTTAGCAACGTTGTAGAACAATAAGTTTACATTCTAACATGATTTCAATGAAAAACATTACTGTCAAACATTACGGTACTTACCAAATTTAACGAGCGAAGAATGCCGCTGCGTGTAATTTTTGCGCTAATTTATGCACTTCTAGTGCATATTGTAGATAAATTTAATAGCAAATTTACCCAAATTACTTACCAGAAAATTAATTTTTTTATACGCTAGATTATAATGAAATCTAGATAATACATACAATATACACAAAACGAATTTTAAAAAATCATTATCCTTGAATTGACAAAATGTTTGAAACCTAACTTCTTTATTTCAATATTAAAATTTGAGTTAATGAAGAACAAATTATTGTTTGGAGATTCTTAAAAATTTCATTTTAGTGAAAACTTAATTTTTATAAAGTAGCTTCAAAAGATTTACCTACAGGATTCCACACCATGGCACTTATAGATATGGCTGAAGTTGGTATGGAAAAATTAATAACAGTCTCAGATTGAACTTCCCATATAACCACATCACCTGCTTCTGAAGTGGCAGCAACAAATTTACCACAAGGAGAATATTGAGCAATTGAATAAGGAACTGTCACCTTACAAGAGACCAATTTCTTATATATAGACCAATCTTGAGTGTTTAAAATAATTATAGTAGATCCATCTGGATAAGCAAGATATTTACCTAAGATCTTATCAAAATCCATTCTACCTGCATTATAAATTTCAAAATAAAATTAATTATATTAAATAGGAAACATATACTGACATAATAATTTTGCATTCATGAAGCTGTTTGTTTTTGGAACAGAATTTAATTCTCTCAACAACTCTTGCGTTTCCACATTCCATATTCTCAAATATCCATCTCCGGAACTGACACATATAAGCTCACCTTTTGGACATAATGCTACACTTAAAGGAGGTCCAATCAAACCCGAAAAAACCAAATGAGAACAACCTTCTTTATCTTCTAAATTTATTATTTTCACTGTCATATCTTCGGAAACCAAAGCAATTAACTGCAGTTAATTGAGAAACAATTAAATGTATATTATTAAATAAAAATATTTTACATTATGATTTTTTCCAACAGCCATATGATTTACTTGAGCTGTAAACCTCGTAAGTATACCATCTCGTTCGCCATTTGGGTATGTTAATAATTGTACAATGTTATTGTCTGTTCCTATTTGAATGTGCTTATTTTTTTGTCGAACACATAAAGACCATTCACCCACACACGTTTGCACTGGATCGTAGTCCTCAAATCCTGACCATATTCTAATATCTCCATCTGTACCGCAAGTTATAAGTTTTCTAAAAAAAAATGATCTAGAAAATTGTAAAAATTAGATATATTTACGTACTCTCCGTTTTCTGAATAACATACGTCTGTATGACCACATGAATGTGCATATCTAGCTGGTAGCCTTTCCATACCCATTATAGAATTAAATAGGACTCACGGAATTCATAAATGTCTTAAAAGAACAAATTACCGGTATAGGTTAAAGCTTTCCCGCGTAAACTTGATGGAAATATTATAGCCAACATGATAAAATATTAGTACTAAAGCAGAAGCCCACAAAAGTTATTTATTTTGCTTGTATTTAAAAAGTTAACAACTGCACATAATAACAGTAACAAGCAAGTATAACTTTTTTATATATTTTCATTTTGTTTTTTAATTATTGTTCTATTCGATAGTGTAGGCATTAATTTCTATGGTTGCGTATTAGAAAAGTTGACATAAAAAATATTCCGTTGATGATAAAATTAGTGAAAATATAATACACAGTTGGGTTTGTGGAAACTTGCGAACTGTTTATTAATACGTTTTTAATTGAACAAAAGGTGTGGTTAAATTAATTAAATAGAAGTGTTGCATTCTTGTAGAGTATTTTGCCAATAAAGTTTATCCAGTTTTATGACACAAAGAGGGGAGCCACTACAAGCGAGTAACAACGGTACTATTTTCCGCTTGTCTGGGTAGTTGCGTCCGCCATCTTGGAGTGTATAAGTGGGGATGTTAGTGAGCAACTAGCGTTGTACAACAAATTAACGAAAGTGTTATAAAACTTGGGAATTAATTAATAAGTGAGTGATAATCTGATAGTAAAAACGTCGGGGTGTTTTATGTTGTTCGGGGGTGTGATTTTTTGTGAGGTTTCGTCAACTAATAAGGACGGTGCAGCTTGCAATCTCTAACAGCGTGGCTACAGGCGCTTCTCTTTGTTTCTGTCACACAGGTTCGTTATAAGGTAAGTCACATATATCGAATCAATGAACAACTGTGTATCTCCTACTTAATTAAAACTTCCTACGCGAGTGTTAAACTGTTACTGGGGCCTTTAATGTATCTTAAGAGACACTGAAATATATACATAACGAAATTGAACATGCCAAACATGTTTGTGTATTTACCGGCATTTCAACGAGAAGTAGTGAAGTCCCCGTAATACTATGGACCTGCAAACAAATTTGCACCTTCTTCGCCCGCAATATATACTTATCCCATAAACATATTTACATAATGTACATGTATTATATACACATCGATAGCGTTCGTATAGTCAAGGTATAAATTATAGAAAACTTTCTCCAGTACCTGCTTTCCTTTAATTACAAAATCTTGTCGACAAAATCGTTTACTATTTTTTTTTCATTTGACTAGGTCAAGTTTTTAGTTGGCGTCCACTTCAAATCGTTTAGTATGAAATATTTCTGTAACGCCCCGTGAACACATGCAATCATCTTTTGTGTTATTAGAATTGTAGCTGTCGGATTTGCATTTATTGTTAAAAATAGATTTATATACACAGTTATGCGTGTATATGTGTATATTTATATATAATCCAGTGTGTGTGTGTTGTCGAACATTCTAGTAAGTGGTTATGCTACACTGCCTTGTTTTGTTTGGAATTAAGCATTTTTCTTCCCCCTATGCAAGATCCCCCACAATGTTTTGTTTTCATTTTTCTATTTCAACTCTTAACAAAATGAATCTTTTTAGATTAACTTGAAAATCAATTTACTACATGATTCATCGTGATGTAGTGATGACTATTTTAGGTTATGTTCCTGCAAAAAGGCGCGTTTTTAAAAGATAAAGTTTATCGGATCGTATTTCTCACTGAAGAAAGCAGTGTATCCACACTGTGTTAAAATTTAATTATACACCAGAGTTCATCATTAACAGTGATACGCATAAACACGTTTGGAGTATAGTATAGATGTTTTTCTACACTGGCTGGCAATGACCCGTATTTAAGCAAAAGTGGTAATACCTAATTGTTGATATGTTCTCGCCGTGCATTCTGAGAGCTAAATGAAAGTGCTACTTTTTTGCGAATGTAAAAATGTCGTCGTGTCATCGGCATCTTTAACCATTTTAATGTTCATCAGTAATGCTACTTTTATATGGCTTATTCATTTTTTTTATTGCTTTGAGTGAATGATTATTTTGTATTTTCCAATTGAATTGGGTAATATTAGAAAGTTATGTTTAATATATAAATAAGTATTGAAAACCTTTTTTTGTTGTTATTATTATTGTTTAAGAAAGCAAATTTATTACTTTACAGTTTTGCAGTAATAGCAGAACATTAGTAACTTCTGAATACTAATGACAAAAGTATTTTATCGGTTGGTAAAAATTTCAAATATCGCAAATATTAAAACCGGTGCGTACGCACAATTCCCAAATAATTATTTTAAACGCATTTATTACGTTTCGCAATGACTAATTTAAAAATATCGTTAATCACTTACAAGTGTGAGTACTTTGTGTTCTTGTTCGACACTATCTTAGTCACTACATAAACAATATTAAACGTCTTATAATCAGTTTTCAAATGTCGTGTTTACAGACCGTCGTTATTAATAAGTAACGTGCGATATAATAGACACGATAATTCATAAAAATTATGTGTAAACATAAAATGTGATACTAAGATAATACGGTCAAACTGTAAGACCGTAATTTTCTAGGAATCAAGGTGAAATACGAAATGGTCGGGAGAATGATTAAATTTTGCAAATATGTATATATACAGTCATGTTCGTTAAAATAGCAGTGATGCGTAAGAGTATCAAAACTGATTTGGTACGTAAGTAGTGCCAGTGAAATGCATAGTATACATTTTCAAATGTATAAATCTTGTCTTATGTAGGGAAACAACCGGATATTCGGGGAACTCCCCAGTTATATCGAACTATATGAAAGTTGCAGGTGTTCGTCAAAATAGCAGTATTCCGTAGTTTACATTGAAAACTCGTGCTATGTAGACGGTATACACAATTTGGATCAATACATAGTCTTAACTTATATCAACACTTTAATATATTCATTTTGACCGGTAAATGTAAACTGTTTCTTACACTGCAATGGGTCGAGCTAAACATTGTACCCAAGAAAAGAGAACACTTATTTTAAACTTCATTCAAAGAGGAAAAACATACAAATTTATACAAGAAGCGCTCGGATGCTCAGCTAAGATGATATTAAATGCGAAAAAATGGAAAAAACATAAAGAAAATCGTGGCGGTAAAAGAAAAACTACTATTAGAGAAGACAGAAGCATCCTCAAGTTAACTAAAGCCAACCCCTTTATGTCGTCGAGCCAAATTAGACGGGAACTCGGTCTTCCTATAAGTACTTCAACTATTAGAAAGAGGCTTATAGAAGCAAATTTACAAGCTAGAAGACCGAGGAAAGTACCTCTCTTAAATAAAAGACAGGTTAAAAACAGATTGAATTTTGCACGTCAACATGCATTATGGGATTCAGCAAAATGGCGCAATATACTCTGGAGCGACGAATCTAAAATTGTTTTGTTTGACGCTCATGGGTCGCAACAACATGTTAGAAGACCTCCATTAGCGGAGTTTAATCCAAAGTACACGAAAAAAACTGTTAAGCATGGAGGTTCTAAAATAATGATTTGGGAATGTTTTTCTTGGTATGGTGTTGGACCATTGTACAAAATTGACGGCATTTTGGACGCTGATGGTTATGTTACTATAATGCAAAACGTAATGCTACCGTACGCCGAAGAAGAAATGCCTCTGCGATGGGTTTATATGCAGGATAATGACCCTAAGCACGCTTCTCGCAAGGCTAAAAAGTGGTTTGCGGACAATAATATCACGTTATTGGTCTGGCCTGCACAATCGCCAGACCTGAACCCGATAGAACATTTATGGGGCGATATAAAAAAGGCCGTTTCAGCAGCAAAGCCACAAAACACTAACCAATTGTGGGAAGTGTGTCAAGAAGCTTGGAAATCAATCCCAATTACCCGTTGTCGTCAACTAGTAGAATGTATGCCGCGACGCTGTGCAGCCGTTATTGCAAATAGGGGCCAGGCAACAAAGTATTAGTGCACTAGTGAAAAATATTTAAATAAAAACAAATTACAGGTGCATAGAGTAAAGACTGCTATTTTAAGGAACAGGATCATATTATCATTTTGTCCCAGAAGTTTTATTACATTTCTTTTCTTTATAATGTACATAAAAAACTTTTAAAATATAGAGAATAATATTTATCTAATATTATCATTTGTTTTTTTTAAGTTACCTTTGAGATTTTAAGAAATATTATAACACTGCTATTTTAACGAACATGACTGTATATTGTCCTAAATAAAATCAACAAAAATTTTCCAGTTTAGTGTTTATGTGTGCTTATTTAAAATATAAACTTAATTGTATTTGATTTCTTTAACATATGTATACAGCGTTATATCCTTTAGTATTGTCTATTATAGTGAAGAGATTCGCGTAATCAAACTT
The DNA here is from genome assembly GCA_031893035.1 of Dermolepida albohirtum. Classification (NCBI taxonomy): domain Eukaryota; kingdom Metazoa; phylum Arthropoda; class Insecta; order Coleoptera; family Scarabaeidae; genus Dermolepida; species Dermolepida albohirtum. The sequence continues at coordinate 778,449 of JAVIWB010001220.1, forward strand.
TTTGCCAGATTTTAATATTAATACTTGTAAAAATGAAATGTTTATCCAGTTTTATATTATGTTTAACTATGACGGTTCATAGAGGTGTCCCTTTATAAGTCTCTCTTGAATCATTTTTATTCAAGTATTCAGCGACGAATTTGAAAGAGACTCATGTATTAGCTATTTTCTGAAATATGTTCATATAATACTCCAATCTGGAGATTTTTGTGCTATCAGCCACAGACAGATTAAATTGTTCAGTGTACCTATCTACATATTCAAAAATGCAGGGTAACGAAAATCGTACTTTCTAAACGAAGTTATGTAGACACTAATCTGGCGAAGTAGATAAAAACGATTTGCGAAGGCTTTTATGTAATTCTTTTTTTAAACAATTATATACACAGCGTTATTTTAGAAATATTGTATCAGTTACATTGATCGAATTGGAGACGTTTAATTGAAAGTGTCTGTATTATTGATGCAATAACAATAGATGGAATAGTAAAGAAAAATACACACATTATCAGTGAGTCAGTTTTATTAAAATATCGCTTGAGTAATTAAGAAAAATTAGCTGAATTTTCATGTATTCACCGTTTCATAAATGTATTGAAAATCGTTTATTCTGTCGACAGCTTCTTCATAGTATTTTATAATTTAAGGTATATTCAAAAAATTAAAATATGATAGAGGTTCATTTTATATATTAGGTAGGCTGTTTATTGAAATATTTCTTATCAATAATACTTAGAGCATTTAGTAATTTGCATGGCCTAATAATTAGGATATACACTATCGCTCATAAGTATTTGATCACCCTTGTTTCATTACAGTTTCTATATAATAGTTGCAATTATAAAATTTATTTCTCTAGTGAGAAATAGTTTTACAGTAAACATTAAAATCTATAAAAGCTTATTCAAAAATAATTATGGGATTACCCTATTATTCAGAATGAATGATAATACCCTAATAAAACTCCAGGTAGAATAATTGCATTTAAGGGATTAGATCTCTCAATTCTTGGAAATTTTCGATGGTTATGATTTTATTTTAAGGTAGGATGTTATTGTAAACTATTAAGTATTTATATTTGAGTATTTTGGCAAAATTGCAGCTAGTTTTTGTGAGATGCTTTCAGTGATAACATCGTGTGTTTCGAAGAAGTCTAATCGGTTAGAAATGCCTAAACTGAAAGAATCGAGTATAGAAACACAATCGTTTATAATCGCATAACATATAACTTGCAAAAGCAACAGCGAAATTGCCACAGAACTTAAATTAAATCAGTCCACCAGTGGGTTATAATCATCAAAAAACATCGCGAATGTGGAAGTGTGTTGAGCAGAACTCGAAAAGGCAGACCAATGGCAACAACCTCAGCAGAAGATCTAGCAATAGTGGTAACAAGAAAGAGAAATAGACGAAAAACAGCCCCAGAAATCATAGCAGAAATGAATGCTATTCGTCTAAAACCCATAAGTGTTTCCGCAGATAAACGGCGATTAAAAGAAGCCGGTCTTCGTGGACGAATTGCAATGAGGAAACCGCTTCTACGCAAGCAAAACAAGCAAAAATAAAGTGGGCACGCGATCACAAAAAGACTGGTACTAGTATTGTGGACCGATGAATCCAAATTCGAGATTTTCGGTTCACGAAGACGTATTTTCATGGGGAGGACTGTGGGCGAGCGTGCTCGGGAAGAATGAATCGACTCTACTGTTAAGCACGGTGGAGGTTTAGTCATGATATGGGGTTGCTTTTCTGGATTAAATGTGGGTGATGACGTAAAAGTCGAAGGTATACTAAAAAATGAAGAGTATAAGCGCATATTAGAGGAAAACGCAATCCCCTCTGGAATTAAAGTTTCGGGTCAGAATTTTATCTTCCAACAAGATAGTGGTCCGAAACACTCTTCCAAACTATGCCGGGAATATTTGCAGAAATAGGAGAACGAGGGAACCATAAAAGTTATGGCGTGGCCTCCCCAGAGTCCTGATTTAAATCCCATCGAGTTGCTGTGGAAAGAACTTGACCGAGAGGCGAGAAAATCGGCTCCCATATCTGCTGTTAATATGTGGAGGAATCTGCAATATGCATGGGGTAAAATAAAACCTGAGATATTACGAAAATTATTCGAAAGAATGCCTAGATTTGCGTGCTACAATGATTAAAAATAAAGGAAGGCATATAGACGAGTCTAAAATTTAGATAAATATATTACACAACAATTTATTTTAGATGTAAAAAATATATATTTTTTATATATGTAAATAATAAAAAGATATTAGTATTTCAATTTTGATTTTTGTTACAATTTGCGTGTTAAATGCGAGTGACCAAATACTTATGAGCGATAGTGTATATCTTGGACATATTCATTAGACGGAGGTAGACTGATGAATTAAGAAAAGATCATCTCGGAGATCTCTGTTAATTCTTAGTTAGAGCAATGGGATTAAAGTTATCTTCATAGTATTGTTACTTAGTCGTTATTCATAAAATATCATTAAACAAAATTTGATTTATGCACTAAAGAATGAGGATTTATATGAAATTTTTTCCATCAATTGATGTCTTATTGCAGGTATTTATATTTGTTTCGAATTAAAGAAATTCAGTTTCATAATTAATAGCATTTGCAATTTAAGATACTATAAAATAAGCAACAGTACATATGTAATTGGATTCTTAGTACTTATAACTTTAATATGTATTCATTTGTTACTTGATTTTCAGGAATATTAACATACTTAAAAATGCAATATATTTATTGAACGACGTACAAATGGAAATATAGATGATATATGGAACTTTACAGAAGGTTTATTATATATTTTTCATTAGAATACTCCACCCAAATATTGGTTAAAAACAAATAGAGACGGGTTATCGAGGCATCACAGTAACTTAAAATTATAATGTTCTAATTGATTACATAGTCCATTTGCATAATAAAACTCGTTCGTGCGTAAAAATTAAAAATTCTTATCTATTACGTTATTGTTTTACGAAGGTATTTAGCAATAATTTATTAATTTGTGTGCATACTTTCGACATGCCTTGTTTATTAAGTTTTTAGACGATTAAACGTTATTTTTTTAATGTCGCCCTAGTAATCTGCCAACAATTCTTACGAAATTTATGTTCTTATTATGTTATTTGCAGGAAGATACAGATTTAGAAACCCATATACAATGCGTGACAAAAGTAATCTTACAGAAAAGACAGTAGGTATTAAGATTAGTTTATATGTATGTGATACATAGATCACATACAAATTGCAAATGAAAGAAAATATGCAATAAAACATAAAAGTAAACATTCTGGGTTATATATCTCCATTTATTTTAATCGCTGCCTTATAGAATTTCGATGTTTTTTGCAGTATATTCGTCAAATAATTGGAGTTTATTGCGTCAATACTTGCAAATAGTATAACCTGTGTGGCTATTTCGTGGCTATTTAGAGTAACCGAACTATTCCTTTGAGCCCAACCTTCTTCATGTCTAAAGTTACATGAATACATTATGTGAAATTTAAATTCTAATAATTTTCAATCTAGATATTACGGCGTCTTCTTAGACAATTTAAAAATATTCTACTTTTCGTATGTTCCATTAATTTTCACGTTAGCTGTTTTGTTTTTTCAGCAAAAGTGTCTAATTTATGACATTTTCTTTTGTATGTTTCACCACCGGAATATTGTATTGTTAATTATGATTAGTGAATATTTTTTCTTGTTTATGTGTCCAGATAAGATATTTTTGTTTATAAATGGCTTTAAGCAAAGAATTTTTTTGACAGCATGGTCCTTTAATTTATCTGAGGGCAACTGGATTTTTATTGTTGACATGTCTTTTTCCGGTATCTTTTACTTGTAACAGTGACGCATTGTTCAACGCTGATTATTTTTGGTCGCCCACTGCCTCATATAACTTCAAATTAATTATTATAGAAAGTTATTTGATATAAAGGGTGTTTCAAATTTAGCGGCTTTTTCAAGAATAAATAAAACATAATTTGCATTCACTTTCAAAAACATTTTATTGGTTTCTATTACCAATAAAATGTATTCTTAAAGTATCAGTTATGACATTTATATGCGAAAAGTAATATCTGCCAAATGGCCTCCTCTTGCAGCTCCACAGACGTCCACTCTTTTGTTAAAATTTTCAATGACATTTTGACATAATTGAGGCTCTATCTCACCAATGACACGAATAATTTCATCTTTCAAAGCAGGAATTGATTGTGGATTGTTTTTATAAACCTGACTTTTCACATAACCCCAAAGAAAATAGTCTAACAGTGTCAAATCCCATGATCTTGGTGGCCAATTAACATCACCGTTTCTTGAGATTACACGTCCAGGAAATTTTTCTCTCATTAAATCAATTGATTCGTGTGCAAAATGAGGTGTAGCGCTATCCTGTTGAAACCACATATCCTCTAGATCAATATGCATTAATTCAGGTCACAAAAATTCGGTTATTATCCGACGATATCGATCACGATTGGCAATTACAGCTTCACCAGCAGCATTTTCGAAGAAGTAAGGTCCAATTACACCACCTGACCTTAATGCACACCAAACAGTAACTCGTTTAGGATGCATAGGTTTCTCATGAATAATTCGTGGATTTTCGTCACCCCAGAGACGGCAATTTTGTTTATTAACATAGCCACCAAGTTCAAAATGTGCCTCATCGAAAAACATTATTGTTATTTGAACCATATATGCCTTCAGAGCTAAATCCTTGTTAAAATACACCATGTTGTTGATCCACTAAGTCCAAGTTGTGAACGTCCTCTAATGGACATTTCAGGATCTTCAGCAACACTTTCACGAACCAAACCAATATTTTCTTGTGAACGACCACTACGACTGTATTTTTCACTTTTTTGATCTTCCACGGAACCGGTCTCTTGAAATTTTTTAATAGTGCTTTCAGATGGACGATTATGTAAACCATAAAATTCACGTAATTTTCTAAAAACTCGTCACAGAACGCTGATTTCCATAAAATAATTCAACAATTAGAACGCGTTGTTGTACCGTGTACGAAGCCATTTTTATAAATGTCATACATCACACTTTTTAAATACCCACATATCCAGACAAATGCTGTGCACCATCTATATTTTATTTATTCTTAAAAAAACCGCACAATTTGAAACACTCTTTATATATATATTCACTTTTTTTGAGAGAAACACCAATTATTTTTTGGCATTTTCGTGTTCAGAACATTCACAAATCGAAATCATTTTATTAAGTTGCAAATAATTCTTAATAAAAAAATACTAAATAATTTCTTCAAACTTGGTAAAAGTAGCTAATAGAATAACACTGAAGAAACTGAACCTCCTTAATGATAAAATTCAGTAAAACATTGTATTAGATGTGTAAGAAAGTAAAATTTGAAGGAGCCTGTGGTTGATTAATTTAATCACTTAAGGTTGATATATAACCTCTTTCCACAATAATGTTCGTATTCTATATACGCATTTCGACAACTAAGTTGTCATTATCAGCGGATGATGACAACTTAGTTGTCGAAATACGTATACAGAATACGAAAGTTATTGTGGAAAGGTGTTATAATCAACCTTGACTGATTAACTAACTAGAAACATATTTACCTTTAAAAAGGGTCACCAGGATAATCTCATATTTTTGACCGATTTATGTATATCTTTGTCTTTTGCTGGTTTCATTCAATGCAATGATTGGAAAAATCCAAAAACGCTTCAAAATATGGTGGATGTGATTTTTATCCATATTTCGTAAACTTTCTTTGGATCACCAGCGAAGTAAGATCTAACGTTATTAAACTAAAACCAATTTCTTTCCTTTTAGCAAAATTTGGCCATTTCTTCGATGGAAATTTGGTTTGGATATTGTTGGAGATGATTGTTAATTCTGTAAATACGTTGCTTCTTTTAGGGTTATTGTTATAAATCTGTTTCTCATCTGTTCTTAGGAAATGATCCAAATATGCATCACTTCCATTGTTTCCGAGTCACATTACAATTTAACACACAGCGCATAAAGTTTGCGATCCCAGAATTCAAATTTTTATGGTCAGATCGCATGTTTACCCCTTGCCATAAAAAATAAAAAGCTATTGTAATAAAGAAAAATATTCTTCAAGAATGTAATTGAAACATCGAAAACTGTTAAATAACGATGTCTTTACGAAAAATGAAATTTCATTAAATTTATTTATGCTTATATTTAGTTCGGTTGTTTCTTCTATATTAATTAATATACGAATAACGTTCCGAAAAATTTTTTATATAAAATCTATTGCAACCAAGCTCGAAGTTTGGCATTTTGTCGTATAAAAATTTGCAAAGGCTGCCTTTTTTTCAATCGTGGACAATAAATTATTTTAAATAGTTTGTATGAATATTTCATGGGAACACTCGTGCGATGACTTTAAAATTGGTTAAAAAACATTAACTTGATCGCTCGGGCTACTGTATATAAGTGGTATAAAGAATAGACTGAGGCTCGTGAAGGCAGGTAAAAAACTGCGGTCACCCCTAACAACATATTGACTGTACATCCTATGATAAATAATAACCACCATGTTATATGAAATAGAAGAGACTTTGGAGATTGGATTCAACGTAGTTCACATATTTTTCCATAACAAATTTCGTATGAAGAAATCGTAAACCGTTGAGTACTACTTTCGCTGATTGATCATAAAAGAAGGGTACAGGTTCGCATTTCTCGTGAAACTAAAATTCTTAATGGAAAAGAATCTCAAATTATTATGAGGATATAACTTTTTTGATTGGATGTTGTTTTTTTGGCAATCGTAGGAGTTGAATATATGTATGTATATACAGTCATGTGCACTAAAATAGCAGTCCTAAATTAATACTGATTAATAAACATTTACAACGGACAATTCCGATGCAGCTGTATTGGAATTATTTAAAATCCTTGAATATATATAGTTTCCGGTAAAGTAGCGAATATGAAGGGGAATTACAGAGTTTTCTAGTTATGCGCTGTTATTTGCCAATGCATTAAAATAGCAGTGCTATAACTGGCGACACTAGACGTAGACATAAAGTTCTGTCTGTTGCAGAATAATTCAATAATTTCTTAATCATCCATTTCTGTTGTAATATGGGCCGAGCAAGGCAGTGTTCGGCGGAAAAATTATACTCGATCTACTTAATAGAGGCAAAAGCTACAAGTTTATACAAAATACGCTCTCATGTTTTGCCAAAATGGTTGCAAATGCTAAGAACTGGGAAAAAGTGAAAAAAATCGTGGTGGAAAAAGGAAAACTAGAGAAGATGGAAACATTATAACTTGTGCAAAGAAGACGCCGTTCATGAGTTCAACTGCAATTAAAAGTGAGTTCCATCTTTGTATGATATAAGCACCTCTACCATTATACGAAGACTGATTTTTGGAAAATTACGTGCAAGAAGGCCTAGGAAGGTACTATTATTAAATAAAAAGCAAATACATAGTAGATTATCGTTTGCTCATGAACACGTGTAATGGGCCAAAAAAAAGTGGCGTAATGTACTGTGATCCGATGAATCGAAAATAGTTTTATTTAATTCCGGTGCATACTAACACGTACGAAGATCACTATTGACAGCATTTCAACCACAGTACACCAAAAAGAGTAAAATTCGAAGGTCCAAACATCATTCAGTGGAGATGTTTTTCGTGGAATGACGTGCGCCCTTTACACAAGATAGAAAGCATAATGAATGCTGATTTCTATGTGAACATATTACACAATGTGCTTCTACCACAGACAGGGACATAAATGCCACTAAGATGGTTGTATATGCAGGTTAACGATTCGAAGCATATTTCTCGTAAAGCGAGAACATGGTTTCGAGATAACAACTTTTGCGTTTTGGGTTGGCCGGCACAACCGCTAGACTTAAACCCCATTGAAAATTTATGAGTGGAGTTGTAAAAGATAAGACTATTGCTGAATATACAGACAGTCAGAATATACAGACATGTAGGCAACTGGCGATATCGTTGCCCCACAAGTGTCTAGAGGTAATAAACAATAAGGATCAAGCAACAAAATATTAAGTGTTTCAATCCAATTAACTAAATAAAAATAACATTTGGTTAATATTTTGGCATGACTGCTATTTTAATGCACAGTTATTTTATTTGTTTTAGAATATAAACAGTTTTATTTTCGCTTTGGTATTAATAAACCTATTTATTTATTGTTATAATTATGTAACATATTGGAATAAAGAGTTCAATAAACTTAATTTTTTTTTGAATTAACACATAAATTGATATTTCATCAAATTTAAGACCACTGCTATTTTCGTGCACATCACATATATCTACATACATATGTTTATGCAAATGTATATATATATATTTATATTTATTTATTTATTTATTTATTTATTTATTTATAGATACCCCCAACGATTTCTAAAAATGGTGCTCAATGAGAAAAAAATTGCTTGCATACAGCCTTGGCCATAATTATTCGCCCCTCTCGATTGAAATATTACACAAAAAAACTACACGAGAATAGAAGTATAGGATATTATTTTATTATTAAAAAACAAAATTTTGTGAAGCTATTTTTTGCTATAATTACAGACTTTATTTTTCAAAGCATACTCGCCACCAGTTTATGACAATCTTCTGCAGAAATCTTGTTCCATTGTTAAAATATTTTTTCTATAAAAAGTTTTTTTTGAACTACATTTCACACAAGGGCGTTATGTTGCTGGAATGACTAATCAGGAATATACGCCTAAAATAATTTTAGTGAAGACATTTCCAATACTTCTTCCAACATTTGAATATAACGTTGCGTGTTCATACGCCCTTCACAAACGTACAATTCGTGAGGCAGCCATACAGCTCCAAATCAATGCTACCGCCACCGTGCTTGAGTTGGTACGACAAAGTCTGGGTGATATGCTTCCCCTTGCCTGCTTCGTGTTGAGCTCCAGATTAACCGAAAAGCTGTAATAAAGTAACAAATAATCATTATTTACAAAGAAAACGTCTTTTGTAATTAGACAAATTAGTATTTTAGACTCATCTAACCACAATATCTCCGACCAGTTCTCAACGGTCCAATTTTTATATTTCTCCCACAATAGTCTCTTTTGTGTACTGTACGTGTTGCTGTTAAAAGCGGTTAGTATCGAGTATAATCCCGTAAACCAATCAACCTTAGGCGCTCTCTCACTGAATACGAGGAAACTGTTATTATATGGTGCCGTGAGAGCTGTTTCGACTATGTCCGGCTTCGCAAAGACTTCCTCTCTAAAACTCTATTTTCAGGGGAAGTTGTTTTACGTTTTCACTCGCTTCTTCATCGATCTGGATAAGACCCACTCCTAATGCTTTAATGTGTATCTCACTGTACTACGAGCATTCTTGTAATATTTTATATTACCATTTATCTGCGTTTCGCTTCACTAAGTCCACGCACTTTTGTCCAAACGTCGCTAATACAAAGCAGAAAGAGAAACAAAAGAAACAAGTACCATTTTCTACAGTAAAACTTTGAAAATGCACACACAGTTCATGAAACATTTTGCAACGACTGATTTGAAAAACCACGAAGTAAGGGTTGTATATAATATTCTCAACCTATCATAAATCATAACAATTTAAATGTCATTAATAGATTATTGCATAAGCATCACTTAGACCCAATTTCTTAGAAATTCAACAGGGATAATAAAACAGTGATTATTAAAGGGTGGCGAATAATCATGGCCAAGACTGTAGTATTTATTAGAAATACGTACTTGGTCAAGATTGATAATCTTGAAGTACAGAAGATATCAGTGGTATGTAATTAAGTTGATTCCAGAAGTGCTTAAACATTTGCAAATACAGAGCTTCATATTGCGATGATAGTGTGTTACTCACATCAAAATTAATAGTTAATTTAATGAAGTGTTGGAACATCTATCGTATTCAACAAATTTGGGCATATGTAACTTCTGGGTAGTGTTTTAATTTATAAAAATCTTAACCGGGTCGAAGATTTTTCATTTAAGAAAAAATGTATTCTAAAATTATATTTTTTAGCCTATATTCAGAGGGATGGTTGGATGTATTTAAAAAGTGGAAATATCAATTTCAACAATGTATTGTCGTTGAAGGGGATTACTTTTACTTTACTTGAACACATTTTAGTATAATTTTTGTCATACGTGTATATTTAAATTTATCGAATCATCCTCGTATACAAAAGTATACGTAGACACCGATAGTAATAGATCTATAGATTATCTTTATAGTGCGTTTTTTTTGAATACGTATAAAAATGAACGTCGCTGGGGTTGAAAGTTTTACTGTAGACAAAATCAATAATAATTTTATTTTATTTATTTTTATTTATTTTATTAGTTCTTTTTTAAATATATTAATTTATGAAATATTTACAGTTGTAGATACATGTAGTTATTGTGTTGTCCCATAATGCATTATGTAATTATGTTACGTAATATCATGCAAAAAGAATCGTGTTATTATGTTCATGAATTAACACGGAAACCATCCATTTTGTAACTTTCTCCGCAAGCATATCATTAATTCTTGTTCAAATGAATTGTCCCCGTGACACGCGTAATTTGCGATAGACAATTTTAGCTTGAATAATTAAAAATATGAAATGCCTCAATCGATTTTACGTATTGAATACTAATGTTGCTATTGTTATCCTTTTCTTATTATGACGAATACTTATGAGTAGGGATTGTTAAACAAATAACATGCGTTCTTGTGGGAATATGACGAAGTCCGTCTTAAGGCGCTTCAACATTTTATTCACATATTATTGTATATATAGTGGGTTCAAAAATATCAAAACACTTGTGTTTCTTTTTAGTGCACAGAGGCGGAATAATTCCAAATACGAACATATCAGGTTGAATTATAAATAAATGTCGTTTCAATAAAACAAATTTGTTGCCATTTATCAAGTAGTATTTTTATGTCCATGGCTTAGAATTTATTTCTTTTTAATGTAAAAAAAATCTGTCAAACTCAAACTAAACTGTTAAAAAAACAATTTCCCATTAATGTATTTTACAACAATCCAAAAAAGTAATAATCAGACAGTGCAGTGCCAGGAGAGTATGCTGGTATGGTAAGGAGGGTAGAACAGACCAATCAAGATCTTAGAAATGTACCTGTATTATTTTTACCGTATTTGGTTTTATGTTGTCATTGAGGAAAACTATATATTTTCTATTTATGATTGCAAAGCGTTTTTAGATTAAACTTTCTTGAACACACTATAGTAGATGGAAGTATATTTTAATCTGTACCATATTAAGTGTTTTATTATTGCTTAAAAACCCGAGATGAACTCACCACACACATAATATATTGCTTCCATGAAGCGCGGCTTTTGGTGTCAGCTGTAAAGGTTTATCACGTATAATTTATTTTTATTACCTATTAATGATATGTATAGAAAACGAGTCATTTCTCTATTATGAAGAAAAGCTTGTCGCTATGGAAAAAATCAATCTACTTTATCCACTTTATTTTTTTCACGAATAATATGTGGACACCATACATTGAACTTGTTAACTTTATCTTTTCTAAATGACTTCATGTGGTGAACTAATGCATTTAATTTCTTTAATAATTCACCATGGATTGCCTTTCACCAACAATTTTAAAGCTTCATCATTAAAAAATCGATAAGCCTACTGGTATGAGTGTATCTTCCAAGGACTTGTCTCTAGAATGAAAGTTGGCAAATGAATTACGCATTGGCTGGTTACTTATAACTACGTCACCATAAACACTCCATATTTTTTACATGTCTTCGTAGCACTTTTCCCTTGCTTAAATTCCTCACAAGATTACGTGTCGAATATACACTTATCGTTCCTCTATCTCAAAACTTGGAAATTTGTTATATTTGTGTTGGGTTTTTATATCTACCTTCAAGGGTTCCCCAATGTTCGAGTCTTGGTCCACTAGTTTAGATTTCCAGTACACACATCGCTATATTCAGAATTGTCCGTTGAAAATGTTATTTATAAGTTTTAATTTAGGACTGCTATTTTCGTGCACATGATTGTATATCATCATATATACGAGGGAGCGTTTTTATATTCGCGGAATGGGGGGCAAGGGGTGGAAATAAAAAAACCAAATTATTTTTCTTTTTCAATATATTCACCTGTAAGACGGATACATTTTTCACATCTTTCAATTAATTTATTTATACCCTCATAAAAAAATGATTTCTCTTTATCTGCAAAATACGCCGAAACTGCCTCCTTGACTTCATCATCGGCAGTAAATTTTTTACCCCGCAGCTCTTTTTTCATTTTCGGAAACAGGTAATAATCACTCGGGGCCAGGTCTGGGCTGTAGGGTGGGTGATTCACAATTTCGAAGCCCACCTTATGCAGGGCAGCTAACGCAACGCGGCTCTTGTGGACGGGCGCGATGTCGTGCAAAAGCAGAACACCTTTTGTCAATTTTCCCCGTCTTTTCTCTTTAATGGCTTCTTTTAGTCGCTCTAATATTGAAGCGTAATATTCTCCGGTTATAGAAACACCTTTATCTTTATAATCAATCAACAATATTCCTTCCGAGTCCCAAAATACCGTTGCCATGAGTTTCCCAGCTGATTGTGACACTTTAAATTTCTTGGGAGGTGCTGTGTCCTTTTTATGCCACTGCATGGAGTCTTGTTTGGACTCAGGTTCATAATGATGAACCCAAGTTTCGTCTCCAGTAACAATTCCACTCAATACACCATCCTTGTCTTCATTACAGAGGTCCAAAAATGCACGCGAACACTCTACGCGCTGTTGTTTTTTCGGCGGCGTGAGCATTCTCGGCACCCATCTTGCGCTGACCTTAGACATGCCGAGATGATCGTGTAGGATTTTAAAAATTGTTGTATCGGATACTCCAACCATTTCTGCGAGTTGTTTCTTCTTTAGTCGAGCATCTTCGAGTACAATTTGTTCAACTTTTTGGATAAGTGCTGGCGTGGTCACCTCAATGCTCCTGCCCGGCCTCGGGTCGTCTTCAAGGGATTCCCTTCCTTGTTTAAATAAACTATGCCACTTGTACACCATGGTTTTTCCTGGACAAGAGTCGCCGTAAACCAATGACATCTCATTCATTATAGTCGCGACTGATTTTGCTTGCCTGGTAAGGAACTTTATAACGGCACGATATTCGATTTTTTCCATATTTCACTTTTCACTCCTGATTATGTTACTTGGTTGACGATAGCTCAAAGACTAACTGTCTAATAACAATGAAACTTCGTATTTATACTAATCATGAGTCGCTGCACAGGCCACGCCCCCAATGCGCCTACTCACCCCTCTACAACCCGCTCATTCCGCGAATATAAAAACGCTCCCTCGTATTAGCAAGTTTACACGTACATAATGGCGCTTTTCGTAGAATGTTTGTTCTTGGAGTAACAAGAGCAGACATCGAATATTAAGTCAACGATGTTGGAATACATGATAGTTTAACTTGCCAGGAGATTCGTGATTCTATCACATGATGTACCAACCTCCACAGAAATTGGGGTCTATCTCTACGCTATGGAAGCGAACACATATTATGTTGTTCGGGAAGCTGATTTTAATCAAAACCTCTAGGTGGGTACTGTGGGCTTGTTAAGTGAAATAATACGCAGACCATACTACTGAGCAATGTTCTAAAAAGCTTAAGGGAAGAGTGAGAAATGTTACAAAATCCCATGATAAAATTTTTGAAAGGTCTAGATGAGAGGTATATGTTCAGAAAAGCTAAGTTGATTAGCAAAAAATATTCCAAGCTCTTTTATAAAATTATTTCTTGCAACGATAATGTCATCAGTTAAATAGGAAGAACTAATAATTTTATTTTTCCTGGTATGGTACTACACGACATTTGCTAACATATAATTTGAGATTATTTAATATCGACCAATAAGTTAATATATCAATAATGTTCTCTTGAATTAGTTATACGAGGTGTGGTTATTAAATAACGAGACTGACGCTAGTACAGAAGAAGTGCACATACGCCAAACGCCAACGTCTGACAGCTATTTATCGTCACGTCTTCTCTTTCGAATGCAATGCCTCTCGCCTCTGTAAACAAATCAGTATAGCCGTAGCCTTCGTTCGTATTAGTTCGTATTTTTTTTGTTTGAAAAATGTTAAGTAACTATTAATCAACATTACTACTTTCACGTTCTTGCTCAACTCCATGAAAGACTAAGGTAAAACGACCCGAATTGTGGAAGGACAAGTCATGGGTTCTCCACCAAGATAATGCACTGGCTCATCCCGCATTGTCAGTGAAGAGGTTTCTAGCCAAGTATATCATCCCAGTGTTAGACCATCCGGCTTATTCGCCGGATCTTGCGCCATGCGACTTCTATCTGTTTCCTAAGGTGAAATCTGAATTAAAGGGAACAAAATTTGAGCCCGTGGAAGCTGTGAAAGCAAAAGCGGCAAGCGTCCTGCAGGAGCTGATAGAAGAAGATTTCCAGCCATTGTTTCGAACAATGGAAGATTCGCATGGAGCGTTGTAGGGATAGAGGAGGGGTGTATATTGAAGGTGATGATAAGTAAATATGTATGAAATCAAAATAAATATGTTTTACAGCGTCAGTCTCGTTATTTAATAGCCACACCTCGTATGTCATGAAATAATGAAATTATCGAGTAAATTTTACATTATCCGCACAGACTAAAACGCGACAGCTTCTAAGATCATCGATGTATAGCGCAAATTATAACGGGCCCAACTTCAAATCCTGAGGAATGATTGATATAGACGAGAATTCATTTAATTTAAAACCATTATAATGTACATAATCCACCCTCTATAATGCCAAACTTAACTCTAAAGTTGTATTTATTAACATCAAATAAATTAGCAAACAATTTACATTTATTATCTTTGCAATATACTCCGTATACATATAACAAAAGATTTAATTAATCAGATAAATGTAAATAATTACATCTATTTTTTATAACAATTCTCTATAATCGAATTGACTCTCGAGTCATTCTTATCCATTGGCCCATTAATTTCACTCCTCGGGACCGTACCGTTTAGCGTTTCGGACGTCCCGGAAAATCCAGATTTCTGCTTTTACTCTTTCTCTTTTCAGTTTTCACGTAATCGTTCCCCTTCGCCTCGTTGTAACCCTTGTTGTCATCAGAGATCGTAGCTGTGGATTTCACTCGAAGTTGCTTGTGGGCGGTGTAACGTCTACCCGCCTTCTAAAACTGTGATGGAAGTACGTATGGACCGAACGATGTATTTTTAACGATGGTCTCTCTTAGATTGTTTCTCGTCCCTCATTCCATTTTTCCCATATTTCTTTTCAGCGTCACCAACCGACGAAAACAATTAAAATTTTTCCTTTATTCACGCTTTGAAGGGAAACTTTTCAGAAAATTCTTTTTGTTGTAAAAATGAAGTTCGTTTGTAATAAAAAAGAGTACATACAGCTCGTAATTGGTTCGAGCCTATTGTAGTCAAAATGACGGTATCGGCAGCTTTTAATGGGTTGAGTTGTAGCATCAATTTATAAAATTGTAATTAAACGTATGTCTAAGTATTTTGCTGACATCAGCTATGTTTTAGAAGCGTCAAAATTCCGCCCAAATCTGTCAGATAAGTTTTTACATTCGTATAAAGTAAACTATTTGTTATTTGTGTGTTAAATAGAGAAAAAAGAATTTAATTTGTTAATTAAACATTATTTTTTTTCTGAAAAGTCACTCTCGTCAAGCCATCCTCGTATTTATTTTGACATAATTTCGGTTAATCCTAATACGAGGATTGCTACGAAAGTTTTTAGAAAAGTATGAGAAAACAAATTAGTTTATAACTCGCTTTATTGTTTTTGAAAGTAGTCTACTATAATATTTATACACTTTTGCATGGGGTCGCATCAATTCTGGAAATATTTTTTTCAATGGCTATTTTTATTTTTAAGAAAAAAATTAAGTTTTTCCTATCAATTACATTTTGTAATTATGCAATTTTCAAAAGTAACGAAAAAGGGATACAGTGCGTACGACAAAGTAGCAGCCGTGTGCAAAGTATTTACTTTGCGCACAGTTTTTTACTCCGTAATTCTTTGTATTTAGTGTAATTTACTACAATTTTTAAAAAATGCAATGCTTACGAATGTGATTTGATGGGAGAATGACATTTTAAAAGTTGGCAGCACTTTCGCTATGATAAGTCTCTTGCTGACTTCAGTCATGTTTTAGAAGCCCGCTGCTAAAATTTTTCCCAAATCTGTTGGGTCGATGGAATTTTTTACAATCGTTTAAAGTAAACTATTTGCTGTTTGTCGTGTGTTAATTAAACATTATTTTTTACGCGGAAAAGTCATTAAAGATACTGAAGAAAAGTTACATAAATATGTTGAATTTACTCCTTCTAACAGAATGATTTACAAGTGGTTCACTGCCTTTAAAAGTCGTCATATAAGCACAGAAGATACTGAATCTCCGCGGCCTTCGTACAATAGCATCTCCGGAAATGATTAATAAAGTCCAATACCATTGTAAAGAGCGATTGTCCAATAAAAGTGTGTGAGATAGCTAATGCCACACAATGTTCCATAATATTTTGCGTTAACATTTAAATATGAAACAATTAACCGGGTTTGCTTATCATTAAGCAAACATGAATACAAGTTACAATTTCAAATGATGCATAGCTATCAAAGGAAATATAAGGGGATTATTTCGTCGATATGTTACCATAGATAAAGCTTGGTTACATTATTATATCCTTAAAACTAAAAAAATCAAAGAAAACATAATCCTCTTTTCGGCCGATTAGGTTATAGCCGAGATTTTAGAGCGAAAGTTATTGACCACTAGCTGTACCCTGCACGCATTGCTACGCCACCAACTAAAATAAATTTGAAGAAAAGACATTACACAAATATTCAATTCATTTTGAGTCATTTTATTGATTTTGTTCATTTTGAAAAAATTGTGACATTGCAGCGTTTTGTTTCAATTCGATATTTATTGAAGTGCTGTGGGATACACAATATTTCTTGTTTTTCCATCTGGTGCGTAAACGAATAAATCAGAAGGTTTTCTGACGCATGAACAGGCCACATAGAGCTGCCCATGTGAGAAGCATGGATTCTCCAAATTTAATCCACACACTTGCAACGATTGTCCTTGTGATTTGTTGATAGTCATTGCGAAAGCGAGTCGTACCGGGAACTGCAAACGTTTGAATTCGAATGGCATATCTGTCGGGATCATTGGGATACGTGGCAACAGTACGTCTTCACCTTTAAATTTTCCAGTCAAAGTTGTTGCCACGATAACATTGTTCATCATTTTCTTGACTGAGAGTCTGGTTCCGTTGCAAAGTCGTGGTGAATTTATGTTTCGAAGAAGAATGATGGGTACGCCAATTTTCAATGTAAGAACGTGCGGTGGCATGCCTGGCAAATCAAGCGAATTCAAAAATTCATTTGGATAGTTGACAACTTCGTCTTGATTCACCACAGTATCGATGAACTTATATGTTGTCGTTTCGCCGGGTATTCCATTCTGAATGGCGAAGTTGATGGTATTGACATCGATGTTTTTGGCCGCTAATAGCACGCGTACTGATGATTTTTGTAGTTCTGTGCAATGTTTGGGAAAACTTTTTGCACCAATTCGTCTATACTTTCTGTGATCTTACAGAAGTTTGCTGGCAAGGTGATACATTACGTAGATTTATCAAGTTGCATTCGCCCATCTATATATATAAAAATGAATGTTTGCCTGTATGTCCTTTATAGAATCATAAACTATGCATTTGATCATGTGATGATCTTTAGCAAAGTTATTGTGCATGAGCCCACGAAGGTTTTTAAGTTGGTACGACCAATTTTCGACAGATGGCGCCACTGCCATTCCAATGAATTTCATATATTACCGTGACAGTTCGTGCTGATTTGAATTGAAACGAAAACAGCGAACGAATGATGACGTTTCGAGTTATGGGTGACATAAGAATTTATGTAAATTGTGAAATTCATGTCCGGCTCACATTGAACAGACAATATTATGCGTATTTTTATATTTGGGAGCGTTTTTCGAATACTTTTATGCATTTCATTGCGAGTTCAATTAATTTTATTAATTAATTAATTATTAATTAGCCATCTGTCGAAAATTGGTCGTACCAACTTAGAAACCTTCGTGGGCTCATGCACAACAACTTTGCTAAAGATCATCACATGATCAAATGCATAGTTTGCGATTCTATAAAGGACAGACAAACATTCATTTATATATATATATATATATATATATATATATATATATATATAGATTTACAGAATGAAAGTATAACATCTGACCAATATTATGCTGATGTTTCGATATCGAACTGAAGAGAGAAAACGACTTGCTGCCTTATCCACCGTATTCAGCAGATCTGGCTCCAAATGACTTTCTTTTTCCTAAACCTGTAAACATTGTTTGTTAGAAAGTGATTTGGGGCAAATGAAGTGGTGATGATTGCAACATATGCCTGCTTTGACAAGCTTCCAAAAGATAACCTTTTTAGATGGCTAACATAAGTTGAAAGCCGCTGGGCTAAATGTATAGAATTTGATGAAAACTACGTTCAAAATTTAAATATAGTATTTCATTACAAAGTCATTCTCCCAGCAAATCATTCGTATTATACGCCGAAAGTGTTCATAAAACCACCTTCAAATACTAATTAACATCAATAAAAAAAGTACTTTCTTCGAAAATTTTATTTAACACAACGATAGCTATGCATTAATGCTTATGTTAAAGAACCAGAATGAATAAATAGGCTAAAACGAGAACTAAACGAAAGAAGGACGCCAACAAAAAGAAACGCAAAGAAAAACAACAATAATGGAGAAGCGGAAAGTAGTTAGTGTACGCGCGCGAATCTGAGTTGGCGACGCCAAACTTTAAATTGCTATCTTCGAAAACAAAACACAAAAAACTTTCCTTTCCCCAATCTCTCATTCTCTATCTCTCTCTTTCAATCTCCCTGTCGTTCTCCTTCGTCATCGTCGTTCCCCCCCTTTCCGTTGTGCGAGTCAGTTACCCTCGTCTCCCGACCCCTTCTAATTCGGCCAGAATTTATATTCAACTTATAAATTTCTGAACTTAGGCGCCGTTTCGAAGCACTTTCCAGAAAGTTTACGCTGCGTCGCTGTGATCGGCCGTTCCTTGAAGCGAGGGTAGCAGAAACTTTAATTGTTTTTCGCCCACTGTGGACGTTGTAATGAAAAATAAGAAAAGACATAAAAAGAAGAGTTCCTTTATAGTTAAAAATTGATACGCGTACTTTCCCCTTCCTATTTATAAAACATTGCAAATTTATTTTTGTTTATTGGTAAAGGTTACCAAATAAAGCGAAATTTCATTCTTTGTAATACTAAAATAACCCGATAGTCTTAAAATTTTGTTTTCTCTTCAAAGATTTATTTCATTTTTATTCTATTTTAAATCCTGAAAGCACTTACGCATTATACAGTTTGTCAATTGATTCACAGGAAATATGGTACGTCATTAAAAAATAGCCAAAAGCAAAAGAAGTGCTAATTATTTAATCTTCATAGGACAGATGTCAGAATTTTATAAAATGTGACTTGTATAAGTTGTCTATTTACAATCGGTAAATTTGTTAATTATTTCGTAACAGTTTCCTTAACGTTTTAGTGTTGCAAAAATCATTTAAGCGAAGTTAAAGCTAATATTTGGGAGAACTAAATTGGACGAATAAAAAAGATGTGACAATAAATAATACCATTAATTTTTGTTATGAAACCAGTGGGAGTGAGACAAGCATTATCTTGATGGATAAGTAATCCAATTGATTGGTTCAGTACTTTCATATTTCTCGTACCATTGACAAATAATCTATGAACAGTATTTTTTTGTATCTTTTAAAACAGATGCTATTAGCTTTTAAGCAGTTTGCCGGTATTCTGTTTGGTGAAGTGGAGGTTAATCCCGGTATTTCTCTGATTTATTTTAATTTTGAAGTATATTAGTTAATCAGTTTACGTATCACATATTGCTGCTAAATGACGCAGTCTAAATTTCGCTTAAACAGGACGAAAGGCCATAGATATTTGCTATTGTATTCATAGCAAGCGCTAATAAAACATTATTTCATTGACTATATTTTTTAAAATATCTTAAATTCTTGCATCTTCTTTAAAGTTACATTTTAACTACTTTTTAAGACTTGTTCATGGGCATTTTTGACGATTACTAATGCAACTACACTTTGAGTAATCTCTTCCGATGTTTATTTTTTAGGCTTTTCTGACCATATTATTACCACCTAGACATCGATGTGAATAATACCGTTTTATCTACTTATCGATTATAATAAACTCCATTCAAACGAATTTATTTATTTTGAAAGTATTGATTAGACCGATTTTCTTAATTTTCCTTAGTTTCTTCCTTCATTCTTCTTCTAAAGCACAAATAAAATATATCTACGAAACAGGTACATCAGGTGAACGAAATTCATGAAATAGTTACCGGTTACACGGTTGGACACAAAACAAACAGACGTGGAGACGTTAATAAATATATTATTGCAATATACACTACCGGTCATATTTATTTGCCCACCCCAATTTTATGTGTTTCCTGAAATACGGATTATCTTTCGAAAAATCCGTATTATAATTATTCAACAATATTATTAGTGGAAGTAATTCCATATAAATTTCTATGAAAATCTTAAATTGTTTATGATATATCGTAAAGGTGTCATAAATTGGAAAAATACCATAAATATTATATAGGCTAATCCCTACAGTATTAACAGTTTTACCTGCATTGCCGAAAGGTATTACCAATATTGTGTTATTGTACTAACTAATTACAATATTAGGATGTGTTATTCAAAAAGGAAAATAAATTTTATGTCAGTCATCGTTCATCTTTTGTTGCGAAAACAGTGAAATAGAGTTATTGTGAATATTTTAATGTAATGCCGAAGACGAAGGAATTATCTGCTGAAGTGCGTGCTATGATAATTGCTTATCATCGTACGGGTGAAAGTAATCGCGAAATTGCAAAAGAATTACGATTAAATCGCAGAAAAGTTGATTATAACGTTAAAGAATTTGAAGAAAGTGGTACATTTTCCAACAAAAGAAGATCTGGATGACGCAAAGCGACGACATCTGCAGATGACTGACATCTAATACGGATAAGTAGACGCGATAGACGAAAAACAGCACCAGAAATTGCTGCTGAAATGAATAGAGCGCGTGCTAAACCACTTAGTATGTCCACGGTACAGAGAAGGTTAAGGCAAGCGGGTTTATATGGAAGAATTGCTTTGCGAAAACCACTACTACGAAAGCAAAACAAGATAAAACGACTAAATTGGGCTAAAGAACATAAGAATTGGACGATTGATCAGTGGAATAATGTGTTGTGGACAGACGAATCGAAGTTTGAACTTTTCAGTAGTAAAAGACGAATATTCGTAAGAAGATCCGCAGGAGAAAGAGTACTGCCAGAATGTATTGCGCCTACCGTAAAACATGGAGGAGGTTCAGTAATGACTTGGGGGTGTTTTGGTGGAAGATCAGTAGGCGATCTCGTCAAAATTGAGGGAATCCTAAGAAAAGAAGGCTACAAGGAAATTTTAGAAAATAACGCTGTTCCTTCAGAACTAAGGATTCTTGGCGAAAACTTTGTACTTCAACAGGACAACGATCCGAAACACACTTCTAGATTGTGTGGCGATTACTTGCATCAACTAGAAGAGCAAGGGCAAATCTCTATAATGGTATGGCCAGCTCAAAGTCCTGATCTGAACCCAATAGAGCTTCTTTGGGAAGAATTGGACCGGAAGGTTCGAGAACGTGCTCTATCATCCACCACTGTACTGTGGGAACAACTTCAAGAAGCCTGGGCACAAATTACAGAAGATACTGCAAAAATTAATTGAAAGGATGCCGCGGTTATGTGCCGCAATTATCAAAAATAAAGGTGGGCACATTGATGAGAGCAAAATTTAATAATAATTAATGATAAAGTTTTTATATAAGAAAAATGTAACTATTTTATGTTTATTTTACACTATTGTATTGGTGCAATAAATAAATTTTCAGTACACATTTGATAGTTTAATAATTTTGGCTAAAACTCAGGGTGGGCAAATAAATATGACCGATAGTGTACATGAATTGTTTTGCCACAAATGTTTCTTTTTGTCAGTACATAACACTATGGCAATCAAAAAAGACGTGCTTTTTTCCAGGACTTGATTCATTTTTGAAACAACGGGCATTTTATTGTTTTGTTTTTACACCGAGCCCATACACTTTTATGTTTATTACATGTCATAAACTCGTAAATGCTGAATCGTCTTTAACTTTATTAAACATTTCTACAGCAACGTCGATTCGTCATTGCAAACATCCACTTCCCTATCAAATGGGAATCTCTTTTGCAAAGTATTAATTTATAATCGTCCAAATTAAATCATTTAGATACGTTTCCGATGTCGTCGACTTTACGCCACGTGTTTTTATTTGTGCCTTTTTTTAATTGTTTGTACAAATTGCTTACTTGTTTTTAACTAACAGTTATCAATTATCATTGGGTTTAAGCCTGTTTGTAAGAATGATATTGTTGACTCGCAAAGTTTAATGAAAACTCTTTGGCCAATTTGTTTCTGCATTATTAAAATCAAAAACGAAGAATTCTTCACTCATTAAAGACACTGTGGCTTGTAAACACGTGCAGGATATGACACAGACATTGATACGAATAGTAATGGTGTTTGGTAAACAATGAAACAAAAAAATTGGAAAAATGAATACGTGCCTCTTTTAAAATGACAGTTGCCAATACTTATTTGCACTACTATTTTCAGTAGTGCAAAACTAGTGAAAGTATATTTATACATCAAAATTTAAAAAATGCTTATAATTGATACTAATAATCAATTGGCACTGCGAGTATTCGATCAACGGTGTATACTTCAAAGAAGTGCAGGCGGTTTAGCCTAGTAATGGAAATAAACACTTACTCTTTTAAGTAGCGGTTTCAGTAAGAAAAAGAACAAAGCGGCTAAAATAGGTTAAATATATGCAGCATTAGGTATGTTTCAATAGTTGATGTAACTGTGTTCACCGTGAAAAATAAGTGTTCTTATATACAGAAGAATGACCGTTCGACATCTAACAATGAAAGAATGAAATACAATCTAGTAAAATTTAACATTGTTAACGAACGGTTTAGAATTTACCAGATTAAACCAAATTTTTAGTGATTAGTAGGTCTACAGATCTGTTAAGTATTAAAAAAGATTATTGTAATTACGCAAGGATTTCGTCATTAGATGTCTAAAAGTCGTTCTTTTACTAGAACTGCATAAAATTATTTAAACTAACAGTAGAACAAAAAAAAATTTTCCCACAAAATACACATATATTTTACTATATCATTTGACCATTTTGTCGAAATTTTCGAAACGATCCTCGTATAGACAAAATAAAATGGAAACGGTCTATATCTTCATATGGTATTAAAAACAATAAAAATAAAGCAACGAAGTACCATTTATTGCTTAGTCAATTGTTTTTCATTTTCCGCTGACTACGTGTGATCCATGTTCAGTTACGCGGGCATTGGAATAACAAAAAATAGCAATAAAACGAAGTGTTTTTTTATTCTTTCCTTTACACATTCTTCCCTTCACATGATTCGAACAGTTTTTCCCGAAACGCTTTGTTAGATCAGCGACTTTTCTGTCTCTACGTCAATGCTGCTGGCGTTCTTGGGTCGCTATCCGAAGAACATCACCAGTGCGACAGGGATTTTTAAGTATCACTCGCTGACTCGGCGAAATTTCCCCGTCCGATCTCATAATCTTACCGTAACACTGCGATGTATGCAGAAAATGCGCTCTGATGTACAAATTACCCGAACTCAGGCATAGGGACGATATAATATGATTGATGTTTGTGTTTACCTAAGATTTTTGTGGATTCCCATTTAATGTAATTATTCCGCGAAATCTTTTGGTGTATTATAAACATATTCAGATAAATTATTTTTAAAATGCTTTAAATGTCGAGTAGTTTTTATGAATAATACGATTATGTATAATAAGTAAATTTTAATGCGTATCGGTATTCAAATAATATAATTGAGGAAGTATAATTATGCTTAATTTGTTTACATTGCTACGTCATTAATAGCATATATTATTTAATTAATATTTGAAGTTCAATTTCATTTGTCTTTGACTAAAGCCTAGATTTGAATTAATTTTCTCCTTCTGCAGCACCATTAAAGAAAGTTTTTGGATTAGTTGTGAAAATACATACAGCAGTGTGCAAAATATTAGGTACGCAACTAAGTTCTCACTGTTTTTCAAGACATAACCAAAACGTCATGAACCAAGCTTAGACATATGGTAAACAAACCGCTTTGACACATTAGTGATTTTGTTTTTGCGTCATATACTTTTGGTTGTGTGAAAATGTCTGATTTTGTGCCAAATAATCGTCATTTGCGGGAAGTGTTGCTTTTCTTCTTTCATTCGAAGACAACGGCGGCTGTAGCGCATCGGGAACTCCAAAAAGTTTACGGAGATGCTGCTGTAAATGAAACAACGTGCCGTGATTGGTTCCGTCGCTACAATGACGGTGATTTTGAAGTTGACGACCGTTCGCGTGAAGGAAGACCAAAAACCTTCGAAGACGCTGAACTGGAAGCATTGCTCGATGAGGATCCGTGCCAAACGCAAAAAGAGCTTGCTTCAGCATTAGGAGTTACCCGCCAAGCCATTTCCTAGCGATTGCATGCGTCGGGAATGATTCAAAAACAAGGAACTTGGATTCCTTATGATTTGAAGCCAAGAGACGTTGAGCGTCGTTTTTTCGCCTGTGAACAACTGCTCCAGCGGCAAAAAATGAAGGGTTTTCTTCATCGCATCGTTACGGGTGATGAAAAATGGATTCATTACAGCAACCCAAAGAGAACAAAATCATGGGGACTGCCCGGTCAAGCCGAGCACTGCGCGAAAAGCGGCCACAATACGAGCAGGGGCACGAAAAAGTGATTCTACAGCATGACAACGCTCGGCCTCACGTTGCCAAACCCGTTAAAACCTTAGAAACGCTCAAATGGGAGGTCCTACCCCACCCGCCATATTCCCCAGATATTGCGCCGTCCCTTTATTACTTGTTCCGTTCGATGGCACATGGTCTGGCTAATCAGCAGTTCCGCTCATATGAAGACATCTTAAAATGGCTTGATTCGTGGATAGCCTCATAAGACGAACACTTCTACCGTGACGGTATTCGAGCTCTGCCAGAAAGATGGGAAACAGTGGTCGCTAGCGATGGGCAATATTTTGAATGATTCATTTGCAAACATTTTTTTACAATAAAGTTGAATTTTCATCAAAAAAACGGCGAGAACTTAGTTGTGCACCCAATAATAACAGGGATTATCACATGTAGTGGAAATAGTAATTATTACGAATACTAAATTTTACGGTATGAATTCTAAATTTTGCAAAAAAAAAATGCCATAATATACATACACTACCGGTCATAAATGTTTGCCCGCCCAGAAAATAATAGAAAAACAAATGTAATACTTTCTGTGAAAATAAAATTTTATGATGTAATTATACAAAAAGTATTATTTCAAACAAACTTAACAAATATTCTTTTAATTTAGTTTAAAGTTTTTATTCGTCGATGCGACGCATTTAGCTTTTATTACTGCCTGTCACGATCTCGTCATTCTCTCTATTAATTTCGCCAGAGCTCTATTTTTAATTATGCGTCCTGCAGTTGGGCCCATAGTGCTTTTTAGTGGATGTTGGAGTTGATTTTTGCACTTGTCTGCCTATCTCATCATATAACAGCTCTAAAGTACTGGAGACAATTTGGATGTGTGTTTGGAATCGTTGTTTTGCTGAAACGCAAAGTTTCCCCCAATTAGTCGTATTCCAAAAGAAACGGTATTATATTATTAATGTTTGTCTCTGCTGCAATTTCCAGAATAATTTTTCGTGTATTTCTTTCACTTAACGAAACCATTGCTCGTTCCTTTGCTGGTGTTGGTATTTTTGTTCCGCCTAGCTGCTTTTTATTCAATAAACCACCAGTCTCCTTATATTTTTAATATTATAGTGCAGTTCAGTAATTTCGTGATTTATCTATTACTTTGCCAATTCTTTTGTACGCGGCATTATTTAAATATCAATTTTATTTTCAAATAATACAGAAACACTACGACACGAACTCTTTACACTTTGAAAAACTCTTTATACTTTGAAAAAACTCTTTATACTTTGAAAAAACTCTTTACACTTTGAAAATTGAAAGAATACTAAATTTTTTATACAAACACGATCCTTCTAGTTTTATTATTTATGGACTAATGTAATCGTACTAATTTCTTCTGGGCTCAAGGGCTGGAACCGCGTCGCTGGTATAACTGCCGACGGTTCGTACCCTCTCGTATGGGACATCTTCAGGGCTCAACTACTGCTACTGTTTGTTGCACTGAAACTGATCCAAATACGAGTGGGTACGAAACGTCGGCAGTTATACCAGTAACGCGGTTCCAGCCCAGAAGCCCAGAAGAAGATAGTATGGACCAAGACCGCGGAAGAAATTTTAAATACGATTAATGTAATCGTATTTAAAATTTCCGAGAAAAAGTCTTTATTTAATAGCCTTGCCTGGGTTGTGAAATGGTCGTTGTCGATAATTTAGTTTTAAAGTACTTAAATGTAATATGCATATCTGTATATATTGGGTCTGGGAAAAAGTTCGTGGCGTTTTTTCAGTAAAATTCAACTGGTCCCCGCATGGCGCGTGGACGAATTCATTTAAACCGAATATGCTCCATTATTATCGACAATGTTTCGCCATTTTTTTGGTAGATCCATGATCCCATCGGTGAAAAACTTCTGTGGTTTCTGGTCGAAAAACTGAATCAAGTAGTTTTCACAGGCTTCTTTTGAAACCAACTTAATTCCATTGAGAGAGTTCTGCAGAGATCGAAACAGATGATAGTCAGAGGGTGCTATATCCGGACTGTAAGGTGGGTGCATCAAAACTTCCCAACCAAACTCTCTCAATTTTTGACGGGTCATCAAAGAAGTGTGTGGTCGGGCGTTGTCATGATGGAAGACAACACCTTTCCTATTAATCAATTCGGGCCGTTTTCTTTCAATCGCCTGGCGTAATCTCTCTAGTTGTGCACAGTAGAGTTGAGAATCAATCGTCTGACCAGTTGGAAGTAGCTCGTAGTGGACGATTCCCCTCCAGTCCCACCATACACACAGCATCACTTTTTTTGGCGTCAATGTTGGCTTAGCGAACGCTTGTGACGACTCACCATCCTTTATCCACGATCTTTTACGCTTCCGATTATCGTACGTAATCCATTTTTCATCTCCGGTTATTAAACGTTTCAGAAACGGCTCGATTTCATTCCGTTTCAGCAGCGCATCGCAGATGTTAATTCGGTCAATCATGTTTTTCACGCTCAACTCATGAGGAACCCATACGTCAAGCTTTTTTTTGTAACCAGCTTTGTGTAAATGGTTCAAAACAGTTTTGTGGTCAATGCCTAGCTCCATGCCAATATCGACACTGCTGATATGCTTATCTTGTTGGACTTTTTCAAGAATTTCATCAGATTTTTCAGTGATTGGACGACCGCAGCGTGACTCATCTTTCACATTGAAATTTCCAGAACGAAAGCGAGCGAACCATTTCCGCGCAACAGATTTCGATAAAGTACCTTCACCGTACACAGCACAAATTTTATCACAAGCCTGCGCAGCGTTCTTCCCCTTATCATAATAATATTGCAGAATATAGCGAAATTTCTCATTATTCTTCTCCATTTTCAAGTGCGAATAACTTTCCAACCACTGTACCGATTACAATGTTTCTACGCTCAAACTAACGTTCGGAAGGTCATCTAAAAACCGAGCCCTCGGTGGTGTCGCTGTGACTTGTTGTTCTTTAGTTATCGGCAACCAATGCCATCTATCGGGAAAAACGCCACGAACTTTTTCCCAGACCCAATATATTAATTGAAATTGAATACCATATTGGTTTCAGGTAGGCTATGATATTGTTTATTTGAATAATATGAAAATAAACACATGGGCAAACACTTATGGCCGGTAGTTTGTGTATGGTGGCTCAGAGCCTATTTAATAGAATGCCTGTTTTCAAGTGAAGATACTTCAAAACTAAAAAATATAAAAGAAAAGAAAAGTGTTGAACTAAAAGCAGAAGGGGAAATGTTTAACCTGCGAAAAGAAATACGTAGAACGAATTTGGGCCAATGTAATCTTTACCATTAGTACTTAAAAAAAAGTAAGTGGCTGTGTGAAGAACAATTGCATATCTGCTAAAACTGCGTTCCTACGGTTGCTCCTCTACTCATGGTTTCGGAAAATTAGTCGTGTTGGCCAGGATTTTAACTGACCCCAAGTTTACTAAAGCCTTTCGATACACAGGAAGCAAAAAAAAATGAGGACTTGCCATTCGTAGAACGTAGAATTGAAGTTTTTGTTATTGAAAGGGAAGCTTAGATATCAAAAACAACAGTTGTGAAATTTTTAAAAATGAAAGAAGTGTGTGTCCACATATTCCTAACGCCAAAATAGAAAGTTGTCAGGCGAGAAGTTTGCCAAGAAAATTTCGATGCGTTAAACAAGACTTTTTTTCTCTAAAATTCTCACCCTCAAACGAACTAAGAGTCAGTGCAGAAATGCTTAAAGAGTACTGCCAAGGTAGGTGAAAACCTGAAAATTTATAACGGTTTTCCGAGACTTCGAAGTCTATTGTTTGAAGTTCATGAGAAAGGGCACTACAATTACTGGTGATACTTATAAAAATCTATAAAAGTCTTAAGGCTTAAAGACAGACTAGTAGTATTTAGTATTACTAATACTAAAATGTTTATTTATGCTTTATAGAAGATATTACCTTTATATTTTGCTAATTCTCCTTTTACTTTAATGACTGTGCTAATTCTATTTGGCGTACTGGAAATACAAGTATTTATCACTCCTTGCAGTTTTGCGTTCTCTTGCCAATGTCAGTGATTATTATCTTTT
Source organism: Dermolepida albohirtum (assembly GCA_031893035.1). Taxonomy (NCBI): domain Eukaryota; kingdom Metazoa; phylum Arthropoda; class Insecta; order Coleoptera; family Scarabaeidae; genus Dermolepida; species Dermolepida albohirtum. The sequence continues at coordinate 807,604 of JAVIWB010001220.1, forward strand.
AAAACTGCTATTATTTTATTCAGGGATGTGAACGTAAACTTTTTCAGCATGCTCCATACATTTTCAATCGAATTTAGATCGGGCGAATTTCCGGGCCAGGGCAAAAGGGGGATGTTACTCTCTTGAAACAGATTTATTATCGATTTCGCTGTATAACACGGAGCTCCATCCTGCATGAAAGTGTGTGGTCCCTTCTTTATTTTGCGAGTTTAAAATACAGTTTCAACAACCTTTTTATATTGCACTTGATTCATGGTGCTCTCCACAAAATACAGAGGTCCGATGCTATTCGCGATAACGGAATATTTTCACGAATTAATGCGGCTATTCGGTCAACTGTACGCCGAGAAACTTTTTGCATTGTTACAATTTTTCGGTTGGAATACATTGCCTGTTTTTAATAAAGTCTCTATTTTAATTTTATCCACGCTATTAATATCTTTCACTTTTCCTATTCCGAATAAATTACAAAACTTAGAAATTCATCAAAATTAAATAAACTAATAATAAAATTCACAATGATACTTTAATACGCTTCTTAACACGAGCACAAACAAGATATTAGTTAAACTAGGAGAGCATTGAAAACGCTGTCTTTTTTATGAGATTTTTTTCATTTAAACATATCAAAAATTAAATAATGTGAGAATTCGAAATCGAATGAGGAACAATACAGGTTGGTAGAAGAGTTTTGAAAGCGACACCTATTAAGCAGTAGAGGAATCAAAATTCATACGCCATTTTAATATTTCATGTGTCATATGAACACATTAAAAATTTTATCTCGATCTGTCAATTCATTCATTCCATTCTGGCATTCCATTTGAATTAGACGTGTCGGTGTATTTTTTAACAATAGAAAAAAACTGAATATCGCGCTGTAATAAAATTCTTTGTTTTGGAAGGTTTATCAGCAACAGAGATTCATAAAAAAATGGTGAACGTGTTAAAGGAATGTGCTCCTTCATTTCCAACAGTACATCGATGGGTTTTAGAGTTTAACCGTGGTCGTACAAGCGTTGAAGATGAACCACGTAGTGGACGACCAAAAACTGCAACAACCGCAGAAATCATTGAGCAAGTACATAATATGGTTAGTGAAGATCCGAATTTGACTAAGCGTGAAATTACCATAGGCATCTCAGACGAACGAGTACTTCATATTTTACATGAAGAATTATATATGAAGAAGCTGTTTGGAAAGTTAGTGCCGCATTCGTTAACAATTCAACAAAAACTGGATCGAAAACAAATTTCTCAGCGTAACTTGGTGCGTTTCAAGCGGAATAAAACCGATTTCTTGTGTCGTTTTATAACTATGGATGAGTCTTGGATCTACCACCGTGATCCTTAATTGAAACAAGAACGATTACAGTAGACTTCGGTTGGTTGTTCAACTCCAAAAGAGGTGAAGTCAGGACGATCGCCAAAAAAGATTATGGCATCAGTGTTTTGGGATGCAAAAGGAATTTTATTGATTGTTTATCTCGAAAAAGGTGAAACAATTAACTATTAACGAGTATTATTGTAACCTTTTAGATCAACTGGATGCAAAAATTCGTGAAAAAAGACCTGGTTTAGCGAAAAAAAATAATTTTTCATCAAGACAATGCGCCTTCACATAAAAGTGTTTTGACGATGGCTAAATTGAATGAATTAAAGTACGAATTGCTTGAACAACCACCGTATTCACCAGATATGGCTCCGAGTGATTACTACTTCTTCAGAAACTTGAAACAATTCGTTCGTTTTCACCGAATGAAGAAGCTACTTCAGCCGTGTATCATTACAGAGATGGTATAAAATTATTGGAGGATCATTGGAATAACTGTATTGAAGTTGAGGGAGATTACATTGAATAAAAAAACTAATTTCATTTAAAAATTCACATTCTTTCATTTTTGCTTTCAAAACTTTTCTACCAACCTGTATATACAATAAAATCATATCTTTTACAAAATTTTCCAGTTTGTCTACGTGCGGTATATTTTGTACTATCCCAAATATATTATATTAGAACAAACATTATTTTTGAATAAAAACAAGCCAAAAAGTTTCGTCAGTATCAGATTTTCCAATAGGGACATAACAAATTTGTCTTTTAATACGAACGTACCCTTGAACATTTTTCATGATCTGTCAACGTCAAAAAGTTCATATGACCACCGCGAGCACGTTTGCAGTGATCGATTTTTTGGAGTCAATTTTCCACCACTCTTTTACACATACCGGCCGGAACGTTGGCAATTTCGCGTTCGATTTTGTCCCTGAGCTCCTCTAACATTGTTGGCATAAACCAACGACTTAACGTATCCCCATAAAAAAATCCAACAGCGTCAATGTTGATAACATTTTTATCATAGTGAAGTTCACGAACTAGCAATGTTTGAAAATTACTAAAAGTTACTACCGCAATTCTGAGTCGGTGATCGCAATTTTAAGAGCGTTTACTACAATTTTCGGTCGTACTAATCGTAACAGCAGCCAGGCTGTGTGCGCTATTGTAGATAAATTCGAATCAAAATAATCATTATTGAATGTTCCTGTGCCAGTGAGACAATGCACCGGTCGAAGTACCGAAAATAAAACAGCCGCAAATGCTTCAGTTCAAAATGAGCCAAATCAGACGATTCTATGTCGTTTACACCCTACAAGATGAAATTAACTCAAGAACTGAAGCCTCTTGATCATTTGAAGCGCCGGAACTTCTCCAATTGAGCTCTGTTAAAATTTGAAGAAAATCCTGAATTTTATAGAAAAATTATCTTCAGCGATGAAACTCATTTTTGGGTGAATAGCTTTGTCAATAAACAAAATATGCGTTATTGGACAGCAACAAACCCATATGTACTTCAAGAGATTCAATTACAACCACAAAGTGACTGTGTAGTGTGGATTTCATGTCGGAGGTGTGATTGAAACATATTTCTTCGTCGATGAAAATGATCGCCATGTTACTGTCAATGGAGTTCGCTATCGCGCCATGTTGGAAGACTATTTTTGCCCAGAATTGGATGCGCTTGACATTAGTGACATGTGGTTCCAATGTGGTGCCACATGCCAGATAGCTGGTAAAACAATTGATCTACTGAAGGGGAAGTTCGGTAACCAAGTAATTTCCAGAAATGGTCCGGTGGAATGGCCCCATCGCTCATGGAATTTAACGCCATTGGATTTTTTTATGGGGATTCGTTGGTCTATGGCAACAATGTTAGAGGAGCTCAGGGACAAAATCGAACGCGAAATTGCCAACGTTCCGACCGATATGTGTGAAAGAGTGGTGGAAAGTGGACTCCAAAGAATCGATCGCTGCAAACGTGCTCGCGGTGGTCATATGTACGAGATCGAATTCCATAGTTAAATATAACGTGTGTACTGCACCTGGAAGAAATTTCAGCCCAATATCTCAATTATTCTGTTTTATTTAAATACAAATTTGTTACGTCCTTATTGAAAAACCTGATTGATGTTTGATAATATTTCTTTAATGAACAAAATATTGGATTCAAGAAACTTACATATTAGTGAGTGAATTTTTTCAAATAAATATAATTGACGACATATTTGCATATTTCATTTCTTCGCTTTAGTATTTTTCGATGTAGAGCGAAATAGAGACGGAAAGAGTTTGAGAGTTAGTTTTCACTTTGCGACGAGTTCGATTAAATTACATATACATACAAATAATGTAAGTGTAATATTGATTTTAAAGGAATGTAAGTGGATTATATGTTTATGAAATTATAGTAATAAGTAGAATGAATTATTACTACGTGTTATTTATTAATCAGTCATTGCTTATAATTTCAAAATATATCTATAAATAGCACACGTCGTAGTGTTTTTACCTATTCCAATTGGATTTTAATTTCCTATATTAATTAAACTAATCTATAATTGACTTTTAATTTTCCAGAATTGTATTCAAAACACATTATCTGCCTATATTGTAATAACACTAACAGTATGATAAGCGAGAGTTTTGTTAATATTCAGAACGAGACAAGTCATTAAGTGAAAATGGTATTTACTTTTCAATAATTCAGCAAGATAGCGGATGTTTGTATAATTTTCACGATAAAAATAAAATTTCGTTGTAATTAATTAATATCTCATCATGAGTTGAATGACGTTAGTCATCAATAATTGTATAATATACTTATAGACCAGGTTTGTTTCATTCAGTAAATATTTATTAAGAGTTGCTGCAGCGTTTTATGAACTAACACGTACATGGTCTTTATTTTTTATAGAATGTAATAGATATGCATATTATTGGTATTCATTCGAAGCATGACTATACAAAGGGTACTAGGAAAGTTTTGCAATATGACGCAACAATGAATCGTAGGAAGCTGCTTGTTGCTGCATGTTGAGACATGTTCATACGTGCATAGTAGCCGCCGCGCCGTGTCGATGGGCTCAGTTATTCATTAGCAGTGAGAGTATAAAGTGCTCGCGATGGCATCAATGTCACGAAATGAGATAAGGGCAGTTTTGCGTTATAATTTCATGTGTGGTGTAAACATAGATCAGTGCTTCGAAGAAATGACTCTTGCACTAGGTAATGTTTGTCTAAATCGCACAACGATGTGGAGGATGCTGAGAGGCCGGGAAGGTCACGAACGTCAGTTACGGAGGATAACGTTACTACTGTGAGGAAAATGCTTGGCGCGGACAGGCGAGTGACCTACCAACAGATAGAGGGTACTTCAGGGCCTAAACGCACCAGCAATTCGTTCGATTCTGCATGATCATTTTCACGTGAAGAAACTTTGTTCTCTCTGGGTGCCGCACTGAAGAGCAAATGACACGACGTGTGACTTAGTGCCGGGAGATGCTAAAAAAGTTTAATAAGGGACAATCTCGGTATGTGAACAACATCGTGACAGGTGACGAAACTTGGCTGTACTATTACGATGTGCCGACCAAAGCTCAAAACATGGTTTGGGTCTTTGATGATGAGGATACACCCGTAGTTGTCAGAAAATCCCGATCTGTAAAAAAGAAAATGATAGCTGTATTTTTCAAATCGAGTGGAATTGTGGAACGCGTCGTTTTGGACACACAGAAGACAGTCACAGCTAAGTGGTATACTGAACAGTGCCTGCCTAAAGTCATTGGATATATGAAGAACTTGCGGCCAAAGTCAAGGATGGACACCTGGTTCCTCCATCACGATAATGCTCCAGCTCACCGCGCCAAAGCCTATACCGAATATTTGACCACGATAGGATTGAAACTTCTCGAGCACCCTCCCTACAGTCCAGATCTTGCTCCCTGCGACGTCGCACTGTTCCCGCATGTGAATATAAAGCTAAAAGAGAGGCGGTTTTCCAATGATGAGGACCTTCTGCAGGCTTGGGACAACGAGTGTGCTATACTCCCTAGTGAAACTTGGCAGAACTGGTTTAAAGATTGGTGTCGGAGGATGGAGAGGTGTATTGAGTGTAGAGGAAATTACTTTGAAAAAATTAAATAAACAAAGCTGTATTGCATAACTTTCCTAGTACCCTTTATATAGTAGCTCTAATTAATAATGTTAAAGATTGATCAGATATTCAAATAAAAGACAAAACTCTTGATTACCAGGTTGCTCAATAAGTTTTGTCGTTCGATAAGAGAATTACGATTTTATGATTTGGAATACATTTTATTATTCAATATAACCTCCCTGAACTTCAATACACCTGTTCCAGTGATCTTCTAATTTATTAATTCCATCCCTGAGGTGAGAATCCGGAAGACTTTCGAAATACGCTTCCACAGCTGTTATCACCTCTTCGTTTGATGAAAATCGTTTTCCACGCATGGATTTTTCGAGATGTGAGAGTTGCCAAAAGTCAGAGGGAGCTGAATCTGGCGAATAAGGTGGATGTTGCAACAATTCGTACTTTAATTCATTGATTTTTACGATCGTTTTTTTCTGAACTGTGTGAGAAGGTGCGTTGTCGTGATGAAAAATTTTTTTCTTCTGTAAGACAGGTCTTTTCTCACGAATTTCTACATCCAGTTGTAGATTAGATTACAATAATAATCTGAGTTTATTGTTTGGCCCGTTTGGAGGTAATCCATGAAAAAACTTCCTTTTACATAACAAAAAAAAACTGATGCTAACACCTTCTTTGCCGATTTCTGGACACCAACTCGCTTCGGAGCCGAAGTACCGGTTTTACACCACTCCTTTACCTCTTGTTTTGATTGAGGATCGTGGTGGTAGACCCAAGTTTCATCCATAATGATGATTTTTGTTGTATTCTTAACGAATGCGGCATCCATTTTGCACACAGCTTTCTGAAACCCAAAACTTGGGTCACGCTACCTAATGGAATGCCTAAGGCTTCTACTAAATCTCTCGATTAATCGACGATCTCCCAAAACCATACCCTGTATTTTTACTACGATTTCAGGTACCGATGCACTTTTTGGACGTCTCTCACGCGGATCGTCTTGAAGACTTGTACGACCATGTTTAAATTCAGTAACCCAACTTTCCACTGTCGTAATTGAAGATGAAGGGTCCTTATACACTTTTAACGATCGTTCATGAATTCGTTTTGGTGCCACACCTTCCAAAAATAAGAATTTTATCACTGCATGGTATTCAATTTTTTCCGCCGTAAAAAGTTACTGGCGCGTCAACGTTGAACACTTGTAAATATACAATTGAGAAAATTTAAAAAGAGAAATCTTCACACGTGTTCATAAAAAAGTACTACAATGTTTAGAAAAATAAAACAACAATCTGCCATCTCTTATTGAACAACCTGGTACAATTAATATAATGTAATTGAAATTATTATCTTCGGTACGGAATATAAACCAGCCAATATAAACACAAAATATCAAAAATATAATTATAACACCTTTTTTACTTTAGTCATCTTGTTAAATGTATTAATACACAGCATATTAGCTTTCATATGTAGATAATACAACTGAAGTCTTATAATAAATTTAAGTCATCAACATAAAATGCAATACCAATATACATTAATTTACATACACTATGATAAATCTAAAACCTCTTACACAAAAATTTTAAAAAGTAATAGCTAAATATTCAGTATTCTAACAAGACCGAAATAGAAATAAAATATTACATTGATTATACAATGCTTGAATCAATAAAAATAATTATAAATGATGATGGACACGATAAGAATTATGGAACAAAAAAGTTCATATATATAATTATCCCTTTCTACCTTAAATTGGGGGGTTAGTGTGTTAATTATTATTCTGTTATTAATTGTCTCCACTTCTTCCTGTCTTGCGCTAACTTCCTTCCTCAAATCATGTAATTTTGAAATTTTGTTATTGGATTGTTGTTGATTTATATATATATACATATATATGTATATATTTGTTATATTATTAAATTTTATATTATAATAGGAATGCTTATTTTTTATTTTTAAATCTTCCTTTCTTAAGTGTTTGTCCCACTACAGCTTCCCACATCTGTTGCAGCCTTACCATCTTCACTTGGGCTCCGCTCACCATTCTCTGTGTGTGTCCTTACCATGTCAGGAGAAAAGTTCAATAAGTCCAAAATAGGAGAGGGATGGTTATTGTGAAGAAGATCAAAAATTAATTGGATAGATAGTGAGAGAATATTGAAACTAAGACAACAGTAACATGCTAAGCAATAAAATAACAATAAATTCCAAAATGATTTCAGAAAACATCACAATAAAATCTTAATATTTCATTTCCCTATTTTGATTTTCTAAATAGATGCATAATATAAACCTTTGATTAATAGAAACAGGAATTTTCTTTACATAACCTCTTAGTTTCTAGTCGCTTAATTTTGTATACTGGGGTAATGTGACAGATTTGACCACTCAATTTTTAATTAACATTTGGAATATTTCACGTCAAATTAATAATTGGGCAATACTATAAGTATAAATTTGAATAATATAACACAGAATATAAAAATGACTAGCTTAGAATTTATAATGAAACATTTCATAAATACAAATAAATATCCATGTACTTAAAAAAATATATTCTACGGATAGTTCCTTTTACAATGAAAAAAAAATTAAATTACGTCGTTGACATTAAAAAAAAAACAAATAATATAATACTAATGGCATTGACTAATATAAATGTTATCGAGTTGAATTTTGTCCTCAACTCTATACGTTCGAGTAAATTGTTTCCTATCTTTAGAAGTAATCATTTATAAGTATGTAGTTGTTTGTGGAGAGAGTAGGTAAGGATTTGCCGTCAAATTATAAAATTTGGTAATTTTCCTTTATGATACGAACAAATTTGAAATATTTTTCCAATATATAATGAATATTTTCGTAAAGTGGATATCTTCCATTAACAAACAAGCAAATTGATGACGCATGCGTTGATATTTATGTTCTTATGGAAAATTTCTTTATATAATGTGTAATTGTTGCACTTCTTCATTACAGATGAATTAATTTAACCAAATAATATAGAAACGTTTGTCAACAATAGATTTATTTATTCAGTGAAATGAGATTAAAATCCAAATTATCCAGATAAAATTAGAAAATTTTTTATTAATTGAAGTAAGCAAATTTTTAAGAACATCTCTGTTAAAATAGCATTAACATAAGAAATACAACCATGCTCAAATGTATTAGACACCTTACGAATTTATGTACATACATACATATATAGTTTATATAGTTTAGTCAAAAGAGAGGTGAGGAAAATAAAACTGTTGTGAAAATTATGTACAAAGTGTTATTTAGTAATATAGTACAACTTATCAATATTTTGTCACTCCGCCCTTGGCCTTAATGACAGCTCGCACTCGTCGAGGCATACTTGCTACTAAATTGTAACACTCTGCCGGTGGTATTACAGCCCATATTTCGCGAGTTTTTGTTGATAATTCTGCTTTTGACAGGCATTTATGTTCCGTGATCTTAGTTTTTAAGATACGCCACAAATTTTCAATGGGCGACAAATCGGGACTTTGTGGCGGCCAATCCAATACCTCCACTGTGTTTTCCTCGAACCAACGCATTACAGCTCCCGATTTGTGGCAGGGCGCATTATCTTGCTGAAAAATGTATTGTGGAATATCCTGGTCGAATAGTTTTAGCACAGACGGTTCTAATACTTCCTCCAACATGGCTAAATAGCGTTGGCTATTCATCCGTCCATCGCATAGGTACACTTCTCCAACACCGTATGCAGACATACAACCCCAAACCATGATACTACCACCTCCAAATTTTACTGTGGAAATGATACATTGTGGTTCATAAGTTTCACCTTGCCTACGCCGAACGTATAGCGTCCCAGGTAGCCTCCAAAGCTGCCAGGCAAAAGAAGAAAGTTAGCACTTAGACAGGATTAATTTTGTTTAATGTTACATGTAGACTGAATTGCATACAACGATAAGAATATTAGTCATGAAGATGTACTTACATACCTCGATATTCGATTCATCAGACCAAAGAATCTTCGACCACTTCTCGATTGTCCAATTTTCATGTTATTTGGCCCATAAATACCGCTTCTTTTTATGAGCGTCAGTTAAAAGCGGTTTACGTCGCGCTTTACACCCTCGTAAACCAGCACGCTGGAGACGCCTTCTCACTGTTTGCGCAGAAACTGTTACGCGATAACGCTGTTTCAGCTCACTGGCGAGCTGTTTCGACGATTTTTTCCTATCACTGAGAGCCAGTCTTTGTAAAATTCTGTCTTCTCTAATCGAGGTACAGGGTTTTCTGCCACTTTTTGGTCTGTTAACAAACGACCCACTCTCCTGATAGCGACTAATGGTTGTACGGACTGCACATCGCGAACATTTTTTTTTTGCAATTGCAGCTATTGATAACTCCTGGGAATACAGTAGCACTGTTTGGGCGCGTTCCCCTACCGACAACTCGCGTGTTTTAGGCATTTTTCTTCAACAAATACCTGACACAACGTGAAAAAATAGGATAATCTAATTGATCTCTACCACAAACTCACAAACGCACGTTACTCACACAATTTTTGTAAATAGTTTGTTATTAGTAGGTTTGATCAGATGAAATTAGTCCTACTTAGCTACTTCAAGTACTCTAGTTGCGTGTCTACATTCAACCAGGTTCTAGCACTAGTGTTAATCGTTATAACTTTTTGGTCTAACTTGAACCGATATCGTAACACACACGTGCGTTTTTTTGAGAAGTGTAACTAATATTATTGACTAACGTCATATATTATTTTACCTCATTTGCCTAAATAGCTTGAAAGATTTTGTCTATTTATTACATATGTCAACAAGGCACGAGCAGAAAAAATTCAGAGTTTTATAAAATGCTATAAGCAACATATCTGACAAAACAATAGGAAGATGACATCAATGAAAGTAACGAACCGTATCTTTCATGGTGGGAATAACATTGTTTCATATTTTATTTTCGAATTTAGTTTTATGTTTTTTTATTTTAAGTTTTTCATCAATACATTGTTATCTATAAAAAATTAATTCTAAATTAAATTTTGAATTTCTAAATGCTTATCGAATCTACGTAACCAATCGTAACCTACGTTTGAAAACTCAATAGCAACAAATTCATTTCTAAAATTATACACTTAAAAAATAACAAAAACCAAAAGTAACTAAATATTCACGTCAAACATATAATGGAACACATATGGTTTTTATCAGAAAATTTATAAATTTTGGTAGCTAATATTTTGTAGGTAAGCCTTTTGACTTTAATACACATCCTAAGCGCTTAGGCGTTGATTTTACGAATTTTTCACAATACGAAGTTTCAATCTTTGACCATTCCGTAATAATAGCTGCCTTTAGTTGTTCGCGAGTGTAAATTGTATAATTTTTCAAATCCTTTAATGCCTAGTTTTTCAACACTTTCGTTTAAATCGTTTCGAAGTATATTTAAATACATAGTGTGATTCATAATCCCATCGATTATCTGTAAATTCCTTGGTCCACCAGCAGATACAGCACCCCATACCTTGTTTTACTGTAGGTTGCAAACTATTTTATTGGAGTTCTTCATTTGCTCGTCTCCATACGTATGAGCGTCCATCTGACCTAAAAATATTATATTTACTTTCATCAGTAAACAACACTTGTTTCCCGAAACAAAAGTCCTTGCCTCGGTATTTTTTTGCGAACTCTACACGCTTCTTTTGGTTAATGTCGCTTATATATGGTTTCTTTCTAGCAACTCGACCATTAAAATTGTGCTTCCGAAGAACGATACGAACCGTTTCTGCATTTGCTTTCTTCCGAAGGTATTTTTGAGCTTCAGCTGCCAACTTTGCTGCACTTAAATGAGGATTCCGCTTAATTTGGCGCACTAGTCACTGCTCGTCATTATGGGAGAAGATTTTATTTTTACTGGACTTTGATATATTTTCAAAGTTATTGCTGTTTTCATATCTTTTAATAATGTTAACAGTTGTAGGTGCACGATCAACGATTTCTGCGATTTCTCGAACAGTTTTGCCCTCCTAATTGTTGTCTTGACGGACTGTTTCCTTGTGATTTTGTAATTATCTAGTCACGATATTAGCATACACCTTTTATTCCCACATTAGTAATAAAAGTAGCTGTCAGTTGAGTTGTTTCCTCTTCCCAACGTTAACTTTCTAAGTGTTCACAAGTTTCCGATCTTACGCCCTTTTTTAAGAGTTTCAACTTGGAATTCAATCAGGCTTATTTGGTTAAAGAATGGTTTGATGCCTTTCTGTTAATTATAGTTGGATATGTATTAAGTCGGATTAAGTGTATCATAAACTTAAGAAGTGAAGACTGATTAAAATTAAAACACCCTATAGAGGGCACTTCTAATAGTAAACTAAACGTACGAATGAAGTTAATGTGCACATAAGGATTCCCTGCCCGTTTGACCGAGGTTGGACAATCTGCTCAAGAGACAAAATTGGACCGGATTCAGCGTAGATACGGGAATATTCCACCTGGGTTTAACGTTCTTATTTCTTTTAGTTATTAGAATATGAGAAAATATGTAGGGTGTTATATTTTGGAAAACCAACTTATGATGGTTTGATATAAGCTAAACTTTTTCACCAGCGTGTATGCAAGGTTTCAAAGTATAGGTGGAAAGCTTGGAGATCTAGCAATCTGATCTGTTAATATTGTCGCTCTGTTTTTCTTACTGTAAATTACACCTAGTTCTCAGCTGTTCACCGGTTTTTTTAAAATTTTTGTGAAAAGAATTAAATATTTCAAAAATGGTTAATTTTAGGAATAGAGAAATTTTATAAAAATCCATCTAAAATTTTATGTAGAATTCAAAATTTCAATAATACACAGTGTTTTATTTAAATTGAGAACGATAATGCCAACTCCCGATATAACAGGAGCTGTTACATGAGTTTCTTTAGTATTTGAGGAGGACAAGCTTGAAAGCACTATTGACCAAGACTTCAGAAATCAAATTAAAGTGGTCTCTGAAATATTCTAATGGGTGGTCACCGTGGGACACCTGTATGTTATAACGCTATAAATTTTCACGTGATTTAATTACGATTATATTATTTCATTGTATAAAGTAGCATTTCTCAACTTTTGGGTCGCGCCGAAATTTATATAGGTCGCGAAATGAAGAAAATGAGAAACCGACACTATATAAACATTAGCGGTCGGCATCTGTCTTCAACGGGTAAAATATTAAAAAAGACTTCCATTTTATTAGATTGCGTAGTACATATTTGGGTCGAGGTACTAGTACAAACAAATTTATTGGATTGCTATGTAAAAAGATTATGTAACACTGATATAAAGTATAGAAAATTGTTTAATATTTTTTTATATTACTGTCAACGAAATACATAGATTTTGAAATTTCCTTTGGAAATTACCACTAAAGGCGACATTTCACAATTTTATCTTCTTTTTATAACGTTTAGAGACTATCTGACAAACATTTTGTTACAAATGCCAAATTTCGATTCACTATTGAATTTTTTTTTGAAAATATATGGATGAAGACACAGTATAGTATACTAAAAAAAATAATTAATTGCAAACAAGCAGTTATAATTTTCCGCGCTCATCAAATTCAATATTTTAAAATCGCTCTTATACAAACTTTCCAACCTCAATTATTCTAACAATTACAAGAAAGGACATTGAAAACGGTCTTGCTGTACAAGTTTCTATGTATTTGTGTGTGCGCGCATCCATTATTTGGCGTGCTCGTAACGCAAGCGTTCATAAATATTCAACCGCGACGTTGATTAGCGTAACATCGCTAGTCTTACACGAAATTAGACAGTATTGCGAAACCGTCTCCATCCTTGTCTCTCCTCCGCACACGCATACACAAACAAGAGAGCCTCTGTACGTTGTTTCGTTTGTCGACAGCAGCGGCGAACGAAAACGACGGATCGAAAGCACATAAATTTCATTTACCCGTACACTTGCTTTCTCTTGCCGAACGAATAACGACAGCGCGGTGGCGGCGGGCGGTATTCTGCTGAGCCGCCGTTGAACCAGGTGAAATACGATTTTGCAGAACTCTGCCGTGCCGAGTAGAGGAACATGGTTAGTAAATAATGTACAGACGAGAAATATAGGTCGACTAGCGGAGAATTTTGAACAAAGGAATACGAAAGAAACGCTTATATAGTTTGGTACTTGCTAAAAACACAATACGTCAGTTAACCGCATTTTAGAATATGGGGGAAATGTTAACAATCACAAATTTTACTCTTCTACAAATTTCGTCAAATTAATTTAATTGCTTTTGAAGATGACGCATTGCTGAAACATCATTAGTTAAGCAGAGATTAGTATTTCTTCTCTAAAAGTATTATTGTAAAACTATGATAAATATGTATTTTAAAACTAAAAGAAAATTTCGTTGATAATTATTCTACATAATCATTGATTTTAATATTTAAATACTCGGAGAAAGGTAAAAAAAAGGAAATTGTATTATAGAGATTTATTGCATATTTAACATAAAATATTTACAGTAACGTTACTTTGTGTTCTAAATTGTAGTAGATTCAGAACAACACAAATGTTTAAATAAGACGTACAAAATTTTATTTTACCTTAGTTAACTCTTTTGAATCATGAATAGTACTATTATCTTTCTAAAAATAAACTTTTTTGCGTTGGGGTGCTTCAGATAACAATCGCCCAAAACCAAAACAGCACTTTCAGAAATGTCAGCTTCTTGAATAAGTAATCTAAAACTAATAAACTCATCCATCATTCGATCATAGTTATTTTTAATTTCCTAAAAGACATTTCTATGAACTTTTCTCATTGGAAACGTGTGCACCTAGACGAAAATTATTGTACATATCCTTTAGTTCAAGTAAGTTTAAACTTTTAGTGTGTTTCCAAAAATATCAACCAAGAAATTTTCTATATTATCTTCTTAATAGAGGCTGATTGCTTTGCATGAAACGCCGAAGTTTTGGATTGATTAAGTGAATTATTATATACATTGTATTTTTTCAGTGGTTAACTGCTAGTTGAATGTATGCTACTAACGTCGATACGGTGAAACAAAAAACATTTACAATGGAGAAAAAGCAGCAATTGTTTGACATTTAGAGGCTAGAGAGTCTGATGTGCGAAAGAATTGAACGAAAGATTTGTTTGATTTGTATGAGAATAAGACGCATACTTATATTATTCTTGCGGCATATTTTTAGGTGACGCAATCAACAATTTCCAGAATCTGGAAAAAAATTAAGATAGAACGTTTAATTAATAAATCTTCGTCAGTACAAGTGAAAAAGATAAGTCTTGTAATCAGTCTAGAGTAGACAAGGCATATGAATGTTTCAAAATTCAGAAAAGTCATAATAGTCCTATTAGTGGTCCGATATTACAAGTAGCAAATGATTTTGCCAGACGTTAAACACTAGAATATTTTAAATGCGCAGTTGGGTGTCTCAACAATTCCTGAAAAGAGGAAATATTGTTTTTGGTAAAAGAAATGGCCAAGCAGTAAATGTACCTTACCTGTTACCGAATGAATGTATCACTGCATAAGCATAAGTTTTTTTTTATATAAAATGGGTAGATGTTATCTTAAACCACTCGATTTATGTATATGGGAGTTTGTCCAGTTCCTATTCATAAAATGCTGAAACAGCTATCGGATTAATCCACTGATTTTGTGTGATTGTTATCAGGTCAAATAATATCCCGAGCCAAGACTTTACAAAATTCAATAAACCAGACAACACCAATTAGTCGACTGAAATTTAATAATTAGTAATTCATACCTCTAGTTCTGTAGAGACTTCTTTTAACAAATATTCTTGTGCAAAGGAATTTGCATTAGACAAAATACAGGTACTAATCACGTATATGATCATATATGAACTAGTTTCTAAAATTTCTTAATATAGTTCAACACATTCTGAATTAGCCTGCCTAACTTTATCCAATCTAATGTTGTAGAAACTGAATTAAACTGAATAAAATGACTTAAATTACCAATGATGTTACTTGTATTATGGTTTGCGCAAGGAAAGTATAATACTTAGGTTTTTTTCTTAGACGTAGAGGAGATGAAGAGGGAAGAAGATAAATAAATTACAGCTCATTATTAAAAAGACGGCTTGTTATAAAAGCACTTGACATAACTTGAGATGAATATATTAAACAATTTAAAGCTGTAAATTAATCAGAGTAATTGAAAGGATATAATAAGGACGAAACCGATATTCACCCAATACCATTTATCACAAACTTTAGAACATACTAGAGGGGGTTAGTAATTTCACAAAGGAATAAAAATAATAACTCCAATCCAAACTTAATTGATTATATAAGGAAAACAATTAAAATACGAAAATTTATTAATACAGGACTGTAGTAAAATAATTTCAATAAAATACGAAAACTTATTAATACAGAGCTGTAGTAAAATAATTACAATAAAATGCAAGTTACGAAATAAGAAATACAATATTAAACTGTGCCGCAAATCATACTATTAAGCGCCAGAAATAAAAGATAAAATGAACAGGCTCTATTATAGCCCCCGCGAAAAAAATAATTGCCTCTTTAAAAGTTTGTAGCAAATTAGTATATTTCCTAAATTTAAGGAAGGAAATAACAACAAACCATTAGTTTATAAATTTAAAATAGAATTTACTCTATTCCATTAGGCATAAAATTTTTATTTTTCTGTTGTGTACGACCAGTTGCCATTTCCGCATATAAAATGAAGGCATTAATTTAATAGCGTGCCAGTTTTATGTCGACGGTACTTTGGAACGACCAGGTTTAAGTATTAAATCACTGGTCTAACGGGGCGTTTCTTGCCGACCGATGTTATATGAATGAAACATTCACGAGATAATGCAAAAGGAAAATATCGGTTTCCCATTCAACATCTAGCATCGTGTTGGGTATCGTGTTTATTACGTTTTATTTAAAACATTTTGTTATTCTTTACTATGTAATCATTTCAACACGTCTGAATATACTGAATATAGTTTTTAAAGCTTTTATAAAACAAATTCAAATTCCCAGTGGAGCAAAAGAGTAAAGATATGTTTAACTTTTTGCTTTTCAAATATTTTCTTCTCTAATAAATAAATACTAAAATTTAGTATTTTATTAAAATTAATCTGGAATGACCATAATTCAATTATAGTAAATAAATGAAAGTTATTTGCATTTTATAAAAACCTGTTGTTATATAGGTAGCTGCATATACAAAGATAGTGAGAATGAGTAGTGAGAATGGAAAAGAAAAACGAATTTTTTAAATACAAAATAATTTTTATTTTTCAGTATAGTCTCCTAAAAGAGCAATATATTTATTCCAACGGTGCTTCAATGCCTTTATGCCATCCCTAAAATGCGATTTCGGAAGGCTTGCAAAATACTCATTTACGAAGATGATAAGCTCGTCGTTAGACGAAAATTTCTTTCATCTAGTGCCGTTTTCAATTTTGGAAAAAGGTAGAAGTCCGAAGGGGCTAGATCCGGCGAATAAGGCGCATGCGGTACTAGTTGGAAATGCAACTCGTGGATTTTGGACATCGCAAGTGCGCTGGTATGCGAGGAAGCGTTGTCTTGGTGAAATAGAATCTTTTTCTTTGCCATTTCTGGCCGTTTAGCACGAATCTCAACATTTAATTTTTGTAGAAGTTCTGCATAATATTGTCCCTTTATTGTGGCACCTTTCTGAAGGTAATCAATGAGCAGCAAAATACCCTTTGAATCCCAAAAAATTGATGCCATCACGTTGTTTGCCGACGTGGTTTTCGCTTTCTTTCGAGGTGCAGAACCACGTTCTAACCATTGTTTCGACTGTTGTTTAGTTTCGGGTGTACTGTAGTGTATCCAAGTTTCATCGCAACCGGATTCCGCTGATGAAGGTCCAAACACTCATTGGAAATGCGCAAACGAGTGAACTTTTCATCAGTCGTAAGCAATCGCGGCACCCATCTTGCTGAAAGCTTGGAAAGGCCCAATTCTTTCGTTAAAATGTGGTGTACGTGTTCTGTTGAAATGTTTACCATGTCTGCTATCTCTCTCACTTTGAGTGACTTATTTACTTACTTATTGACTTACTTACTTGCGTAATAATATTATGGATTTTTATAATAATTTCCTTACAAGTCACGATATTGGGTGCTTTCGAGCGCGCTTCATCAACACAGCTTGTTCTACCACGTTTAAATTAATTTACCCATCTACTTATTGTGGCGGATGATGAAGCAGATTCACCCAATGTTTCCCGTAACTCATCTTTTATTTCGGTAGCTTTCATACCCTTAATTACGAAGTATTTAATCACCGCACGACACTCTGCTTTTTCCATTTTAACAAAACGACGTGTTGCTTCTTTTTCAATCAGCTGCCAAAAATAAACTAATCAACCGATTTATCTAAATATCGGAATGTAAACATATAAATAGGCAACCTAAATTACAGTGCATTTGTTTTACCAATTAGAGCGCCACCTATGTGTCATTCTCACTACTTGTCAAACTATCCTCGTAAATAAAATAATGTTCGTAATAAAGACACCACCATCAAAATATTTAGTTTTACAAGCATCTCTAAAGCGATTTACAATATTTAGCACATATCCTAAAAATGTTTCAAGTAGTCCATAACCACATTGGAACTTTAAGCAATAAAATCTTCGATTAACAAGTGAATTGAACAGTGCAATGTAACTACATAACTACAGGAAGGAATGTTGGTAAACCCAAAGGCACATGAAAAGCAATCTAAATAAAAAGCTAGGAAAGCAAGGATTAATATAGCACAAAAATCAACTTTGAAAACAGAGAAATTGTGGGCACAGATAGTAGAGAAAATATGCATGAAAAACGATAACAATTTGTTGAGAAACTCGATTCCAAGTCTTGGAAACTAAAAAATAGCCTTCAGAATATCTAGCTTTTAGGGAATACATTTCTGATCGTGGGAATTTAATTGATTGAAATAGAAACTACAAATAGCATTAGTTAACTAATCTTATATTTTACAGCACTAAAAGTAAACTTCTTTTGAACAATTATGTCTAATAAATACTGAGAAAACTGTTTAGAAATGTTTTACACCCGTCACAGTTAACATTTCACATTTGCGTTTCCCTCGCGTTGTGACACGATGCAAGCTATCGGCAATGCCTGTGCATGTTCGTCCCCCACCAGTTTTTGTTGCTGGGTACCCGGAAGATTGTTTAACCTTTCTAATAAATCATGACATGTTGCGCAATTTTCAACCGATTTGTGAGTCAACAGTTACATCCCTCCCTTGTTTAATGTATTCATGAACAACATATTTAATGATCTACTTTACTACATCTAAATAATAAATATATATATATATATATATATATATATGTATACATCAATTTATATACACTAAGGTAAATAAGCATTTGAAATTTTCTCCTAAATACTAAATTAAACAATTCCTACATGCAACAGAAAAGCTAATAATTCTCACTTTTGTCATTATTACTATTACCGACAATAGAACGCAATGGATGTATTTAAGAGAAGTACTTGGAAATATTTTGAAAGCTATAGGTAAAATCAAGAATGTTTTCTGATCATATGATCACTGTTGTATGAGATAAAATGTCGACAGAAAGTAAGAATATCAAATTAAATACTATATAAAATTGATAGATGCGTTAATGTACTATATACCTAACTTGTAAATCTGTTAGTAACAAAAGCTGCCTACGTAGATTGCCTTATTGTAATCTTACAAGGATAACGATATAAATATGGTAAATTAACTGTTAGGACAATAACAAATAACAGCAGTAAAATACAAGGAATATAACAACATCGGAACTACAGAAAAGACAAACTTCAAAAGTCAAAACACTTTTATCTGTAATATACGTGACATATATGTTCATAATACACATGCTCTGCATACGTCTGTTTCTATTTTTTCAAGATTTCTTGACAAGACGTAGCGCGTAACTCTATTAGAAAAACTCTTGTGTACTTTCTTTCTTTAACACATGTGACTACCGATGAATTAGACAAGTGCCGTATTTTGCAGCGTTATTAATACACCGGCAAACTTTAGTGGTTCCAACTTTATTATTTGGTACATTACAAACTATTTAGAGATATTCTTATAACGTATTTTTTACTAAAATCTGTGTTTATATTTCAGTAAATGTTAGTGTATATGTAGAAATAAAGTTCAATGTAGTGATGAGTGTGATATTTGATTTAGAATCGAAAAATTCTAAATAACATGGAGATAATTTACGTAATTAAGAAAATATTGCAATAACGTAACAACTTATCTTGTCAAACTAATTTTTTTATCTAGTAATTATTTTAAGCTGTAAAGCTTACACAATTTTGCGTAATGTGTTAATTTGATAATTAACTCATATCCAAGCGTGTAATTTTGATATCTGCTATACATACACTAGCGTCGGAAAGTTAGGAAAGTGCGAATAATTTGATAATACGAGGGTAGCCGTTTATATTTCGGGAATAGCAAACAAAAAAATTTTTTTTATTATCGAAAATAGTTTTATTGCCTTTAAAAATATTCTCCTTGAAAATCAATGCACTTTTGCATTCGTTTAAACCAATCCGAAAAGCATTGCTGTCACTGTGAAAGCGGTATCTCCAAAATATGACTTTTGAATGCCTCAACTGCCTCTTCCGGCGTAGAAAACCATTGACCATAAAGTTTATTCTTCACGTGTGGGAACAAAAAGAAATCACAGGCTGCTAGATCAGGGTTGTACGGCGGATGGCTCATCTGGAGAATCTGTTGTTTTCGATTTGTTTTCCTGATTTCTTCAAAAACTTTTGGCAAACAAATAGTTGTGTACCATTCGGAATTGACCGTTCTGCAACTCTAGAGGCACGGTTGCAACGGCCCGGTTTTTCCGAAAAAAAACAGGCGACCATTTGTTTTGATGTGTTTCGAGCACGAACAACTTTTGTTGGTTTTGGCTCATCTTGGAATACCCACACAGTCGACTGCTGTTTACTATCGGGCTCATACGTATAGAGCCAAGATTCATCACCTGTGACGACTTTATAAATATTGTTTGAAGCACCGCCATTGTATTTTTTGTGCATTTCTTAGCACCAATCGACGCGAGTCCATTTTTGAGCGGTTGTCAAATAATGTGGTAACCAACGCGAACATAGTTTCTTAATGGCTAAATGTTCATGCAAGATTCTATGCATGCTGGAGTTACTAATACCTAGAGATGTCTCGATTTCATGGTATGGCACAGGACGGTCTTGCATTATCAGTTCAGGCACTGCATTAATGTTTTCCGTCACAACAACGTTTGTATGACGACCTTCACGAAATTCATCGTCCAAAGAACGCCATCCAAGTTTGAATTCACTATACTGACGATATACTATTGTTTTCGATGGTACTTCATCACTATATAAAGAATTCAGCTCGTCGATGCATTCTTGTTGAGATAATCCACGCTGAAAGTTATGAAAAATAATTGCACGAAAATGTTCGCGAGTTAATTCCATTTTTTCGCTGACATAAAGTTTTCAAGTTACTGTCAACAATAGAAATAGCGACCGGATAATAAAACTGTCAAGGTAAATATATTATCAAAAATGACAAACTTCACCATGCAATCATCAGATCGGATGCAACACTAACAGTGTCGCTAGTTCCCTAATTATAAACGACTACCCTCGTAGTAGGTAACATAAGATATTTTTGAAAATTTGTAAAATCATGCTATCTGCTTCTGGGTTTCCGGGCTGGAACCACGTCACTTGTATATCTGCCGACGTTTCGTACCCATTTGTATGGAACATCTTCAGGGCTGAACTACTGCACTGAAACTCTAATAAAGCCACACAACAAATCAGTAAAGATCTAAAAAAACTATCACTTATGTACTTATTTGTTCATGCTGTTGCTCTTGCTTCTGCACAATTAAATACCTTATTTTGAAATTTTTTATTAATTACAAAGAGGGAATGAAGAAAACGTTTTTATTTATCTAAGTTGTTGAGTAGACACTTTGTCTGCATTAACACAATTTTTTAAAATTTTTCAATTTACCTGACACCCAAAACATACTTTGAAAAGATTTACCAATCCTCACAATGTTGCACATAAAGTATTTTTAAAAATATTTTACATTGTAACCACTTCACGTTGTTATACAATCTCGCCTCTTTCTCAAGGGTGATAGATTTCTTTCGTAATTTTCTCCGCGTTCTTATTTTCCCCCTCGTTTCATTCCTTCAACGCTCGGTAAAATCGGTCAATCGACGCTACCAAAGGACAGACGCATTCCCGGATTCCATCGGACTCTTGTACGAAGGGAAGTTCGCCAGAGTGCACCCCCCTCTTCCTGCACGCCGCCCCGCCGGCCGACTTCGTCGCAATCCTCCGACCGACCGCTTGCTTGCTTGGCGGCTCGGAGCGGCGGTGGGCAGAGGCAGGCAGGTGTATGTTTATTGATTGTCCGCTGTCCGTGGAGAAGCAAAGCCGGGAAGCATTCCGATCTTTCGAGAAAACGGTGTGGCCTTGATGAAAATAATAAGAAAAGGAAGCGAGTCGAGATTACGAATTGAGCAGATGACTAAAGTCTCGGCGAAAAATCGCAATTTAACGATTAGAGACGCAAGAGAAAATGTAAAGTTTCTGAACTGAAATAGGATTTTGCATTTGTGGGCAAAGAACTTCAAGTACTTTGAAGAGATTTATACATGTAATATTAATGTTGTTTATAACCTCACAATGTATCCGCATGGTATAGATTCATGTTACAATAATAGATTATTCTTTTCTTTTGTGCTTTTTATGTATTTAATGTGAACACACTACTAGCCAATAAGCATTACTTCTAGAAAAATTAAATAATATATATATATATATATATATATATATACTTACATAAGACAATATTTATCCTGAAACTTTTTATCTATTAAAATTACTTGTGTCATCTGATTTGCAATTCGACATTTTTTTTGTTATTGGAAAGTTTGCATTCAATACTTACAAGTGATCCAACTTTTCTAAACATATTAAATGCTATGAAATATTACGATCATATAAGATGTATTACGTTTATCATCCAAATGTCATTAAAATTCTTTTATTGCAAACCCAAAAATTTTCTGTATTTTGGCCCGAGATCTCACCACTTTGTTTAAAAAATTATGTGACCGAGCATCTTTTTTGATGCAATTGTTGCTGTACATACATATATTGTATCATTTTCTAAAAGAAAAGAAACAAGAAACTTGCGTGATGGTAAAATTAAATAATTTTTGGTAAGTCACGAGTTCATAGGATGTAAAAGTTGATTGACATTATTAGCAAGTTCAAATTTTGTCCTTCATTAGATGTTGTTGATGGCGAGATTAAAGCCTTAGCGAAATGGTGAAGGGATCGCTAATTATGCATAGACATGAAACTTTAAAAAGAGTTTAACTTGGATGAGTCTGTTGGTCTTAATATTACTGCCACAATTTCTAAAGAAAAACTAGATCTGTGGAGTTCAGATCACCGTAGCAGTAAAATCAATAAAAAACCAATATTAAGATCTGGACTGTAGGGAGCGTGCTCAAGAAGTTTCAATTCTGTCGTGGTCAAATATTCGGTGCAGGCTTTGGCGCGGTGAGTTGGAACATTATCGTAATGGAGGAACCAGGTGTCCATTCTTGACTTTGGCTGTAGGTTCTTCATAGATCCAATGACTTTAGGCAGGCACTGTTCAGTATACCACTTAGCTGTAACTGTCTTCTGTGTATCCAAAACGACGTGTTCCATAATTCCACTCGATTTGAAAAATACAGCTACCATTTTCTTCTTTACAGATCGGGATTTTCTGACAACTACGGGTGTGTCATCATCAAAGACCCAAACTTTGTTTTGAGCTTTGTTCGGCACATCATAATAGTACAGCCAAGTCTCGTCACCTGTCACGATGTTGTTCACATACCGAGATTGTCCCTTATTAAACTTTTTTAGCATCTCCCGGCACCAAGTCACACGTCGTGTCATCTGCTCTTCAGTCAGTCGATACGGTACCCAGAGAGAACAAAATTTCTTCACGTGCAAATGATCATGCAGAATCGAACGAATGGCTGGTGCATTTAGACCTGAAGTACCCTCTATCTGTTTGTAGGTCACTCGCCCGTCCTCGCCAAACATTTTCCTCACAGTAGTAACGTTTTCCTCCGTAACTGACGTTCGTGGCCTTCCCGTCCTCTCAACATCCTCCACAGATAAATTTCCCTTTTGGAATTCTCTATACCACCTGAATATCGTTATGCGATGTGGACAAACATCACCTAGTGCAAGAGTCATTTCTTCGAAGCACTGGTCTATGTTTAAACCACGCACGAAATTATAACGCAAAAAATGTTAAATATTCGGCAAACTTCTTTAATGCCATTTTCCCTTTTATCTGTCTTTCTCTAAATAATTAAGTATTTAATGTTTAATATAACGAATTTATTAAAAGAAAAAAGAACAGGAATCTTTTATTCTATAGTTTATGTGAAACAATAAGAGCTTCCTGAATATATGTACGTTTATACGTACACTTTCTTATGCATTCAAAAGTTCATCGTTCAACCGAAGTTTATTACAAATCAATGAAACTTCGTGTGTTGCGTCGTCGAACTTTTCCAGTCAAGTTACCACCAGGCGTACGATAAACTTGGCGCAAACTTTCTCGTAAAACCATTGTTTGGAAATAAATTTAATTTGCGGCCATTAATTGCGTTACTTTTGGAATGCTTTCATTATCACAATTTTTTGCGCGTGCATTACGAAGTCTATTTGCGCTAATCAATATTTGCACGTTCGAAAAAACGACGTCTATAAGTAAACTTTCTAACATTCAGATATTCCCAATTGATTTAAAAGTTAATTCAATCTAATATAAAGCATAAGTTTAGAAGTACTGCTGTATATTAGTAAATGAAATAAACAATTTAAAACGATAGAAATATATTTTTTCTCCTAAGTGTATCAAGGAGCGTATAAACAAAACAATAATAAAAATAATCTACGATACCTCCACATGGAAAAGATGAGCGATGTACATAATTGTTTCTCAAGGAAAAGCTATAAGCTTGATGATGAGGAAACAAAGAAATCCACTGGATAAATTACAAAAATTGGACATGTTTAATTTTTGAATAATTAAGCTTCTCATTTTTCTAATTTTCTTTAACAAAGGAGAAATTGAAAAAGAAAAAAATTAAAATATGAAAGGTTTACATCTCTATTGAATAACAAACACTTTTGTAATTAAATATTTTTATTCAGTATGTCAACAATGTTTCCAAAAGAAGAAGAAACACTATAAATGTTCCGAAACATCAATAACAGTAGAAATACTTAAAATACGGTTCCAGTTCGAAAGTTAGATACCAGAAACAAAATCAGATATTTACGAGGCCTGTTTTTTTTTAAAGTAAGGGCCGTTTGAAAATAAAAACCAAACGCAAGAAAATTTTCAAAAACCAAATTTATTTTCAGATTCTACATACGTTTCTCTATTTTCAACATAGCTGCCAAATTTGTTTAAACACTTATCTAACCTTAAAACTAGATTTTGAATACCCTCTTCATAGAAACTTGCTGCCTGCTCCGATAACCAAGAGGTTACGGTCGTTTTCACGTCTTCGTTGTCGTTGTAGTGGTTGCCGCAGAAATGATGTTTGAGATAGCGGAAAAGATTGAAATCGCTCGGTGCAAGCTCGGGGGTGGTCCAAAACTTCCCAACCAAAAGTGTCCAATAGAGCTCGGGTCTGAGTCGCAGTGTTAGGCCTAACATTGTCATGGAATAGAAAAATTCCCTCTGTCAGCATCCCATATCTTGTTTTGAATCGCTTTGCGTAGCTTTCGCAGGGTTTGGCTGTGACCTACCGCATTTATGGTGGTCTCCCTTACAGGAGACTGTGTGCGTCTTCAGTCCATGCTCGGTTGTTTTGATTCGGGCGTGACATGTAAAACTTACGTTTCGTCTCCCGTTATAACGAGTCAAAAATTTTAACAAATACTCAAATCTTTTGTTTTTGTGGTTCTCCGTTAGAAGTTTAGGGACCCAACAGGAGCACAGTTTCTTTAACGTTTCAGAAACAATCTTGCACAACACTGACCTCGACTTTGCAAGAAAGTCGTTTGAAAGAGGGCTTATGGTGAAGCGTCTGTACTGAAGCATTTTCGCCACCATATCGTCTGTGATTACAGATGGGCAACCGGAACGGAATTCATCGTTAACGTTGTCGTGGCAAGATTTGAAGTCTGACCCACTTACGCATTTTGCCTTCACACATGGCAGTAGCTCCGTAAACGTCATAAATCTGCCGGTGAATGTTTGCAGCAGACATATTTCTTGCCGACAAAAAATGTATCACTGACCGTACCTCGCACGGGGCGGGTGGTTCGATAATCTTGAACATTTTAAAGACACAGAACAGGCCGTACAAGTTACCTACACAGCTGCAACTGAGCACAGTTGTTTCCAAGGAATGCGGGGACACGACGCAAGTACTCGTTGCGGCGCGCGCACCACCTATTAGTGTATACAATAAAACGGCCCTTACTTAAAAAACACGCCTTGTGTAAACAAAATGTATGTCTCTGTTTTCTTCCTAAAAATAGTCAATAAATTAATAATTAATTTATTATTACTATCACTACTAATTTAATAAATGACTATATCACATTCACAAGAATTAAAACTTACTGTGTTAGAGTTGCTAGAATTTGTCCACGGAATTGTATTTTTAAGAACATAAACAGCCTGAACAAAAAATAGTACCTGTGTGGCATCTTTCAAAGATATGTACATTTTACCACAACTTATAGAATAAATATTTACTTTCTTGAAGTACCTTACAAAAGAATTGCACGCTGCACTCGCAATTATATTTGGGCATAAAACTGAAATAAGCATAACTAATCAAAGAAGTGAACTTCCGAAAAGTGATTTTCGTAATGAATATTCCAACCAGCGACAATTCCAATTTTCTCTATCTAAATATTAGCCCTAATTTTCGACAAAGTCTAGAAATCCAATTTAGAAAATGATGTTGGTATTGCTATTGTTACTCCACTATTTTATTCAAACATATAAATATGGTATGGAATGAAAACTAAATTGGAATTGGATGCAAACTTTATTGATCATCTATATTGTCGATTAATTTTTTTGTAATTGCAGTACATTTGTTGGAGAGTACGTAACAATTTTTCGAATTA
This sequence comes from Dermolepida albohirtum, assembly GCA_031893035.1. NCBI lineage: Eukaryota > Metazoa > Arthropoda > Insecta > Coleoptera > Scarabaeidae > Dermolepida > Dermolepida albohirtum. The sequence goes on from JAVIWB010001220.1 coordinate 834,308, forward strand.
TTGCGTTAAATTTTCGAAAAGTGTCCACGGAATTCTTCTTACCTTCGCTGAAACAATAATAATAATAAATTTTTAATTAATAAGTACGCATAAATTATCTCTTTAATTTGTAAATATCTATTTATTATTTTGTTTGTAGAACCTGAAATTATTAAAGTTATTTTCACACTTTAGAGTTCTTAAAACTCTTTAAATAAATGAGAAAATTGTGGAAGTTAGTAGTGTCTGGTCTTTTTTATTACATAAAAAAGGGAGTTTTAAAACAATAACGATATGATTTTTGAAAGGAAAAGGTTTATGTTTAAAATGCTATAATTGTAGTATATGTACCTAGTATACTTTGACAAATATACCCTTCAAGAACGTTCGATTATTGTCCAAAAATTTTATGAAAACAGATTTTCTTTTGTGAGTACTTAACGTTCACTTCGATAAAGCTATAGTCCATATAATCGCTCTTCTGTGCTTGGTATTCGTCAAATCGTTGAAAAATTTGGGATTTTACAAGAAGTATAGAGAATATTGCTGTTGTAAGAGATAGTTTTAAATGTATCCGTTCCTCGTTGTGCTCAAGAATTTGGACTTGAACGACAATTTAGGATATTTTGCGAAAAGACTTGGGCTTGCAACCCTTATAAGTTTGTGTTGACTAAAGAACCAACCTAAACGCCGTGACTTTGGTTTTTGGACCTTATAGCAATTGGGAACTAATCATAATTTTGAGCAAAACATTATTAACAAATATTATTTTTAGTGTTAAAAAAAATCACAAGAGATTCACGAGAAAATTTTACATCCGCAAAAAGGTCACTGTATAGTATGCTATGTATCATAGGACTATTTTTTCCCCCAAAAAAGTAGGAGACGGAGTTACAGTAACTTGTGAGCGATATATGTAGGTCTACGTCAGTAAATTTCTTGTAACCAAATTCAGAAGAATTGATTTCGAAGACATGTGGTCCCAGCAAGACAGTACCACATTTCACACTGCTAATGCCACTATCTATTGCAAGAACAGTTCGATGAAAGGATAATTTCAACAAATGCAGTTATTAGTTGGCCTCTAAGAAGATGTGATTTAATTTTTTTTTAGATTACTTTTGTGAGGTTATTTAATCTATAGTATATGCAAACAAAACACTTAACCCTTTCATTGAACATCGAACGTGACATTAGGCCCGAGTTATTGCAGTTATCGTAAATTAGGTTCATCGAATTCGCTCGAATGCACGAAATCAAGGTGGACACTAAAATAATATGTTATTTAAAAATAATGTAATATTTTTATTTTTCTTTTCATATATTTCATGTATCGTTCAAATTGGAAAACCGTTTATAAGTATCGAAACACCTGTTATGCAAATGACACCTGTGCTTACCCGCTCTGTTTTCAACATTGGTCTTAATTTAATAAAAATTACGAACGCTCATATTTTAAATTAAATTCGAAACGTTTGTTGTCTCGGAGCAAGATGGAAGAAGGAATGAAGTTTTCCAGTTCACGAGTTATTATTAAGAAACAAGACCCACCGTCACACAGGGCTTTGCGAAAATTCCAAAGCACGAACAAAAAAAGCCAAATTCATTAAACGAAACCAATTTTCTAAAGCCGCCGTCGTCGTCCCAGCAGCCAAGAAAAGAAAAGACGAGGAGAACACATCGAATTCATTGAGTTTCTCATTTTTTTCCCTCATTTTCTGTCCCTCTTTTCTTCGCGCTCTCTACCCCCCATCTACCGGCAAAGCAAATAATTAAAAGTTTGCCCGACGAGTTCGGCACGCAAGTGAAGTTCTGTCTTTAACCAGATGAAAAGGACGTTAGAATCGGAGTAGGACGAGGAAAATTGAGGTTGCGCCTCTACCCACTGTGAAGTAAAACGCACCGAAAGTGTAAAAAGGCAGAGAGAGAAGGAGAAAGAGAGAGACGACGAATGGATTCTCTCTGATTCTTTTTGTCTGCAAAGCCGCGATGCTTCTTCATTAATTAACCCAAACCATATCTGGAAATGTATAAGATAGAATGAGATATGTGACGAGAAGAAATGGGAGTGAAACGATGGAAAAGTTTCGTTCGCCCGCGTAACAAGGCGCGGCGTGGAAGAGGACAAAGAGAGGAGTAAACTTTTCGACCGTGCCGGAAAAGTCGTGGCAAACTTTTTAACTAGTTACGAGTCCCCGACACATCAGACAAACTTCGGCTCACGGAGTGCCGAAGTTGTTTCAAAAGTGTAAGTTTATATATACTTTATGGGAAAAGTTGGTTTTGGGCTACACGGACGCGGCGGCGGACGGCGGGAATCGATAAAACAAAGTTTACGGGAGTAGAGTTTTGTCGAGTTTGTACTTTGAGCGTGTGCGTTCCCAGTATAGGCGCGCGTGTATTTGTGTGTGCGAACATGTCTGTTCTTCCGTTGAAAGTTTGACGGCTTGTAAAAAGTTTAACTTTGACTTAGACGCGTCTGTTACTTCGCCAACAATAAAATATTCTTTATATATGTATATATAATCATACGTGTTATGATACACTATTATGAGGTATAATAAGATTCAACGAACTGTATCGAAGACCTACAGCATTATGTTTATGCTATTTGAAATAAAGAATGATCCACGTTGGGCGCCAAATGCGTCCTACAAACTTCCTTGAAGCAAATATTTTTACTGACTAGTAAGAATACTTTCTAAACAACAGTTTCTTTTGAGCATAAAAATAAACAAATAGATTTCATTACAAATTTTCAGATCAAATTTATCAATCTTGAATATTTAGATCTACCATACATACCTTCTTTTTTCCATATTGTTGTATTTTATAAATAATTTAGTCTCTTTATGTTGTATTTTTGCGAGGTTTTTCTTTCTTCTTTTATATACATAAGCATATATACACTTATTTCTTACACTTTAGTTTATATAAATAATTATTAAGAAAATAATTGGTCTTCACTATCCCTTATCTATCTCTCTCATCTAATTGTAAATATCTATATTATTGAATGTCGTCATTTTTAATTGCTATGGAGTGAGCTACATTTTTTTTTGTTGTAAACAAATTTATCTGCCTTACTAAAACAATTGAAATTATTTTATAATAATAACTCATACCTTAACATCTCCCAACAACTTAACATTATATCCCCAGCATGTTCAGCTAATAACATACCACTAAACTGGCAATGTATAGTACTCTTGTCTAATCTTTCCACTAGGAAGAAAAAGTAAAACAATCCTGTGGTTTATTGACAGTATAAATACCTATTTAATTGGTTAGGTTCGATTATTGGAAAACCAAAATGCAGATTCTATTGCGATTTTGTGTTTCGACAGTCCATGTTACTACGCCTCCATTTCCTCCATTATCCATGAATCAAGTTTGTCTAGAAAAGAGAAAATTTTCTTCATTTCAAACGAGATATGTTATGGTTTGGCAAATAATTTAGTGAAACAGATGTCCATCTTTCATTTGGTAATGCCACTTTGGATGTAAATAACATTATATTTGTTAATACTTTAAAATTACTCATTATGTATATTTATAAGCGATATCTGATCTTGGTATTCACAAAGATTAACTGACATGCAACAGGAATTTCTATCTAATCAAAAACTTAGTGATAAAGGTACTGTCTTACCCCACACTTTGAAAAACTATGACCGGCGATGAGTATTACACTTATACTGCATTTCATCGGGAAAGGAATTTTAGGCCTCATTAAGATGGTGTACTTTGTCAAGCTTACTAGGTTTAAACATTTATATAATTGTCTGTTTTTCACTATTACCTTTCATTAATTTATTTTGATACAGTTTCAAATATGTGATTAAGGTAAATCGATTTAAAACATTAGTTATTCAAAGCATTTTAGATTACCTTCCTTATGTTATTAAACAGGGACGACCCTTGTTCTTCTCATTGTGTCGTCCTTCAAGTCAATGAAATTCATTAAAATATTCGAAGCTACGTGAGATGTTCGACGCGGTTCGTCATAGCGGGCGGCGCACTGTGGTCAAAGCTGTAGATGTGTAGGAGGAGTCGCCATCATTTCCAAACCGTCCCTATCGCCGCATTCGCCGCCGCCATCCTAGCCGCTCCCGTGTACTTCGAAACACATTTTCAACTTTCTCAGGCCAAACACCGCGCGCAATAATAGTTGTTGCCAACTTTGTGCCGTTTCCCAACCCGCTTTCCCGATATTCCCCCGAGTTGTTCGAAATTAGTTTAACTGTGCTTGTGCTCTCGCTTGCCGTTGTCCATTGGCGGCGGAGAAACTCGCTCCCGTTTGCTAAATACACTCTCCTGATTTACACCGTCATCCTCTTGCCACTTCCCTGTTTCACGAGGGCTGATGGTGGTGTTCGTCCCACGGACTCTCGACAACGCCAACAACCGAGTTTCAAACTTTGTTTTGCGTTCACATCACGCTCTCGCATAACGACATTTATCTTTGTTTTGCTGTGTATGTGTTCGTGTTAAGTTGGCCACTTTCGTGTGTGTATATGTTTCTCACTCGCTCTCAGTGGCGTTGCAAAAACTTGTTTGAATATTAAGATTTCATCAAACGAAAAGTTTATAATCATGATAATAATACTGTTTATAAATTTTGTAATTATACATACACGTTTGGGTGAACGACATTTGTTTTAGGATCAAATTGAAAGCATCAAGTTTCGTTATCAATTAGAATGTTGTAAATAAAATTCCAATATATGTTGTATATATTTAATATCTGCTGAATTTGGAATACTTTATGATTTTCGTAAATTGATGTAGAACAAACTTTGCAGGCGCCTTTTTATACCAAATTTTCGTGTAGAACGAAATGTTTAAATATGCATTTCAAGTTCCGTTTCTATAACTCTTATTGAAATGTTTTCTTCAATGATCTACTTTGACATTCGTCTACAATGCTTTTGTGACCATATTTAACTTTCATGCACCGTTGAATGGTAAATAATCATTGTTTGAGGTAAACAGTTACCTCTAAGCTTTTATGTCATTCAATGCATTTCTCTAAAAGTTTTGCGTAGTTTAATATTAGCTCTATATTAAATATTAAACAAAATGGCTTTAACAGAGAAATGTTAGAAATTCTAAAAAATCGTTGATTTCATCTATTGTTTTCAAAGTTTTTATCAGCTTCAAAATGTTTATAACTTTCATATTATTTTATTCACTAATATCCTGAGATTAGAAATTGATAAAGAGAACTCGCCCGAGTTTTTATTCTTTGAATAACTTAGATATTTCATCAATATTTACAACTGTTTACACTTATTTCCATACCTGGTATTATCCTTATATGCTACAAGTTAAGCTAGACTTATTAGGCGAAACACGGACAAAAACGAATGGAATTATGTCAATACAAGTTATAACAACCTTATTTAATACACATTAGCAAAATGTAAATTTCCATATCTTCGAGTACAAAAAACATTTAAGTATTGGGTTGGCAATTAAGTACTTTCGGTTTTGTAGTATAAAATAAAACACTTTCTTTTTAAACAAAGAATGGTTTTTAATCAATTATATATTTTCCATTTTGCTCAATGACCTCTTGCCATCTTTCTTTCAGCTGCATGATTCCACGCTCATAAAATTTCTGGTCCTTATCAGCAAAAAAGTGAACCAGGTGCGAGTGAAGGTCATCGTCATTTGTGAAAGTTTTAGCATTCAAAGAATTCTGCAAACTTCGAAATAAATGGTAATCAGATGGTGCTAGATCAGGGCTGTATGAGGGATGTGGCATCACTTTCCAGCCAAGCTCCAATAGTTTCCCACGAGTTGCCAAAGATGTGTGAGGCCTTGCATTATTTTGGTGGAAAACTACACCTTTCCGATTTGACAATTCTGGCCGGTTTTCTTTGATTGCTTCAACCAGTTATGTTAATTGTTGACAGTAAACATCAGAATTGATCGTTTGGTTCCTTGGAAGCAGCTCAAAAAACACAACACCTTTGTAATCCCACCAAACTGACAGCATGATCTTTTTTTGGATGCAATTCAGCTTTCGATGTGGTTTGAGCTGGTTTATCGTGTTTGTTCCATGATCTTTTTCGAACTATGTTACTGTACAGGACCCATTTTTCATCACCAGTGATGATTCTTTTTAAGAAAGGGTCGGTTTCATTTCGTCTAGGGTGCATATCGCAAAAGTTGATTCTTTGTGTTAAATTAATTTCTTTCAATTCGTGAGGTACCCAAATATCAAGCTTCTTAACTAGCCCAAGACATTTTAAATGTTTTTCAATTGTTGTGTGCGATACATGTAGCCTCTCCGTAACCTCTCGAACAGTTATATGACGATCCTCTTCAATTATGACTTTGATTTGGTCATCATCAACTTCAGTACGCCGATCAAAACGTTGCTCATCTTTGAGGGAAAAATCTCCAGAACGGAATTTTTTATACCAATTCTGACACGTGCGCTCTGTTAAGCAATTGGCACCATAAACTTCACATATCTTTTTGTGAGCCGCAGCAGCTTTCTTTCCTTTACGGAAATAAAATAGTAAAATATGTCGAAAATGTTCGTTTCTGCACTCCATTTAAAATTAACCCACAACTAATAGCTTTAATAAAAATCACGCACTACTTGCTTCTGAAGCTACGTCAATGTGACTAATATCACGCTACAAACGGTAAAGTACAGCATTAACATACGTTATACAAAAAATAAAGCAACGCTTTCTATCAGTAAAAACCGAAAGTACGTAGTTGCCAACCCAATATTTTGATGAATAGCAAACTCGCATGGAAAGAGTATTGGTAAGAAAATACACGTGAGTAGATATAAACGTTAAATTATTGGGTTAACTCAGGGGTTCCCAAAGTATGCGCCGCAAAGGGTCTCCAAGGGCACCGTGAGAGCCTCGTCAAAACGAAAAAAATTGAAAAATGTAATTTCAAAAATAAACAAGCCCATCCCTCTTATTAAGACAGAAAACATTTTTGAAACTCTTATTACTTGTGCCCAATTACGTTTAAAATGATTTTCTGTTTTGTATTTAGTTTGTAGTTACTATTTCTGTTCTCAAAATAAATGTGATTTTCTTTATTTTTCGATTTATTTACGTTTTTCTTCTCCCCCTTATTACAATTACTAACAAAACAAAGTTACCAACAACTATCCTCTAAATATTTAAACAAAATTATAGTCTTATAAAAATCTAAAGGTTAAATTTAGAGATCATAGTACAGAATTTATTTAAATTTAAGATTTTAGACTTAAAATTATCAGGTCTTCAGTTTTGCTTCATATGAAGGGCGCCGCCGAAAATAATCTAAACGTTAAGGGCGCCATGGCTTTAAAAAGTTTGGGAACCTATGGGTTAACTGATCTAAAAAATCTAAAAAGTAAAATCCTATGCAAGTTCGTCATATTTAAATGGAAGTGCAATATGGAATTTTAAGGTTGTACCAGTAAATGATGAGACGTTGTCATTATCCATACCATTACAAAAAAATACTCTTTATATCATATGTGGGAAACAACCGGCCCGCGAGATATTATATTATTTCATGTGTGATATCTATCACTAAAAATTATGAACACTACTTTTAAACGCGGCCCGCGAACCTATTTGCACATTAAAGTTTGGCCCACAACATGTCAAAAGTTGCCCATACCTGTTTTAAGTTGTTCTTAGTACTGATTTGGATAGGCTAATTTTTTGTTTTTCAGTCCAACTCTTTGATATTTTAGTATGTTATGCAATCCAGCAGCACACCTATTACTTGATATTATTCTGCATCTCCTTCTTCTTCCCATCTATTATTTATTAGGTTCACTAAGTGCACATATTTATGTATCTCTTTAAATTCTAATAATTCCTCCCTCTTTGCTATTAAGTTGAGACTTCTTTTATCTTTTTCCTTGTTATTTGTTTTTAACTGGGTGTAATTACTTTTCTCTTTGTTAATCTTTAATTCCTTCTCTCTCCTGCTGGCTCTATAAAACTGCTGAATTGTACTAAACATTGATGGCTTTTGTATATTAATGTTTCAATTTTATTCATCTTACCATTGTCTCTAAAGACATATCAACTAATAACGTTGATATTGGGTCCCCTTTTCTTAAGTCTCTTTTGATTTCCAATTCTGCCGATATCCTTCCCTTAATCTTGACTACGTTAAGTATTTGTTGTAATATCACTTCTATAAGTACCGCCAATTTTCTAGGTAACTGAAGACTGTGTAGGTCATTTATTAATTCTTACCTAATTATTGATTCGTACTCATAGCACATCTAATACTTGTTTGAAGGTGAAAATTTGATATATAGTCGACCGATTCCTCCTGCTTTATATCAACGAAATATTCAAGAAAAAAAGCAGAAAGTATCTAGTAAATTACTTTAACAATCTCCTGCACTCTCGATTAGAGTGACAAAATAATAGATAACTCAAAATAGCTCAGAGTGAAACTCGTCATTGGATTAAGTCTTATTGCATAATTAAAGAACAATTTGGCTTTTAAATATTGGGTCTGGGAAAAAGTTCGTGGCGTTTTTCCCGATAGATGGCATTGGTTGCCGATAACTAAAGAACAACAAGTCACAGCGACACCACCGACGGCTCGTTTTTTAGATGACCTTCCGAACGTTAGTTTGAGCGTAGAAACATTGTAATCGGTGCAGTGGTTGGAAAGTTATTCGCACTTGAAAATGGAGAAGAATAATGAGAAATTTCGCTATATTCTGCAATATTATTATGATAAGGGGAAGAACGCTGCGCAGGTTTGTGATAAAATTTGTACCTTCAGCGTAAGGTACTTTATCGAAATCTGTTGCGCGGAAATGGTTCGCTCGCTTTCGTTCTGGAAATTTCAATGTGAAAGATGAGTCACGCTCCGGTCGTCCAATCACTGAAAAATCTGATGAAATTCTTGAAAAAGTCCAACAAGATAAGCATATCAGCAGTGTCGATATTGGCATGGAGCTAGGCATTGACCACAAAACTGTTTTGAACCATTTACACAAAGCTGGTTACAAAAAAAAGCTTGACGTATGGGTTCCTCATGAGTTGAGCGTGAAAAACATGATGGACCGAATTAACATCTGCGATGCGCTGCTGAAACGGAATGAAATCGAGCCGTTTCTGAAACGTTTAATAACCGGAGATGAAAAATGGATTACGTACGATAATCGGAAGCGTAAAAGATCGTGGATAAAGGATGGTGAGCCGGCACAAGCGTTCGCTAAGCCAACATTGACGCCAAAAAAAGTGATGCTGTGTGTATGGTGGGACTGGAGGGGAATCGTCCACTACGAGCTACTTCCAACTGGTCAGACGATTGATTCTCAACTCTACTGTGCACAACTAGAGAGATTACGCCAGGCGATTGAAAGAAAACGGCCCGAATTGATTAATAGGAAAGGTGTTGTCTTCCATCATGACAACGCCCGACCACACACTTCTTTGATGACCCGTCAAAAATTGAGAGAGTTTGGTTGGGAAGTTTTGATGCACCCACCTTACAGTCCGGATATAGCACCCTCTGACTATCATCTGTTTCGATCTCTGCAGAACTCTCTCAATGGAATTAAGTTGGTTTCAAAAGAAGCCTGTGAAAACTACTTGATTCAGTTTTTCGACCAGAAACCACAGAAGTTTTTCACCGATGGGGATCATGGATCTACCAAAAAAATGGCGAAACATTGTCGATAATAATGGAGCATATTCGGTTTAAATGAATTCGTCCACGCGCCATGCGGGGACGAGTTGAATTTTACTGAAAAAACGCCACGAACTTTTTCCCAGACCCAATATTTTCATTAACCCATAGAAAATCAAATTATGATTCTTAGCAAACACATACATATATAGAGTTTTCCTAATGCGAGTTCATCACATTGTGTTTCAGAGTGCTAGCTGCTCTTAACATTGAGTAAAATAGATAACATGGACTAGATGATTTACAATTGCAATTTTTCAACAAGTTCTTGAAGTAAACTAATTAAATGAGGCTTTCTTATTAACTTATTACACCCTTAAAAAGAGCGTTCGTGTCTTTTTCCGAAAATTTGTATTGATTATTCTGGTAATAGTAAAAAAACGGTACTTATTCTAGCTACTTTTTCTTAATTTTAACTGAATGTTAAAAGAATTCGAAACAGAAATCAACAATTAAAAATAATAATCAAAAATGTTATATAACACAATACATAACTGAGTAAAATGCATAAATTTGTTTTTGTATTTTTCCATATCTTTCAATTCCTTACAACTTTTTCTTAGTTCAAAACACATCTGAAGAATATGTATTTAAACATGATTTAGTACAGTTATTATGTGGTCAATGATTTTCCAATTTTTGTTTCAAGATTCCTATTTAGTTTGTTTACTCTTTGTATAATTCCATCATTTTTCTGTTATAATTTTATTTGTTCAGTGTGTTTCATTCTCCTCTTGAAAATGAACTTTGCAAATAGCATTAAATGACTTTTGAAATTGTTCACTGATCAATAAGGTTGATATATAACCCCTTTCCACAATTAACTATTTGTAAATTCTGTATACGCATTTCGACAACCAAGTTGTCGAAATGCGTATACAGAATTTACAAATAGTTAATTGTGGAAAGGGGTTATATATCAACCTTATTGATCAGTCAATCAACCACAGGCTCCATCAAATTCAACTAAATTGTTCACTGTTTATCACCCTTTTATATTAAAAATTTTAGATGTATAATTCACACTGTTGAAACGTTAAATTCACTTTATTAACAAAATCTATGTTCGTACTTTTCCTGCAGGTAAAATTGACGTAGTTTCTTTTTTTTATAAAATAGTGGTTAAAAGTCAAAAACCTTTTCATGGGCCCCTGTGTACAGCGACGTAAGATTTTATAATATTTCACAGCGAGTCGTGTTAGAAAGAAAATTTTCGTTTCAAACCCTCCCGAAATTAATTTCCAAATTTGTTTTAATTCGTTTCTTGATTCCCGCCGTCTTTGCTCGCATATATAACGACGAAATCCCTTCACTTCAAATTAACGAACCTCCACTGGTTTCTCCTCATCGTCTTTCTCCACGGTATTCCCTCTCTCTCTAACTATTTCTCTCTGTCTGTGTGTATGTATTTATGTATTAATGTGAGTGTGTCAGTTTATGTGGTCGGGGTAATGGCATTCTCCCGACTGCCTCCAAGATAAACCTTTCCAATTCTCCGCCAGTTCAGTTCCCTGACTACCATTAATGTTTGCATAAATGGAACAAGTTCAAAATTTCAACTGTGTTCTCTCGCTCTGTTTCTCTCTTTCTTTCCTTCCCGCATAATTGAAACTTGCTTCATAATTGTTTACTCTGTTTCGTTTTTGTGCGTGTCGCGCCTCCCGTGGCGTACTTATTTTATTAAATTATTACTCGCTTACGTTCTTCTAGCATTTTGCATTGTAATTCGCTCAAAATGATCCAAAGTTAACGACAATATGTTACGTGTAAGCGTGTACATTATGGAATTTAAAATATTTACTTGCACTATGACTAAGGGAAAGTGACTATATACTTTCTTCCTTTACATTATTTGTACCCGGCTTGCATTGAAGAGTTATTATTGTCGTTAAACCAGTAATCTTTGACTGGCAAATGAAAAATCGTTTCTGTGGATTTGTCATTTATTAACATTCCTGCTCCCAAAGTTTGTGCCCGTCTAATTTCGTTCAACTTTTATTCATTTTAATATGCAATGCTATTTACGATAATTAAAAAAAGAATAAAATTGTAATAAGATCTCCATGACCGACATGCTAGATACCTCTTGCCCTTTATATTTAGTAATTAAAAACTAATCATAGAACCTTTCATTTGAAAAAATTTTGTGACCATGTATTAGATGCAGATAATTATCATTTAAAAAATGTTTGGTCCAAAACTTTGTGACAAAAATATGATTTACAAGAGTCTGGGTTGAATGCCTAGAATGTTAACGAGAGATCAAAATCCCATCAAGTAAATATCCGTCCAGACAAATTTGGCGATAATTTACTATAACCTATAAAATACATAGTTCGGAAAGATTTGCGATTGTGAATGAAATTTAAATCCATTATTTTTATCCGAAGACAGATGTACAACATATGGAATGATGACGTATCACCTCTATAAAAATTTTAGGACATTTCAAAGTTTCGTTTCAATATCTGCCATTTACAATACTGGTTTTTATTTTTTTGATCAGCGTTCATATTCTCCAGATATGAACTCTAACGATTACTTTTTATTATATATCCAACTCTGAAAGAACATTTTCGAGGAACTAACGTTGTGAATGAGTGGCAGAGCTATAAGAAAATCAACATTGGTGATTTAAATTATAAATAAACAAAATGTAAAGTGATTTAAGTAAGAAAAGTTTAGACTTTTCATATTCTCATTACAGGCGACTCTTAACATATTTTTGTACGTCTACAAATAAAATGATACAAGTTGTTTGAAAAATTAATTTTTCCGTAAAATTTCGAAAAAATATTAAATAATTTTTAACACAATTTAATAATTTAAGTTCACACACTCCAATCGTTGGTGTTCATTGTTATAGACAAGTATTCTCTTTTCGTACCTAGTAATTATTCATTTTAAAAATGGGTCGTTCTTGATGCGTCTACAAGGAAAGTTGACTATTTAATCGTGAAATATTAATGCATTCAAATTTCATATTGATTTAATCTTCTGTATATATTCAGTAGATTTCGATTTGAAGTTCATCAACGAATAGTTAATTCTCTTATTGCACCATCTTTGTAATTACAACGTACATATGTATACTTTTACGATCTCATGACGGATGGATAAACTAGAAATAACTTGTAACAACAATAACTGTAACTAAATGGGGCAACATCTTTATGTACCACATTTACCGGTTTCTTCGTAAAAAAAACTACATAATTTTCAAGAAAATAGAAAAATTTATTTATTCAAAATATTGGCCATTTGATTCTACACATCTTGCCTATCTTTCAGGCAATTTATGGATGCCATCCCAAAAAAACTGTTTGTTCTTTGAGCAAAACCATTCATCAAGCCATTTTCTAACTTCTTCGAAATTGGCGAAGTGCTGCTCTGCAAGCGGGTGTTCCATTAATGTGAAAAGGTGATAATCGGACGGGGCAAGGTCTGGAGAGTACGGCCGGTGCGATATTATGTCCCATCCAAGTGCTTTCAACGCTTCCTTGACCAGTTTTGCTTGAGACGGCGCGTTATCGTGCTGTAAAATCACTTTACCATGTCTTCGGGCACATTCTGGATGTTTTTCTATCAATGCATGATTGATATTTTGTTGCCGGTAGCGATCAGTATTAACTGTTTCACCAGGTTTTAACAATTAGTAATACACCACGCGACTCTAATCCCATCAAACACAAAGCATTGTCTTGCGACCAAAACGATTTGGTCTAGGAGTCGATAGCCTGGTTTTACCGGTGATAACCATGACTTTTGCGCTTAATTTTCGAAATAAATCCATTTTTCATCACCCGTGATATTCGATAAGTGACTTCCTGTCATAACTTTGAAGCAGTATTTTCACAGACAATTTTTCGGTTTTCTTTTTGCCTGTTATTCAATTGATGTGTCACCCATTTTCCCATCTTTTGGATTTTTCCCATTGCTCGTAATCGGTCGCTAATCGTTTCTTAGGCCACATTTATCGCTTCTGCCAATCGTTTTTGAGTTTACGTTGGGTCTTCTTTCAATAACTCCTGCAGTTTCGCATCTTCAAATTTTTCGGTCTACCAGAACGTCCTTTGTCTTGCACATCGAAATCACTACTTTTGAATTGTCGAAAGCACGCCTCACATGTTTTTATGGCAAGTTTCTAGCAGCAAACGATGACTTTCAGCGACTTTTTTCTTTTGATTAAATAAGAAAAGTTATGCAGGCCGCAGATGCACTTTTTCAGAATCGAAACTCGACATTTAGATATAAAGCTATGACTTTCCCAAAATATAACATGTATAGCTTTGAAGCTTGTTGTCAGTAGAATAAAATGATATATGTGTCAAATCATAACATTTCATACTTAAGCCTAGCGACATCTGTCAGAAAAACCGGTATTGATTTTCCGGAACACCTGGTATGTATGTTGCTCAAAATTTGTGGTCTTCATACTACAAATTTTACTGTTTGAAAAATAATTTAAATTCATGGAAGAGAAAGGTTATTAGCATGGGTATAAATAATTTGAAATTTTGAATGAGCCAATCTTGATAATGTAGTAATAATAGAGATTCTACATATATCATTTAATTTCTTCAATTTATTTAGCCTTTAAAGTCGTGATTATAAAATTTCTACATTAAGAATCCCAAAATTATTTTCGCTTATTTCACGACACAGTGAAATGAGCCTAACTAACAAATTAAATGATTGATCATTGTTAAATGGATGATTAGTCTCCGATGATGGATAAATAAATATCTGAATTTAATAATGTTATCACTCAAATAAGAATAAATAATGAGTGTTAGGTCTTTATTAACTATAAAATGACACATTACAATGTCATCTGCTTTTATAGACAATGTAGTGTCTCAGTCTAAACAAATATACTTATACATATATAGTAAATAATCATTAAAAAAATATGCAAAACATGTCAATAAATTTTTATGCCCATTAAAATGCTAAATTCTTGTTTGAATTATTCTATATTTTAGAAAGTATTTCTTTTTTTTCTAGGTCGTCTTCATGCACCATTATGGAGTTTACAGTCAGTCGCGAAGTGTAACCTAGGCCTCCTATACTGAGAGAGAAGAAGGAACCCTATAATTCAACAGCGCAGCTATTCCAAGAAAATATCGGTACAACTGTGTGCGTGTGAGTGTGTGTTTTCGCGCGGTCACCGTCCATTAACCATAACGTGAATCGTATTGTGTCAACTACAACTCGCCACAACAGTGCAAAAGCACCGTTCCCATTAAAAAAAAATCGGAACGGGGCGTGGCGTTCGTATTACGGAAACAGCATAAATCGGTAAATTCCCGAGTGTGTGTGTGTGGTGTTGCGGTGTGTGAAACGTCGAAACGCGGTGTTTTCGCTACGAAAACGTTCGAGTTCGAGAGACGCGAACGTATCATTTTCGTGTATGCGGCGGTCTTGTTATAAATTTTGCGTGGTCTGTGTAGTCGTCACTAGCGCGTCATAGTCAAATGGACAAACGTAAAATGATGGCAAAAAGGCCACGGGTTGATTTGCGTGGGGGTGCCATCACCAATGGCCCGATGCAGACGCGACCATTGGTCGCTCTGCTCGACGGTCGAGACTGTTCAATCGAGATGCCGATACTCAAAGACGTCGCGACGGTGGCTTTCTGTGACGCCCAAAGTACCAGCGAAATTCACGAGAAGGTCCTCAACGAAGCCGTTGGTGCATTGATGTGGCACACCATCATATTAACTAAAGAGGATCTGGAGAAGTTCAAAACGTTGCGAATTATTGTGCGGATCGGTTCCGGGGTGGATAATATAGACGTTAAAGCCGCCGGAGAATTAGGAATAGCTGTGTGTAATGTTCCAGGTTATGGCGTCGAAGAGGTAGCGGACACCACCCTGTGCCTCATTTTGAATTTGTACAGACGCACCTATTGGCTTGCAAATATGGTGCGGGAAGGAAAGAAATTCACAGGGCCGGAACAGGTGAGGGAGGCGGCTCAGGGTTGTGCAAGAATTCGCGGAGACACCTTGGGTATCGTTGGCTTGGGAAGGATAGGTTCCGCGGTGGCTCTGCGCGCGAAAGCCTTCGGATTCAATGTAATATTTTATGATCCCTATTTGCCAGACGGCATTGAAAAGAGTTTGGGTCTGACGCGTGTTTATACTCTGCAAGATTTGCTGTTTCAATCGGATTGCGTTTCCTTACATTGTACCCTCAACGAGCACAATCACCATCTTATCAACGAGTTCACCATTAAACAGATGAGACCCGGCGCTTTCCTAGTGAACACGGCGAGGGGTGGTTTGGTAGATGACGACGCATTAGCCACAGCACTGAAACAGGGAAGGATACGAGCGGCAGCCTTGGACGTACACGAAAACGAACCATACAATGTCTTCACTGGACCTTTGAAAGAAGTGCCCAATTTACTTTGCACGCCTCATGCGGCCTTCTACAGCGACGCCTCGGCGACGGAACTTCGCGAAATGGCAGCATCCGAAATTAGGAGAGCCATTATGGGCAGGATTCCAGAATGTCTGAGGAACTGTGTCAATAAGGAATACTTCATGGGACCTGGATCGTATTCTGAAGGTACAGGTAATGATAAACTTAACGGGCGAACTTAAAGACCGAAAAATATGTATTCTTTTTCATATAAATTACATATGGAATCTGCCGCGCACGTATTATTTTGAAATATTAATTGTAAAACCGTTGTCTTTCTGTTGCATTGTTGTAGGGACTGTACACACACTAAAAGATTTTATTCATCCAAAACAAGAAATCTCTTACGGCCTTGTAGATAGTGAGTCTTAAATTATATTTTTATTTTTTCTTTTTAGTTTTTATATTTTTAACTTCTAAAGTTATTTTTTTTCGTAACGAAGTTTGCTGCATTTGTCGCTCAGAACAATTTAAAGTAATTTTTCCATTAAACAATAATAGAGAGCAGGTCGACTTCGAAATCTAAGTCAAAGTCTATTATATTTTCTACATTTTTGTTAAAGTTTGAAAACGATAGATTTATTTCTTTGTTCCCAAGGAAGAAAATTATCTTTTGCAATTTTAAACAGAGTTAGGCACTGTAGAGGCGATTAAAATAATTTATGTGTTCGGCAAGGGCACATACATGTAACTAACAGCAAGGTAATAATAATAATGAATTTAAAGCGGAATCTTTCCACAACCATTGCATGCCTTGCAGAAAAGTTTGTGCCCATTGTAATTGCTGTATGCAATAAAAAAAAATAAATTACTGGCGATAGTCAAAAATCAAGACGGTAGTAGGAATATACGGAAGTTTCGAAACAATGTGTAAAAGTACAACTTCACACAAGAAAGGTTGTTACTGTATAGGGGCCTAGTTGACATCATTAAGGCTTGGACGCATCTAAAGTGCAATATAATACGTCTGACAAATGTAACACTTAAAATCGTCCGCTGCTGTTGAATCGAAGGAATTCAAATTAGAAATAAAAAATTGTGTTCTTTACAGCCTACGTCAGTAGGCCTTGAGTGATGTTCCTGCGTTATACACATTTTAAGTACAAGGATCTATTTGATTTGTTGTGTGCACCCGGTCTGTGCATCCCCGATTTTCATTTTTTTCCTGAGCTTGGAGAGTTTTTACGGAATAAATGCTTTCGTAGCACTATTGGACATGTAAGAACAAGGAATTTTTGCATTATTCGAAATCTAGTAGCTCATAAAATGCAGCGCCTAAACTTGAAATAAATGTTACAAAATATAGATTCTTATTACAATTTTTGCGTGGTCATTGCAAATAGAAGCAAATAGAAAGCGTTTTACTGCTCTATGTTAGTCCTATACTAATTGATACTTTCGAATTGTGTATCGTAGTTTTTTCAAGATTTACAGAACAATGGGTTAACATCTTAAAAATACTAATTTTTTTTCGTATAAATACAAGTTTCGTCTTTAATAATTTCGGAGTTATTGAGGAAATTACATCCAAGGAAGGAATATATTATAAAAGAGAAAAGCTGTCTAACACAGTTCGGATAAAGTTTGAAAATTTAGCAAATTTTACTCAAAGTTTGAGTTTGCTTTGGAAATTTCTGAAAAAAAAAGTGATCATAAACGTTCGTATATGTAGAATACTTGTAACATAAAAATATTCACCAATAATGATGTTACTTTGTATTTTCGTCTTTTTATATGTTGGACAAATAGTTTTAAAGTTATAATGATCAAATGCACTTCTTGAAAGAATATTTACGCAGTACAAATCATAAGTGCTTCCAAATGCATAGTACTGTTCTGTGAATAATAACAATTTAGTTTTATTATTTTTATTTTATTTATTCAATAAATACAAACATGATAAACCCAAAATATTTTCTTCGTACATCAAGAAGTGGAGAAAATATTAGATGATTACCAAAATGATTTTATACCAGGAATATCAACAATAAACACATGTATGTACTATAGATACTGCTGAAAACCACATAATCTTTGCAGAAATTGGAAGAGTTCGGTCAATGAGCAATCGATTATAGGCAAACTGAATGAGCTAGTTAAAATAAGTGTTTAAAGTTTATAAAAGCAAAAATGCTTTTCCAAGAAATAGCGGAAACTCAAGATTAATAAAGGAGTGAAGCAAAGTGATCCTCTCTCTCTCTCTCTCTCTCTCTCTGATATTGAAAAGCATGACATGAAGGGCAACACTGGGCAAAAAACCAAGACCAAACGCAAAGCTTAGCCGATAATATTGAACAGTAAAGTAAAACGAAAAAACAAATTACATGAGCATGGAAAAGTAGAGGAAGGACTTGTATAAACATCTAACAACAGAAAATTATAAGTTTGTAATAGTATGTACCTTTAACTACCTAGTAATGACAATAGGCCAAACAGCGCAAAAACTAGTAAATGATCTTAAAAGGAAGCTTTTATTATGATATAAACAGAGTATTACTAAATAATAAATAATTGGTAAAAAACAAAAATTAAAATTTGCGAGACTTTGGTATGGCCAGATATAACATATGCAACGGGAACAACGATAATAAACAAAAAAGAAGAAAACTTGTAGAAATCGGAAAGGAAGACCATGGGAATAATTCTTGGAGCAAATAAAATGAAAGACAGAGAGAGAAGAGCAAATGTAAATCATAGTGTATGGCATGCGTGGAACATATAATTAGAAGAGCACCAACAGAAATAAAGACGAATAACGGATTGGACTCTATTAGAACCAAGAAGAAAATTAGAACTAGAAAAAAATGATGAGAAATGAAACGTAGAAAGATATAAACATTTTAAATATCATTGGCTTAAAAATAAAGTGCAGAGATAGAATGGTGTGGAGAAAATACCCAAGACAAGGGCAAAGGAAAATAAATAGAAATCTATCTTATCAAATGGATTTAAACTTTCGGAGCGTTAGCCATAATTCTTAGGATTAACCGGTAATGACGAATGGTGATAAAATCAAAATTTAAAAAAGTCACCCACCTAATGAAGCATTCTAAATTTTCTACAGATTATAGTTCAAGTAGTAAAATTGACTAATCTCTGTCTCGTGTTTCTTGGTACCTATATCCTATAAAGAAAAAGGAAAAGGGGATTATTATTATTCCTTTTTAAATATTTAAACCCGAAATTTAGAACTATTTTGTACAGTTGAAGATTAAAAACTGGGTTTTGTTAATATTTGGTTTGAATGATATTAAACATGTATTCTAACATAAATTATACTAAACTCTGAAATACTGCGATAACGGGCATAACATCATTAAAATCTCGAGTATGACACAATTTGTTTATTCTGAAGATGAGGTCGACAATATATGAATGTAATATTAATACTAAATAGAGTGGAACATCCAGATATTTCAACAAGCAGTTGTCGATAGAGCAGGAGATATTTGCACCACGACGAAATTGGAGTCTGGCTATTTAGAGATGAATCCTCTCTTGAAGTTAAAACCGTAAAGTTTTGAATCAAAATATAAAAATTTTAAAGTAAAAGCCTATATTTTTGGAAGCTTCTCTAGAAGAAGATAAATATACGTTTACTCATTTTGATTTAAATCTGTACAGATGGTATCATCAATTTGAAATTATACCTAATCATTGTTTTCAAAATTTTAGCAATATTTTTATATTTTATGTAAAATCTATATCGTAAATAAATATATTAAAATCAATTCGGAATGAATCTGCCATTAACTATTGATCAAAATGTCTCATGTAACAACTGAAAAGCTTTTGCTGAGATCCCTATTCTCGTCAAGCGTAAACGTCAATTATTGCAGTTCCCATTTCTTCAACACGGAAAGCTATGCCGCACATAAATATCAATAATTATGTGAAAACTTTTAGACTTTTAATATTGTTTCGCACATAGCCGCGTCTAATTTGTGTAATACAATAAACTTCTTCCAACAGTAACACCTCCAATTGTTCTACAGAAGAAGTGAACATTTTAAATTGTTCTGAAGGATAAATGAAACAGATTCATGTTTTTGTGTATGTATTATATTAATTGTTGTTAATTGACTAAAGATATTATTAAAAACCTAATTACATTAACATATATTACGCCTGAAAATGTTTTGCTTTTAATTTATTTTTTTAAATTTTGTCTATTTTTCTGGTATTTCTGTGCTTCCAGGTCACTTAATTTTGGCCAAACAGTATGGAATGTGTTTGTTTAAAGTTATTTTTGTTAGCAAAATAGATTTTCATAGTGCTATTTATGCATCTATTATTTACAAATTTATTTTAGTTTTAGCCTGCATAATGTAGTCCCCATTATTGTTTAATTTTATGTATTTTTTTGTGGTTTGTTTACGCGTTATCATTTGGCTACATACTGTGCATTGGGGATCTCTTGTATTTCGCTATTGCTACGATTTATGAAAAGCAATATATTACACGAACGATATCATTTATTAAAGAGATAAACGACCGCGGTAATGCGTTGATATTATAGTAAATTCAATAATTAGATATTTCTATAAGCACTACAAATTACGCTACTAAAAATAGATAATGTGAACGTCCAGTTAAAAGAAAACTAGATACCTGCAAGAACTTTCGAAATATATCAAATTTTCTTATTTTTAATAGATATGTTAAGTTAGCAGTAACTAAAAATATATTTATTAAAACTAGAACTAACCCATCTAACACTTTTCAAGAAGTAATGGTTTCTTTTTTTAGCAATTAAAAATCTCGTTTTCCTGTTAAGAACATTGGAGTAAATTTTATGAGAAATCAAAATCATTTGTGGTCCACACTATCTTCTTCTGGGCTTCCGGGCTGGAATAACTGCCGATGTTCCGTACCCACTAGTATGGGACATCTTCAGGGCTCAACTACTGCTAGTGTCTGTCGCACTGAAGCTGTGGGACAGACAGTAGCAGAAATTGAGCCCTGAAGATATCCCATACGAGTGGGTACGAAACGTCGACAGTTATACCAGTGACGTGGTTCCAGCCCGAAATCCCAAAAGAAGATAGCATTTTAAGCGAACTTTTTCTAATTCCGTTCAGCAATTTTACGAACAGTAATCTTATCATTTTCTTGCAGCAAATATATTTTTTCTTGAATTTATAACATATTCTATTGATGTTTCGACTAATTTTAAATATTCGAGGCAATTTCTCACTTTTGTTGTGATAGAAGTCACAGACGAAATACAAATTGCATAAATATGACGCAAATAAACTAAATACCTAACAGCTTCGATAGACAGCTTAGAATATTGCACGCTTTTGGTTCGTAACTGATTAGGGTTCTAGGAAAATGTTTAATTTCCACATTCCATCACTTAATATTTTAATACTTTTCCTCTAATTTTTATTGGAATTTCAGAACTTTGGAAAGAATTTCTTAGAAACGAAGACCGTACTCCTCAGTAATTGACATAACTGTTTTGAATTTTTATGGGGAAACAGTCAGAGTTTAAATTGCATATGTGCAAAAAACGTGCTCAGAATTGATCACACTACCTATACTCATTCAAATCCCCTACTACTTCTTGAATGTACCGGAATTAACTATATTTGTTTTTCTAGTTGAAGTCAACGATAAATCAAGTTTACTATAAATCTCTTAATTTTGTCCATATTAATATCACTACTTTATAAAGTATTCAGAAATATACACATAGAATGCTAGCTTAAGGAGTTAAACAGAATTGCCAAATAGGTTCTCATATCCAGAATTCTCACTTTGTAAGTACATTTCGAAATTTCTGCTTTTAATTGGTGCAATCTTTTCAAGACGTTGCTCTTCGAAAGATATCTTAATTCCATGTGATAAAGAGGATTTGCGTGTATAGAATCCATGATTTCAAAATTTTTTTAAGGAAACGTAAATTTACCGCCTTAATGACACGTTTTATAACACAATCCATTTTAGAAGACAAATATTTTGATGTAAGAACTCTATGTAAAAAAATGTAACTATTTGGTGGAAAGTAACGCAAGTGGCAAAGATAGAAATTGAGCTTCTCGATAACAGATATCTTCAGTTATTATAATATAAAATTTTTCTAGGAAGGGGATACGACTTTAGTATTTAGGAATCACAATACAACTAAAATGATAAAAAATGAACTTTTCGAAAGTTTACAGTACTTTTCGATCAAATACCATACATATGTCAATCTTGAAAACACTATCTTATATTAGATTTTTTAAGGGTGCTACCAAGTTGTTCAATAAGTTTTCTCGATCGATAAGAGATGTCACTATTAGGTAGTTGTTCTATTTTTTTTAAATTGTACTACTTTTTTATGAACACGTTTTTTTGATTTTATATTTTCTCATTCGTATACGTATACGTACAGGTGTTCAAAATTGATGTGTCATAGTTTTTTTTTTGCAATAGAAAAAACTGAATATCGTACAGGAATGAAATTCATGGACGATTGTTAAAAGTATATAAGGACTCTTCATCTTCAATTAGCACAGTAAAAAGATGGATTGCTGAATTTAAACGTGATCGTACAAGTCTTGAAGACGATCTATGTGAAGAACGTCCAAAAAGTGCATCAACATAAAAAATGATGGCAAAAGCACAGGATATGGTTTTGGAAAATCGTCCATTAACCGAGAGAGATTTAGTAGAAGTCCTAGGCTAGTTTTGGGTTTCAGAAAGCTGCGTGTAAAATGTGTGCCGTATTTGTTAGCAATGGAATAAAAACACATTCGAATGTGACACTATTGATGAGACTTGGGTGTACCGCCATGATCCTCAATCAGAACAATAGTCTAAGGAGAGGTATGAACACGGTACTTTAGCTCCGAAGCGAGTTAGGGTCCAGAAATCGGCCAAGAAGGTATTAGCGTCGGTTTTTTGGGATGCAAAAGGAATTTTGTTCTTTGGACCAGCTGGATGTAAAAGTTCGTGAGAATCTGCTTTACAGAAGAAATAATTTCTCATCAATACAACGCACCTTCTCACACAACTGTTGCAAAAATCAGTAAATTAAAGTACGAATTGTGGCAACATCCACCCTATTCGCCAGATTTAGCTCCCTCTGACTTCTGACTGTTCTCACATTTAAAAAAATTCGTACGTGGAAAGCGATTTTCATCGAACGAAGAGGTAACAGCAGCCGTGGAAGCGTATTTCGATAGTCTTCCGAATTCTCACTTCAGGGATAGAATCCATAAACTAGAAGATCACTGGAACAAGTATATTGAAGTTCAAGAAAATTGTATTGAGTAATAAAATGTATTTCAAACCATAAAATCGTGTTTTCTTTATCGAGCGACAAAACTTATTGAACAACCTGGTATATAATCTATTCCACTGCGACCTTTCCAGCTCTATTGTAATCTTCATGTCTTGGTAAAGTATTTTCTATAAGTTTTTAACTGGACGTGGCAGATTCGAGAGCAGTTGCCCTATACAGATTTCCGCTTCAGAAAATTTTTATTTGTAGAAACAACATTTTTGTCAAGCTCTTGCATTGGCATGGTACTTGGGTCAAGGTTTCCTTTCCTACCTTACACAATCTACATGGGACTTCTTCTGTCGAGTTCATTTTATTTATATGTTCGTTGAGTTTCCAGTGCCCTATTATAGGCCCATTGTCATCATAGACATTTTATCCCCAAGTATGTGCCTTGCAAGTTTGGGGGACCGTTTTGTAAGGAACTAAAAAATTAGAATGTAATGAATAAACACAAGGGCATAATTATGATAATTTTACTTTTGAAAATATATGTTCTACATTCAAACTTACTTGTATTTGGATACGGTTAAAAATATGTAGATATAATCGTAGCTATAGATTTGAAGATTGTTTTTTTTGTAGAAATCTGTATATTCGTTGAAGATTTTATGTTATTATAAGTTATTGAATTACTATAATACTTTTATGGAATTTATAAATATGATAACAAATAACTTTGTTATTTAATTAAATTCCAAGACTCGTTATTTTTATTTACATTACCCAATATACAGAGTCGCGAATCTAGTGACTTAATACAAGAGATCCATGGTTTTACGAAATTGCTAGCGGCTTATTTTTTTTTTAATCGGCACAATAATCGAAATACATTATAAGTAAAGTAAATTAAATAAAGTAGAAGAAAAAACGGGAAGTTTCTGTTTTTTATTTTGAAGAAAACACCCGTTTTTCTTTTTAATACCGATTCAAGAACAACCAAATTTCGACTAATTGATTTTTCCATTTTCTTTTCTCTTCACCTGATCCAACCTATGGTCGTCCGAATGCAGTCTCACCAGCAGCCGGCGTAAACGGTGGTTATTATCAGACTGGAAGTTTGCCCGTCCAGCAAGCCCACTCAACGACACCCCACGAAGTGCCGCAACACACGGTTGCGCCGAACGCAGCGCCGCCAACGCCGCAGCCGCAAACTCCTACAGTTCCCGTAATACCACCTCACAGCCTCGTAAGTTCATATTTGGTATACGATTATAAAATATACAGTTATCTCATCCGGTTATTGAGACGCACACCTTCAATAGATCAAACTTCAGATAATAAACATTAGAAATGCTGTTGTTACAAGTTGAAAGGTTTTATCGTTTGAATTTAATCGTTTATTCATTGTCACGAGTTACGTAACGTATCTTGCAATACTAATTATTCATGTTGACAGAGACAAGGCATGATTTTAATGATGGTGTTTGTAATATAAGTAAATAATAATAGTTAAGAATAACTTAAGTTTTTTTTTTGTTATGAATACGCAAAAATTCTTTAAAAAATTGTCGACATAAGAAAATATACAGCACGATGCTAAAGAAAATACCATATTTTTTTAATGGAGTGAAGTACAAGAAAAGCCTACCAAATTCATGAATTTTTTACATTAAATACCAGGCTGTTTACATTTTTATTATATTTTTGTCTGTTTCTTAATGAAACAGATGTTCGTATTGTATAAATTAAGAAATCAATCAAGCATTAAAGTTGTTTATGACAATATATTAGCTTTTTATAGTTTTAATTTAATGGTTAGGGACTGTACCTAACCATTAAATTAAAACTATAAAAAGCTAATTTTCGTAGATGGTTTTATTATAAAATAATAAGTCGTACATTAAGAAATATTTAATGTAACTTTGTTTTTTACTTCTTGAGGGTAAGAATTATTTTAGACACAATTTTTCGGGAAGTTTAATCTCGCAAAATCTTTGCATAATTTAAGTTCAAATATTATTAGGAGTATCGGAAAGTTCTGCCCGTTCCGATTACAAGTTTCAGTAGTATGCGCATATTCATTTGAGCCATATTTGGCTCTCTCTTTTTGTCATTGAATGTATCAGGTTGTAACATATATTCTGTCCGATTCTCGCAGCAACTCGCATATATACGCATTACGACGAAACGTTGCGAAATCTCTGCAATATGAGTCATATTGGTTTATTCGCAATAAGTTAGTCAGTACTTCTGCAACGTTTGAAGAGTGTACATATTGTTCTCAATTTCTTTTTCGTCCATTAAAGATGGAAGTGACAAAAGAACATATTCGACATGTTATGCTTTACGAATACAAAAAAGGAAATAACGCGAGTGAGTCGGCTAGAAACATTCAAGGTGTCTATGGCAATGATGTTGTTAGTGAACGGATGTGTCGGAGATGGTTTGAAAAGTTTCGAAACGGTGACTTAAGTTTGAAGGATGACGAGCGTACCGGGCGGCCTTCTGGATTTGATAGGGAGGTCCTTCGAACTCGGGTTGAAAATAATCCATTTACAACAGTGCGAGAACTTGCACAAGAATTTGACGTAAGTCATATGACTATACATCGTCATTTGCAATCATTGGGAAAAGTGGTAAAGTTAGGAAAATGGGTACCGCATGAACTATCGCCAGCACAACTCCAACATCGTATTGATGTGTGCATTTCAATGCACTCTCGTCATCTCCGTGCTCCGTTTTTAAATCAAATTGTTACCGGAGATGAAAAGTGGGTGCAATACAAAAATATTAAGCGTCATCATCAATGGCTTAGTCCTGGTGAGAAGGCGGTGCAAACGCCTAAAGCTGGACTGCATCCAATGAAAACATTGCTCTGTGTTTGGTGGGATATTAAAGGTGTAATTCATTTTGAGATGCTGGGAATGAACGAAACCATCACTGCCGCACTTTACTGTCAGCAACTCGACCGTTTAATGGAAGTCCTGCGAAAAAAACGCCCAGCACTGGTCAATCGACGCGGTGTTCTGTTCCATCAAGATAATGCCCGCCCACATACGGCTCGCATCACTTCTCAGAAATTGGAAGAACTTGGCTGGGAAAAAATTTCACATCCACCGTACTCCCCAGACCTTGCTCCTACGGATTACCACTTATTTCGAAGCTTACAAAACCACCTTGATGGAAAAAGCTTCAATTCCCAAGAAGATGTTCAAACCGCAGTAACTTTATTTTTTGATTCAAATTCCGAAGAATTTTTCCGTAGAGGAATTCATATGTTACCTGAAAGATGGCTAACGGTAATGAATAATGAGGGAAAATACATTGACGATTGATAAAAAAAAACTTTGTACAAAAATTTAATAAACAAGTTTTACAAACTTTCGGACAGGATTTATGTTACAACCTGATATACATAGTGATCTAGCATATGAACTAAAACGAAGATGATTCATGTTAGTATCAAGTGAGACGCGATCGTGTACTCATGGCTACTGATAGGGTTTATTCCAACAAGGAAGAAATACTACATAATTGTGTAGAAATTTATTGAAAGTGTTTGGTGAACGTACAGTTTCTGATAGAACATGTAAAAGATGGTTCAAAAAATGTCAAATAGGTGATTTCGACCTTTCTGATAAGCCATACTCGGGCGACCATTCTTGGTCGACGACGATACTGTCAAGATTATGTTAGAGCAAACCCTTTTTTGACAACATCGGAGATTCCGGAAAAGCTTGATTCAGCTCAACAAACCATTTCCGGCCATATTCGGAAACTAGAATTGGTGTGGAAATATTCAAGATGGGTGACACATGAGTTAAGTGAGAAGAATTTGAATGATCGAGTCATTATATACACATCTCTGCATGCACGGAACAAAATCGAACTCGTCTTGAACCAGATGATAACTGGAGATAAAAAGTGGATTACATATGAAAAAATCGTAAGGAAAAGGGCATATTGTGCATCCGGAAAACCAGTCCCCTTCACATCTAAACCAAAGTTGAGTCTGAGTATGTTGAGGGACATTCGAGAGCCAATTCATTTTGAGTTGTTGAAACCGAACGAAAACCTATATTCGGAGAGGTATTGTCAGCAATTGGATAATTTAAGAAACACACTTCAGGAAAAGAGGCCGGTGATGTTCAATAGGAAAGACATACTGCTTCATGATAATGCCATGCCACATACTGCTTGGAGATTCGTCAAAAATTCCCAGAACTAGGCTGGAAAATTCTGTCACATCCACCATACTCTCTATCACTTGTTTCTTGTCCTTACAAAATTTTTTGCAGGGTAAAAAATTCAAAAACGAAAATATTGGACAAGCACTGGTTCAATTTTCCGCCTATAGGGATAAGGCATTTTTTAAAAATGGGATATACAAATTGCCATCGCGCTGACAGGAAGTCATAAATAACAGCTTTCAAGTAGACCTGATACTTTAAGGTATTAACACATTAATGACAGTGCTCTGACAAGCATATAGCCTGAATTCCAACATATTTTTTGAATTACTTATAAATAATTAAAAGGATTCAGAAAAGTGTATACAGTAGTGTGCGAAACAATACCAGTGCATTGAGTAAAGTTAAAAAGCAAATACAACACATTATAAACTCTATATGTGTAGTTATACTTACTTCATTATATAATATATAAACTATATGTTCATTGTATAGTAAAATAATAACTTTAGAAATAATTACACATAACATATATTTCTGATGTGAAAAAAATTTATAATATCTAAAGAAAAACGTAATAATACCATAGCTTTTTTAATAAATATTTTGTCGTATAACCCTTGTGATGACTGCTTCGCATTCTCGTGGCATGAATTCAACCAATACTTGACATCGCACATCTGGAATGGTGCGCCATGTTCTTTCGACTGTTTTCCTCAATTCTTGTCTCTGTGTGTGTCCTGTTGCATAAACAGCCCTTTTCACGCCTATTCACTGATTTTCTATAGGGCTAAGGTCTCATAACCAGTCCTTAACACTACGATATGCATGTACACCCAGCGGAAGGGCATATCTTCCTCGACGTAGGGTATCATGACTGTTTGAAGTCAATTTAGATAAACATGCCCATACCAAATAGAAGTTCTCCCATGTTTGACAATCTTTATACTGTAGTTTGGTTTGTATTCCGTTCGCATAGGTCTTCTAACATACTGCCTTAATCCTCTAGCTACAAATAATACAACCTTTCTCTCATCTGTCCACAAAATATTAAATGTTCTAAAGTTTGTTTTATTTGAGTCGAAATTGTTAAAGAGTGTGATATAACAAATCTTTTAATACAGCGATCATCTCTATTACATGCCTTTCTCTTTCTTCCTCTTCGTTCAGGTTTTGCTTCATATTTTATTGCGTTAGTAATCATTTTCGCTGAGCATGTTGGCGTATTTTTAATGAATTTGTAAGTTTTCCCTGTTCTTATTAATTTTTGAATTAATTCACGCTTTCCATATGTGCCGTGCCTTCACTCGACCCATGTTATTGCACAACACTAAATAAAATATACAACTAATTTAATACCATCCATAAGACTCAACCTTGTGCCCGATATGTTTATTTTTTTTACACAGCACTGCTATTATTTTCTACAGTAGCAAAATCTAATGTTCCAAGAAAACAAGTATTTCCTAGAATTTTAGAATAACCTTGGCAAAATATAGTTCTTTATGCCATTTCGTCATGTGTTATATAGATGTCTCTGGTCTCGAATGCAATTAAATAGATTTGATATTTTTATATGCATTGTTATTATTTCGCAAACTGCTGTATATAGTGCCATATACAGTAGTACGGCGTTTAACATATATAATATTTTATTAAAAATCAAAGAGCATATTTTTTGATTTTATTTTATTATTACAAGTTTTAACAATTATGATACTTCTAGTAAGGTTTTTCCGTGTGATATGCTTTATAACAATGTCCTAGATTGAGAATTAATAAACAAAATCTAGGAACATGTCGTGCGTTGTCTCCTTTTGTTCGCAGAACATACGCGGAATTATCTCCTTGGATATTTTTGTTTTCCAGTGCTAACAATTTGTTCTAAAATAAACTTCCGCATGCTCCCAAATGATCTTTCTGATGGATCACCATAAGGAGCTTGTTTGGTACATGTAGACTTTCCATTTTGTGCAATTCGAACTTCTTTTTCTGTTTCAGAATCGTCACTTGCCCAATTCTTCACCAATTGAAGTAAAAATCTTTATACTTTACTTTCTTGCTAGCGTTTAACTTTTTATATTCTACAAATAAATTAAGCGATGCACAGTTTACTATCCGCCTTCAACCACTTTACTGTTTTACGAAGTATTGAATAGTAGGTCAAACATTGACATACTTCCTAAAAGTTTTATATTTGTCGATACAAATAGTCTTTATTATTATAGTACCATTTCGACAAGTTTTATCAATTATGCCATCATGAACTAGCGAAGTCAGCGACTAGTCAGATATTCTTAAATGAAAGAAAGAGAATTTCACCATTTCCTCTAAAGTTCATTTGATATCTGTTCAACTTTAGTTCTGATCCTAACTCTGTATGAAGTCTCCTATTAATTATGACGGTTCCGCATACTTTTACTTTTCGCTTGAATAAATTTATAATTATCTTGGTAGATGTGGTACCCCAGATAGAGGTACGCTTCTACAACAGAAGTTATTTCCTCTAATTTTGTTGTCTTTCCTTCATACATTATTTTCGAAATATCGTGTAGTAGCTTCACATACCACTCAAAATAGAAGTTATATGTTCAAAATTTGAATCTTCTTTTCCATGGAATCATTGTTGCATGCAAATATATTTTTTAATTTGGCTTATATATATGAGATAATTTTTTTTCACAAAGTAATCAATATTGATCTTATCTTGAAGGGTCTATTTATAGAATTGGTTTGCAAAACATTATTATGAACATGAAGCAATTGAAATTTATCCAAATCTGTTCCGGCTCCTTACTTTTGAAGTAATCGGAGTTTCTAGGTATGAATCAGTCGATCAGTAATCTCTAACGAGTTCCTTTCTTATACGAGTCTTAAGAAAAACGAGAAGAAATTGTTTTCAATACATCTACCCACTTTAGTTTGTACAAAGAGTACTAGGGAAGTTTTGCAGTATAGTTTTGTTTATTTAATTTTTTCAAAGTAATTTTCTCTACACTCAATACACCTCTCCATTCTCCGAAACCAATCTTTAAACAAGTTCTGCCAAGTTTCACTAGGGAGTAAAGCACATTCGTTGTCCCAAGCCCGCAGAAGGTCCTCATCACTGGAAAACCGCCTCCCTTTTAGCTTCATTTTCACATGCGGAAACAGTGCAAAGTCGCAGGGAGCAAGATCTGGACTGTAGGGAGGGCGCTCGAGAAGTTTCAATCCTGTCATGGTCAAATATTCGATGCAGGCTTTGGCGCGGTGAGCTGGAGCATTATCGTGATGGAGGGACCAGGTGTCCATTCTTGACTTTGGCCGCAGGTTCTTCATAGACCCAATGACTTTAGGCAGGCGCTGTTCAGTATACCACTTAGCGGTGACTGTCTTCTGTGTGTCTAAAACGACGCGTTCCTCAATTCCACTCAATTTGAAAAATACAGCTATCATTTTCTTCTTTACGGGTGTGTCCTCATCATCAAAGACCAAACCTTTGTTTTGAGCTTTGGCCGGCACATCGTAAAAGTACAGCCCAGTCTCGTCACCTGTCACGATGTTGTTCACATACCGAAATTGTCCCTTATTAAACTTATTTAGCATCTCCCGACACCAAGCACACATCGTGTCATCTGCTCTTCAGTCAGTCGATGCGGCACCCAGAGAGAACAAAGTTTCTTCATGTGCAAATGATCATGCAGAATCGAACGAATTGCAGGTGCAATTAGACCTGAAATGCCCTCTTATCTGTTGGTAGGTCACTCGCCTGTCCTCGCCAAGCATTTTCCTCACAGTAGTAACGTTTTCCTCCGTAACTGACGTTCGTGGCCTTCCCAGCCTCTCAGCATCCTCTACAGTTAAATGTCCCCTTTGGAATTCTCTATACCACCTGAATGTCGTTGTGCGAGGTGGACAAACATCACCTAGTGCAAGAGTCATTTCTTCGAAGCACTGGTCTATGTTTAAACCACACACGAAGTTATAACGCAAAACTGTCCTTATCTCATTTCGTGACTACGATGCCATCGCAAGCACTTTACACTCTCACTGCTAATGAATAACTGAGCCCATTGACAGGCCCGGCGGCTACTATGCACTTATGAACATGTCTCAACATGCAGCAACAAGCAGCTTCCTACGATTCGTTTTTGTGTCATATTGCAAAACTTTCCTAGTACCCTTCGTAGTGAGTTTCTTCTATTTGAATTTATCATTCTGGTATAGTCAGATGGAAATTGCTTTATGCTAGGATTTCCTATAAAAGTTTCGAGAACAGGATTTGCCTTGCTTAGTTCATGAACTTGTTTCATAAAATATTCAAAGATTTTCATCATTACTAATGTTTGATTAATTCGGAATAATTATTCCTAGTAAAAACAACTTTATTGACACTTACTATCACTATAATATTTTCTCTTTCGACGTCACTTGGTATATCTGAGAACGCTTCTGCACAAATTTCTACGCTCTACTCAACAGACTGATTTTGCATTTATGTCTGGCTTCTCGATAGAGTATAAAAGGTTTGCAAAAAAATGTATAACATATTGATAACGATTTCTTATTGTTCAAGTATGTAATATCATGCATCCATTACCTTTCTTTACTATTTTATTTAGCAACAGTTTACATTTTTTAAAGGACACCGCATGAAGTATTTAAGACACGAATTAGCGTCTCCCGTCACCAATGTGTGCAAGCATATATATAAATTATGTCAATAGGGATCGTTATCTCACTCTCTTTCATATTTTCGGCTTCATGGCGCCCTTGAAATACAAGGTTTTAACCTTGTGATAAGTACAAGTCGGATTAAGTCACTAGCGAGGTTTTATTTCGTTATAATTTCTGTTTACTCATTTCTGAATCTAATTTACGACAAATTAAAGAATCAGAAATTTCTTGAAAATAATTCTAAGGAAATTAGTGAATTTAATATTGTTCTTCTGTTCCAACCATCAAGTAATTCATTTTTATATGACATCAAAAACCTATAATAGTAAAAATATGGAGTACAATGAGTATTTGATCCCTTTTTGTTTATTTGCCGTATGGATGAAGTTATAAAAGAAAGCTGAACACAAACGACTAAATATACAGTAGGATATCTGAACTTGCAACTTGTTAAATTAAGTCTATATGCTTGTTGACGATATAATACTTTTTGTATTTAGTGGAAAGAAACTAGAAATAAATATAAATATAATACCAAAATTTAAAAGACGGTGTATAATAAATAGATGAATTAATATCTTGAGATATATAAGAAAACAAAATAATAATAATTCATATCTTAATGTCTACCAACAGCTTAACACCAATTACAAGAAGCATTGGCAAGCCATGAGTTATTACGCCCGTCTTCTTGGTGCAACTTAAGATCTTTTGCTGCTAGTATTTATTTAAATGAGAAGGGGAACCACTTGGATAGTAGATCATCGGTTTCGATCCTGAGACAGCTGGCATGATAAGTGGCAACTTGCCACTAGACTTTCAACTAGTTACACAGGAAGCAGGATTAAAGTTGCGGCAAGGACATACAATGTGGTAGATAAAGAATTTTTAAATAAGAAATTACTGTCAAAACTAAATTGACACAGTATAAAACTATTTATACCTCAATGTCGATATATGGATCCGAAAACTAAGTTCTGAACACAAGCCGAAGGAAAGATGATGGGCTGCTGAGATAAGATGTATGCTGAAAGACTTGAAAGAATATATAGAAATTGAAACGAAGCATTAAGGTAAAATTACTGAAAAATAAAGTAAAAGAGAAGAAACTAAAATGGTCAAAATATGCAAATAAAAAAAAAAGATAAAGGTAGACAATCAAAGAGAATACCGAGCCAGGAAAATATGCAAAAATAGAAAATAGCGGCTCACAATTACTTAGTATAGCAGCATTTCCAAAATACTACGTAAGGAAAGACTTGGGACGGAGCCAGAAATATGGCGTGAGACAGAAAGAGGTGGCGTACTTTTTAGGAACATGAAAGTAAAGAAATAGAAACTTACATTGAGTATAAGAACAGAATTATGATAATTGCTTTGCTTTATTATTTCGAAGAAAATTTACTGAAATATTCTCATTTTAGTTTTGGTTAGAGTTAATTGAAAATTTCTGATTTAATTTTTTAGTCCTAAGTCAAACTGACACATAATCAAATATATGCGCGCTATGTTCTGAAGATTAATATCAAGAGCCCCCTGTAACATTTAAAAATATCGAACATTTACGAGTCAGATCTGCACAGTATGACACACAAAAACATAACCACGAAGAAATGGTACCATCTGGAATCGAATATACCAACGGTCAAAGTAATGGAACAAACAAATTTGAAGAAAATTTCGCAAAAATTATTAAAAACAGAATCAAATTAATAATCCAGATGAACTTAATTCACACAGAAAAAAACAATTATACAAACTTCCACTAAGTTAAAAAGAAATATAACAAAATCTTGACCGAAAAAACAATGGAAACGTAACAATTTTTTGGAAAACGTGAAATAATTGGGCAAAAATGAATACATGATTTCATCATAAAGACGGTTAAAATTAAAACGACGTCACAGCTTTTATAGGCATCAGGTTTACAATTGCTAAATTATCCTCCGTATACCTATGATGTCGATATTTCGCTACCTGATAAGTGCATGACATAAAGTTTGCTTTACTGTCCCCAAGGAAATGAGGACACATATTTGCACTGACTTTTTTTGTATTAGAACATGTATTGAAAATAAAGTGTGAAAGTGTTTATAAAAAATATAAAAATGTAGTAAACGATAAAACTTTTCCAGCGCCCTATGTATATATTAATTCAAATGCATTTCGGATGTTTTAAATTTTCATATCATATATTTTAGCTAAGGACTGTTATATAGGTAGCTGCAATTATGTTTAATATTTTTTTTATATTTCAGCCAATGAACACACCGGACCCCACGAACCACCATGCTACAAAACCAGAACCGTCGGAGGTCCATTAACATCATCAGGAACTAAAAAAATTATATATTTCATGTATATTTACATGGGCTGGACATCATCATTTAAAGTGCGAATGGCTTATATCTTCTATTCATTGCATTATATATAAATATGTTTCATTTTTTCTCCCCCGGTCTCCATTTTCCTTAGCCACCCTGCCTTCGTTTATTATTATTATTATTATTATTAATAATTAGTTCTTCTTGTGGTATACATATCGTGGATTAGATGAAGAAAATAGTAGATTTTTATTATTATTATAATAATTATTACTATTATTACATCACATTTTTAATTTCTCTCGTCTTTTTATTATTAATATTATAATTATTAATAATAATCATTATTACTTCCTCTTTTCCCTAGAATCACGTGTCTGGATTATTTCAACACAACAAAAAACGAAAATATGAAAAACTCGTTTCATTCTGAAATCTTTTCTAATTTTATAGGTACTTGTTAAGAAAATTTTTATTGATTAGTGTATTTCTTTCTAATAATTAAACATTTTGTAATTTTTATATTATATATATTATTATTATTGGTTGTATCTATTTTATTTTTTTTTGTGTGTACATAAGTATGTTAATTTTCCTCCCCAGTCCAGTCATTGTATTTTTTATATATAATAAATAAAACATATATATATATATATATTTAAAGATATATATAGGAAAGAATGTGATGAGCCCTGCTATAAATAAATGATAAATATAATATTTATATTTAGAAGAGAGAATCAAAATGATAACGCGAAGGTTTCAAAATGGAACAGTTTGATGAAGTTCGTTTTTTTTTCTTTTCATTCGTTTGTATAAAGTAAAAAGTAGCACTACTTAAATATTAAAGAAAAGTATATATATATTATGCAAGCAACAAAAATTAATTCTGTTGTATTTTGTATAAAAAGAAATTGAGAAAGAATTGGTGTACATGCTTTTTTTCTTGTATTTGTATTATGCTATATAGATTGACCGTCTTTGGACGGGGGAATTCCGTAAAAATTCGTACTATTTTTTTGAAACATATTTTTTTGTGAAGTTTTTGTCGTATGTATATATATTTTTAATTTTAACGATGTGTGCATATAATATGGGTCCAAAAAGAAAAAGGAGTCTCTATTACATCAATTTTTTATTAGTGATAGCATTATTATTTAATATACAGTGAAAAATATTTTCTTTTGAACAAAGTCACCCTTTTGAAGGATTTTTTTATACAATAAAATATCTTATTAATTAGTAAGATTCATACAAAACCATCGCTTTGCAACACATTGAACACTGTAATTAATAACAAAAAACAAAGTTAATTAGTTCATTATAGAATAAAATTTTTTGCTTTTTATATTGTCCATAATTTGTATGTCTTTTGCAATAAAATATTTTATTTAACCCGGACACCATTTTGAAGAAATCTACTAGAGAAAAGCATTACCATTTAATAATTATTTCTTTAGCTGTTGAAAACAGGGATGTTTTAAAAAATGACAAGAAGCTACCAAATTTAAAATTTTTAATGTGGCTTAAACATTGAGACCTCTGTAACTATATAATACACTTGTGTACGTACAATCATCAAAGTATGGATGATATTAGAATAATAAAGAATTATTTTGATATAAATTTAAGTTTCGAGAAATGCACTGCTTCTCTAAATGTCAAATGTTATTAAGATAAGGTAATTTATTAAGTAATTAATAATAAAATCTCTTAAACAAATCAACTTATAAAAGTTATAAAAAGGAGCCATTTTGAAAAAATCATCCTATTTCTATAAAAATTCACAAAAATATAGTACCACCTTTTTTTGACTAATTATCATAAACACAAAATAGATTTTGATATCAAAAATAGGAGTTTCTCGACCTCGTACAACTCCAGAATTACTTTGAAAAAGATTGTATAAATGCAATTAGATTACATACATTTGATAAAAAATTATTTTTTAACTTCTAAACATCAGATTTTGAGAGGATAATTTTTTTGTATGATTTTTATTAAGAATAGATGAAGGAGGATTTTGAGAAAAAATAATTTTTTTTTTTAAATTTAAATATCGAAATTTACCGGGATCACTTTTGTGAATTCTGAATTTTTACTAAACCCGCTCAAAGTTAAAGAATATTATCGTTACGAAAAGATGACTGATTTAGGAATTAAATGTCTGATCTAATAAATAACAAATTATCGAAATATCTCTGAAGTTCGTTAAATGTTGAATAACATTGCTAAATTCCTTAACTTTCCCATCTTTCTACTTGCTGTTTAAATAAGAAATCTATATAAAAGGAATAATTTTGAAATAAGTTATATAAATTGTCCATAGAGGCCGTGAATAATTTGACCTCTTGATTTCACCCGATAGTTTTGGTTTTATTTTTGTGGTTATCCACTACTACACCATTTTTACACCAAACGACAATTCAATAATAAAATCGAGAGAATATTCTTTTGAACCTATATTCTATGGAAATTATAACAGATATTTTGTGTTATAAGTTGAATTTTGAATATTTTTAAGTAACCTTCAACATGATTGTTTTTGAAACGTGTACAGATTATTTTTACAAAAAAAGAAATTGTAAGCATGGATGATTCGCAGTAATTGTACAATTCTAAATATAAAGTGATATAAATAATTTGGTATAAGTATCAGATATCCAAGACATATAACTAAAGTAGTGTTCGGTCAGAGAGAAGTACAAATATTAGTTGTGTATTTAAAGAAATTCAGTGTGTAAATATTGAAAAAATACAACAAGAAATGAAAATCAATAGACATCTAAACTTTTGCTATTAGTTGGTGCCTTCTTCACAGAAATAAATTCGAAAATATAAAACTAAATTATTCTAAAATAAATGCCACAAGTCCAAATACATTTTTATAATAATTCGGGGCTCTAATAAAGTTAATAAAATTATATTAATATTTACTTAAATAACGTTCAATTTTTCTTTTGTTACAATCCAGTATTTTTTGTGTGCCCCTCTCTATTACATTTTGAAACTAATTTAATCTATCATTTTATTTGTAAATAGTTCTCATAAAATGAGCATTTAGAAGAAAGCGGCGATAATAATTGTTATAACTTATTCGATTCCTCGATAATTTGTGTTTTTTGAAGAAATTGACCAAAATTATATTTGAGTAAACCCAAGTCTATATGAAATAGTAAAATATAATGCTTCGCGTATAAAAGCAGGTAAAGAAGGCGAAAGAACAGTAACAAAGCCTCAAATTATATCAAATAATACGTATGTTTTATTTTAGAATATATCATCCAAGAAGTTATCCATAAATATCAGAAGTTTATATTTTGAAATTAAGGCATTTTATTGTTTTAATTAATAATATCTAATGTCCCTAGTTTTGGCTTACAAACCTGTCGCATTAAAGATGTTAGAAACCTACGGAAAATTGAAAATATTATCTCGATCACAAATCAATATTTGAAATTATTTCGATATTAACACAATAATTTCTAAAAGAAAATTCTTTTACAAGCGGAACATTAAATACGTGTTTGCTCTTGCGAGTTCCCCCGTTCATTTTTCTGTTTCTTTTTTGTTTTTCTAGTATTAGGTTTAAGCTTCTCCAGAGGTCGAATTTAGCACGACAACAAATTTATTAAATCGTTTTTTAAGTTGCGTTTTTATATATTTTCGAGTCCTATAGGTATTTTATGATATTATTGCTAATTTCGTATTTCACATCTGAGTTGTGCTAAATTTGTTTCTTTGTATACCCTCCTCTTTTTTTTTTAATTAAACTTTTAATTCTTAGAATTTTTATTAATGAATTTATTAAGTGCATTAAAAATACACACACATACACACTGACGTCATCATTTATTTTTATTATTATATACTTGCGGTATTTTTTATATAAACATGTGTCCGCCATTTTTGTGAATATAATATAAATTTATTATAATTATATTAAATTAAAAAAAAAGAATGTTTTATATAATGAGATTTTTCCAAATAGTGACCGTTCTTTTTTTTAAGGATTTATGTAATATGAATTTATTATGTTTAAATAAGTGATGATAATAATGCGTTATATTAAATGTAAAAAAGATGATAAATGCGTTAAGAAAATGAAATAAATTTGTTTATTTAGAAAATGCTGCTAAATATGCCGAGTGTTGTTCGTATGAAAGAGAGTGTGCTTGTCGAGAGACTAAAAATGATTTGCAAAAATAGCCCGAATTTAAAAGAAAACATGTTTTACGGGAGAAAAAAAGTAAAGCAAAATGGTTTTTAGATTTTAATTAATAAACAAAAGACGAAAAAAGTAACAAATGAACATTAACTATTATACATATTATATATAAATTTAATTATATGATATATATACATATGAGGAAGAAAACTTTGATTTTATTACTATTTACTATATTCACACCACTAGCAAAGTGTATATTATTGCCAACCGCTGCTGAAACATCAACATCATATTCTGGTCGATCATCAAAATAATATTGGCTTGTGTTTTTTTTTTCTTTACGTTAAATTGAAGAGTGAATAAAATAATTTAATGTTTTAATTACAAAAGTTAACAGAACAAGAGAAGAAGAAGACTTTATAAGAAACAAAGTGATAAGTGAAGTGCGTGAATTTTTTTTAATTGGATGAAGTAGAATTTCCTCTTTATTCCTTCTTTTTCTCTTTTTTGCTATTTAGTAGTGATATTACATATATATTAATTGATTGTGACTAATTTCAAGTGATCATGATGAAATATTGAGGTTATGTTAATGTAATGTTTTTCTCTCAACTAATAAAAGAGTAAAAAGATAAATCGCCATATGCATTTTTGAATTTTCAAAAAAACAGCCGTAAATATATTGAATCACTTTAAATGAAATGAAATCAAAAAAGATATAAAACATTCCATCCACAAATTTGAAGAAACGAAAATTCTTAAATCGTATTTGTTTTATCTTCTATTGAAAGAAAATATTTATGTATGTATATAATATATAAAAGAATATGTATCAAGAAACGTCGTGTGGTGTGCTATTTTGCTAAATATATTTTTGTAACAAATATAAGAATGAAAAATTAATAAAATGTAGAAGATAGTTCACCTCCTCCCGTTAAAGTATAAAATATTCGATCATAAATATTTGCAGATTTTACGAAGCTAGATTCGTTGTGTACTCTCAAAAATGCATATTGCGATTTGTATTTTTTAATGAAAAGAACCACCAATAGAAAACAGCATGTCAAAGATGAAAAATATAAAAAATAATACAAAGAAAAAACAAAACTGTAGGGCTATTGGACTTCCACAAAATTTTGAAATAAATATATTAAAAATTGCGATCGTCTTTAACTTATTTCCATTTTTTTTTTCCCTATGAAAAACCAACTTCTATGATAAAAGTGTATATAGAACAAGAAAAAATAGAGGTAGCAAGTGACAAAACAATTTTTAAATGAAATGTTTACGAAAATGTAATTTTTCTTTTTTCTCGTTTGGAGGTTGTTCAACAAGGCTGTTTTACTTCTTATGTACTCCCAAAATATTACCTACTGTACCTAATCTGGTATTCCTATACTAATTTGTAGATTCAAGAAGCGTCATTATATACGAGAATGATTTGACAGGAAGTGTAAATCAAAATAAAGCATTAGATTTTTTAACAACTTCAATGCACTAGACCCACTTACAAACTATTTTTGTAATGATCTTTACAGATATCTTTCAAACTGCACCTTTGCTGCAATAAGTTCTGCGGGACTGGCTCTAACAAGTAGGATAACTCGTAATCTAAGTTGTTCTAATTTTTCGTAAACAAGTAACTGGTATGAGATATGTTGTCATGGTGAAAGATAATATTTTTTGTGGGTCATTCCATGTAATTAATACCAGAAATAGTTTTTCTTCAATTAATCTAGCGACATAATAGGATCCGTTAACAGTTTGGCTATTTGCAACGTAGTTTATGAATATTATTCCTTTCGAATCCAAAAAAATCGTAGCCATTACCGTACTCGCCGATGGAATTCTATTTGTCTTTGGCGAAGGGTTTCTATGATCTAAATTTTTTTTTGATTTGAAAACAATGGCAAAGACAGATTTCGTCGATAGTAACAAATCGCAAAAAATCAACTTGATTCTCATAAGCTTTTCGTGTAGAATGCGATGTACGCATTCGTTCAATATGCTGCCTCATTGATGTCAATTCTTCAGTTCAAAACAATATCATTAATTTAATTGATACTTTCCGAAGCTGACAATTATGATTTCGAATGAGCATTGTCAGCGAAAGTTTATTGCATATTAGTCAAAATTTCAGTTGTGATTAGTCCTTTGTTGAGTCCCATTTCCCACCAAATCAACTTCATAGTTTAAGGTACAGATAAATAAATAATTTTTGTCGAGAGATTCCTGATCTTACCGGTTATTGGTAACAGAATTGTATAGTCTAGTATAAACGAGGTAATTAAAATAGCTCGACTTTTTTAATTTACAAGCGTGTATTGAATTGTACAATGAAATTAAAGTTACATACATGCGCTTATAATTACACACCTCTAACTCAACGCAACACTTTGAATGACATATCCAATTTGAATAGAAAAAATTCGTAAGGGGCGTAGTCGAAACTTTACGGAGAGGGGAGAGCACAAGAATGCTTTTCGTAGCCATAAACCCCAAGTAACCTTCCGGTCTCGACTAATATTCAGTAAACGCGTCACCCTCGCTCTCAAAACCGATATAAATTCCCAATACTTCAAATAAATAAAGCAACGACTATCGTCTTACTTTGCTCTGCATTTAAAGAGACCCACTCGTAAAAAGTACGACACAATCCTTAAAGTCAAACTATTATATTAATTACATGTATTTTAAAAAATTCTAAGACTAAAT
The DNA here is from genome assembly GCA_031893035.1 of Dermolepida albohirtum. Classification (NCBI taxonomy): domain Eukaryota; kingdom Metazoa; phylum Arthropoda; class Insecta; order Coleoptera; family Scarabaeidae; genus Dermolepida; species Dermolepida albohirtum. Next base: position 875,681 of record JAVIWB010001220.1, read on the forward strand.
AGAAATTCGAATAAATATTTGCATATGTGGTACGTAAACTTCCGCGGTCGTGGTCCATACTATCTTCTGGGCTTCCGGGTTGGAGCCGCGTCAGTGGTACAACTGGTAGTTGTACCAGTGACGCTGCTCCAGCCCTGAAGAAGATTCGCATATAGTTTTAAAAGCCAAGTATCCATATTCTAAAGAAAATAATATAAATTAAACAAGAATTCTTGTCTCTCTCTCTCTCGTACAATAACTCGACTTGTATCAGTATCAATAATTTTGTATAAAAATAATCAGATGGCACCACATTCACTTTTCTTTTTTATATTTATTTTCTGAATCGTTAAAAACGCAACTTATAATTTCATAATATTACGATGAAATCAAAGCAATTGATTGTTAGCGTATATTCTTAAAACTTAGTACAATCATAATGCAAAAAAAGTAGAAATTAATAAATAGTAATAAGTGGGTCATTTCTGAGAGAATCTTTAAAATTTTCCAGTGTCGTAAAAAGATATCCTAGGTTTGAAATTAAAAAGAAAACCCTAAAAGTTTCTGAAGTAGTTTATTAGATAACAGACTGCCTATTCTGTTATCTAGTGAAAATTTATTAAAAATTACATCACTATCTATGATTTGGTAACAAATGGCAGCTAATGGTGTAAATCTGATATAATTATTTGCTCTACCATATTTTTATAATGTAGTAAAATACATCCTATTGCTAGAGAAAAGGATTAATAAATTAATAATATAAAACCACCTTGCGCCATCTCTGATACACAGTCTGCACTTTTTTCTATGTTTTCAAAAGTAATCATTAGGATTGAGACTATTAAAAGAACAATTTCCAATTACCTCAATTTCAGTTTTAAAAATTACTATTACACTATATTTTTATAATGCAGTAAAATACATACAAAAGTTGAAATCATAGTTTTTACATTATTACTCTTTTTTTAAAAATATAATGTAATTTACAGCATTATAAAAATATCGTATAACAAGTATTTATTGAAACTAAAATTCAGACAAAATGTTTATTTTTTATAATGTATTATGTCTACTAACATCAACATAATTATAGCCAACGAATATTCTGTCTGCCTTCATCTCTTATCATGTTTTCTGCATTACAATATTAATTAAACAGACATTGTGGTATTGGATGTGCAAATTGTTTTTGAACACTATAATATTGTCCAAAACGAGCTTCTTAAGACTTGATTGTATAAAAAAAATAGCATCATGAACATATGCAATTATTATAAACTCTTGACATAAAAGCTAAAGTTCGACAGCAATTTTTTGGTCATAGTTTTGCCATCATTGACAGTCACCAATACTCTTTCTGCACTCATCACACTTCGAATCTATAAAATTGATATATTTGTATACACAAACTATTTTTAAAGGAAGTATCAATATGCCATTGAAGACACACATCAAATAGAAAAATGCATTTCTCTCCCTTTTAAATTTTCGTTGTAGTTATTTTTAATACATGTTATATTTTGCGAGTAACACTGTCATAGATTTATACCTGTGTCGAGTTTCGTGCTTGAAAAAGTGCATTTGCGGCACGCATTAATTTTCTTATTTATTCAAAAGAAAAAAATCATCATTTGTTGGTAGCAAAAAATCACGATTATCACCTGGCGAAGCCGACCCATCGACACCAAGGCCAAATCGTTCTGGTCGTAAGACAATGCTCTATGTTTGCTGGGATCAGAGTGGCGTGATGTATTACTAACTGTCGAAACCTAGGGAAATAGTTAATAGTGATCGCTACCGACAACAAATTATCAATTTGAACCATGCATTGATAGAAAAATGTCCAGAATAGGCCCGAAGAAACGGTAAAGTGATTTTACAGCACGATAACGCGGCGTCTCATTCAGCAAAATCGGTCAAGGAAGCGTTAAAAGCGTTACTCTCCAGATCTTGCCCCGACCTACTATCACATTTTCGCATCAATGGGATACGCGTTTGCAGAGCAGCATTTGTTTCAAAGAAGTTAGAAGACGGCTTGATGAATGGTTTTGCCAATGGACAAACAGTTTTTTTGGGATGGCATCGATAGATTGCTTGAAAGATGGACAAGATGTGTAGAATTATATGACCAATACTTTGAATAAATAAATTTTCCCACTTTCTTGAAAGTTATGTAATGACTTTCCTCGACACCTGGTATGTGAAACATAAAAAAATAAATTAATTAATTTACATAAGATACTTTTTTAAATCTAATGATTTAAAATATTTAAATGTTTTTTTAGAAAAAAATATGGCGCCATCTGTGATAGAGTATCTCAACTCTTTCCTAAGTCGTGCTGCTTTAGGTTTGCAACTGAGATTGGCGATTATTAAAGGAAAAGAAAAAAGGAAATAGAAAATTATTTTGAATAAATACTAAAATTTATATTTGAAAATTATAAGTAATTGGCAAAACCAATATTTAATATCTACGAATTATTTTTAAATATATTAAACATATCATAATACGAAGAAAGAATATTAATGTGTTGGAAAGCATTTGCCACCCTCTTTGAAGTTTCCTGAGTATTTTCGGTGGGAGCATCCATTGATTTGAAACTACTAAAGTTTATTCTTTTACTATTAGATAGCGCCAAAAGAACGAAAATTATTGTAAAAATGTTAAAAATTGGATTTATTGTTTTATATTGTAAAGAAAATAATATAAATGTATAATTTAAAAGTATATTGCACCATTTCTAATCTGTTTTTAAGAATTTCTGGATTTCTACAGATTTTTATATTATATTAAACAAAAATTATTTTCTCATTAATATTTATGTCTTTTTTCTATTAAAAAATTGAAATGTATCTATAAGATGTAACTATTGCTATGAAATTGTGGAACGGGACGCGTCGCTACAATAAAATTTCACATCAAAATACCGTAAGTGGAATACAAACACATTTATAGTCTTCAGTTAGAGGCAAACTTTAATTTTACAATTTAATGAACATAAATATTAAACAAAATATAGTTTATATACGACACCATTTGAACAATTCTCATCAATTATTCACAAATATCAAAATAATACAATTCGTAATGACAACAGCAAGGTAATATTTAAATGAAACTGAAAAACTGTTATTGTTTGAATTAAGTTCACAGACAACCTTTCAATGTGACATTACATTGAACAATTTTTAGTACGAAAATGCGGGTAAATATGATATGAATAAGTAATATATTTTCATATTTTAGGAAAATATTATTTTTAATAATACGTAATTAGGTATTGTTAAATTTGAATTAATTTGAGAATAAGAATTTTAATTTGATTAACTTCTAATAAACTCCAAATTCAATTTTTGTTTAAATGGTATCTACGAAGCAAGGTGAAACAAAACCATTATTCTATCTCCTTTTTAACAATCGAAAAGCATAATGGGCGTTCAGGCAGAAGCATTAATCTAAACATAGTATTAGTTCTCCACATGCGATTTGGACATTTTAACTTTTAAGGCTAAATTAGAACCGATTTTAAAACATGCATTTGGTCGACTAGATTGCTCTTCGATCCGTAAGAGTGTACAGTGCTTTTTACTAATTTTTATGTTATTTGATTGTATATTGATCGTTCTATTCTTTGTGGTAGATAGACTGGCTCAAGAGTAATGATATACGACAACAAATGATTATTTTTATTTATTTAACTTTTTTTTTAAATAGTTCTGGCATATGTCACGTATGTTGGTGGTTTGGCTATCTAACGTGAGTTGGACGACATTACATGGTTTGGTCGATCAGCTTTGCTGTTCGATCCATAGAGGAGGAGGGTGCGTCAGTGCCTTTCACTGATTTTTATGTCATTTGATTGTATATTGATCGTTCCATTCGTCCTTGTCGATAAAGTCAGACCGGCTGGAAAGTGGTGGCATTCCACGAAACACGTCTGCATCGACAACAAATGATCAAATTCATTCAAATGTAGATTTAGCCATATAATTTGTAGTCAATATGTGTCAATTTATGAATTTTAATCTACTAAATCAATCAAAATAGCTATATACGCGGGCTGCTTTGATAAATTTTAATTACAAAAAACAAGGGGATTTCTAACGAAAATAATTTTATTCTATTTGAAAATAATCCCATTTAGCTAAAATACATTGGGTGTATAAGCATACACGTGGTCAAATGAATTTCTATGAGTTCATGAGAAATCTGAATATCAAGCTTGCCGTTGTATCCTAGCGTTTTCGCATGATCGAGAACGTTTGATTGATGAATGTAGAAAAATGTAAAACAAACGATTGCAGAAATGTTAAAACATTCCTGCAGTCGTTTTTGTCGTCTACCGTATATTTTCTTGATGTTTGTGTACCATTTTAAGCACACACAATTTTACTTTTGGAATTTGTTATTATTGAAAACAAATCTTATGTCGATTTTCATGAGAAACAAACTGAGTTTCTGCTTGCACAATGTGAGATATTATGCTAGTTCTACTACATATTTACTATACCTTGTCTCTGAATAAGGAGTGATTCAAATATTGCGCCAAAATAGTACATATTTTTAAGATTTCATTGGTTCTTGAACAGGCAAGTTTAATATGAATAAATAAATGCCAGATATCCGCCATTTTTCATAACCTGTAAACGTTTAATTACATTTTTGGATTGTTTTATTATATTATATTTTTCTGTACTATTTAATAAAATCTGTACTTTTAAGTACATAACACATGGATCAATAAGTCCCGAGACTAACCCATAGATGGCGCTCGTAGTAAACCAGTAACCACGTCTTTCTAGAGTACTAACCTTTGCTTGAAACGTGTCAAAATTTTAAGTCGATCGGACCAGAAACAGCTGAGTTATCGAGGTTGGAGTAAGTCGTTTTGTAGTTTGTTTAAACAATGGAAAAAACCGAGTTTCGTGTTCTGATAAAACATTGTTTTTTAATGGGTAAAAACACCACGCAAGCAAAACAATGGATTGAAAAATGTTACCCGGACTCTTGTCCATCAAACGCAACGATTTGTCGGTGGTTTGCCGAGTTTAAACGTGGTCGTACCGACACAAATGACGCGGAACGCTCGGGTAGACCTGTGGAAGCCGTTACACCGGAAAATGTGAGTGAAGTGACAAAAATTATAATGAAAGATCGTAAAGTGAAGCTCCGTGAGATTGCTGAGATGACACAGATATCATATGGAAGTGTATTTAGTATCCTTCATGAAAAATTGAGCATGGAAAAGGTTTTTTCCAAGTGGGTGCCGCGATTGCTTTCGATGGAACAAAAACAGCAACGAGTCGATGATTCAGAAAGCTGTTTATCGCTATTTACTCGCAACAAAAAAGATTTCTTGCGTCGTTACGTGACCATGGACGAAACATGGATACATCACTACACTCCAGAGTCGAAGCGGCAGTCATCTGAGTGGCGCACAGCTGGCGAAAGCCGTCCGAAACGTCCGAAAACGCAGCAGTCAGCTGGCAAAGTCCTGGCGTCAGTTTTTTGGGATACACACGGCGTGATTTTCATTGACTACCTCGAAAAAGGTAAATCGATCAACAGTGATTATTATATTGACTTACTGGTGCGTTTGAAGGAGGAAATCGCAAAAAAACGACCGCACATGCAGAGAAAAAAATCCTTTTTCACCAAGACAATGCACCCTGCCACAAGTCGATGAAAACAATGGCAAAATTGAACGAATTGGGTTTTGATCTGCTTCCCCACCCCCCATATTCGCCAGATTTAGCCCCCAGTGACTATTGACTCTTTGCTGATCTTAAAAAAATGCTCCAGGGAAAAAGATTAGGCTCAAATGAGGAGGTCATCGCTGAAACTGAAGCTTATTTTGAAGCGAAAGATAAATTTTTTTATAAACATGGTATTGAAAAATTGGAAAAGTGTTGGAACCATTGTATCACCCTAAAAAGTGATTATGTTGATGAATAAAAAAAAATTTTGCAAAAAAAATGTTGTTTTCATTGTTAGTCTCGGGACTTATTGATCCATGTGTTATGTAAATAAAATGAGTGATCACCTAGGTTCTAGCATTTATTTTTATATAGTAAGGAGAAAGATTAATATTGTTGACAAACAACTACATTCACAACTGTTAATGTTTCATTTTTATGATAAGTTACATTTTTAAGCTACGTATTCCGCGTTTTAACGGGATGTTTGAATCACTCCTTATTCTGAGACAAGGTATAGCGACATTTTTGGGAAGTTTAGTCAAAAAGGTGTGTGGCTATAATAAGCAATAAAAAAGTGTAACGGAAAGTAAATCTGGAAAATCAGAGTTAGAAATTTAGCTTTGAAGATTTTATTCGTAGTCTGAAAAGAAACTATTAAATTACATATGAGGGATCTAACTACAAGATCTAACAAAATTTATCTTTTTAAATAGATGTTTTTACGATTATTTTTTGCTAAAAGATTGATAAAATTTTTACAGTAAATGTGTTAAATTTATTTTAAAGATATTAATGCTAGAAATGTCTCCAATATATTCTTAAACTAGGTTGGTACATATGAAATGTAAAATTTACTTAATCAAAATAATTTCCATCTAATTATTGTAAAACGACTGCCAACTAGAAAGTTTTTAGTGACTACGATGATCGTTTCACCCGATTTCAAAGTTCATTAGGTTGTTTGGCTTCGTCAGCTGTTCTACGTATCTGGTGAATTTTACTAGCACATCTGGTGGGTGTTACTATCGAAACGATCATTCAAAGTAGTAAGATAGTGCTTTAACTTCTATCTGAGATATGGATGTATAGTTTTCTCTCACTACTTTGTATTAATTTCCATATACGAAAGTATACATTTCATTTAAAAGAAATCGCGAAGCCTTTGTATGTATGTAAGTTTCGCTGTAGTTAATAGAAACAATATTAACATATCTACAAGTATACAGGTGCCTAATCTTGTCTCGTTGACACACCATCTATTCTAGCAATAACTATTATATTAATGCTATTGTTAAAGTAGATACTAAGGGTAAGTGTTTATTTAAATTTATTACCTGCTAAATCCCTTGCACTTCTTCGAAGCACTAACCACCGAGTAAGCGTTCGCAGTGCCAATACTACTTCTAACCTTGAATATTTTTAGATGACTAAATTAAGTACACATTAATATTTCTTTATTGAGAATCTCGTACAAAATAGAATTCGTCGAATAAAACTAAATGGGGTAATCTTAATACAAGAATCTATATATGTACATATACATTAAAATTCGGCTATTTCGCTTGGCCTATACGCTTGCGCTAAGTCATCGCTTTTCGTTAACTTATTGTACATGCCACGAGATCCTATAGGATTTCCACCTATTTCAGTTTGTATTTGAACCAAGGTCTTTCCCTTACTTTCGACTACAAAAATACTAACTAAAATGCACGAGCACAATGACAATATAGATAATAGTATAAAAGTGCCCGATCCATACATGTAATTATAAAGTCTAAACAAGATTTTGGTCAGAAAAAAAATCGCCAGCCATTGGCTAAATTTGACTATTAACTTGGCACGGGGGAATACTTGATTTGGCATGTAATCCATAAGCATGATATCCGGGCAACAGCTCAGTCCCACTTCGAAACATATCACCAATATATTCACCATCACTTGATATATCCAGTTGTTTCTATGAAAAACGACGACGTACTGTTTCTCCACTATAAAAAGGTATGCTGCTATCAAAGTCAAAATTACGGTAACCGTACTGCAGCTGATGATTAATGGTTTCCTGATGCCTATCGAAAATCTGAAATGAATCCAGGCACTCACAAAATGACTAACGAACATGTTCAGACCCAAGATAACGGCGTCATAGTTGCGAGATATAAAATCATCTTCATCCGAAATTTGAAAGTCACCTATGTTCCTTATTTTTACTTTAGTAAGCGCTTTCACAAGAGCAGGATTGTAGTACACGAATATATAGTAACAAGAGAAGACTTGAGCTAGGTTCACTAATACAATTAATAAGATGGATTTTATCTGAAAGTGAAAGTTTTTTAATTAATAAGTATGTTGAAAATACACTAAATCGTATGGCTAAATATATATATATATATATATATATATATATATATATATATATATATATAGGGAATGCTATTACGTCTTAATGCAGAAGTAAAGTCTGCAATCAAATGCAAAAGAAAAGCATTGCAGCATTGTATTTGAAAAAAACAGTCTTGGTGGTTTAAAATTACACCTACATACTTGAAACTACTTTATGGTCACCTGTATAGTTTTTGTTAAAATAAAAGCATCAGAGTAAAGCTTGAAAAGTTTTCTACTTATGCTACAAATATCATCATTTCCGGTGCTAAAACAGTTACAGAAAATAATGACAATGATGTAAAACAAAATATTTTTAAAAAAACTCGAATATCTCAAACTTGTTGAATTTAGGTGTAGGGAAAACTTAATAAAATCCTCGTAGGTTATCTTGCAGAATTCAAATATGCAATAAAAGGTACATCTCTCCATTTTAAAATAGAAGAGTTGATTCCTTCGATTAGAACATGTGCATGCGTAACACAAGATTTATAGAAAAATAAATAATAGTTTTTCCAATAGCAAATTTGATAGTAATTAGATGCGTCTGTTATTCTTTGCAATTGGCTCTTTTCTAAATTGCTAAAGACCACTTGCCGAGAAGTCTAAAATTTTTGATTAAAGAGAATTTTAATTAGTTTTACCATTACACACACAGACAAAAATCGCATAAACAATTATATAGTTTGATGAAAGAGAGAGACGATCCCTTAAAAATTACAAATATTACATGTTCCATCTATATCTGTGTCAAAAATATATCACCAACAGTTGGAACAAGTTTTGTATCAAATGTTTAATGATATAGTAACAATACATACAGTACTGTGCAAAAGAAAGAAGCACCTAACAATATTTTCCAAAATTTATTTACTAAAACGTTTTTCCTTAATTTAATTTATAATACTTAATACGTCTTTCCAAGAACGATTCACTTATTGGTAGAAATATAATCACTGGAAATTTCCAAGTTTATATCATACTTCCGCGTAGAGGTGAGATCGACCGCCTGAAGAAGATTAAAGTAATAAATTTTATTGCACCACAATGCTCTGCAATAAAATTTCAAGGGAGTGTTATTTACCTACAAAATTTTGTTTTTTATTCAGTGGGAGAAACGATACAGAGCAGTTCCACAATAGAATTTATTTAGATTCTTAAAAAACATGCTTATGAGTGGAATTTTTATTTTAAGCAAAAATTGTGAGCTGTAAATTGTTATAGTCGATAGAAAACATTTAAAAAAATTTCAACTTGTGTAAGATTATTATTTATCATTTTATAATAGTTTCTTGTGAAATTCAAGAAGGTGCTTCTTTCTTTTGCGCAGTACCGTATGTGTTTTTAAGTCAATTTTAGGTGAACTTCAAGGAGTAAATAAAATTTTTGAAGTTTGTTAAAAGTTTTGAAATCTATTTAATATCAATTTTTAGAATATTTTAAATATACTCCAAGTGTAATACGTTCTATTCAAATACAGTAGAAAAATATATGTAACTTTAATAACATGGGAAACATACGCTAGCATTTTGGTTTGAAGCGAACAAATACAAGTTTCAGTTTGTCAATATTAAGAAAAATGTATTGCTTATTATTTATGTATTCTTTTCATTAGGCGTTTAAAAAAATTGAATTTTTACTTTAGATATCCCTCTCCCTTCCCAACCTCTATCCACCGTCAATAAAATTTTGGTAGATTACAGTGTAACTTTTAATGGAAAGTGATTCTATTCTATGGGCAACACTGATTGCCGCCGTACAAATTTCAGTTAGTACCATCAACCGTAATTGTTAAAATTACAGTAGCAATGAAATAAAGCAAAGTGTATTTCATTCTGAACATTTACAATCAAAATGAAAAATTAAAGCTGCCCCTATTAATTTTTCGAAAACTACAAAGTAGGAAAGTTTTGCAATATGACGCAACAATGAATTGTAGGAAGCTGCTTGTTGCTTCATGTTGAGACATGTTCATATTTGCATAGTAGTCGTCGCGCCATGTCAACGGGCTCAGTTATTCATGAGCAGTGAGAGTGTAAAGTGCTTACGATGGCATCGTGGTCGCGAAATGAGATAACGGCAGTTTTGCGTTATGATTTCGTGTGTGGTTTAAACATAGACCAATGCTTCGAAGAAATGACTATTGCACTATTTGATGTTTGTCCACATCGCACAACGATATTCACTTGGTATAGAGAATTCCAAAGGGGAAATTTAACTGTGGAGGATGCTGAGAGGCCGGGAAGGCCACGAACGTCAATTACGGAGGAAAACGTTACTACTGTGAGGAGAATGCTTGGCGAGGACAGGCGAGTGACCTGCTAACTGATAGAGGGTACTTCAGGCCTAAATGAACCAGCAATTCGATCGATTCTGGATAATCATTTGCACGTGAAGAAACTTTGTTCTCTCTGGGTGCCGCATCGACTGACTGAACTGATACCAGGAGATGCTAAAAAAGTTTAATAGGGAACAATCTCGTTATGTGAACAACATCGTGACATGTGACGAGACTTGGCTGTACTATTACGATGTGCCGACCAAAGCTCAAAACAAAGATTGGGTCTTTGAAAATCCCGATTAGTAAAGAAGAAACTGATAGCTGTATTTTTCAAATCTAGTGGAATTGTGGAACGCGTCGTTTTGGACACACAGAAAACAGTCACAGCTAAGTGGTACACTGAACGGTGCCTGCCTAAAGTCATTGGATCTATGAATAGCCTGCGGCCAAAGTCAAGAATGGACACCTGGTTCCTCCAGCTCACCGCGCCAAAGCCTGCAGCGAATATTTGACCACTCTCCCTACAGTCCAGATATTGTTCCTTGCGACTTTGCACTGTTTCCGCATGTGAAGTGAAAATGAAGCTAAAAGGGAGTCGGTTTTCCAGTGATGAGCACCTTCTGCGGGCTTAGGACAACGAATATGCTTTACTCCCTAGTAAAATTTGGCAGAACTGGTTTAAAGATTGATTTCGGAGGATGGAGAGGTGTATTGAGTGTGGAGGAAATTATTTTGAAAAAATTAAATAAACAAAGCTGTATTGCAAAACTATCCTAGTACCCTTTGTATAGTATCGTAATGAAAATAGAATAGGATATTACCACGACTTTGGAATAAAGCATATATCTGTAAGCGGCCGGATCGACTTTTCTAATATCTGAATCCTTTTTAATATTCCTCATGTCTACATATATATTCGACTTGCCTCGATACCACTGTAAACTTTTTTCCGCCTTCTTCAGATTTTTATCGTACATATAGACGGGACTTCCGGGACAAAGTATCAACATGACGAGGTGAGTCACCACGATTATGCAGTTCGTAAGAGCAAAATATCGTTCAGAAATAGAGTATCCCATAACGTAAGTTATCAAGACTCCTAGGTTTATGCACGATTGGTAAGGGACAAGCATCCTGCGCAAATAATACCTATGTACCGTATCTGTTAATAAAGTTTCACTGCAGATTCGATAAGAGATACCGAAAAAGCCACAGAAAAAACGCATCGCCATTTCAAGTTTGTAATTTTTGTAAGTCTCCGTCGCTGTTTCTTCGGCGTAAACGATCAAGGCCCACGTGATCAAGAGCAGAGGCGATTGTATTATCATGGTACTCTTCGGTCCAAATTTGATGTTGAAATAGGACCAAACTGGTACTCCGAGAGCGCAACCAAGTGGCCCTAACGAGGCGACCCAAGTCAAGTCAAATGACTTGTCTATGCTTGTGATACCTTGATAATCTCTATCCATTGCAGATCTGATAGCAGGACTCGACCAACCTAACACAGTACCAAACGAAATGGACGATACACTTGCTGAAAAAAGAATCACTCAAATTATTCGTATTAAATAAACTATAATTACAGTTAATATAGTTTCTTCAATGGTTACGCGATTTTATAATGAATAAAGAATAATGCAAAGCAGCCGACGCATTTTTGGTTTTTCTAATTAATTTTGTAATGCTACAGGTTCGAAATGTTTCTGCCTTGACAGAGAAAACACATGATTTTTGAGAATATCTTTTTCAGCAGTCATTTTGCAACGCAAAACATTTAGGCCAACGCGGAATCACGTTTAAAAGATTAAAGTCTTAATACTTGCGTTCGTTCGAATTTGTTTATTGTCGATTGTAAACAAACGCGGCACCCAATATGCGAAAAGACTTCTTCTACCCAAAACATTGAGACCTTTGCAATGTTAGTAATACATTGCCGAATTTTGTGAGGAATTCATAGGTTGTAGCGGTTTTTTGGTGTTTCAAACGTTCATCTGTAATAACGAAATTTAAGCTATTAAGCTTATATTTATTATCTTCGGTTTTGGCATTTACATTATACGAAACTATTTCTAACCTGGTTTTTATTAACAACGCTTGGAGGTGAGACGGGTCCCTCTTTTTCAAGTTATCTATATTTTTTAACCTACAATACATTTTACATTTACATATTTCTATTTAATCCTTTTTTTGTAAAATTTACAATCACACAAATATTTTTAAAATTAACATATCTTTATCGTGTTTTTGTGTGTATATTTGTGTAAGGACGTAACGTTTATAAACATTTGGTCGGGGCTTTCTGCTCGTATATGTTATTTCTTTCTTTTTACATACGTAGGACAAACAAAACAATATCTACGTCAAAAAATTCGCGAACACAATAAAAGACAGAATAGAAATTTTTAATGTTAATAACATTTATAATAACTTAATTCTTGGAAAATAAATTGTCTGCATCTCCCTGTATATACAAATATTCATCAACATAAATTTATACAAACATATTAATATATATATTTGATCTGGTACGTAGACTTCCGCGATCGTGGTCCATATTATCTTCTTCTGGGCTTCCAGTCCAGAGGAAGATATACATATTTGATACGGGAGATGAAAAAAAAAGAAGGAAATAATACATACACTACAGGCCATAAGTGAGGGATCAGTAGATGAAATTTAAAAAAAACATGCACGCTTAGTGAAACAAAACGTATATTTCTACAAAACTATACCTACGAGACAAATGAACATTTTTCCTTATAAAATAAAATAATTTTAACATATTCTGTAGAATTTTTTTATCATAATCGACTTTCGTCGAAGTATCCACCTCTGCGCTTAATGATTTCTTTACAAATATTAGGCAACCGCGATACAAGTTTCTGGAGCGTATCCATTGGTAAATTATTCCACACCCTTGTAAGTTGCTCCCAAAGATGTTCCTGCGATTTTGGATAGCTTTTTCTCACGTTTCTATCTAATTCATCCCACAGTAATTCGATAGGGTTGAGATCGGGTGATTGTGGTGGCCAAATTATATTTATCAGCACCCCTTCCTCCTTTTTGATTCACATAGTTTTTACAAAGTTGGGAAGTGTGTTTGGGATCATTATCTTGTTGTAGGTGAAAACCTTCACCAATTAACCTTAATCCAGACGGAATTGCATGTTCCTCCAAAATCTTCAGGTACCCCTCTTTTTTTAAAATGCCTTCAATGCGGTACAAATCACCGACACCATCAAAGGAAAAGGATCCCCAAACAAGCACAGAACCTCCCCTGTGTTTAACCGTTGGCACTACACATTCGGGTAACATCCTTTCACCCACTTGTCTTCGAGCGAAAACTCGTCGATTACTACCAAACACTTGGAACTTTGACTCATCTGTCCATAACACCTGCTTCTACATTTCCATGTCCCAGTGTTGATGGTCCTGGGCCCATTGTAACCGTTTTTTACGATTTCGTGGATTTAATAATGGTTTTTTAGCTGCAATACGCCCATGTAATCCCGCCTTTGTCAAACGTCGTTTTACAGTAGTCAGTGACACCGGCTTTCGACGGCCTTCATTCAGCTCTGCTCGAAGCTGTGAGGCGTCTATTTCGTTTTGATAGTATTTTTAGGCGCAAATCCTCTTGTCTGGTAGTTACCCTTGGCCTTCCGCAACGTTTTATTGGTCGTAATGATCCACTTTGTGAATATCGTTTCACTGTTCCTTGCACCGCGTGATAAGATAAATTTAACTTTTGGGCTATTTGCCGCAGTGAAAATTTTTCACCATGTAGCGTTATTATAGAACCACGAGTTTCTGCGCTAAGTTCCTTTCTTTTCGGCATTTTTATAAGTTACTTTTACGTCTGTTCTCAAATACTCGTATTGCAAGTTACTCGGACAAATGCTGCACGAAAACTAATTTTTAAATTGCTAAATAGTTTACTATGAATTCCTAATACCATTATAATAATATTGCGTTGTAAACTAGTGCTGGGCGAATCGAATCCAAAAACACTCGGTAAGGAAAATCGAGTTATAAATCGATTCTCCTGGAATGATCGAATCCGAATCCAGGATCGTTTCACAGCTCGGACTCGGAGAACCGATCCAAATCGGTTTTCACGCTGAATTCAAATCCAGAGATACATATATACTGCATTGAAGCTATGATGACTTGAGATGTATAGAGCGCATTGTATTCGGCGGAACTTATGTATTTACATAATATACATACTTATGAATGAACTATTTGATTTTTGGTCAAAAAGGTGTTTTACGCATTAACAGATGTTTTAAAATTGATTTCTACGGATCGGAAGGTTTACAACTTATTGCGGATATCGAAAATATAAAACTAAAATGAATTTGTAGTAGATATACTAAATACTAATTTAGAATACGGATAATATTTAAACAAATATTTTTCTTTATGATCACCTATAATAGGAATATACGAGGGCCATTCAAATATAAATGAGAAATAACTTTTACTATCTACATAAAACAACGAGTGGTACCTAGTAAATAAAATTTTACGTTAAAATGAACAATAACCATACTTTATAGAAGTGGTACGCAGTTTTGTTTATTTCATTGCAATCATTGCCTTACAGTACTTTCAAAAACATAAAGACAACCAATAAAAAAAGAACACAAAAAAGTCCCATTTTCTAAAAATGAAATAAATGAATTCAAATATATCGATTTCCGATAGATGTACAAAAAAATTTTTAACAAGTTTTCTAAATATATCAAGTTATCTGTGCAAGTCAATCCTGTAGATATTTGCAATTTTTTTTAATTATTAAATTAAAAATACAACCGTGAAGATCGCATGGAGCTGACTGCATTTGCTACTGTGGCTTGAAAGTAAAATCTTAAAAAAATATTTATGGCAAGAAAATCGAGTAAGCACTTTTTCTATCATTCTCATTAGGTTTCGCAATTAATAAGAATTTCGATCGTCTTTAGTTATGTTACTTTTTGTACACACTGTATACAAAAATTATTCAAAAACAAAAGAAAATGATCTTAGATTCTAAAAACGAGATTCGTGTCAAGAACAGGCATCCAAATTCGTATTTAAGAAAATTATCTTATCTAAGTTTGTGGCTGATAAACAATTTCGTCGTCCGTTGCAGATTTGGCCTGCTTTTGAAAAAATCCTTTCTGCTGGAACCGACGTTGCTGGAATACATAAATATTTTTCTTGGAGTGCATTTAATTCTGGCAGTAATAACGCGTGGTCTCTCCAAGAATCACAAGGGTTTTTACATCTCTGTAAGTGTGGAAGGTCTAAATAGTTTTTAATTATGCTTTCAGAAGAAGTTGCAGCACGATATTGAGATTTTTCTAAAAGTTTGCTATCGAAATATTGCAAATTGATGGGTGGCTCACACTGTGTTCTTCGGTATCGGTAACAGTTGCCATAGAAGTATTGCTTTCTATTACATCTTTTATCCATTGTTCAACTTTGGACGAATCGTCAAATGCCACATTTTTAAATCTGGGATCTAAAAAGGTTGTAATTGCAGCAAGTTTATTTTGTTCGAAGACTACTAATCTTCTTTCTATTGTGCTTAGCAGTTTGCTTTGAAGGAGTACACCAACTGACGTTGTTGGTAATTGTTGTGTTACCGTATATACCACGCTTTTAATTAAAGGAATTGCCATCGACAAAGTGGGGAAGCTTTCACCGGATAGTTGCTCCGTAACCTCTTTTAACGGATTTAGTAGTGGTGAAAAATCCATTAATACAGTCCATTCCATTTCATTTAGTGGGTCAGGTGCTCTGGGAAGATCAGTTACAACTTCTGCTAAAATAGTTTTTAATACTATTAACCGGGTTATCATTATAATTAATTATATTCTACAGTGTTGGTACATCTTGTTTTAAACGATGAAGTGGTACATTGCGTTGCGTCTGTAATAGTCGCAATTTATCTGATTCCAGTACACTATGCTTAAAATATGTTACTATGCTACGACACTTTTTAATTATCTCTACTAAATCGCTATTACTTGTTAACGATTCCTTTATAACTAAATTTAATGTATGTGCCACACACGATAAATGTACCTTTTTTAAATATTCATTCACTGCATTCTTAATGTTTGCACCATTATCTGTTACTATTGCCACTAATTTTTCACTGATGTCCCACTCGTTAAAAATTTCCATTAGAAAAATAGCCAGATTTCTTCCGGTATGCTGCTCCAAGATTTGTCTAGTATTTAACACCAATGCAAATAACGTGTAATGATGAAGAAAATGCGCTGTAGCCGTTAAGTAGGATTTTGTGTCTTCAGATATCAATACATCGGTAGTAATTGCAATATGGTTTGATCCTGCAATTAATAGTTTAAACTTGTCGTAAGTTGCTCTATACATGTCAGGTAATATAGTACTACTTAAACATCCCCTACTTGGTAGGCTATATTTTGACTGCATTTTGCTGCAAAAACGTCTAAAACTATCCGTCGCTTCCGACGTTGAAGGTGCATGAATATCATTAGCGTGTTTTCGTGTTAGGTGCCTGCCCATATTGGTGGTATTGCTAAAATATTTGTATTTTTGTTGGCACAAACGGCAAGTAACATACTCGTCTTCTTGGACAAAGTGGTCCTAAACGGAAGAACTGGATGCTTGTTCTTGACATGAATCTCGTTTTTAGAATCTAAGATTATTTTCTTTTGTTTTTGTATAATACATTTTTGTATACAGTGTGTACAAAAAGTAACATAACTAAAGACAATCGAAATTCTTATTAATTGCGAAACCTAATGAGAATGATAGAAAAAGTGCTTACTCGATTTTCTTGCCATAAATATTTTTTTAAGATTTTACTTTCAAGCCACAGTAGCAAATGCAGTCAGCTCCATGCGATCTTCACGGTTGTATTTTTAATTTAATAAATTAAAGAAAACTGGAAATATCTACAGGATTGACTTGCACAGATAACTTGATATATTTAGAAAACTTGTTAAAAATTTTTTTGTACATCTATCGGAAATCGATATATTTGAATTCATTTATTTCATTTTTAGAAAATGGGACTTTTTTGTGTTCTTTTTTTAATGGTTGTCTTTATGTTTTTGAAAGTACTGTAAGGCAATGATTGCAATGAAATAAACAAAACTGCGTACCACTTCTATAAAGTATGGTTATTGTTCATTTTAACGTAAAATTTTATTTACTAGGTACTACTCGTTGTTTTATGTAGATAGTAAAAGTTATTTCTCATTTATATTTGAATGGCCCTCGTATATCCCTATTATAGGTGATCATAAAGAAAAATATTTGTTTAAATATTATCCATATTCTAAATTAGTATTTAGTATATCTACTACCAATTCATTTTAGTTTTATATTTTCGATATCCGCAATAAGTTGTAAACCTTCCGATCCGTAGAAATCAATTTTAAAACATCTGCTAATGCGTAAAACACCTTTTTGACCAAAAATCAAATAGTTCATTCATAAGTATGTATATTATATAAATACATAAGTTCCGCCGAATACAATGCGCTCTATACACCACAAGTCATCATAGTTTCAATGCAGTATATAACACATGGATCAATAAGTCCCGAGACTAACCCATAGATGGCGCTCGTAGTAAACCAGTAACCACGTCTTTCTAGAGTACTAACCTTTGCTTGAAACGTGTCAAAATTTTAAGTCGATCGGACCAGAAACAGCTGAGTTATCGAGGTTGGAGTAAAGTCGTTTTGTAGTTTGTTTAAACAATGGAGAAAAACCGAGTTTCGTGTTCTGATAAAACATTGTTTTTTAATGGGTAAAAACACCACGCAAGCAAAACAATGGATTGAAAAATGTTACCCGGACTCTTGTCCATCAAAAGCAACGATTTGTCGGTGGTTTGCCGAGTTTAAACGTGGTCGTACCGACACAAATGACGCGGAACGCTCGGGTAGACCTGTGGAAGCCGTTACACCGGAAAATGTGAGTGAAGTGACAAAAATTATAATGAAAGATCGTAAAGTGAAGCTCCGTGAGATTGCTGAGATGACACAGATATCATATGGAAGTGTATTTACTATCCTTCATGAAAAATTGAGCATGAAAAAGGTTTTTTCCAAGTGGGTGCCGCGATTGCTCAATGGAACAAAAACAGCAACGAGTCGATGATTCAGAAAGCTGTTTATCGCTATTTACTCGCAACAAAAAGATTTCTTGCGTCGTTACGTGACCATGGACGAAACATGGATACATCACTACACTCCAGAGTCGAAGCGGCAGTCATCTGAGTGGCGCACAGCTGGCGAAAGCCGTCCGAAACGTCCGAAAACGCAGCAGTCAGCTGGCAAAGTCCTGGCGTCAGTTTTTTGGGATACACATGGCGTGATTTTCATTGACTACCTCGAAAATGGTAAATCGATCAACAGTGATTATTATATTGACTTACTGGTGCTTTTGGAGGAGGAAATCGCAAAAAAAACGACCGCACATGCAGAGAAAAAAAATCCTTTTTCACCAAGACAATGCACCCTGCCACAAGTCGATGAAAACAATGGCAAAATTGAACGAATTGGGTTTTGATCTGCTTCCCCACCCCCCATATTCGCCAGTTTTAGCTCTCAGTGACTACTGGCTCTTTGCTGATCTTAAAAAAATGCTCCAGGGAAAAAGATTTGGCTCAAATGAGGAGGTCATCGCTGAAACTGAAGCTTATTTTGAAGCGAAAGATAAATTTTTTTATAAACATGGTATTGAAAAATTGGAAAAGCGTTGGAACCATTGTATCACCCTAAAAGGTGATTATGTTGATGAATAAAAAAAAAATTTGCAAAAAAAATGTTGTTTTCATTGTTAGTGTCGGGACTTATTGATCCATGTGTTATGTATCTCTGGATTCGAATTCGGCGTGAAAACCGATTTGGATCGGTTCTCCGAGTCCGAGCTGTGAAACGATCCTGGATTCGGATTCGATCATTCCAGGAGAATCGATTTATAACTCGATTTTCCTTACCGAGTGTTTTTGGATTCGATTCGCCCAGCACTATTGTAAACCCTATTAAATTTATTGGGGTATATAAAATATTTTTATTAAATAGACGCCATAAAACTATTAAAAGGATTTACAATATTTTTCAGAAACAAATATATTTATCTAATTTATAATAATAATCCGAATAATCCTTCTCAGAATTACATTTACAACTGTTATTTCAATTATTCTCACCAAAACAGGTAAAAGTCTAAGGGATGTGTCTAAAATACAAGTGTTTTGTTATTTATGATAAGTGATCCCTCACTTATGGCTTGTAGTGTATGTGCAGAAAGCCCTTACCATATGTTCACAAGGATTACCTCCTTACACAAAAAAACGGTAAAAGTTTGTAATTTTAAAAATGCTTGTGTGAATGTAAATTTTAGAGTACTAAACAGGAAAAAAATATAATAAAAGAAAAAATGTTTAACGTAATCTACTATGTCGCGCACTGAGAATAATGAGTAGTTGTGTAAAATGGAATAAGCAGTTTTTGTGAAGAAGACTAATACAATAGATAATAACTACAGTTTGAATGATAGCAACGGTTCCGGGGAATCTGGAAATTGGAAGGACGACAAAAACCTAACAGAACAAAACTATTATACCATCACTAACTAGTATAGTTATGGTATAATAGCTTTGTTCTGTTTTCAATTTTTCGTGCTCTCTCTATCGATTAAACAATAATCTAAAAACCATTTCCTGAAAACTATTCGTTTAGGTTAAGGTAAAAAGCAATTTCTTTGTTTTTCATGGGTCATTTATTAATATAAAAAAAGATCAATCGACTATATACAAAGGTGCTCTGGAAGAACATGTTGTTATGGTCTTCCAATAGAGGAAATACAAAAATTGGTCAATATTTGACAATAGCGTGTACTATTAATGATTACCAGTTCCCCATTCTCATTAAAAGACATAAGGTCCCACTTTGGACTGAAAATTCGCGTCGTTGATCGGTTATAAGAAGAGGATGAATAGATTTCTTCATAATCTCTTAGCTTTATTGATAATCGGACTCCTTGTATTGTATGTAGTTATGTCACTCAAACATTACCAATTACTTGTAAACATCATTATCCCTTATAAATAATCTTTATTTAACAAACAGTAATTATTGATAATGTATAATATATATACTCCCGAAATTATAGTATTAAGAAGATTATTGTATTATTATTGTAGTAAGATGTATCTATGTTAGTTGTAAATTAAAATAAAGTTCTTGTACTTGTCTCGTTCGTTCTTTTTAAAAACGCCGAGTGACGGTCGAGAAACATAATTATGTGTATTGACTTTTCTCGTGCCTTTGATTGCCTTAATCATTCGATTTTAATACACAAATTGGAACTAAAAGTTCTTAAGGGTATCTATTAATAACCTGTTCAGATCGTATTTGGGTGATAGGACTCAAAGAGTTATTTGTAACAATATAAAATCTGACTGCTGAATTATTAATATAGGCGTTTCGCATGGCTCGATCCTCGGGCCTATCTTGTTTTTTATTTATATAAATGATCTCTCTTCCACTATTCATTCTCTTGTTTCTGTGGCTTTATATGCTGATGATATAGAAATTGTTATTGAGTCACCTTCAACAGTTAGTATAATTTTTAAACAAATTCCAATTTCAACGATATTAGCACTTGGATGTATGCTAATTATTTAATTATGAACCATGAAAAAACTAATTGTGTTTTTAAAAACGAATACAAGTATAATATTTCTGAAATCTATCTAAATAATTATTTTGTTAAATTTAACAGCTCTTGTAGATAATTACAAATACTGCCCGTTTTCTTCTATAAACTTTTGCCATTTTTTGGAGAAATTCATAATTCCCTTATCATAGAAAAACATTACAAGGTGTTGATCTGAAAAATAAACAAGTGAATGTGTGAAGGCGCAAGATTTCACGTTGTCCTGGTGGAATACCATTTGTTTCGTCTTAAGCCGAAAGTTTTATTTAATTTTTTATTTACATTTTAATGATCATTTAAAACCATATTATTCTTAAAATATTATTCTAGAAAGTTTTATTTTTCTATTATTATCACTTAGTTGTGCAATTACATATAGATATAAGCCTAAGTACATTTCACATTAAATTCTCATGCTATTAATATTTTAATATTTATTTTTAAGATCATAATGTCCATTTAGAACTAAACAATAGTCATTGTATATTTTCTAGGTATCGGACATTTGCCATTTTAAATTTACCATTAGTATAAGTTTATTATAGTAATCCTCTTATGTAGATTCTTAGACTAGTTTAAGTTTATTACGGTTCGGGTATTTCCACCCTATTGTTATGTACATACAATAACTAACCATTATTATTGCGGTAGTAGTGTAAATTCTGTAAAATATATAAATACTATAATAACAACGAGTAACTCGTTATCATCCATCAATTCAGTTCGTTCTCGACAACAAAATCAACACGTTCTTTCTCATCAACACAACAAATCTTTTTCGTAGCATAACAAACAAGTTTATTCAGTAAGCAGCCAGTTTGTTTTCGTATTATCAAGAGAAAGTTCTCAAATTATCAACCAGTCAGTATTACAAGTTTGATGTTTAAGTGCTTTTAGGGTGTCTTCCCAGTTCGGAACTTCCCATTTCGTGACACGGCGAAATTTTACCTGCTTTGTTCCCATTTCATGACTCAACCCTTTTTGATTACTTCTAGCGTTCCCATTTGGTGACACCTATACCGGAGCATTGAGCGTATCAGGGATTAGACTAGATAATGGTTTAATTGTCATGTCCTTTTGCATTTTTAGGCTATATCTAAAAGTGTTTCTGACTTTATTATAGGGAAATCTAATGTTGGGTTGGGTTTTTAATTGAAATAATTCTGTGATATTGTGTAAATATTTGACACATTTTCTTATTTAAAATTAGATTGACGTAAATAAAACAATTTTTGATCTGAAATGTGTAGTTGTTTTGTCTATGTATATGATGTATAGCATTCCTTTAATATCGCGTCCCGAAATGGGAGACGCCGAAGGTATCATTTTAGGTAGTGTCACGAAATGGGAAATATTTGTAAGAAGTCCCGAAGTGGTCATAAGCCGTTTTTAGTGTAGTAGATAATAGTTTTAAATAAAGATAATTAATTTGGAATACTTCCTTTTCATTTAATAACCGTCACCGAACATTAAATAAGTGTGCGTATACGGCCTTACAACCCGTGCGCGGTGAAAATCAGATATTAGGTTATCAAATTATAAAGGCCTGTGTCAAGATCAAGATATTGGTCCTTGTAACCTAGTATACTTCAATACACCATTGTTTACGATTAACAAACTGTGGAGATTTGTGGATGATAGATTAGTTCAAACTGTTCAATTGCTAGTTATACACATTTGAATTAATTATTTCGTTCCTTGATAGACGCTTTTTATAATTCCACTATACTGAGGGCATAACCTTCCTCTAATAAATGTCTGCTTTCGATGATGTTTGAGGCGAATCTTCAGGTCGGGTCAAAATCGTTTGCGCATTACATTGTTGTAAACGATCCACTTCTTATTAACAGCTATCAGCTGATTTTATCGTTTCAAAAAGGGATCATTTTCTTCATATTTAAGAAGTATAATGCAGATCTTTACATGTGCTGTCAAGTGAACTTCTTTGAATCCATGAGGAATCTAAATATGATTGGTATCTTGGTTGCAACTCGATAAATGCCTTTATTTTGTCGTTTCCTTTTCTCGGTTCTTCGGTTTTACTCCGCACTTGGTTTCAACATTGGGGCTATTTCGAGGTTGTGATGATTTAGTACATGCGTCTAGCTATTTGAGTGCCAATTGCGACAACTACTAGTGGTATAGAACGGCGGGAATTTCAAATTGTATTTTGTCCGGATTTTGGCTCCGCACTCTGTAGTTACATCCCCGTATCATAAAAATAAATGAGAATAACTCAAATATTTGTACAAATAAGTTAACGCCATCTATCGCAAGAATGTGTAATGACCCACAACGAAATTAAGTTTTAAACAAACCATTGTAAAAGTATTGGGAGTGTCACATCAATTGTTATGCTATTCTATATGACAGCCAATTGTTCTAATTTAATTTTGTTAAAAATTGAAAAATTTGTGTGTTTGAAGTATTATAAAAGTTAGAAATGAAATACCAAAGTGGGCATTTACGTCATATCTTACTCTTTTACTTTTATGAAGGGAAGAACGCGCGTCAAGTTTCTGGAAAGTTTACGGTGACAGTGTTTTACAAGAACATCAAAGTCAACGATGGTTCATCAAATTCCGTGCTAGTGATTTTAATCTTAACGACGCTATCGGATTAGGAAGCCCCATTGAAGCTGATAACAAAATAAAAACGTTGGTCAGTCAAGCCCAGAGCACACGATACAAACGACTGCAGAAACGTTAAGTATCTATCATTCAAGTGTTCCCGACCACATGAAAAGGCTGGACACGTCATTTAGCTCACACCAGAGGAAAGTTATGCTCTCAGTGTGGTGAGATTTTAAAGGCGCCATGTTTTTCGAGTTTCTACACAATTAATTCAAATGTGTACTGCTGGCATTTGAACAGTTTGAATGAATTTATCATCCGGAAACTTCCAAAGTTTGTTAATCGTAAAGGAGTAGTACTCCGACTGTTAGAAATGGTTGGATCTTGGATGGGATGCGCTTCGACACCGATCGTACTCGAAGGCCTTGTGTGTTCAGGCTTCCACTTGTATCATTCTTTTTAAAATAGCACCCTGTAGTTTTTCGCCAATGAAGATAGGTCCTTCTATGAATGAAGAATTATAAAGCTTACCGAAAGATGGTAATAATTTACAGTAAAAGAAGGACAATTGATCTATTTATTTGTATTAATAAATGACCTATGAAAAACAAAAAGAAATATATCATGACTTTTCCGACGACTCAATATAGTACATAATAAAGTTTTATTTTTATATACAAATAAAATTCTTCAGCAATCATGTCTTCTCTGTCAATTTCAAAAACCTTCCAAAAAACCCCAGGATAAGCAACGTGTTGAGAAGTTATCTCAATGGAATTTATCATGAATAATTAACACCAACACTACACAAACGTTTGTAAACGGTTGTTCTGTATTAAAATACACGAACGTTTGGTGTAATTTTAACAGATAACTTACTTTAACTAAACGTATTATGACTTCGATAGGAGGTAGTTATTATCAGGTTGTTACATATGAAATGTCCGATTTTGTAAGGAATAAAAAAAGTCTAAATGAAAATCAGTTGGCGAAAGGTCAGGTGAATAAGGTGGGTGAGGGAGAATTTCATAACCAAATTCCGAAAGTTTTTGGATTGTCTGTCGTGCAACATGAGGTCTTGCAGTATCATGAAGAAGTATGGGTTCATGTCTATTGACTAGTGAGGTCTGCAAGCGGCTCAATTTTCCATGCATAGTTTCCAGTTCGGTACAATAGGACGCTGCCGTGATGGTTTCACCAGGTTGCAAAAATGAATAGTGAATAATACCCTTACTGGTCCACCATACAGTCACCATAATCTTTCGCAGGTGAAGTGATGCTCGTGCATGCTGTCTTGGTGCTTCACCTCGATCTAACCATAGTCCTGACCGTCTCCGATTATCATGAAGTATCCACTTTTCGTCACACGTTACCACTCGATGAAGAAACGGTTCAACTTTCTGTCGATTAGCCAAAGAGATAGCCACCTCTAATCGACGGAGCTTATTGGCTTCCGTTAATTGGTGCGGCACCCATCGATCGAGTTTCTCCACTTTGCCAATCGAAAAAAGGTGACGACTAATGGTGGCAATGGACACTTGAAATGTTTCTGCAAAGCTACGCACTGTTGTCGACGGATTACTTTCAACTTCTACACGCAGCTCGTCGTCATTAACGGTGCTACGCGCATATTCGCGAGGCTCATTTTCCAAATCAAAATTTCCCTCGCTGAATTTTTTAAACCATCGGCGTAATGTGCGTTCATTACACGTGGTTTCACCGAACGTCTGATTAATTTCTTGCGTTGCTGCAGCTGCATTTAATCCCTTTTTAAATTGAAAGAGGTACATTGCCCGAATATCTCTTGCCGACAGCATTTCCATAGGCGAGACAAGGCCATGTGTATTAATCTTTCCAAGAAATGGAACGGGTACACACTTCAAAATAAATACCCTTTTCTACAAATACAATAATAATTTTCACCAAAAACATACACATCTTCACACAGGTGCGATTCAGTTCAGACTGAAGGAAAAAACGGACATTACATTTGTAACAACCTGATATAAAAAGGTGGGCAAATGTTAGACATTATAATAAGTATTTTTAAGACATTGTTTCAGTTTTAAAAAAGTATATAACAATCGTTTTATAAATAAAAATGGTTTAGGATTATTTATGTTTTTTTTTTAAATAATTGTGTCTATTAAACTTATTTTGTAATATATTAAATAGTTTTAAGATTATATTTACGTACCCAAAATAGCGGCGTACAATTGAGTCATGAATCTGCCAGCATTAATATGGTTTAACCTCTCTCTGAGAACATCTTCAGTCATATGATAGGGTCCCGAATTTAATTTAGATTCAGCTGATTTTGGTATTCCAGATGAACTTTTTTGGTTTTCTGCACCGTTTTTCATTTCGTTGAATATGGACTTGAAGCGGCGAAACAGGTGTCATTTTTGACTGGCAGCTTCCAAATTTCGGCAGCCAACATAATTTGAGGATGTTGAAATAATAAAATGTCAAAAACTGTTTGACGTGAAAGAGGTTGGAAATGAGTTCATAATTTGACTGTTAGTCTTTCAATAAATAAATAACCAAAGAAAATGTAAATGTCTTTTGCAAAAAGGGAACATAGTTTTTCAACATTAAAAAATTGAGGGAACTAGAAATTATTTACCTAACCGTATCATATTATCAGAGAATAATTACTATTCAGATACAGTCTAGTGTAGACGTAAAATGAATTGTGTGATTATTTGTAGTTTACATGGTTAACATGTAATTTTAAGTAATGTTAAGAACCCCTTAACTATACCATAATAAATCTTTAGAGTAAATTGTTCTTTGCATAAAGCGCCATCTATTGGAGTGTTATAATAATACTTCTTCCTGTCCAGCTGTAAAGAAATAAATAACTTACTAAAATTAAACTTTTACAAAACAATTTAGTTTTGAAAAACATTGATCTATCAATAATTAGCGGGCGAAGCAAGAAAGAAGAGGTAATCACTAAAATACAACGACATGTGACTGTAATAAGATCGATAATGTAAACACCAGCCGTATCGATTTGAGAAAGTTATATAATTTATTTTAGATGTGAATTATACGTGGCAATCTTGGCAACGCGAAAGTCCATCAAATTATATTAATTAAAAAACATGAATATCAGGTGCTTGTAAATCTTTATTTATTCCTAGACTATAGTATATATTGCAGCAGTTACACGTCTGGAATGGTTCAATATAATAAAATAAATATTTATATTGTTAATAGAAATGTTCTTTGTCTCACACATTTACTCTTTATTATTGAAACTAACGTACTAAAAATATACTTTATGGTGTGCATTCATCTGTTTATGTTTTTTAATTTCGTTTATGTTTATTTTACAACATAGTATATCTAACAAAATTAAATATCCGAGTAATTATTATATTTTATTGAAGTGAATAAAAGTTTGCTATATAAAATTTTATCAAAAATCAAATATACAGTATATATATATATATATATATATATATATATATATATATATACTACAACCAATTCAATTTGGCCAGTCAAGCAGCACGATCGTTTTAAAAGATACACTCCATGAAAAAAATTTGGAGCGCTTAATTCAAAAGTTGGACATGTGAAAACTAACCTATAAACTCAAACAACAAATAGATCAAAATAGATATGATATTGTACTTGACTGTACTTCAGCTGAATATAAAGGTTAAGGAGGTGAGAAGTAAAGAGTTGCGCTTATTAGTTCACATTTTTTCCGCCGACCAAATAAAATCGGTCGCACTAATAACAAAATTTCACTGCGACTATATTCACGAGCTAAAGTAAAATACAATTTCAATCCGAAGCTTAGGAAAAAAAGTATTTTTTGGGCGATTATCGTACTTGCCCTTTATTGTCTGGGAAAAGCAAATTATCTTAAATTAATGCGTATGTTACTACAGTTTAACTAGATTCACTAAAGTCTTTACTTATCTTTATACTATAAAGCATTAATAATGTTTACATCAACATTATTTAAACATATTAGTTAATTATATAGTTACTGGAGTTATGGCGAAAATTGTTAAAGTTATTGCGTTATTAAAAAGTAACATGTATCAATTGAAAGGTTATCCTTACCAAGATCTCTTAAATGACTAATAATATTAATTAGGGAAATAGGTGAATTGTAGTACAATTATGTCAATTGTCAATATTGTTATTTGTTGAGTTTAATTAAGCTTCATGTTACATAATGTTTCAATAACATTTGTAGTAATGAGCTTTAGTAAGCTATTAAAAAAAACAGAAGCACAATCAACATTGAATATGAGCATTAATTCTAATTCTGCATTGTACTTTGGGTTGCCGAACTTTGTAAATACACCTCGTATATTATAGTACTAGAAATTAAGTATCAGTTACATCAAGGCTACACATGTTGAGAATTGTTAAATATCAACATGTAAAGAAAGTGAAAGTTGAACAGTTACTTCGTCTTTTATTATTAACATACATATATTTATTTTATTAATTAAAATTTACTTTGCAAAATATCGTATTAACTCTTAAATCTTTCTGTGTTTTTGCAATATTACAGTTTTTGCATTTGGTTGTCTCATTAGTTTCAAGTGAAAAATACCTCTTCAAATATTTATTACACTGTCGTTTTAGTAAGCCGTATAAAAAGCTTTTGTGATATCATGAGATATCGATTTAATCTGATTAATATATGCAAATTTTACATAAATACGCGTTATTGTCTTGAAATAGACATGTATCTTTTACATATTTGTGTTATCAGACATGTATATAGTTGTTAATTATATATGTTCTTGTCTCATCTGCAATATGAATTGGTAAAGTTTATTTAAGACATTAATAGTTACATACAGTAACTATAGGTTGCTGCAAAATTAATTCCATGTGTTATGAAAATGAACAAAATGTATACAGTTTCTAGCGTAGCAGTAATTAATTTACCAAATTTATACAGTTTCTAGTGTAGTAGTAGTTGATTTATCGGTTTATATGCATTGCCCATGACTTTGTTATAATTTATAATTATCGTGTCTTACCAAACATAATACAAAACATACATAAAATAAATTAATAACTTAAATACATAAGTATTAAAAAGAAACGGTTTGTATGAATCATGCATTTCTTGCAACAGAGAAAGACTGAAGAGAATCCATCTTTTGAGAAATAAATAGATAACTTAAATTTTAAACGGTTTATTTTATATTCGATCTTGTTTACTGAATTAGATCTGCCAATAGTTCTTTCTTTATTCATAATTTAATCGATTTAAGAATAAGAAGATTAATTTAATGGTCTATTTAAGATATTTAGATAGCATATTTAGACTTAATGAATGTCATGTATAATTTTTGTCTAGCATGCCATATATAAATTTATTATTTCAATAAATATTTTCATCTAACTTAGAACAGGGTATACATAGTGACGTTTTACAGTGGGCGCCATCTACAAAAATTTTGGAGAATGATTTAATATATGTTATTTAATTTTATCTATGTTTTGCATTATATAATTCACTCAATTTTATATTGGTTACTACTTGTTCCAATAATTTGAATTTTAAACGAATAAAAACTTCGAAAAGAATTATACTTTTAAACCTTGAATTTTCTTTACAAAACATTGCTTTTACAAAGCTACTTTGAGCAATTCATTTTAATACACCAAAAGTATGGAATATAGTAATTTTATTTTCTTGCGTATACAGGATTTTATTCAAATAAGCTGTGTAAATGGACACTGATTAGATTAAAACATGATAGATTGTCCTAGTACTAAGTGTATAAATAACTGCGTGCAAATAATGAATAGCATTCGTTTTTAAGAAAATGTACATACTTTTTATAACTCACACGTTAAAGAGACTGAAATGATCAATTTAATGTATGTGAATGGATAAGATTATCTTAATTCTTCTTCTACTATGAAGTGTATATTCTCTTTTTTTCTGTTATCAGTTTTAGACATATTTTTTACTAGTTGTTCGACAGACTTTCAGATCCATCCCCTTCTTTTATCTCGATCATTCTAATTTCTTTTTTCTGGTCTTTTCTGTTTCAATATTTACACAATAGCTTTTTTTTATTTCAATATGATCCATTTGTAATAGTCTATATGCAATAAAAGAAATATTTATAATCAATAGAAAACATATTTTATTATTCGCTTAAATAATCATCACAATGTTTTGAAAATAAAAAACACCTTATTTATTCATTTTTCTAGCAATAATAATCATAATAAATCATAAATTAACTACGTATAACAATTTACATTTTGCCTTAACAAGAGGATACTATTGTAAAGCTTTATCGCAGGTCCTAACTTAATATTTAAAATATCGACAATGTCTTGTTGAGTGAGCATCAAGAAAGATTCACCATCAATCTTGTGTTTAGCGAATAGAGCACCGTGATCCTTGCAACTTGGCAAAGAACAAACAAATCCTACCACATCTTCCTCTGTCCAGTCCCTAGGGTCCATATCAGTTTTAATATATTCAGCTAGATATTTCGAATGTTTCTCCCAAACTTGTTGCTGTTCTATAGTCATAAAACCATTGGCTAAGTTTAAAACTTCTTTCTTGGCGTAGGAAGACGGTGATTCTTCTTTGAAACATTTTTTGTATTTTCTCTTTGTTTTCTTTTCGGTATCCTCCTCGGACCACTCTTGTTTCGTCGGCTCTAATCGTGGAATCTTCGGAGGACGCCCCAATCTTGGTTTCCTAGAGAAATAAAAAGAAAATGTTGCTTATAGTAATACAAAAAAAATTTAAATTACGTTTTCTCTCGTGGTTCTCTAGATACAGGAACCACAGCTTCCAATTGCCTGTCCGGACTCAGAAAACGATCAGGCAGGATATGGTCTTGGTCAATGTTTTCTTCGGCATAAGGACAATGTTTCTGCGTCGAATGCGTTGCGAATTTTGGACCTTTTATGTGACCCTGTCCTCTGCAACCTACTGTTGGACATTCTAGAAAATCGTAGACATCATCTGGTGCTGAAAACAAAAACAACAAACAAAATTATGGATTATATGTATCACTAAGTTTATAATGTAGTTACAAATAAGCAAAGGTAACAATGGATGAGCTATCGAACTATATAGTATACAACACCAAGTGATATAACGCTATACAAACGAAAAGCAAAATAATTTACAGAATGTTAGTTTTTAATTTCCAACAAATGATTTATATTAACTGTCTTATAATTAAAAAACTACTGTATTGAAAAACCGTGAGCTCAATTTATGTTGAAATATAAAATTGTATTTTCTCACTCACATAAATTCATGCTATTTTATACTTACTTAGAGGCGGTTCAAGTGGGTGACCTGTCTTGTGACACCATCCAACTGGATGTATATCCATGCTGTCGTCATCTACCCAATAACTATATCTGTCGGGCCAACCGTCGAAACTTATCCTCACTTGGTGTTCTCTCACGTCGTCAACGGTTGCAACTCGGATTATTTGTGGAACTCGCTTGTCGACGCATTCCAGTCTCATGCCTCTTTTGAAGCCGTTTGCGGGTCTCTGTTTGAAAGCCCTAGCCGGCGCGGCTACAGTTTTAGTTTCTTTCAAGTAATTTTCCCATGTGAAAGTTTCTGGATTTGGATGTCCTACAATTATGAGACTCTTATTCTTACAATTTAAATGAAATATTTAATTTGGTGATGAAGTATATGAATACATTTAATGTAATTTCTTACCGTTATACATTATATGTTTCTAATATAATTTAGTCAACTATGCAATCCACGTAAAATTAGAGAAATTATTGAAAGCACTGTAAATAATTTACAGCAATAATTTATTTCCTATTAAAGCTTTTTGGATTATTTGATATTTAGTTACTACATTTGTATTTGACAGTTCGACTTTACATTTTATGACATTTGGTTTTGATATAAAATTTCAATTGACCACTCTTGAAAAATTAAATTGCACTAGATTAAAACAATGCGTTTATAGTCTATAAACACACCGACCGTTTTTAATGCTTTAATATCATTGCTAGAGCTGCAAATTGGAAATAAAAATTATTTTGGTAGGTTGTAATACAAAGTATAATAAATATACAATGATTTAATTTGGGTAACAAAAAATTATATCTCTGTATTCTCAAGTACAGCCCTTACATATTAAAACTTACACATATTTTGAAACATCTACGAGGAATGACAGATTTTATTATCTGCTTCTGAACCACTGCACTGAAATTGAGTTTCAGTGTAGTAGTTCAGCCCTGAAGATGTCCCATACAAATGGGTACGAAACGTCGGCAGATATACAAGTGACGCGGTTATAGCCCGGAAACCCAGAAGCAGATAGCATGGACCACTACCGCGGAAGTCTACGCAGCAGATTGACAGATTTTATTATTATTAACGATCTAACATGCTTCTTATTCTTTAAATTTTGGTTAATAAATACATATTAATAGAGCCTATCTTAGAATTAATAGAAATGAGTTTATAAAAAGAAAGGAAATTAATTGAAATTAAACTATATTTCAAGCAAGAGTTGCTCCTTGCAAAACACCTAGTTTTGTGTTAACAGTTAATGGATTTTCTGTAATTAAGTATTTGTATAGTTGACAAGAAAAAATTAACTAACACCTAAATTAATAGAGTAAAATAAACTAAATCACAACAAAAGTGTAAAAAATTATATTTTTCACATCTCTTTGAAAACTTTCTTTTATTATCTATACATTCGATGTTCATTTTAGTTTATTGTATAATAATAAATTATTCATAATTAGTAGATAAAACAATTTAGGAATTTGAGTGAAATCAATTATATGTTTACTTTAAAGATAATATAAACGAAAATATTCTGAACGTTATGCCATCATAACACTAGAAAGCAAAGAAAGCAATTTTGTTAATTAAAATAAATGATACCTTCTTCTCAACACAGAAGCCTAGATAAAGAAAATATGGACAACGGCCGCGAAAATCTACGAGCTACTACTACTAGATATCTACTTTACATGTATACTTTCTTTCAATCAAATTTGTAACCGCAGAAATAAAATTGTCTTTCCACAATAGACAAAGTGTGCACTTGTAAACTATTCTATATAAATTCTACATATAAAAATGAATTTGTTTGCGTTAATTAACAACCTTACCGTTGGGAGGTGTAAGGTTATGGCCATATTGATCACACCAGCCTACAGGATGTATATATGGTGATGTCGGATCAGCCCAATAATCGTATATATCGTCCCAACTATCGAAATGAACTAATATTCTGTTATCCATCATATCTGTAATGGTAGCTACACAAACCAATGATGTATTTTTTCTATCTACAGCTTCCAATTTCATTCCTACTCTAAATCCATTGGGACATATCGCCTACAAAATTTAATATAAATTATCTCTTTAATTGTATGCAATTATCTTACCACTTACCGTTCCTAATCGATTACTAAACAAATGTTTTGGTGCTGCTGTTGATTTAGTCTGCTTCAAGTAGTTGGTCCAATTAAAATCTTCCTGAGTATAATTTGGAGGAGGATGTAATGTATGGCCATATTTTTCACACCAACCTGCTGGAAATATATCCATACTATCTGCATTTGTCCAGTAATCGTAGTTCTCAGGATATCCATCAAAATGTAATCGTATTCTATAACCGGTGACTTCGGCAACGGTTAACACACAAAAATACGAGGGATGTTGTGGATCAATTCCCTCTAGTTTCATCCCAGGTCGAAAACCGTTTCTCGTGTAAGGGAAAGGATCCTTGAATAATTTAACTGGAGCACTTTTTGCTTTAACATGTTCTAAGTACTTGGACCATGAAAAACCTTTTTTACTGCAATTCCATGGATAAGTGAATTTATCTTGTGAATTTTCATTGGAATCATCTTCTTCACTAGGTGTCGAGTCTTTTTCACCTTTTTGCATATCAAATGTGCTATCTGAGGAAGTCTTTTTGAAATAACCTTTCTTCTTTTTTCTTCTAATTTTAACTTCCTTTTCCCTGAGAGCTTTTTCACCAGAATCCAAACAATCATAACTGCAATATTTGGGTGTAATAAATTCTGAAGCTGAACCAAAACAACCACAACTTAAACAACGTAATTCTTCCAATTCATTTCTTTTATTTTCTTTCTCTTTAACCTTAATGAATTTCTTCTCTAAAAGTTTTTTGTATTCATCGTCAGTTAAGTATTCCAAAATTCCAAATTCATTAATTTGAAACTTCAAATCACTACCTGGTAAAGTACCAATACCATCTTCCCAATTTAATGCCTTTGTCATGTCATAATCATCATTCATATTAATGTCAGTTTTATCCTTAATAACTTCAATTTCCATCTTAGGTTCAAAACATCTTGAAGTATTTTGTTTCTTTTCAATTGTGTCGTCCAATTTGATCACTTCTAACTGATCTAATTTAGGTATTTTGGGTTTAGTTTCGCAATCAATTACAGTTGACGTTACTTCAATTTCATCATAATCTTTTCTGCATAAAAATTGTGACTTTCTTCTTCTTTCAGGTTTCTGTAACTTCACAGCTGATTGTGGTTGTATTAAAACGCGATCTTCCACATTAAACGAACTGCTGGTTGAAATTCTGACTTCTTTAGTGTTTGCATCTGAAATTGTAGTAATGGAATTAGGTACTGGACTTATAATTAAACCACTTTTTAATTTTTCTTGTTTACGATCATTTACATTCTTTTTTAATATAGAAACAGGCGGATGTTTTGGAGAAAATCGAGGAGCATCCTTGGGCATTACATTTTCATTCACATCGTCTGGTATTGTTACTGTGAAACTTACATCATTTCTAGAATTGGAATCCTCAACAATGGATAACTGATAGGACTTATCTTCAGATTTGCTCTTTTCTGGACTTTCCAGATCTATTACTTCATTACAAATAAGATTGTTCTTTGTCACGTCACTATTTATTAATTTATCCTCATCTTTGCCAGTGCTATCACACAATACAGTAATTGTACCATTATTTTCAGTTTGCAACTGACCATCTGCTATTTTAAAATTAAACACTTTATGTTTAGGTGTCATATTTATATTAAAATTGTTATTTTGGGTAGGCATTAAAGCTATTTTAGACTGAACACTGTTTGTAGTTGCTGTAATTGGAAGTCGATTTGATGTAACTTTAGGCATAGGTGCCAAAACAAATTTTTGATTAGGTGTATTAATTGAACTACTATTAGAAACAATTTGCATATTATCGTTCTTCAATTTTGTTAAGCCTACCCTACTTAAAGTGTTCGTATTGCTTGGTTCTTGTGGTTTCGGGAAAGGTTTAATCATTGTGAAATAAGCAACTTGATTTTTAGATGCTGTTGATGTTGCACAAACTGGTACAAATGGTACACCTTGAACACTTACTGGAGTTTTTTGTAACACTAATTGTTGTGGTTTTGTTAAAATAACACTCTGATTATTTTGCATGGAGATATTTGTTGGCAAAGTTATATTTTGTGACAACTTATTACTGTTACCATTAAAAGTGTTTATATTTGAATTTATATTAGATATTTGCAATTGCGGAATAGTATTTACAATGATATTATTTGAATTTGTTTTTGACATCGTAATTTGTGTTTGAGGCAATTTAGGTGGTGTCTGAATATATACAAAAGGCATTACTGAATGTTTTGCTTGAATTTGCTGAAGAATTTGTGTGTTCTGAGTTTGTGTTGATATCAATGGCTGTATGTGTATTGGAGAAGAAGTCACTTCTGTAGTTATTGAAATATCTATGGTATTATTCTCAACAGGACATTTATTGACCTCCAAATTTGTTCCTTGATCATTTTGCAACTTGTCTGATATACTTGTTGTAGTCGGTGTTGATGAAATGGATGATGCCATTTCTGTAAAATTGAACAAGTTAATTTAGCTCGCATTTGGGACGCACTATACACAGTTAAAGAGTTCACATGAGTGAATCTTTTTATTATTTTAGGAATTCCCGAATACATTTTTTTTTCAATATAAGCAATGAAACTAAAGGAAAACTACACATTAATTTTGATAGCATTGGGGTTAAACCGTACGAAAGTATTAAATTTAAAAAATGAAGGAATATTAGATACACAATCCATGATATGACGGTTGTGATTTTTGTCGGCAGAAAGTTAGAAATATTGAAATACATAGCCAAGAGCTCATTATGAATTCTATAAAAGTGGATAAATAAAATAAAAACGTACCAATATTTACCTGCAGTTTACGAAGAATTGGTGAAATTTCTACATAAACTTAAATTTTACAAGATCACTAAAAGTAATGCACAACATGAAATATCTATGTATGTGGAGCATGCGCTCTTTCAAGAATAAATTTTGCGGGGCGAGGAATATCAAAGAACAACCAAATGGCTGGCGTTGGATTTCGCGCTTTTGACTTTAGAATAGTTTTAGTAAACCTATTTTGAGAAAAGTATTGTAAAATTATACATAGAAATATCATAAAACCACTATCAGGAATCATATCATATTCATCGGAAATACACCTACGTTACGCAATAAAACTATTATTGATAACACATGTAATAGGTAGTTTATTTATATTTTTATGTATTACAGGTACACAAAGAAATAAAAGAGATCAATTCATATACTTCAAAAATATAAGACACCCGTAATTTAATTAATATAAACATGTTATTTTAAGATATATTTATATAAATAGATTTAATATCTAAAAATGTATAATAAAAATTATATTTACCACAAATACACCAATCCTTTACGAAAACACAAAGTATTGACAGTACTCGATATAATGTAAATCTTTAAATGAATGGATATTTTTTCTTTTTGTATTTATAACAGAAAGAATTTATTTATAATATGTACTTTTTTGTCACTGTAATATTTAAATAAAATTCTTATAAAACTTCATTCATTGCAATGTTTCTGTATAAAATAATTTAAAACAGATTTGTAAGAAATATTAGATGTGTTTGCTTTTGAAATAATATGTGAGTAGGTAACTTTTGTGTTGAATTATTAGGTCGACATTACATAAAATATTTTAAGTTTGTATACATGAACGCTGAACGAGTAAGATGGGCTAGATGTTAATTTATTATTTATAGAATTAAATATTGCATTCTGAGTAATGATATACAAGTTATAATAAATGCAGATTCTAAATAAAAATTAAAAAATCTTACCTTTCTATATGAAAATAGATAACGCGCATGTGCCGTAATAAACTGTGAAAACAGCTGGATCTTGATTCTCCCTACCAAACATTCAATTACAGATTTGACATTCGCCTTGTTTTGCTTGTCTACTTTCGTCTTCGTTGTTAAATAGAGTTTGCGTACTAAAATGGTTGTTTAGGTAAAAATGTCTACCTTTATTATGTATGTTATGTAAATAATATTGTTCTCATATATGTGTTAGTACAAAGAAACGTAAGTTGTAGCCCTCCTTGCAGTCTAAGAAATATATTGCAACCTTGCCATGTTTTGTGCATATATGTCTAGTTTTTTTCCATGATCATGATCAGATGTTAGTTCACTTAATTATAGATTAACATTGTAAAAATGGGAGGTGCGGTAAGTACCGGTCAAGATAACGACGATCTGATAGACAACTTATTACAAGCTGATTATATTAGAACCCCCATTGTGGAAAGGGTTTTTCGAGCTGTCGACAGAGCTGAATATTTTCTGCCCGATGCCAGAGGAAATGCTTACAAAGATTTGGCATGGAAAAGTGATCATTTACATTTGTCAGCCCCATGTATATACAGTGAAGTTATGGAAGGGCTGACTTTGACAGACGGTCTCAGCTTTTTAAACTTGGGTTCTGGAACAGGTTATTTGAGTACAATGGTTGGCTTGATATTAGGCAGCAATGGCGTAAATCACGGCGTGGAAATTCACGAAGATGTCATTCAATATGCGGATAAAAAATTAGAAGATTTCAAGAAATATTCAGGTGCAATCGATGAATTTGACTTTTGTGAACCCAAATTTATCCAAGGTAATACTTTTTCTTAATTCAAGGTGTTTTATTGTGATTTGATTTTCGTAGGAAATTGTTTGTGCCTTACGACAGATCGTCAGTATGACAGAGTTTATTGTGGAGCTGCCTGTCCAGAACATTATGAGAGTTATATGAAAAATCTTTTACGTATTGGAGGAGTTCTTGTCATGCCCCTGAATGATCACCTGATGCGGTTTAAACGCACTTCAGAGGTAACATGGGAGAGTCAATCTCTGTTACCAGTTTCTTTTGCTATTTTAATACCACCAGTACAAGAGAAACAAGAAATTGTGGAATTGTGTAAGTTACAATATTTTGAATTCAGTACAATGTTTTATTGAAATATTATTATCAGATTAACATTGGGATATATATTTTACATTTTAAATAGTATAAAAATCAATCTAAAAATATTTATGTAATACTCGATTTTAATAAGAAGTGTTTTAAAATAATTTTTGCTTAAACATTTTAAATTTGGCGCCCCATTATTATCGTTAATATACAAATGTTACAATAGGAGTGTTAAATGTAGTACTTTGTATGATTTTGTTATCCTTCAAGTATAAACAAACTAGATAACAGTGTGTTGATGATTGTAGTGGCTGTTTATTTATATACCTTATCACTAGCAGGAGAAACTCTACTTTATCTTCATGACTGTCCTCTGATAAGCTAAAACTAAGACAAAAAGAAGGGATAGATTGACATATACATACACATAATATTTACATTATATGTTGATAAAATTTTTGGCACTGCATCCGCATCGAATTTTTTGGCGTTTAATGTAATCTAAATATTTAGCTTGTTCCAAATGGATTCCATTCAATAAAATAACGTTAAAAATCGTAACGTGTTTATATTACATATTAAAATCGGTTATTTTTATTAAACGTGAAGGACATGCAATAAATATCGTACGGAACGATTGTTTATATATAGTTGTCCTCCTATGCTCGACCTTCGACGTGTGCCACTGAACATGATTTCGTTTTAAAAGGCCGACAGACACGAGATGTGTGCTGAAATTTGGAACGTTCAAATCAAAATATTGTTCCAATGTGTACACATAACGAAGAAAAAAAGCCAACATTTTTGATTTATTGTTTTTTTAAAGATACGTCGTTCTGGCTGCGTAGTGAGGATATTAAAAATTTTGTTTCAAACGTTTAAAATATTTCTCAATTATTGAAATGTTATTTTAAAAAAAATCTTTAATTTTTTTAAAAACTAATACAAATATTAAGTAGGAATAAAGTATGTAATTGCCTTTTAAATTCCCCAGAAATTGTCGAGGTGACAATATTAATAATGAAATTATATAAAAATTGTAAATTATTTAAATAAGTAATTTTTTCATTTTTAGTAAAGTTTTATGTTCGGCCTTTGATGCAAATTTTTCATCAGTAAGTAATTTCTAAAGAATTTTTTGAATATAGCGTGAGTTTTTAGCACGTGTATCTCTGGACATTGTAATAATTTAAAAAAACTATTTTTTTTGCTTTGAAATATATATTTATTTAAAAATTAATGCTATTTGAATATTTGTTGTAATTTTATTTAATTAAATAGTTTTGCTATAAGATATCATTACAATTTAGTGACAGGTAAATAATACTTAACCTAAAAACAAGTTAATGTATGGTACATTCATACTTGTGTCGTAAGTGAAATTTAGGAACAGTTTATAATTAACAATCACTTCATTACAAATATTTTTTTTACTCATATCGCAAGTTTTGATCAGCTTTTTTTTTAATGAACTATTTTATTAAACGTGAAAATATAATTCTTAAAGTCAAATCTTGATAATCTGTAAGAAACCTTGATTAAAGTTTCTTATATTGCTTACAATACATTGACATGCTCTGTTAGAAATTGAACACAGAAATATTTACATTATGTTTAGGTATATAAACGGTTCAAGGTATGCCATGGCACTAACAATCCAGCGTGAATGTGGACCAATGTTCAACACTGCGAATCCGACTCGGGTTACTGATGTTTAGTGTGGAGCATATGCTGATAAAGACGTGTGATCTATATTTTACATCAATACTGATTGTTATTTGTGAAAGATGCGCAGGAACAAGAAAACTTTTTCAGGACTGAAAAATATAATACTTGGATTGTTTTTCAAGTTGTCTTATTAACAAAGTCAACTGTTAAATTTCAGATCACTACATTTATTAGTTTTCTTATGACGATTGTTTACTAAAATGTGTTGGGTTTTTTTGACGAAATGGATAGTGTTCGTGCTGTCATTAAATGATAAATGCTTCTTCTTGAAAGGCTTATCAGAGACAAATATTCGTACTGAGATGAAGAGTGATCTGTAGAACTCGACTTCTTCATTTTCCACTGCTGATAAATGAGCTCGTGATCGTATAACAGTTAAAGATGGTTTACATAGTGGACGTCCGAAATCCTGCCATTATATTGGAAATTGTTGAATAAGTGCATGATATGGTGTTAAAAGACCGTTGTTTGAACATGTCTGAGATAGCTAAGGCAAACATCTCTAAAGAACGCGCAACGTACAGTTTAAATGAAGAGTTGGTTATGAAGAAGCCATGTGCGTGGTGTATTCCATGATTACTTAGTATTGATACAAAAAAATGAATGCAAATTTTTCGCATTTGGAGTATTTTCTAAAAAAAAACAACATGGATTTTATGCGCCCATTTACCACAACAGATGAGGCTTGAGTTCATCATTTAACGTCGGAAGATGACTATTTTATTTGCAAGAAAAATAACGACTTCCATCTTTTGAGATGGAAAACATATTCTTCTTGTTGATTTCTTCCAAAAGGTCAAAGTATCACAGACGCATCGGCCTTTTAGACAAATCAAAGAAAAAATTAATGAAAAGCGTCCTGGCTTAACCAAGAAAAAAATCATTTTGATCATCATTGAATTTGACTTCAATTGTTGTCCCATTTGTCTTATTCGCCGGATTTAGTATCGTCGAATTATCACCTTTTTACATGCCTAAAAAACAGAACTTTTCAACAACAGTTGTGTCGTAAGCTGCCATGGATGCTTATTTTAATGTACTTGAGAGTTGTGTTTTTCATCAAGGAATAAACACCTTGGATCATTGTTGGTCCAAATGTATCGAGGTAGCAGGAGATTATTATGAGAAGTAAACACAATTTCAAATCGCAAAGTTCTTTTCTTTGTTTTCATTCCACGGATTTTTCAACTTACGCTCGTAATGAATAGATTTGAAAATAAAATATATTATTGAGAGTATAATGAAGTACGAAAATATATTTACGGAGACCCTTACTATGAAAAATAAAACAAGTGATAATAAATATAATGTAAAAATTGAAACGAAGTTCATTAATTTTGAGCGGAAGGGATCAATACGTCTTTTTTAATGATCTGCTCTGATATGTCTTTGAACATTCTTCTTTCAAATATGTATGTGGCGCATGTTTAATTGGTGTCATGTCAAGGAATTTTCATAAAGGGAAACCTCATAAAATCATAATTCTCCCTCGCCTCTTCATACAAGACGTAATTTTATAGGCGCAGCATGACTATCAAACGAGAACCGAGAGGCAGGCGTTCGAGTAAACGCCGATATCAGTGGCATCTGTTTAGCAAGCAATTTATTTTCAAACGTTGGGCGTGATCGTATAAAACAATGCTATGTAAACGAAAAATAATATTTTTTCTAACGAATAACAATACAGTTATACATCAATTTCGTACTTTGCAGTGTATTCATAGTCATATTCGATGTGTTGAAATGGTAAAAAATATAGTTCTAAATCAAGATGATATTAAATCAGATTATATTTTTATGTATGTACTTTTTTCGTATCGTCGAGAGATACTGCAAAGAAGTACCACCAAAACATTTCTGCCATTGCCACTGTCAGAAATATTTGGATATTTAAAAACAATTCCTATTTTTCTCCTTAAGGAGACACTAATATTTGAATTTCATGGCTTGATTTATATTTTTGTATAGGTTTATTTCATCAATATTCCATTCTTTTCATGTCAAAAATTATTCTAGTGCGTAAAGTTCTTTAGGTTGTTAGCCATAGTATAAAAAATAGAAGCCCAGATATTATGTATACGTTGTGAATCTGGCTGCTGGCTCTACCTTAATTGCTTTTGTGTTTTTATATTTTCTCTTCGTAAATATTACTGCATTGTTTTTTATATTAAACTCAAAATTGTTTTCAACTTTTTAAATTTTGATTAGTCTGAATCTATTTAGTTGTTTTTGGTTGCAATTTTATTAATTTCTAATATTTGTATTTGTTGTTATATTTGTATATTCTATTCGTAAATTGTTTACTTTTACAGCCAATTATCAAATTTACTATTTGTCTTCATTAAACGATTCGCTAAAATACTCTTTCCGTTCATTCTTTGTAAGTCAAAGGTTGTGTTTGAGTTATGTTCTTATTAATTTTTTGATTTTTGCTAGTTTTCTTTGCACTTATTTTCTAGATTTTCCTTCAACTCAAAACATATAAACGATTGCTTTATAAGAATGATATTTCAGATTCCACTTGATTAATAATTATCGATTTTAAAAGTAGACAATTGTATTAAATGGTTATATTCTTTGCAGTAGTTTTATTAATTATAATATTTCTTTTTGTTTATAGTGGATGTTGTTCCTTTGAGTTTGCAGTCTTTAAGTCGTGCTGTGGTCCGTTCCATATTACGTAAGAACATTGAACTGGAGAATCCGAACATACGAAAAAGGACGCATACAGTCAAGAAACCCAAACGTAAGGACAGAGCTCTCCGAAGATTGGTGGTGCCTATCTTCGACGACTCTGGCGATGATCCATTCAGTTCCGACGATGAACAACGCCAGTCGGGCAATAATCGCCGGACAGCTGATAACATATTTGATATAGTGATGGACCATTTGGGTTACAGAGTACGTCAAAGAGGTAACCGTCCGGGCGCGGAGGAGGAAAGACCGATGGAGGAACGAAACGGCAGTAATGAAAATAACGAAGACGCGGCGATGGAAGTGGAGCCCTCCGCTAGCGAAAACGTGCGTATAGAAATAAACGAGGCCCGTGCTATTGTCGATAATCCTTCAGGATCGAATGTTCATGAAGATAATAATCATAAAAAGGCTGAAGCTACTGTAGGAGAACAGAATGAAGGAACACATCAAGAGAGACCAGAAGAAGTAATTAACACCATTAATACGGTGGAAGGAGTCTTTGTGGATGTGTTACAGGAAATGAGAAGAGTTGAAGATGTTTTTCCACAGGAACGCGAAGTTAATAACGAGATCGAACAGGTTTTCGTTAATGTTCTTCACGAACTAGAGAGAGAACGATCACATGTTCAAAACCAAGTTGCGGAGGAACTTCAAGAAACTAGTGCCAATAGTGAAAGCGTTACCGAAAATAACGAAACAGAGAATAATGATGGAAACAATAAAGAGA
Organism: Dermolepida albohirtum; assembly: GCA_031893035.1. Lineage (NCBI taxonomy): Eukaryota > Metazoa > Arthropoda > Insecta > Coleoptera > Scarabaeidae > Dermolepida > Dermolepida albohirtum. The sequence goes on from JAVIWB010001220.1 coordinate 918,750, forward strand.
AAGTAACAGTCTCCGGTGATGAACATAACAATAAAAAGCGCGAGAAATTTGATAGTGGTTTGGGCGATGAAATCGTCGAGAAGGACAATAATAATTTGCATGACTCATCAGAAAATGAGAGCATGGACGTAGATTCTAGTTCTAGTAATGACGGAACTGATGGCAAACGAAATAAGAGGGGCTCGAAGAACAATTCCGAGGTTAGGGGAAGTGCAAAATGGAGGAGAATCTGCTTATCAACCCATAGATTGGATTCGTATTCTAGTAGTACTAGTGATAGTGAGACTGTGCAAGAGGAACCGAACACGTCGTGGTATCACCGGAAAACAGTGCAAAGTCCTTATACGAAGTTGATGCGTGAAAAAATACAAGAACTACCGTTACCGCCTATCCTAAAGAACTATTTGAATTTATATCGCGAATTTTGAAGATTTTCAATGATACAAAAATAAAGGGGGAGAAAGAGATTGAAATGAAAATTAATGGTTAACTAATAAAAGAACAATAGTTTATATAATACTGTATCTAGGATACGTATATAGTTTTGCTGTGAGAACAATTTGAAAATATTTTTATATTATCATTACTTAATGTTTAATCAAAGGGTGGTGATAGAAGGATCATTTTGAGGATGAAATCGAAGTTTTGTTATTTTTGTTTGTCCTTTACTTGCAGTTTCTGAAAATTGAGAATGGTATCATACCTGATGCAATCGATACTGATTAAAAACCATTTATTCTGTAAATTGATTAATTAAATGAAATACCAATTTTATTTAATCTGTATCAGGTTTATTTTTAGTGTGTATATATAGAATTATTTGTTTAGTGATTTATAAATAATTAAACCTTTTTTTTAATATTGCGTTATATATATATGATATGGTTAATATATTTATACAGTTCATACTTATAAAATAAAACAGAGAAATTATTGTATTAATGTTTTAATGATGGTTTGTCTTGTCTTGTTGAATAAGTTGTATTATGCATATACATATAATATACATATATAAAATAGGCAAACAATAAAGTGAAGATAAACAACGATATTTTCTTTAATACAGAATTTTGAATTATAATTATTTATATGTTTAATAAATCCTGAGTAAACTATTTTATTTTATTTTTTCCTTGAAAATCTCCAATTTAAAGGAATGAAAGAAAAATGTGTCGATGATGTATTATTTCTTGCAGGTTGTGCAATAAGAACATTTTTTAAAGTGCAATTTAACACGGAGCAAATAGCATATGTTCAGCAAAATTCTTATAGCTTTTCTAATTTCATTACTATTGCGCATCTGGAATAAAAAACTATAGATAATTATGGAATTTTTATCTAGTATATAACTGAAGTAGTTTTCATTGTCTAATTTTATTTCAAGTAATTAAAATAAGCAAACTAGCTACATTTTGATTGTTCTAATGCTTGCTCGTGAAAATTTCTACGTTTAAATTTACCCATTAAAATGGTATACTAAAAATTATTTCTATTAACTCTTGATAGCAATTATCCTAGGTTCTTTGCATATATGTATGACTAAGCTACAAACTATTCTTGAAATAAAAGTGTTGTAATATTGGCAATACGAGGGTAGTCGTTTATATTTCGGGAATAGCATACAAAAACAAATTTTTTATCGAAAATAGTTTTATTGCATTTCAAAACATTCTTGAAAATCAATGCATTATTGCATTCGTTTAAACCAATCCGAAAAGCATTGCTGCCACTGTGAAGGAGGCATCTCCAAAATATGAGTTTGAATGCCTCAACTGTCTCTTCCAGCGTAGAAAACCGTTGACCACGAAGTTTATTCTTCACGTGTGGGAACAAAAAGAAATCACAGGGTGCTAGGTCAGGGTTGTGCGGCGAACGGCTCATCAATTCAATGTTTTACCCGGTCAAATTTGAATTGTTTGAACCGACCTGTGAGAGCTCGCATTGTCATGGTGGAGAATGATCTGTCGATCAGGCGACCATTTGTTTTGATGTGCTTCGAGCACGAACAACTTTTGTTGGTTTTGGCTCATCTTGGAATACCCACACAGTCGACTGCTGTTTACTATCGGGCTCATACGTATAGAGCCAAGATTCATCACCTGTGACGACTTTATAAATATTCTTTGAAGCACCGTCATTGTATATTTTGTGCATCGACGTGAGTCATTTTTTGAACGGTTGTCAAATTATGTGATATCCAACGTGAACATAGCTTCTTAACGGTTAAATGCTTATGCAGGATCTTATGTACGCTGATGTTACTAATACCTAGAGATGCCTCGATCTTACGGTATGTCACATGACGGCATTATCAATTCAGAACTGCATTAATGTTTTCCAACACAACAACATTTGTGGGACGATCTTCATGAAATTGATCGTCCAAAGAACGCCGTCCAAGTTTCACTATACCAACGATATATATATATACATATATAGAACACACAACAGTGCCTGCCTAAAGTCATTAGATCTATGAAGAATCTGCGGCCAAAGTCAAGAATGGACACCTGGTTTCTCCATCACGAAAATGCTCCAGATCACCGCGCCGAAGCCTGCACCGAATATTTGACCACGACAGGATTGAAACTTCTCGAGCACCCTCCCTACAGTCCAGATCTTGTTCCCTGCGACTTTGTACTGTTCCCGCATGTGAAAATGAAGCTAAAAGGGAGGCGGTTTTCCAGTGATGAGAACCTTCTGCGGGCTTGGGACAACGAGTGTGCTTTACTCCCTAGTGAAACTTGGCAGAACTGGTTTAAAGATTGGTTTCGGAGGATGGAGAGGTATATTGAGTGTAGAGGAAATTACTTTGAAAAAATTAAATAAACAAAGCTGTATTGCAAAACTTTCCTAGTATCCTTTGTATAATACAATTTAATTCACAAATACGCGTTAGCGTTGAAAGTATTTATTTCATTCTTGCGCATTGTAGTAGCTCTATTACATATATGTTAAAGTTTTAGTTACTCGGCTTTTAACTCTATCATTAGTTTAGATTATTTTCTTATATGTACACGTGGAGATACGAACCAGACTATTTTTAAGTATTTGTATAGTTTTTAAGATTAACGATTTTATTGCTTCACCAGTATTGTGTTCAAATCTTTTGATAAGTATTAGATACGAAGCGGATACTTTACATGGATTCATGTTTCGTATTACAATAGCGCAAATAGAGTTTTTCTTAAAATCAATAGATTATCTACTATTAACAACAGTTTCACGTTCATTGTTTCAGCAGTAATGTTCCTTTCTACCTTTTTATACAATTTGGTAAATAATTGCGTAGTTGTTTTTTTTTACGTTGTCGAATACTATATTACACCGAGTCCTCATAGTTACCAAGTCCGTAATCAAATCGGCATATTGTTTTTTGCCAATTTTGTTATATTTGTGTTACACTATTGATGTTACACATTAATTTGTTTTTGTCTACAACAGACATTTATTACACGTCACACAATACCACCTGTGAATCAATACATTTTAAATCTGGAAACTCCTCATAACTTTTTATGCCCTGTAAGCGAACAAGCGATTGTTCCAATATAATAGTTTACCTGACTATTTATACGCAGTTCTGTATAAATATACACCGCTGAAACCTGTTACAGTACTGGCTGCCGATAGATAATCAAACGTTTGCGTTTAGGCGTACGTAATTCGTCCATCCCGATGTAATTTATCAATGGAACCGCAATCTGCGAACTCTACTCCAAAGTTACTTAGCTATTTACAATATTATTATATGCAATTATTTTTCATAATTTTCGGCGTGGACTATCTCAACAAGAATGCATCGACGAGCTGAATTCTTTATATGGTGATGAAGCACCGTCAAAAACAGTACATCGTTGCTATAGTGAATTCAAATTTGGACGGCGTTCTTTTGACGATGAATTTCGTAAAGGTCGTCCCACAAATGTTGTCGAAAAATATTAATGCAGTGTCTGAATTGATAATGCCAGACTGTTATGGGACATACCGTGAGATCGAAGCAACTCTAGGTATTAGTAACACCACCGTGCATAAGATCCTGGAGCCAAAAGAAGGATTGGTGCCAAGAAATGCACAAAAAATATAATGGCGGTGCTTCAAAGAATATTTATAAAGTCGTCACAGGTGATGAATCTTGGTCCTATATGTATGAGCCCGATAGTAAACAGCAGTCGACTGTGTGGGTATTCCAAGACGAGCCAAAACTAACAAATGTTGTTCGCGCTCGAAGCACATCAAAACAAATGATCGCCTGTTTTTTCGGAAAAACCGGTCACGTTGCAACCGTGCCTTTAGAGAGTTGTAGAACGGTTAATTCCAAATGGTAAACAACTGTTTGTTTGCCAAACATTTTTGAAGAAATAAGGAAAACAAACCGAAAACGACAGATCATTCTTCACCATGACAATACGAGCCCTCACAGATCAGTTCAAACAATTGAATATTTGACCGGGCAAAACATTCAATTGATCAGCCATCCGCAGTACAGCCCTGATATAGCATCCTGTGATTTACTTTTGTTCCCACGCGTGAAGAATAACTTCGTGGTCAACGGGAAGAGGCAGTTGAGGCATTCAAAACTCATATTTTGGAGATACCGCCTTCACAGTGGCAGCAATGCTTTTCGGATTGGTTTAAACGAATGCAAAAGTGCGTTGATTTTCAAAGAGAATATTTTGGAAAGCAATAAGACTATTTTCGACAATAAATTTTTTTTTTTGTTTGCTATTCGTATATTGTCTAGCACGATGTCTTAAATTAACAAATAAAACGTAAATTACGGAGAGTAACCACGTAACCATAGGAAGCGGATATATAGGATATTAGAAACGACAGAATAATTCGTGTCTTGCAGAGTCTGCAAATAATAAATTACCTGTACGATTGAATTGAATAGTGTATTCAGCAATAATGTTGGTTTTACGAAATTTAGGTAACTTTATAGTATTAATGATTCTGTAGATACACTAAGTAGTTTGAAAGATCATTTTACTTATGCGAATGTTAGATCTTCAGCCATCGAATGATCCTTCTCTTTCTATAAAAATAATTGTGGAAATATTAACAATGCTGCAAATGTTCCATTGCTCCAAATCAAATTTTTAATGTTCACTCGGTAATTTATTTGCCCACTTAACGTTCTATAATACCCATAACGAGACGGCCATGTAATGTAACTCGCGAACTTTACTCCGAAGGGAGTTTTCTTATAGCAACCTATTATATTGTTATAATTTTATAAAAAAATTGTTTGATCTAGTATTTTTAAGTTGGTTTGATCCACCTGGTAATTATTTATTTAAACGATTTTATATTTTTATGGCACCTTAGAAAACACGAAGGGTAATGCAAGATCGCGAATAAGAATTTTTCAGTTTTACATCGTAAAAGCGCATAATTATATGTTAGAAAAGGGTTTTAGAGTGGCATAAAATATTTAAACAAAGTAGAAAATACTTTAAAGAAGAGGAATGAAAATAACGTCAAGGAAATACAAGATTCAAAAATCGGCGGTTTACAATTACCTAACCTTGTAGATAATAATAGACTTTGAACTGGAAATAAAAGAGTTGTTGAGTGAGGATGCACATCACTCAGCATTAAATGCATCTTTGCATAACGTGGCAGCAGTTATAGTATTGCTGCTAACTCCTCTATAAAGATTTATAAATTACGGAAAGCTAACTTTTTAAGTACATAATAATGCTCGTTCGACTTGCAAAGCAGCACTTCGCCAATTTCGAAGAAGTTAGAAAATGGCTCGTTGAATGGTTTTGTTCAAAGGACAAACAGTTTTCTTTGGGATGGCATCCATAAATTGACTAAAAGATAGGTAAGATGTGTAGAATCAAATGGCCAATACTTTGAATAAATAAATTTTTCCATTGTCTTGAAAATTGTGTAGTTTTTTTTTACTGGTATGTACTACTGTGGGCAAAAAATAGTAAGACTTTGTTCATAATTTTTAAATTCTTAATTTATTCTTCCAAATCTATTTCGTCCCTATCAAAGTAATCCCTCCTGGCCCCAATCCACTTGTGCCAACGTTTCTTCCAATTCTCGAAACAGTTGTTAAAGTCAATTTCAGGAATAGCCTTTAATGCGCGTAGCGATTCACGTTTGTCTTCAATTAACTAAAAACGGTTTACCCGGAGTGGTCGTTTGAGTTTGCTGAATAGTCAGAAGTCACACGGAGCTAAATCAGGCGAATACGGTGGTTGCGGCACGATATTGGTTGAAAATTTGGTGAAAAACTCATGTAGAATTAGTGCAGTATGCGACGGTGCATTATCGTGGTGCAAAACCCAAGAGTTGTCGGCCCATAATTCTGGCCTCTTTTTACGAATAGCATTGCGCAAACGACGCATAACACTCAAATAGTATTCTTTGTTGACAGTTTGGCCGGTCGGAAGGAATTCGGAGTGCACCACACCTCCATAATCGAAGAAAACTGTCAACATAACCTTGATTTTTGACTTGCTTTGACGTGGTTTTTTGGGCTTCGGCTAACCTTTGATACGATATTCGGCCGATTGATCGTCTGTTTCCGGGTCATAAGCGTAGATCCAAGTCTCATCTCCAGTTACGATGCCTTTCGTTTTGTCTTGATAGTCGGAAAGCATTGTTTCACAGACGTCAACGCGACGCTGTTTTTCGAAAAAATTGAGTGATTTTGGAACAAATCGTGCTTTCACTTTTCTTAGGCCCAAATGATCTTTCAAAATGGTTTTCACTGATCCTTCCGATATTCCAACGATGCCAGTAAGGTCTCTGACTGTTAATCGTCGATTCTCAAGTAGCAATTCCTTGATTCTATTGACGTGTTGATCATCAGTTGATGTTGAAGGCCGTCCTGGACGTGGTTCGTCATCAACGCGTTCTCGACCCTCTTTGAATAATTTGTACCAATAAAAAACACTTGCTCGCGACAAACAATTATCACCGAAGGCCTTTTGCAACATTCTGAACGTTTCGGCACCAGAAATTTGATTCCGTACACAAAATTTAATGGAACTTCTTTGTTGAATAATTTCACTCATTGTAAAAATCGCCAAATGCACTTTTTGTACTTCAGAAAGACAAGCGTATACCAAACACTAATGATTATTTTGATGTGACATTTGGCACAGATGTCACAGTCATACCAACCTAAAGAAAAATATTTCGACGAATAAGTTTTCGCGCGAAATTTAAATTAAAAAGTCTTACTATTTTTTGCCCACAGTAGTATGTATTTGAATTAGATAAATCGAATAAATATCGGTCTAATTAATTAATTTAATGTAACAAGCGATCGATAACCAATCAGTGGCCATGGTTTCGGTGTTATACATCTCATGAGTAGGATTTTGCGTTTAGTGATTAAGTTTATTTATACGAATTGAGAGGTTTAAGAATACGGTATTTAATTCGCGTTAATAAACATAATTGCACATCTTTAGGTTAAAATAGATATGCGAAAACTCGTGTGACGGCAAGAGGTGACAAAGGTGACTCCGCTTCATAAACTTTGTGATGCACCTCTAAATAACATTTGACAAAAATAGTACTATATGTGTTCGAAGTAATCTTTCGAGTTAGTACTGCGAGCATTCAGTTAGTAAAGAGTGCTCCGAAGAAGTGTAAAATGTTCAACAGGTAATACATAAACGTAAATAAATACTCATCCTTTTAAGCAGCGTTTACAGTATACAGATGCACAAAGTGGATATGATCGGTTAAATATTTGCAGCTTCAAGTATGTTTCAAGAGTATCTTCATGTAATCCCGTTTGCTGTGTGGAATAAATGTTCGTATATGCAAAGAACGACCGTTTGACATCTAATGATGAAATACTTACATAATTAAATTATTAATACTTTTTGTTATTGCTAGTTAGATAATGTGTTGACACTAATATAATATTAGTGTTATTGTTTTTAACCAATCTTATCCACTTTGTGTATCTGTATAATGAAAATGCTGCTTGAAAAGGCAAGTGTTTATTTACATTTATTATGTGCTCCTTGCACTTCTTCGAAACACGTGTTCCAGATCGAATCCTTGTAGCGCTAATTCTAGTAATCTTCAAGGTGAGTACACCGTTGAAGACAATATTTCCACTTCTTAAATTCATTCAGATAATTCTCTGAAGACAGACTCTCAAAAAAATCGTCATATTTTCGGAATTAATCTTGACGAGTTGGAATACAAAGGGTATTAGGAAAGGTTTGCAATACAGCTTTGTTTATTTAATTTTTTCAAAGTAATTTCCTCTACACTCAATACACTTCTCCATCCTCCGAAACCAATCTTTAAACCAGTTCTGCCAAGTTTTACTAGGGAGAAAAGCAGTGTCAAGTCACTCGATGGCCATCAGAAGAATTAACGCATTTGAATTTCAGGTGAAAGTACAAAGTTTCCCAATAGAAAAGATCTCGAATTATTTCTAAATTAGTAACGAATAATTAAACATATACATATACCATTTTATGCTACAAAGGGTACTAGGAAAGTTTTGCAATATGACGCAACAATGAATCGTAGGAAGCTGCTTGTTGCTGCATGTTGAAATATGTTCATACGTGTATAGTAGCCGCCGTGCCATGTCGATGGGCTCAGTTATTTATTAGCAGTGAGAGTGTAAAGTGCTTGTGATGGCATTGTGGTCACGAAATGTTATAAGGGTAGTTTTGTGTTATAATTTCGTGCTTCATCACGATAGTGCTCCAGTTCACCGCGCCAAAGCCTGCACCGAATATTTGACCACGACAGGATTGAAACTTCTCCAGCACCCTCCCTACAGTCCAGATCTTGGTTCCTGCGACTTTGCACTGTTCCCGCATGTGAAAATGAAGCTAAAATGGAGGCGGTTTTCTAGTGATGAGGACCTTTTGCGGGCTTGGGACAACGAGTGTGCTTTACTCCCTAGTGAAACTTGGCAGAAGTGGTTTAAAGATTGGTGTCGGAGGATGGAGAGGTGTATTGAGTGTAGAGGAAATTACTTTGAAAAAATTAAATAAACAAAGCTGTATTGCAAAACTTTCCTAGTACCTTTTGTATATCATTGCATAATAGTATTCCTGTGAAATATCTATACTGACTGCTTAAAAGAATTTATTGCTTACGATTGAAAAAATATCTAGTTTCGCTTTTAAACAATGTTTTTTAAAAGAAATTATGTAATCTAAGATTAAGTCAATATGTTTTGTCGCCATGCTCCTCCTATGAACTTATAGTCTTGAAGTCTTATGATTTCTCACGTGACAAATTTCCATCTTAATCAATGCTGTCTTTCAGGAATGTTACAGGATTTGACCATATAACTTTTTGTATGTCGTTCAAAGAATTTTACCCCTGAAAATTATAAATTAGATCAATTTATATTAATTTAGAGGATAGATTTTTCAAAGGTTAGTTACAAAAACATCGTGGGCGCATATCAAAAGATAAATTTGTAAAATAAAGTTCGCGATTATCGAATTTTTAGAGCTTCAAAATAAATTTACGAAACAATAAAATATTTCATATTTTATTTTTAAAATGTATCGCTACTTATGGCCCATTCTGTACCATAACGTTTCGCGTAAAATTGAACAGGAAGGGTAATGATTTATATATTTCCACAGTTTCCTTATGGATAAGCAAGACGCACAGGGGAAGGGTTTCCAACGTTAGAATAGACACTTAGTAATTGCATTCCTTAGCGGTAATACAGCTTGTCCGCTGACTGAGATAATTGCCTTAAATTCCTCATCAGCATATCCTCGAGAAGGAATTCTATAAGTTAACCCTCCTGTATCGAACGGTATAGAGGATCGTCTTGAAATTCTATTTACCGATTGACTTTCGCACATCATTCAGAAATGTAAGGTTGAAAAGTTTTACCTGTATTATTGCTAAGTTACAGGGTAGTTATACAGAAAATATAATGAAGGGAGGCCCTTAGAAGTTTAATGACAATCGAAGCAAGACAAATTTTCATATAGTTACGTATGTACATGTACACATATTAACAGGTGAATTCTATGAAAATATAAAAAGGATTTTATTTATTATTTCACATTTAATCGAAGAATTTAAATTGATTAGAAAATACATATTTTAAATAAAAATGACATTGCTAAATAATATTATTTTTAGATTTTCCTTTTAAATAATTCACTAAACTAAAGAATTTGAGAATTAAAGAATTCTCCATGTGCGTTACTTTTCAAACTTCTGCTACAGATATTGAGTTTTAGAATTGTTTAGAAGGAGCAGTTTTTATGCAATAATGAATTGTGGATTCTCTTTGCGAGGAAATACTGTAGTGACATAATTTATCAGGTACAAGAGTCGGTATTAAATTTATTTTGTCCTTATTCTTAGTCCAAGTTTTCAACGATACAATTCAATTTTGTTTTGTTTCTTTATAAATATACATACCAAGTGTACCAGAAAGTCATTACTAGTTTTTTCGTAAAAAAACTGCATAGTTTTCAAGAAAAATGGAAAAATTTATTTACTCAAAGTATTGGCCATTTCATTTTACACATCTTACCCATCTTTCAGGCAATTTATGGATTCCATCCCAAGAAAACTGTTTGTCCTTTGAGCAAAACAATTTATCGTGCCATTCTTTAACTTCTTCGAAATTGGCGAAGCGCTGCTCCGCAAGCGTGCGTCCCATTGATGGGAAAAGGAGATACTCGGATGGGGTAAGGTCTGGAGAGAACGGGGGTTCGATGTTATGTCCCACCCAATAGCTTTCAACGTTTCCTTGACCGGTTTTGCTGTAGGCGATGGTGCGTTATCGTGCTGTAAAATCACTTTACCGTATTCGGGCCCATTCTTGACGTTTTTCTGTCAATTCATAGTTTAAACTGATAATTTGTTGTCGGTAGAAATCAGTAATAACTGTTTCACCAGGTTTCGACAATTCGTAATACACCACGCTACACTGATTACACTAAACACAGAGTATTGTCTTGCGACCAATATGATTTCGTCTTAGAGTAGTTTTCGAAATAAATCCATTTATCATCACCCATCACTATTCGATGTAAAAATGACTTCCGATCATACCATTTTCCCATCTTTTGGATTTTTCCCATTCCTCGTAATCTGTCGTTATTCGTTTCTTGGGCCACACTTAACGCTTCCGCCAATTGGGTTGGGTCTTCATCCAATAAGTCTTGCAGTGTCGCAAATTCAAACTTTTTCAATCTACCAGAACGTTCTTTGTCGTACATATCTGAATCGCCACTTTTGAATTGTTGAAAACACGCCCCACATGATTTTATGGTAAGTTTCTATCAGCACACGATGATTTTCAGCGGCTTTTTTCTTTTGATTAAATAAGAAGAGTAATGCACTTTTCCAGGTACGAAACTCGACATTTTCAAAGAGGTATAAAGCTATGACAGTGTTACTTTCGCAACATATAACATGTATGACTTTGAAACTTAACGTTAGTAGAATAAAATGACATATGTGTCAAATCATAACATTGCATAGTTAAGCCTAGCGACATCTGTTAGGAAAATCGGTAATGACTTTCCGGTATACCTGATATGTAAGTGAAACGAGTGCTTTCGATAGATTCTGATTTATGGCTTTAACAAAAGTAACAACCAAACCAAGAATGTGAGAGTCTTTCATTACCAAAACTTGTTTCAGTTAAGGATCTTAATTGCGTTTGCTCCTATGACAAACCTTAAATTTTATTTGTTTTTGCAAAGCACTTGGAATTGTTCGCACATCTCTCCCGAATAAGCACTTGGAATGATTAAAGCATTCATGTAATTCACATTGCACTAACTTTGGTTATTTCAAAGCACTCAAATAGAATTTCGAAAACGGTGGTTTTTAAAAGCTGCTAATTGTCGCTTCTTTAATATTATATCCTTTATCGAGCACTTGGTTTCTCAATATTTAAAGTAGTCATGTTGACGGCGTGGATTAGTTTCCAATGGTCTGGATCATGTTTAAAGAGCTTTGACCACTCAAATACTTGAAAAAAATTTCTGCATGCAACCTCTCTATATTTAAGAAAAATTTTTGTTTGCTTTGTTTTTGTGATGAGTGCCAAAAGGGTGATAATTCTTTTAAATTTATCACGGGCACGGAAGCGACAGTGTGTATTTGGTGTGCATAAAGTGTTCTATGACTTTGTTACTAACTCATCCTTACCGTGAGAGGGGAAACAGGGTTGTTTATTGTCCCTCGACAATGAAGGGTACAGGTAGAGGTATTGACCACGACAGAAACGAGAAACATTTAAGAATCGAAGAAATAGTTCGATTCGTCGACTTCTCTAGATAATCTTGAACTGTGATAAAGTTTGAATGCGCGACAACATAACCTGACAATTCATGGAATTGATAATGTTGCAAATGTTATGTAGATTAGCATAGTACAAGTTACTAAGCCATGAATGTCTTACTCTGGAATATAAAAATAAACACCTGTAGTTATGTGTGCTCCAGTTGCGTCTTCCTTTTCTAGGCATTTCTTTCTTCTAATTATCTTCAACGCTGATCCTATTTTTTGTACTACACTAGCATTTTTCCCATAATCGCATGTCTTCTTCCTGAAATTCTTCCATAAATTCTTAGATATTTGACATACCTTTGCGCATAATGTCCAATTTCTTTTCGATATCCGGGCTGGAAGTGCGTTCTTGACATTATTTCTTCTTCTACATACTGACGCTTCACATACTTTTGCAACGGACGTTTTTAGGGTTATTATTGCTGTTGAAGTTAATGGATTGAAACTAAAATTGAACAAAGGAAGAAACGGTGCTGAGGAAGCTGTACTAGACGTATACTTTTTAGTCTTTTCTTATTCGTTCTGTCGATTTTATATTTCCTTATTTCATTTGGTATTTAAATTTTGTTCAAGTATGTGTGTTCTTCTGTTTAATCCTATCCCTTTCTATTATGGACTGTAAGGTGGTTTGAGTTGAGTTTACTCTTTCCTTCTCATGTATTTCTTTCTGCATAACTTTCTGTTTTTTGTTGCTTCTTTTATTCCTTCCAATTTTTTTCCTCTTTGTTGGCTACTTTCTTTATTTTCTCCTCCCATTTTTTTCTCGGTGCTTTTCCTATTTTTAAAATAAAATATTTATTTTAGTATAATGCCTCTTTTGGCTTATTATCCAGAGATTTATATACAAATTATTAAATGCAATTTTTAAATATACGAGGGAGCGTTTTTATATTCGCGGACAAGGGGTGGAAATAAAAAAACCAAATTATTTTTCTTTTTCAATATATTCACCTGCAAGACGGATACATTTTTCACATCTTTCAATTAATTTATTTATACCCTCATAAAAAAATGATTTCTCTTTATCTGCAAAATACGCCGAAACTGCCTCCTTGACTTCATCATCGGCAGTAAATTTTTTACCCCGCAGCTCTTTTTTCATTTTCGGAAACAGGTAATAATCACTCGGGGCCAGGTCTGGGCTGTAGGGTGGGTGATTCACAATTTCGAAGCCCACCTTGCATGGAGTCTTGTTTGGACTCAGGTTCATAATGATGAACCCAAGTTTCGTCTCCAGTAACAATTCCACTCAATACACCAACCTTGTCTTCATTACAGAGGTCCAAAAATGCACGCGAACACTCTACGCGCTGTTGTTTTTGCGGCGGCGTGAGCATTCTCGGCACCCATCTTGCGCTGACCTTAGACATGCCGAGATGATCGTGTAGGATTTTAAAAATTGTTGTATCGGATACTCCAACCATTTCTGCGAGTTGTTTCTTCTTTAGTCGAGCATCTTCGAGTACAATTTGTTCAACTTTTTGGATAAGTGCTGGCGTGGCCACCTCAATGCTCCTACCCGGCCTCGGATCGTCTTCAAGGGATTCCTTCCTTGTTTAAATAAACTATGCCACTTGTACACCATGGTTTTTCCTGGACAAGAGTCGCCGTAAACCAATGACATCTCATTCATTATGGTCGCGACTGATTTTCCTTGCCTGGTAAGAAACTTTATAACGGCACGATATTCGATTTTTTCCATATTTCACTTTTCACTCTTGATTATGTTACTTGGTTGACGATAGCTCAAAGACTAACTGTCTAATAACAATGAAACTTCGTATTTATACTAATCATGAGTCGCTGCATAGGCCACGCCCCCAATGCGCCTACTCGCCCCTCTACAACCCGCTCATTCCGCGAATATAAAAACGCTCCCTCGTATATTGTAATTTAATGGTTTATTTTTAATTCCTTTGCCCGGTTCTGTATAGGAATTCGTACATATCAAGGCATCCAGAAAAAAACTACCTAGCAATGATAGAAACAGTTAATTGTGCGTTGCCTAGTATCGTTCAATAGTGACAACATTTTTCTACTAATGTATCAAATTGGACTTCAATTCATTCATTATTTTGTGTTTAATATAATGTTTCGCAACAAACAATAATTTTCTGGAATTATGCTATCGTAGTATCACCAATTTTTTGGCGAAGGACCAGAATTCTCCTAAAACTAGTCACGAATGAATGATTGTAGTGTGACAGTGTATAACAGAGCCTCGTCATATTTTAAAGTGAAATAATGGCAAAAATAGGTTAGATGACGTTTTGAATTTATTGGAGATATCCCTGGAAGCGGAAGATCTTCGAACGTAACCAATGCTGATGTTTGTTTGTTTGTAAATCTAAATAATGGTTCTCTCGTTTGAAAGTTTTTATCATTTCTAAAGCATTAAATATGTTTGAAATAAGCGCTTTAATAATTCTACAAAATAAATCAGGGACAAGTTAAGTTCCGCCAATGTGGGTTTCAAGATTGTTGACTCCCGAACGAAGACTGTTTAGACTACGAATTTATCAAAAACGTTTTACATTTTGGGATGCTGACGCTAACTTTTTCTCTAAGCCAGTGTAATGCAATGAGAGTTGAATATGTCACTGGAATCAAGAAACAAAACTAATGTCTATGACATATATAGATAAGGCTTTTTCGCATCCAAGAGTCCTTATACGAGGGTAGCCGTTTATATTTCGGGAACTGGCAACACCTGTAGTGTTACCTCCGATCTGATGATTGCAACGCGAAGTTTGTCATTTTTGGCAATATATATACTTCGAACAGTTTTATTATCCGGTCGCTATTTCTATTGTTGACAGTAACTTGAAAATTTTCTGTCAGCGAAAAAATCGAATTAACTCACGAACATTTTCGTGCAATTATTTTTCATAACTTTCGGCGTGGATTAGCTCAACAAGAATGCATCGACGAGCTGAATTCTTTATATGGTGATGAAGCACCATCGAAAACTACAGTATTTCGTTGGTATAGTGAATTCAAACTTGGACGGCGTTCTTTGAACGATGAGTTTTGTAAAGGTCGTCCCACAAATGTTGTTGTGTCGGAAAACATTAATGCAGAGTCTGAATTGATAATGCACGACCGTCATGTGACATACCGTGAGATCGAGGCATCTCTAGGTATTAGTAATACCAGCGTGCATAAGATCCTGCATGAACATTTAGCCGTTAAGAAGCTATGTTCACGTTGCGCACCACACAATTTGACAACCGGTCAGAATTGATTCGCGTCGGTTGGTGCCAAGAAATGCACAAAAAATACAATGGCGGTGCTTCAAAGAACATTTATAAAGTCGTCACGGGTGAATCTTGGATCTATACGTATGAGCCCGATAGTAAACAGCAGTCGACTGTGTGGGTATTCCAAGATGAACCAAAACTAACAAAAGTTGTTCGCGCGTTTTTTTCGGAAAAACCGGTCACGTTGCAATCGTGCCTTTAGAGAGTTGTAGAACGGTCAATTCCGAATGACACACAACTATTTGTTTGCCCAAAGTTTTTGAAGAAATAAGGAAAACAAACCGAAAACGACAGATCATTCTCCACCATGACAATGCGAGCTCTCACAGTTCGGTTCAAACAATTGAATATTTGACAGGGCAAAACATTGGATTGATGAGCCATCACCGATGGTAATATGTTTAAAAAATTACGTATAACTATTGACCAAAGTTTGCATCACAAGTAGCCTTTGTTTTTCATGATTATGCGCGAGTTCATAAGGCAGATAAAGTTCAAGGCAACCTCCGCGAGTGTGCTTCCTTGAGCTGGACCATCCACCTCATAGTTCGGATTACCTTTCACAGAAAACGTTATTTTGTAGACGTTAACTAATTGAAAGAGGAGACAGTTGTTCATTTTGAAGACCAAGAGAAACCATTTTTTCCTGATGGAATAAAATCACTTTAAGACAGACGGCACAAATGCGTTGAAGTTAAGGAAAATTACGTTGAAAAATAGTAGGTCTCTTTTTCTGTTAGGGAGAAAATTTTTCTAGTTATTCTCGTATACAGCATATAAGAATGGGATTTGATAAGAAGAAGGATGTCCTTCTCTTCTATTGTTTTTCATTGGTATTTCAATGTAGGTACAAACAGGTGAAAGATATAGTTACAAGATTAATAAAGTGATACAAAATAAAAGATATTTATTTATCATACTATCCCTTCACAAACAGGAAGAAAGATAATTTCACTAATCCTTTTTGAGAAATTATAAAATGTCGACGCATTGATAAAAAAATTATACTTACACTTAAAAGAAGAGCGTATTTATTTTCTGTTGTTGCAAAACGGTACTGACCTTCGGATACAGGCGTTTACATTACACGTGAAAATATTTAAACTATTTCAATAACGATCTGGGAAAATAATACAATGCAGATCGTCAGACGATGCACGTACACGTAACGAGGAAGCAAAAGTTGATCTTGGCATTGCGAGCCTTAGTGTTACAGCAATAGAATTAGAATCCCATGGATAAAGTATCTTGTCGCTATTTATAACGAGCGACGATAAAGTTAATAGTATGGTAATGATACACAATAAAATGCGAGTTGTATGGGTGATTCACCGAATTGACGCATTGAAAATTTTCGTATTTCTAATAGTTGGAATCTGAGAGTTTGCAATGAGACCGCCATTAATATAGGTACTTCTTTAAAGTTGTAATAACATAATAGGTGTTTATACCATAAAGTAGAAAAGTTTTTTTTTGCATTTTAGACCTAATATTTTTTACGGAGACGAAGCTGAGATCAAAAACATGTCGGTAATAAAAAAGAACACGTCCGGATGAGTTTTACATACGATTTTGTAAAATTAAATATCGAACTATTATTTTATTAGGTGCGCAATTAAGTTCTCGCTGTTTTTCAAGAGATGGCTCCAGTAGTAAGTGCTGATCGATTGTGACATAACCAAAATGTCATGAACCAAGACATATGGTAAACAAACCGCTTTGACACATTAGTGATTTTGTTTTTGCGTCATATACTTTTGGTTGTGTGAAAATGTCTGATTTTGTGCCAAATAATCGTCATTTGCGGGAAGTGTTGCTTTTCTTCTTTCATTCGAAGAAAACGGCGGCTGAAGCGCATCGAGAACTCCAAAAAGTTTACGAAGATGCTGCTCTAAGGGAAACAACGTGCCGTGATTGGTTCCGTCGCTTCAAAAACGGTGATTTCGATGTTGACGACCGTTCGCGTGAAGGAAGACCAAAAACCTTCGAAGACGCTGAATTGGAGGCATTGCTCGAGGAGGATCCATGCCAAACGCAAAAAGAGCTTGCTTCGACATTAGGAGTTACCCGCCAAGCCATTTCCCAGCGATTGCATGCGTTGGGAATGATTCAAAAACAAGGAACTTGGGTTCCTTATGACTTGAAGCCAAGAGACGTTGAGGTTCGTTTTTTCGCCTGTGAACAACTGCTCCAGCGGCAAAAAAGAAGGGTTTTCTTCATCGCATAGTTACGGGTGATGAAAAATGGATTCATTATAGCAACCCAAAGAGAACAAAATCATGGGGACTGCCCGGTCAAGCCGAGTACTGCGCGAAAAGCGGCCACAATACGAGCAGGGGCACGAAAAAGTGATTCTATAGCATTACAACGCTTGGCCTCACGTTGCCAAACCCGTTAAAACCTTAGAAACGCTCAAATGGGAGGTCCTACCCCACCCGCCATATTCCCCAGATATTGCGCCGTCCGATTATTACTTGTTCCGTTCGATGGCACATGATCTGGCTAATCAGCAGTTCCGCTCATATGAAAACATCTCAAAATGGCTTGATTCGTGGATAGCCTCAAAAGACGAACACTTCTACCATGACGGTATTCGAGCTCTGCCAAAAAGATGGGAAAAAAGTTGTCGCTAGCGATGGGCAATATTTAGAATGATTCATTTGTAAACATTTTTTTACAATAAAGTTGCATTTTCATTAAAAAAACAGCGAGAACTTAGTTGCGCACCTAATAACTAAAAATTTTTTTGTGTTAAATGATCAAGTTCCTCTTAATGTAGTAAATATTTCGCTGTTATGAAAAACAAAAGTAAAGAAAGCAAAATTTTACATTTTTGCAATTTGTCAAGTCTTTACTTGGTCTCGTGTTCTTAAAATGTATCAGAAAGTATGCTTTGAGGTTATTTACTTGTTTCAATCTGCATTTTTTATGTCAATGAACACTCTTCCTTCTTCTTCTCTAGATAATGTAAACCATTTCACCACAAAATGATGATGTTGTATGTGACATTTGTTTGTATGTTACATTTCGTAGTTATAAAAAATCGAAATTTAAGAATTGATTCCCACGTGCAGCCCTGCACATCCATTTCAGCGAGCAATAAAAAAATCTTTGTATGTCAATTGGTGAAGCTCGAAGGGCATAGTAAAGTAAATTCTAAATGGTAAACAGTAAATTCTCGCCGTCAAAATCTCCAGCTGTTATACCACTTTTCGTGTTAGAAATTTCAATTTTAATGAGAAAAATATAAATGAACATTTGTGCTGTACGTCAAGAACTGTTAATTGTTCACGTCCACATGCTCTGCTACTTCCAACAATCGTCACCGTTTAAAAGTGAAGAAAATATCATTCATATATGAAATATCAAATGTTATTTCATCAGCAAATAAACATTATCATTCACTTCCTTCAAGAATCTTTTCACCTCTAACTTTGTTAAAGGTATATTTCTTTGAAGTTAATTTATTAATTAATTTTTTTAGAAAAACACTATTAACCTCGATTAGATTTTATTTTCTAAATTTTTATACATATTGGGTACGTGCGTTGTCTTCTAAATGTCGTATATAAAACTGGAATAAAACAATAGATAGTTCTTAAAGACTTCATTGTTTTTCGAAGTATTCTTCATGAAGATTAATACACTTTTGCATGCGCTCGAACCAACTCAGGAAGCAGTTGTTCCACTCGTTTGTTGGTACAGTCAAAATTGCGGTTTTGAAGGCATCGACTATTCCTTCTGACGACTGGAACCTTTGACCACGCAGTTCTTGATTTTCGGAAAGGTAAAGAAATCGTTGGAACTTAGGTCCGGACTGTACGGAGGATGGCCTAACTGTTCGACGTTTTGTTGCGTTAAAAATTCAATTGTTTTACGTGCTGTTTACGAACTTGCATTGTCTTGATGTAGGATGATTCGTCGTTCAAGGTTGGTTTTTCGAAGCTCAGCGATGACTTGCGCAAATACACATATTATGGCGCATAAAACGTATATATTAGTGTTATAACGCTTGTTATGAATTTAATATTTTATGATATATGATAATACCCTAGTATTAGTCACGTACGTCCGAGTTCAAACTGAAGTATATATATACATATATATATATATATATATATATATATATATATATATATATAGTAATTCTTCGTGACGCGATCTATTAAAGAAAATATGCGTCGTAATGTAGATCATTAAACATTTAATTTGATGAAGCAAGTGTATGGTGATGCGTGTTTATCACGTACGAGTGTGCATGGGTGGTATAAACGATTTAAAGACGGTCGTACGGACATAAATGACGACGAAGATCCTGATGCAAAAAATTTGTGGTTATGGAAAGTAACATCGAACTTGTGAGTGAATGTATCAGAAATGAGCCGAAATCCTCATTGCGATAAGTGGGAATGGAATTAAATATTTCTAAAGATTGTATTTGGGACAGCATTTGACTGGGAAAAATTTTTGCAAGGTTCAAGAATTCAACATTGAACAGACTTGATTAAAGACTCGAAAAAGGATGAAAATTTCAGATATTCTATTGTAATTGGCAATGAGACGTGGTATTTTCAATATGATCCATAGACCAAGCGTCAAAGCTCTGAATGGAAGCATCCAAGCGAAGAAAGACCGAAAAAAAACCGTTTGGCAAAGTCAAAAGCGAAGACAATGTTGATTTGTTTTTATGATTCGAGAGGCATAGAGCACAAAGAGTTTGTACCAACTAGTCAAATAGTCAACGCTGAATATTTATGATCTTGGTGTTATGAAGAGTCATTTGGCGCATATTCGTCATGAAAATGGTAGCTGGAAGTTTAGCAGTATTGCTAAATCTTGCGTAAATTTTGAATATTTGCAAAAATAGTGTGAGTAAAGCAACAGTGCTGTTACAAAACTGATGAACTGCAAAAATTCCTGAAAGTAATACCAAAACAGAAGATTATTGTAAAGAATTCTGATTCAAATAATTTAAATGTTTGCTTCTTTGAAAATTGTTCAAGTATTGCAGTTAAAATTGTATTGTCGGAAAAGGCATGATGCATTCAGGCAATAGATAGCACTAGTTTATTTTTGCAAATGCTGGAGTCATTTACATCTTTTACATCTTTGTGCTACGTCATGCGACAGATGATAGTTGGGCGTTTGAAATTTTATAAAAAGTGAAAGACCGAAGCGTACATTTTCGTTATATTTTCTTCGTTATCCGTAAAGGAAAGAACGTGCGTTAAGCTCGTGAAAATTGCGTAAAGGTTACCTAGACAGTGCCTTACAAGAATGTCAATGAAAAAGATGTTTCACGACATTTCGTGATGGTATTTGAAGTGATAATGGTTGATTAGTCAATTGAGATCGGCATAAAATACGATACTACAGGGACGTTAAATACCCATTATTCAAGTGTTCGCGATCATACGAAGCAGTTAGGACATTACATGTATCAGAAAGCTCGATATTTGGGTTCCTCATGCACTCAAAGAAGTTCACTTAACGACATGTACAAACATCTGCGATATGCCCCTTAAACATGAAAAAAATATCCTTTTCGAAGCGACTTATAAGTGGTGATCAGAAGTAGATTGCTTATAACAAAGTGGTGTGATAATGGTCTTGGTCAAGATCTGAAGATTCGTCTTAAGCGAGATCAAAAGTAGATAGTTATCAGAAGAAAGTTATACTCTCAGTGTGATAAGATTTTAGTTCCTACCAGGTAACGATACAATTAATTAGGAAGTTTGAACGAATCCATCATTCAGAAACCAAGCCAAGAGCTTATTAATCGTAAAGGAGTGGTAGTTTACTACCACAATGCGAGACCATACACAAGTTTGATCGCCCGCCAAAAATTAGTGGATCTTGGATCTTTATAACTGATTTTTGTTTATATTAATAAATGACCTACAAGAAACAGAAAATACACGTAATGACTTTTCCGACAACCCAAAATATATAAGAAAGGAGATTTTTTAATTGCTTCTTTTTTGTTTTATTTTCCTATTCTAGAGAGAAAAAAATTGTACTGAAAGGGTAAACAATTACGTATCGAATTTTACAGAATTATTTATGACGTGCTACGTATATTATTTTTAGAAGAACAACAACGTGAAATACCACAAAAGTGACGTTTGGAGTATCTAGGTTAGATTTAATACCACGGCTAAATTTAAATGAAATTTTTTTAAATACATTTGAAAGGTGTTTACGTAGGACTTTCATATACATTATTTAGGCTAGGAAATAGAAAAATTCGTAATGAGAAGAAAGTGTACACGTGTTGGCACGTAAACAGTAAAGAATACTTCCGCAACAACATTGAAATACGTCAGTTGGCACCTATCGTCAGATTATTTTTAAAGAATTTGAGCATACAGTAGTTTATTTTTTTCATTAGTTTACATCGGAACTTACTTTGGAACAGTGTACGAAGGATATTTAATGGGAATGCGACTTTTAAATGCAACACTATTGCTCGTATCGTAGCTGACCATAATCGTTGGTATTCCAATTTTTTTATGCCTTTTAAAAACTAGGATTTTAGAACTCTGCAAAACAAGCCTCTGTTTCAACAATAACCTCCTCGTTCGATGCGAGTCATTTTTTAAAATTTGGGAATAAAATGGGGGACAGATTAGGCGAACGTGGAGGCTAGGGTAGCAATTAGAAATGTTATCAATTTAGTGGTTACAACTGCAGATGAATGAACTGGTGCAGAGTCACGGTGAAATAATATTTTTTATCCGCCAAATGTCTTTTTAAAATTCAACATTGACACGATCGAATAAATTAACATAATACGGTGCTGTGGTCGTTTATCTCTTTTCCAGGTAATTGATGTAGATGTTGCTGCAAAAATCACAAAATACCGTAGTCATAAACTATTCGCTGGGTGGAACATTTGTCTTCTTTTTTGCTCAATCGCCAACTGTTTTCTGTTGTGCAGTGATAACTTATTTGATTTCGCTTTTGGTCATCTGGTAGAAAACGCGGCAACCATCTTGCCGATAACTTTTTCATACTCAAATATTCGTGCAAAATATTGAATACACGTTTAGAATATATAGATGTTCACAACTTATTATATCCACGCATCTTCGGTCGACGATCTTTCAAACTATATTGTGGACTTGTATATATTAAATATATATAGTATATATCCCGCTGCTTTATATACTGGCCAGTTTCAGGTTGACGCTTCACTACGAAACAACTCCTGAAGAAGATGATAGAGATGTCATCGAAACGTCGATTCTTTCGAGAACTTTTGTCCAACATCGCGGAGAGCCCGAAAATATATTAATCATATTTACAACCGCGAGAACTTTTGTTCGAACACACACACACACACATATACATAATGACCTGGCCTTTTCAACGTAAATTGACAAAAAATCGCTTTTTCTGCTAACATTAACTTTTAGTAAAAGGTAAGTAAGTTTTACATTGTGAGAAAGCAAATAACAAGCAACAAAAGAAACTTCTTTTGTAGCTTGTTATTATTTATTAGTACATGAGACATCTATATGCTCAGTTTCTTCTTAATTGTTGAAAACGTACACGAATTATTTCATCATTCTCTTTGACAGAGGCGAGAGTCCTCACATGTTAATGTTCATCCAATATACCGCGACTTTTCATTATTGATTAAAAAAGAATAATGGAGAGTATTTTCAAGAACGTGTATTCAAGAAATTGTCGATGTACTTTCTAGACTATATACTTGAGGAAATTGCATCTTTCACCGGGAGCGTGGTGTACTTCTGCAATCCAACACTGTGGATGTCGAGTGTAATGGTATGGTAGCCATGTAGTTTGGGATTAGTAAGATAGTTAAGAGTACATAATAGGACGGAGCCTGTACCCGAGTCCTATTAGTTAAAATTAGTTGAATATACACGGGGAACAAAGGTACGAGTATGTCAGAACGTGGTGCATTTTCAAGTGATTTATCGCCAAAAGGAAACTTGTGTTATTTTAGCACATCTTTTCTGAATTCGATGCAAACCTCGCAATATGTAACACTTGATCTGAGCTTAAATTTAAAAAAAAAGGCGATGGTATAAAAATGACGAAAATCTGTTAAATGAACTGATCCAAGTCTGATTCATTTCTATCTCTTGCAGTGTCAAATAGCTAAGTAATAGAAAAATTGAAGACAATTTATATTTATAAAAAAGTTATTTCATTATGAAAACGCGTCTTTTTACAGCAGTTCTTCGAGAAAATTAGATCAATTAAGATCTCAGGTTGTACCTTATCCCCCCTATTTCCCTGATTTAGCCCGAAATAAGTTCAATTTATTCCCTAGTTCAAAGTTTTCCTTCTTTATGTTGGATGAACTTATTGCAGCAACGGAGTAGTTTGAAGATCCTGAGAAAGATCATGAAGTAAGTAATGGCACTTCAACATCTTTGGTCCAGGTGAGTTTAAAGTTGAAGGAGAATATGAATAATAATAATAATAAAAAATTTGGTATCCTAATCGTCAAATCAAGTATATACAAAGGGTACTAGGAAAGTTTTGCAATATGACGCAACAATAAATCGTAAGAAGCTGCTTGTTGCTGCATATTGAGGCATGTTCAAACGTGCAGAGTAGCCGCCACGCCATGTCGATGGGCTCAGTTACTCATTAGCAGTGAGAGTGTAAAGTGTTTGCGATGCCATCATGGTCACGAAATGAGATAAGGGCAGTTTTGCGTTATAATTTCGTGTGTAGTTTAAACATAGACCAGTGCTTCGAAGAAATGACTCTTGCACTAGGTGATGTTTGTCCACATCGCACAACGATATTCAGGTGGTATATAGAATTCCAAAGGGGAAATTTAGCTGTGGAGGATACTGAGACGCCGTGAAGGCCACGAACATCAGTTACGGAGGGAAATGTTACTACTGTGAGGAAAATGCCTACAGGTGAGTGACCTACCAACAGATAGAGAATGCTTCAGGTCTAAATGCACCAGCAATTCGTTCGACTCTGCATGATCATTTGCACGTGAAGAAACTTTGTTCTCTCTGGGTGCCGCATCGACTGACTGAAGAGCAGATGACACGACGTGTGACTTGGTGCTGGGAGATGCTAAAAAAGTTTAATAAGTGACAATCTCGGTATGTGAACAACATCGTGACAGGCGTACTATTACGATGTGCCGACCAAAGCTCAAAACAAAGTTTGGGTCTTTGATGATGAGGATACACCCGTAGTTGTCAGAAAATCCCGATCTGTAAAGAAGAAAATGATAGCTGTATTTTTCAAATCGAGTGGAATTGTGGAACACGTCGTTTTGGACACACAGAAGACAGTCACAGCTAAGTGGTATACTGAACAGTGCCTGCTTAAAGTCATTGGATCTATGAAGAACCTGCGGCCAAAGTCAAGAATGGACACCTGGTTCCTCCATCACGATAATGCTCCAGTTTACCGCGTCAAAGCCTGGACCGAATATTTGACAACGACAGGATTGAAACTTCTTGAGCACCCTCCCTACAGTCCAGATCTTGCTCTCTGCGACTTTGCACTGTTCCCGCATGTGAAAATGAAGCTAAAAGGGAGGGGGTTTTCCAGTGATGAGGACCTTCTGCGGGCTTGGGATAATGAGTGTGCTTTACTCTCTAGTGAAACTTGGCAGAACTGGTTTAAAGATTGGTTTCGTAGGATGGAGAGGTGTATTGAGTGTAGAGGAAGTTCCTTTGAAAAAATTAAATAAACAAAGCTGTATTGCAAAACTTTCCTAGTACCCTTTGTATGAAGAAATTTAATCTGATAGTTTAGTATGCGAAAGTGCAAAATTTTGTGAAGTATGTGCTTCTGGCACAATTAAATCGAATTAAATTAGATTCGAAGATTAACACAAGCTTTATGTTAGATTCTTCAAGTACTCTCTTAACATTTTCCAATCTTGAAAATTGAATGAAGATACAATTTTTTCAACATCTGCTCTTGATGAAATTAATCCAGCACGTACTTTGTCTTCAACGACCCGTAGTATCACTTTCAGTTATTTACAATGTTGATTAATATCGGTCTAACAAACAATCTTCGCCGTTTCATTATTTCTCTAAAAAATAAGCATTTAGGTCTTCTCATATTTTTTTTGATGAAACAAAAAAGTATAGATATGGTCACGAACGAATAAAAAATCATTATGACGACACGCGACATAATCTAATCGTTGACCTTACTTTTAGTTGACATAAAATCCGAGTATTAAAATACAAGTGTAAGCGAAAGATATAAATAAATATCAAATCTAATTTGAACAGAGACGTGTAAACGTTGGGACGCAAGCGCAGAAAACTTTCCAGTCGCTACAGACGCGCAAACTTTTGCAAGAGCCGCTTACCTTTTCCTCTAACGGCAAACAACAGATCAACGTCGAAGAACCGTTAAAAGAAATCCGAAACGTCTTAGAAAAATGCAAATAACGCGATGATTGCACGCTTTGAAACAACTTAACAAAATATCGTTTCGATATGCAATTTGATGCCGTTGACATTAAACAAAGTTTTCGTCGACATACTTAAGGTATACAAGCGCGTTCTGTGTTTATAACTCGTGTATGCCGCAATAATTAATTATAATAATTGTAAACGATTGAGTTTTTAGGTTATGTTCACGTAAATGATGTATAAACCTTTAAAAATGAAGTGTATCGTGTCCACGGTTCCGGGTAAAAGTATAAAGAAATACAATATGAAAAGCACGGCCATGTGCTGACTATTGATTTTGTCTGTAGACTGCGCAACTGACTAATTTTACAACTCGAACATACAACACACACACAGGCACACACAAACTAAGTACCTACTACCATATTGGATTGTGTTCGTGCATGTCCGGGGGTTGAAAAGTTTTTTGTATGCGCCATCTTTGTCTAGATCGCATCACCTTTCACTCATTCTCTTCATCCTTTTCACTTTATTCCTCTTAACTAACTTCGGGCAACTTATGAAAAGTATTATGGACGATTTTTAAAGAAGTGTCATCCAAACAACGTGCAGTCGTTACACGGTACCGTAAGTACGCGGTTTAAGTTTTTCGCCGTCTATTTCTAAACGTCAACGTATATCGTCGCTCTCGTTAAGAAAAATACGAAAACAAGAAAGGTTTGTTGTCTTGATGCACGCAAATTTTATTTTCTGAGTCGACATTGTACTTTACAGGCTGCTAGATTGTTAACAGTTTGTCCCTTAGTTTGTTTTTTTGCTGTTGTAATTCGTAGAGTAAGAAGCGTGTTGCTCGCTGTTCATTGTTTGTGGTGTTTTTCTGTTTGTTTAGGTTAGGTTAACGTGTTTGTTTGTATATGCGCAAAAAAGAGAGCAAAGCCGAATCACTTTAATATTAACTCTTAAAGAGTTTACGTCGCTCTGACGAATCATGTTACTTTTCTAAACAGAATTGTTTATTTAGTTTATTGTAGAAATTGTTTTGTGCAAATGCATGTTATTTTCTCGCCTTGGCAATGAACAAATCCTCATGAAACTTACAAGTGTGGACTTAGGCATACAAATTAAAACATAACAACATATTAATGGAATGTTATTTAATTATTTAAGATTCAATGCTTCTTGTTTTCTCTTTCTAATAAGAGACAAGAAAAACAGATAGAATCACAGAGGAGAGGGTCGAAAACAGGGAAAATCAAATCACGTGTCGTCTCTATCCTACCACCTGTTTGATATCTGGCGAAGAAGAGAGATGGGAAGAGCGTATTTTCTTTGTATTATTGCAGTTTGTGCCTCTGTTTTATGAGTTCCGCTCCTGTCCTCTCTCTCCATCGTTCTGGTCTTCCGCGACCTCGCTTTCGCTTACTTCAAACTTGTGCGAGAAAAGTTTTGTCGTTTCACGGCGAAAACTTTTTTCCATTTTCCAACTTTTCCCTAGCACCATTGGATTATAGGCGAGTACTGTGTTTTTCACTATCTGCCTGTGTGGCCTTTCGCATTTTAAGGTTTCACGAGTGAGGATGAAAATGAGAAACTGTGACGTGTCCTTCTACAGGGGGGTATTAGAAAGTACAATAGAACTTCGATTATGCGGCCTTAAAACACGAATCAGAAACTGAGGTTAAATGTATTTTGGAATGCCTTATGTTTCATAAATAAGAATCTGTACTAGAATAAGGTTATAACATTTCGGCAATGAAGTATTAATCTTCAGTGAGAAGTTAAAACTTGTTACGTTTAATGATAGTTTTCGCAAAACTGTATTCAAATTGTTTTGTTGTTTATTTAATTAACCTAAATATTTATAATTACAGTGATTATTTTATTAGACCTTTTTTAGATGTCGTTAAAGCTTGATAGTTATCTAACGACAAAAATAATCTAATAATATTTGAAAACAGGATTGTGTTATGAGAGTGACCCCATAACTTTTGAGACACCTCTGTTAATATACATCCATATTATAACCATTATACTAAATCTGTTAAAAGTCATCCTCTATAACAGTCGATACACTATTTAAGGCCCTGAAGATTGGTTCTCAATAAACACCATAGCCAGCATGGTTTCATGGTTGGTCGAAATAACTCAATTTATTAGTGATTCCATGGATAAACAAGAGCAAGTTAATATTATATATACTGACTTTAGTAAAGCTTCTGATAAAATTGATCACCTTGTACTGCTTTCCAAACTGAATCTTTTCGAATTTTCAGTTTCAATGATTAAATTTTTTGAATCTTACCTTTACAACAAGACCTGTTATGTATCCTACAATGGTTTTAATTCTAATTGCTTATTCTTACAGCATCGTCTTCATTTTATTTATAATTGGTGTGATTCCAACAAAATAATGCTCAATGTTAGTAAATGCAGGGTGGTAACTTATTCTAAGTGCAATAACCGTATTGTGTTTGATTATTCAGTTGACTAAACTTTTTTGAGTAGACAGGTAGATGTAAAAGATTTAGGTGTTATTTTCGACTCACACTTAAGCTTTGCGAAACCTATCGACTTCATATGTAATTCTGCTTCTCGTTCCTTGAGTTTTATCATTCGTTCGTGCCGACGATTTGTTGACTCTTCCACACCAACTATTATTTTACACGTTTGTTTGCTCCAAATTTGAATATGCTGCCATTGTATGGTACCCACACTATGTATATTTACATCTGCAGCTTGAGAGAGTCCAGAAGAGGTTTTTAAAATATCTGACATTCAAAGTGAGTGGCATGTATTCTCCTCGTGGTGTTGACTACGTCAGTTTGCTTCGTGATTTTTGTAATTTTGCTGCATGAGGTGATGCGTTATCATTAAGCCCTGTATTGCCAGATATATTAGTACTTCTGAAAGAAACGTGATCACATACGCATATCATACAGCACTTCAGCCGTTTAGACTCGATTTTCTTTGGAATGTAATAAAATGAGAAATACTACTGTTGGCAAAAAATAGTAAGACTTTGTTCATAACTTTTAATTTCTTAATTTATTCTTCCAAATCTATTTCGTCCCCCTCAAAGTAATCCCCCCTGGCCCCAATACACTTGTGCCAACGTTTCTTCCAATTCTCGAAACAGTTGTTAAAGTCAATTTCAGGAATAGCCTTCTATGCGCGTGGTGATTCACGTTTAATGTCTTCAATTGACCCAAAACGATTTCCCCGGAGCGGTCGTTTGAGTTTGCTGAATAGCCAGAAGTCACACGGAGCTAAATCAGGTGAATACGGTGGTTGCGGCAAGATATTGGTTGAAAATTTGGCGAAAAACTCACGAAGAATTAATGCAGTATGCGACGGTGAATTATCGTGGTGTAAAAACCAAGAGTTGTCGGCCCATAATTCTGGCCTCTTTTTACGAATAGCATTGCGCAAACGACGCATAACACTCAAATAGTATTCTTTGTTGACAGTTTGGCCGGTCGGAAGGAATTCGGAGTGCACTACACCTCGATAATCGAAGAAAACTGTCAACATAATCTTGATTTTTGACTTGCTTTGACGTGGTTTTTTGGGCTTCGGCTCACCTTTGATACGATATTCGGCCGATTGATCGTCTGTTTCCGGATCATAAGCCTAGATGCAAGGCTCATCTCCAGTTATGATGCCTTTCATTTTGTCTTGATAGTCGGAAAGCATTGTTTCACAGACGTCAACGCGACGCTGTTTTTCGATAAAATTGAGTGATTTTGGAACAAATCGTGCTTTCACTTTTCTTAGGCCCAAATGATCTTTGAAAATGGTTTTCACTGATCCTTCCGATATTCCAACGATGCCGGTAAGGTCTCTGACTGTTAATCGTCGATTCTCAAGCACCAATTCCTTGATTCTATTGACGTGTTGATCATCAGTTGACGTTGATGGCCGTCCTGGACGTGGTTCGTCATCAACGCGTTCTCGACCCTCTTTGAATAATTTGTACCAATCAAAAACACTTGCTCGCGACAAACAATTATCACCGCCTTTTGCAACATTCTTAACGTTTCGGCACCAGAAATTTGATTCCATACACAAAATTTAATGAAACTTTTTTGTTGAATAATTTCATTCATTGTAAAAATCGCGCGAATGCACTTTTTGTACTTCAGAAAGACAAGCGAATACTAAACACTAATGATTATTTTGATGTGACATTTGACACAGATGTCACTGAGAGTCATACCAACCTAGAAAAAAAATATTTCGACGAATGTGTTTTCGCGCGAAATTTAAATTAAAAAGTCTTACTATTTTTTGCCCACAGTAGTATAAACGGTCGTAAATCCGCGGAATTACCAGATATATCGAAGGGGGATAAACAATTTGTGAGAATGTTCAATGTGATAGATATAAGAGAATTTCAGAAGTTCTTTATATGGGAATATCTTTTTTTGTGAGAATTGCTGTTCGACATATAGTTATATATGTAATAGCACTATTATCTAATTAATAAAAAATTTTAACCAATTATATTGCAAAGCATATATGTATGTATATTGTAATAGTTACATTATATTTTGTTATTTTAGAAAAAATAATATTTTAGGATATTACTTTTAGTAAAGGGTGTTTCAAATTTCGCGGTTTTTTAAAGAATAAATAAAACACATAAATTGCATTCATTTTCAAATATCTTTTATTGGTAATTGAAGTGTCAGTTATGACATTTATATGCGAAAAAGAATATCTGCCAAATGGCCTTCTCTTGCTGCTCCACAGACGCCCACCCTTTTGTTAAAATTTTCAATGACATTTTGACATAATTGAGACTCCATCTCACCAATGACACGAATAATTTCATCTTTCAAAGCAGAAATTGATTGTGGATTGTTTTTATAAACCTGACTTTTCACATAATCCCAAAGAAAATACTCTAACGGTGTCAAAACACATTATCTTGGTGGCCAATTAACTTCACCGTTACACGTCCAGCAAATTTTTCTCTCAATAAATCAATTGATTTGTGTGCAAAGTGAGGTGTAGCGCCATCCTGTTTAAACCACATATTCTCTAGATCAATATTCATTAATACAGGCCACAAAAATTTGGTTATCATCCGACGATATCGATCACCATTGGCAATTACAGCTTCACCAGCAGCATTTTCAAAGAAGTAAGGTCCAATTACACCACCTGACCAGAATGCACACCAAACGGTAACTCGTTTAGGATGCATAGGTTTCTCATGAATAATTCGTGGATTTTCCTCACCCCAGATATTTCAATTTTGTTTATTAATATAGCCACCAAGTTTAAAATGTGCCTGATCGGAAAACTTATTTTTTGAGAAAAATCAGCTGGTTGTTCATTCATGAAACTGACAAATGAACGACGTTTTAAATGATCTAATGGCTTCAGTTCCTGTGTTATTTGAACCATATATGCCTTCAGAGCTAAATCCTTGTGTAAAATACGCCATGTTGTTGATCCACTAAGTCCAAGTTGTTGCGAATGTCGTCTAATGGACATTTCAGGAACTTCAGCAACACTTTCACGAACCAAACCAATATTTTCTTGTGAACGACCACTACGATTGTATTTTTCACTTTTTTGATCTTCCACGGAAGCGGTGTCTTGAAATTTTTTTAATAATCCGACCAATAGTGCTTTCAGATGGACGATTATATAAACCATAAAATTCACGTAATTTTCTAAAAACTCTTTTTACAGAACGCTGATTTTCATAAAATAATTCAACAATTTGAACGCGTTGTTGTAGCGTATACGAAGCCATTTTTATAAATGTCATACATCACATTTTTTAAATGTCAACATACCCAGACAAGTTCAGTGCGCCATATATATTTTATTTATTCCTAAAAAAACCGCGCAATTTGAAACACGCTTTATGTATGTTTCGTCAATTGACAAAAGAAATAACACGAGATCCTTTTTCGTTTAAAGTTTTTAAAAATCCAAATGCCTTAATTTTTTCGATGGTTATTCAGCGAATATATCCAATGGCTAATAGTTTTTTGCACGCGATGTTCATTATGTAAAATTCTGTGACATACACCGGATCCAATATCCATTTTCTAATTTAACATATTTTACAATGGTGGTCATTATTTATCATACGATGTACAGTAAATATGTTTTCAGGAGTGACTGCAATTTTTAACCTACTTTCACGAGCATCATCCTGTAGAGAATTGCGCTGCGTACCTACTTCTATTTCCTTTTGTTAATTTGAGTTAGGACTTGGCCTTTTTACTCGTAATCTTCGCGTTGAATGATCTTGATGTGGGAATTAATCTTCGCTATCTTCGCTTTCGATTTCAATTCTTGGTGTCCTGTATTAAGTGCGTTGTGTTGGGTAGGCTGTTATCGGTGTAAGTGTCAGGTTTGTGTGTTTTTTCATCTGTTTATAGAAGCTTTTCGCTTGGTTTTTGATATTTTTGATGTGTGTGATTAGTGGCTCGCGCTGCGTACAAAATCGTTTATCCTATATATACCGGGCAAATCTCAACGGTCATAATGCGCATGCGCATCTGCTGGTAATTCTCGTTATGTCGTTTCCGTAAACTCATTCACATTCCAAATCTGACAAATTAGAAAGAGTAGAGGATGTAGATAGTTGCATAAAAGAATATCGGGTTACTAAATTATAATTGTAGAATTACAATTCGTTAGTGTTTTGATATCTAAACGTGTAAATTACATTACATAACGATGGTCACATGAAACGTAAGAAAATTGTTGACAAACAGTTAATAATATTTAATGATGAACATATCAAAAAAAATTGTCCCCCAACCAAATTAACATCCAAAATTAATCTTTATTATGAAGGAAAAACAGTTCTAATAAAGAACTAACATAGTTTTCCCGAAGATATAGTAAATTTGATAAATTAAATTCTACTAATAAAGGACACAAAAAATTTATCATTATATACTAAATAAACTTCAAATACAAATAAAAACTCTATTAGGTGCTGGTAAACAGCACGGGAAAATTTGTTCTAAAACATTATAAATTGGTGTCCTTTATTAAATTAATTTAGTTTGTTAAATCTGGAAAAATTATGTGTTCTTTTTTATATTTTCTTTACGGGCAAAGACTTATTTTAAATGTTCATTTAATTGGGGTACAGTAAGTACATTTATTTCCTGATATGTGCACCACTAATTCGCATAATTTTCTTATATTACCTTAATCTAATGTATTACAATTTACTCATTTTCATAACATAACGCTAAAACTTATAATTCTATAATTAGAAATTGATGACCTGACGTTTTTATGTGACGATATATACTTTATCATATTTGGAATGTGAATGAGTTGAGGAAAACAGCACATGCGCATTAGGACCATTAAATTTGCAGAGATGCGCCCGGTATAGAGCCACCCGAGATGTATTGGGTTGGCAACTAAGTACTTTCGGTTTTGTAGTATAAAATAAAACACTTTTTTTTAAACAAAGAATAGTTTTTAATGAATTATATATTTTCCATTTTGCTCAATGACCTTTTGCCATCTTTCTTTCAGCTGCATGATTCCGCGCTCATAAAATTTCTGGTCCTTATCAGCAAAAAACTGAACCAGGTGCGAGTGAAGGTCATCGTCATTTGTGAAAGCTTTACCATTCAAAGAATTCTGCAAACTTCGAAATAAATGGTAATCAGATGGTGCTAGATCAGGACTGTATGGGGATGTGGCATCACTTCCCAGCCAAGCTCCAATAGTTTCCCACGAGTTGCCAAAGATGTGTGAGGCCTTGCATTATCTTGGTGGAAAACTACACCTTTCCGATTTGACAATTCTGGCCGTTTTTCTTTGATTGCTTCAACCAGTTATGTTAATTGTTGACAGTAAACATCAGAATTGATCGTTTGGTTTCTTGGAAGCAGCTCAAAAAACACAACACCTTTGTAATCCCACCAAACTGACAGCATGATCTTTTTTGGATGCAATTCAGCTTTCGATGTGGTTTGAGTTGGTTTATCGTGTTTGCTCCATGATCGTTTTCGAACTATGTTACTGTACAGGACCCATTTTTCATCACCAGTGATGATTCTTTTCAAGAAAGGGTCGGTTTCATTTCGTCTAAGGTGCATATCGCAAAAGTTGATTCTTTGTGTTAGATGAATTTCTTTCAATTCGTGAGGTACCCAAATATCAAGCTTCTTAACTAGCCCAAGACATTTTAAATGTTTTTCAATTGTTGTGTGCGATACATGTAGCCTCTCCGCAACCTCTCGAACAGTTAATATGACGATCCTCTTCAATTATGACTTTGATTTGGTCATCATCAACTTCAGTAGGCCGACCAGAACGTTGCTCATCTTTGAGGGAAAAATCTCCAGAACGGAATTTTTTATACCAATTCTGACACGTGCGCTCTGTTAAGCAATTAGCACCATAAACTTCACATATCTTTTTGTGAGTCGCACCAGCTTTCTTTCCCTTACGAAAATAAAATAATAAAATATGTCGAAAATGTTCGTTTCTGCACTCCATTTAAAATTAACCCACAACTAATAGCTTTAATAAAAATCACGCACTACTTGCTTCTGAAGTTACGTCAATGTGACTAGTATCATGCGACAAACGGTAAAGTACAGCACTAACATACGTTATACAAAAAATAAAGCAACGCTCTCTGTCTGTAAAAACCGAAAGTACTTAGTTGCCAACCCAATAATTCCTAGCTCCTAAAATAATTAACATAACAATAACATTTATTTCAAATGATTCCTTTATATAATCTACATTATAAATATAATTAAATCTACCATACCTTATTATTCAAACAACCGCTATTAATAATGCCACATCACCAATTCGGTTTCTTGAATCAAGCCAGCATTATAGGATTTTACACTTTGTTAATAAATTACTAGACAATAAGAAACTAACCCTAATCCACCTCAACCCAGTAAAATTCTAATTAAATTAGAACTAATAATTAATAAAACTGTAGATAAAACAAATGTACTTACTAATATAATAAATCGAATAATATAAATATCCCCAGCTATACGAGGATAGTTTGACAAGTAGTGAGAATAGAAAAAAAAAACGAATTTTTTAAATACAAAATAATTTTTATTTTTCAATATATTCTCCTAAAAGAGCAATACATTTATTCCAATTGCTCCAATGCCCTTATGCCATCTCTAAAATGCGATTCCGGAGGGCTTGCGAAATACTCATTACGAAGATGATAAGCTCGTCGTTAGACAAAAATTTCTTTCCACCTAGTGCCATTTTCAATTTTGGAAAAAGGTGGAAGTCGGAAGGGGCTAGATCCGGCGAATAAGGCGCATGCGGTACTAATTGGAAATGCAACTCGTGGATTTTGGACATCGCAACTGTGCTGGTATGCGAGGGAGCGTTGTCTTGGTGAAACAGAATATTTTTCTTTGCCATTCCTGGCCGTGTAGCACGAATCTCAACATTTAATTTGTGTAGAAGTTCTACATAATATTGTCCGTTTATTGTGGCACCTTTCTGAAGGTAATCAATGAGCAAAATGCCCTTTGAATCCCAAAAAATTGATGCCATCACCTTGTTTGCCGATAAAGTGGTTTTCGCTTTCTTTGGAGGTACAGAACCACGTTCTAACCATTGTTTCGACTGTTATTTAGTTTCGGGTGTACTGTATGTATCCAAGTTTCATCGCAAGTAACAAATCGCCTACAAAACATTAGAAAAGTCAGCAAATTGAGCTTTTTGATTCTGCAAGTGCAATCGTGCGCAGAGTAAGTAGATTTCATTACTTTATCTCAGCAGTAAACAGGTTTTGGAACGGATAGTGAGTGATGACAGGAGGCGGGTTTCTTTACAAAATTGTCAAACGTCGCAGACAGTCTGGAGCAAAAGGAGAAACACCTGCACTCCGGTTAGAGTCTTCACCCACGTAAGGTGTTATTTGTTTGGGAAGATATGAAGGGTTTAGTTCATTTTGAACTTTTAAATTTATACCAAGTGATGATAAAGAAGGTCTACATCTACTGTGAGCATCTTCAGGTCAGATGTAAGTTAACGTTAGACAGACAGACATCACCTATGGTTTCATCAGGGTATTGTCCCAATACATGTAGTGAGAATAGCAATATAAAATTTGGACGAGTTTCAGTGGATTATAATTTCAAACAAAATGAGAACGGTACTGAACAGGTATTTTTGATCATGAACAAGTAAATTTTCGAAAGTGGACAAAAAAAGTCTTCTAGAAAGTTGGAAAACATGCTTAAGATTAAAAAAGCTTCATTTATTTACCTTAATTTTAATTAATTTAATAAAATAGGTACCAAAAAAACGCATTATTTATGAAGTATTTCATTATATGTGGTCACAAATGGCAAAAATATAATAAATTATGTTTTCATTTGCTTCCTTTTTTTTAAACGACGAGGTTTGTGTTGGAATGCCTCTCTAATCCGGTGAAGACATTCTGCAAAACCTAGTAAAACAAAATACCATTTTAATCGCTAAAGAATTAAGCGAGAAGCTTAGATTTGGTCACTCAACAATCGATATCTACATGACAT
This sequence comes from Dermolepida albohirtum, assembly GCA_031893035.1. NCBI lineage: Eukaryota > Metazoa > Arthropoda > Insecta > Coleoptera > Scarabaeidae > Dermolepida > Dermolepida albohirtum. The sequence continues at coordinate 955,224 of JAVIWB010001220.1, forward strand.
CGAAAATTCAGCAAATTGGGTTATTTGATTCTGCATTAACTTTCCCAGAGGAATCGTGCACAGAGTAAGTGCTTTTCTTGGCTCTTGTACTTCAATAGTGAACAGTTCTTGGAACGGATAATGATTGACAGGAAGTGGGTTCTACAAAAACGTCAAGTATCGAAAACAATCGGTTAAAACAGACTAAACCTTTCATATCGTCCCAAACAGATAACAACACTCTATGTGAGTTAAGAATTTTTAACCCAGGTGCAGGTGTTCTTCTTTTCTTGTCGAAGACAATTGGGAAGAAAAGAAGAACCCGATCGTCTTTCCGAAGATAATCGGGAAGAAAAGAAGAACGCCTGCACCCCTGATAAAAATTCTTCACTCCCATAGTGTTTTTATCTGCTTGGGACGATATGAAAAGTTTAGTCTGTTTTAAACTTAAGCCAAGTGATAATACGAAAGATCTACTGCGAGTAGCTTCAGACATATAAGTCAGTGCTAGAAGCAAAACTATCAGTTTCAAGATGCTGAGTATGTCTTAATCAGGGTAGCATCCCACCACATGCAGCAGGAATAAAAATACAAAATTTGGACGAATTTTAGAAATAAACAATGTTTCACGAAACCTACAAAGGGTACTAGGAAAGTTTTGCAATATGACGCAACAATGAATCGTAGGAAGCTGCTTGTTGCTGCATGTTGAGACATGTTCATACGTGCATAGTATCCTCCGCGTCATGTCGATGGGCTCAGTTATTCATTAGCGGTGAGAGTATAAATTGTTTGCTATGGCATCGTGGTTACGAAATGACATAAGGGCAGTTTTGCGTTATAATTTCGTGCGTGGTTTAAATATAGACTAGTGCTTCGAAGAAATGACTCTTGCACTAGGTGATGTTTGTCTACATCGTACAACGATATTCTGGTGGTATAGAGAAATCCAAAGGGGAAATTTAACTGTGGAGGATGCTGAGAGGCCGGGAAGGCCACGAACGTCAGTTACGGAAAATTACTATAAATAAAGTCACGAACGTCAGTTACGGAGGAAAACGTTACTACTGTGAGAAAAATGCTTGGCGAGGGCAGGCGAGTGGCCTATCAATAGATAGAGGGTACTTCAGGCCTAAATGCATAAACAATTCGTTCGATTCTGCATGATCATTTGCACGTGAAGAAACTTTGTTCTCTCTGGGTACCGCATCGACTGACTGAAGAGCAGATGACAGGACGTGTGACTTGGTGCCGGGAGATGCTAAAAAAGTTGAATACGGGACAATCTCGGTATGTGAACAACATCGTGACAGGTGACAAGACTTGGCTGTACCATTACGATGTGTCGGCCAGAGCTCAAAACAAAGTTTGGGTCTTTGATGATGAGGACACACCCGTAGTTGTCAGAAAATTCCGATCTGTAAAGAAGAAAATGATCGCTGTATTTTTCAAATCGAGTGGAATTGTGGAAGGCGTCGTTATGAACACACAGAAGACAGTCACAGCTAAGTGATATACTGAACAGTGCCCGCCTAAAGTCATTGGACCTATGAAGAACCTGCGGCCAAAGTCAAAAATGGACACCTGGTTCCTCCATCACGATAATGCTCCAGTTCACCGCGCCAACGCCTGGACAGGATTGAAACCTCTCGAGCACCCTCCCTACAGTCCAGATCTTACTCCCTGCGACTTTACACTTTCCGTATGTGAAAATGAAGCTAAAAGGGAGGCGGTTTTCCAGTGATGAGGACCTTCTGCGGGCTTGGGACGAGTGTGCTTTACTCCTTAGTGAAACTTGGCAGAACTAGTTTAAAGATTGGTTTCGGAGGATGGAGAGGTGTATTGAGTGTAAAGGAAATTAAATAAACAAAGTTGGCTTACAAAACTTTCCTAATACCTTTTGTATTCATCGGACATCACCTCATTTAATTGACATTTTTGACAAGATCAGAGCGGCACTGAACAACTACTTTTCGTCACGAATAAGGAAAATTTTGGAAAATGGTCAATTAAATGCTACGAGAAAGTGGAAAAATATACTTTAGATTAAAAAAGCTTTATTTATATTAATTTTCTTTTAAGAAAAGAAGTATCAAAAAACCGTATTATTTATGAAATATCTCAATATATGTGGTAAATGTTTGACAACAATAACTTTTCTGAGTCTGACTACGAAAGTGGTGCTAATAAATTATGTTTTCAACTGATTTCTTTTCTCTAACATTTACTTACATAAAGTTGTGAATTTGTTATGAAATTACAGATGACAGTTACAAGAATAAGAAACCAGAAGGAAAAACTTTAAGACAAGTAGTTGTCAAGAATTAAATTGCTTTTTATCAAGCAAAAATTAAGTACTTTCGCGGATAAATAATTACTTACTTAATTTTAAGTCGTTTAGTTAATCATTTTTTCCCACTCTTTTCTATTTTGAACAACTTCTTTCATCATTTTTCAAATTATTCTTTCTTATTCTATTCTTCATTTGCTTCACTTTATCTCGGATTTTCTTGATCTGACTTTACTATTTCTGCCTTGCGCTTTTTCTTCATATGGTTTTTGAAATTTTATCTGCTAATACTATCTGCTTCTGGGCTTCCGGGCTGGAACCGCGTCACTGGTATAACTGCCAACCTTTCGTACTCAGTAGTAGTGTCAGTGCGACAGACAGTAGCAGTAGTTGAGCCCTGAAGATGTTCCAACAGACTTTTTGCCCCTACTCAGTGGATCAGTTGCAAACTCGAGCGACTGTTCCTTAGGGAACCATTCTGCTGTCTCTAACATGGGCAGTTCCCAAGGCATATTTTCACTCCACTTTTTTATGTCTGTTTTTATGTTTGTTTGAAGGCTACAGACCTTGACTTCTTGTAGATGGATACCTAGGGGTTGTAAGGTCGGTATCGCTTCTAACGCAGCTATAGAAATTGTTCTCATTGCTTCCGTGACGTGCGTCTTTTTGTTTAGCTTTTGGTCATCATGAAGCTAACTTAATCTTATATATGACCATCTCGGAACTAAGCCCTGTTTTTCTACACATTTGTATGCATCTGCCTAGGTAGATTCTAACTTTTTTTCCTCCTTTTTTCTCTGCTTTTCGATTACATTTCATCTCAGAATGGTTTATGCAACCTTATATATTAATATTGGTGTTCCTATCTTATTGGATCTTCTACTTTTATCTGCTTTATCACTATTTTATGTTCATAATTGTTTTTAGTTATCGTTCCTAAGTATTTGATGTTATTAAATTTAAAAAAGCATTATATGTAGTAAAAGGGCAACATCTTTTACTACATTTAATGTTTTTTTAAATATATTTCTAGTATATATACATATGTACAACAGCCACGACTATAAATTTTAAGGTTAAAAATTAAAATCTTGATATTTAAGTTCCGTTCGATAAATGAAACATTTACATACATCTATGGTCTTCTACTTAATCGATCGTAGCTAACATTCTTCTTAGAGTTATTATTGGACTCTTGATTAATTATTTATTACCTATACGAATGTATGCAATACATTTACAGCATATTGTATATTATAAAAAATTAATAACAAACATAATATAATAAACAAAAAAATAAATAAATAATTTATAGTTTAAAATAATAAAAAAAAAAACAATAGTTTTTACATTGATTAATATGTTCATAGTAAGCTTCTAATTAATGTGGGGGTATAGCTCAGTGGTAGAGCATTCGACTGCAGATCGAGAGGTCCCCGGTTCAAACCCGGGTGCCCCCTCAACTTTTTACGTTACTTTTTCCAATTATAAACATTTTCTATATGCTCGATATAATTTTCGATATTAACTTAGACCCTAACAAACATTTTCCCGTCAAAGAATGCAATTACTGCGATGACGGTGCATCGTCATAAAGAAAACATCTTTTTAATATTACTTTCTTAACTTTCGCCTTTTCTCGGGGAGATACGACCACATTATTGTACGTTTACCTTGGCGCATTTACATTTTTATAAGGAGCGAAATTAAAACGCGTTTAATCTTTGATATTAACCGGTTCTTTTTTGGAACTTTGCAGGCGTCAGGAGGGTCGCCCCGTCTAACTCGCTTTTCCTTTTTTCCCTGTCCCCTTTTCGTGCGTCGATTCGTGCACGTGGTCGTTTGAGATGAGGTAGAAGGAAAAAAGGCGAGTCGAAATGGCTGTACAGGATTTTTTTCCCATTTTTCGCAAGTTTTTAAAACTTCGTTCTCTCATTCCTTAGGTACTTCATGAAACTTTTTCAACTCGGTATCGACGGATCGTAATTTTGTTTACTTCAGTTCAGACAGACTAAGAGGATGACATAATTGCATTTTGCTAATATACCTGAGCAAATATTTTATAAAATATGTCTTACATACATAATTTTTCTTTTAAATTACATTAGATGGCCATAGAACTTGTTTCACTGCGACTTATGCAAATCTATTGTAGTCGTCATGCCTTGTTAGAGTATTCTGCAGCTTATTTTTTTAAATTAGAGCTAGTGGCTATGAGAGCAAGAGTTCCGATTCGGGATATTCATCTCCCATTTGTTGGCGTAGCCAGTGAATCAGGCTTTCCTTTTCATTTGGCAGAATCTACATACGACTTCTTCTGTTAAACTCATGTTATTCATGTGTTTATTGAGTTTAGAATGTCTCATTATCATCCTGACATACCTTTTATCTGTATTCAGTACGTCCGTTGTAAACTTGGACGACTGTTCTCTGAGGAACTGGTTCGCCCATCTCTAATCTAAGGAGCTTTTCCACCTTTCCGAGATCTATTCTTTGTTTAATTTTCATGACCAGTTTGAGGTTCGGTTTTGCAATGCTATAAGAAGACTTCGGTTCTCTGCAAGTCATAGACGAAACATGTCGAGCCAGCTCATTAGTCCTATAACTTTCGTGCCGAAGAATCTAGGCTATTATTGTGATTTCTGAACTCATTTAGGGCGCACAAACAATCCCACGCAAGTTTAGGGTTAACCAATCGTTTGCTTGTTGGGAGAAAATTGCCATTAAGTAAGTTGTTCCACCCTGTCTAATACATCCTCCAACAAAATGATGTAAAACTGTTACTTCCACTTTTAATATCGTAGTATCTTTTCCTACATCTGAATTTATAAACCCCGACTCCACCGCCTTTTCCATTTCGTTTTAAATTAATCATTTAGAAGAAAAATTTCTACAAAATTCGGAGAAGGTAACTCTTCGAAATTGAATCAAATGCTAGAAAATCGAATTGTATTTATTTATAAAGAGAAGCATAAAAATATTGCGATAGAGCTTTGTTTTTCATAATCTTTCAAAATAACTTCCACTATATTTTATGCACATATTCGTTCTTCGAAACTAGTTATCAAATCAATTTTTGTACGTGCCTTCCGAAAATTGGGTGGTAGTCATACCACGCCTAAAGAATATCTTTATTATTTGAAAATTTCTTTTTTTCATCTTAGTCTTCACATGAAGACACAGTGCAAAGTTTCACGAAGCGAGATCTCTGCCGTATAGTGAGTATTTCAGCGACTTTGGTTTAGTTCTTGCTAAATACGAGTATTAGCTATAGATGTTGAAGCAGTGGTCGAATTATTGCAATGGCGGAAAAACTTGGTGCCTGGTCTCGAGCAACGACTAATGTTTTAGAGTATTTCAGTAATTCTGCACAGACACTATTCGATGTTCATTTTTAGATTCGCTCAACAACTTTTCGTAGGATAGAAAGACATCTTTTTTATCCTATTTTTGCTAAAAGAAAGCGTTACTGATACATTGTCAAAAAACCAAAACTTTTGATAAAACATTTTTAAATAATTTATTTTAATCAATATTCTTTCTCTTATCTTCAAAACAATGTTTGGTACGGTTAATTAGTTCGTTAAACAAGTTTTAGACGATCGTGACCCGAAGACTGCCTTTTAAACGTTTTCGAATTGGCTTCACAAGTTCTAACAGATTCTTCAGAGCATATATTATTTGTCTTATTATACTTTTCTTAGTGCGGCAAATATTTCTGATCACTCTTGCCAATATTTCATTAACCCTATCATCTTTTAAGATTTTTTAGATTAGGCCTTCTTGCGATTATCGAAACATGTGTACAATTTATTGTAATGAATAAAGTTTTTTTCAGTCAGTTACATATATCGTATCTATAATTTCGCTCTCTGGAACATTGGCACTTGAAGCAGATTCAGCAACTTTTTTCCCAGAATTATTTTACATGTATATACATATTTTCCTGAGGACACTTAATATTGATATGCTTTTGTAACGGGAGTTACCATTTCTATATATTGCTACAATTCAATTTCTTGGTATTACACCTATTTTCCATACTAAGTTGATAAACGGGTAAACAAATTACCTTTCTTATCCAGATATTTAACCATTTTTTCTTTTATGTTATCGAGATCAACAGGATGAGGTCAGGGGAAAACAAGAGAATTACAAGTTACTGAAGCTGGTGAATACGGCGATTTACCAAGAATTAAAATGCCGGTCAAAATGTTTTGGTATCCTCAATTCATTTCTAGTCAATCTTGGCGACATTTTCACGTTTGGATGTTAACTTTGCTTAATCCAGCTTTTGTATGGCCTGACTTTTCGTCGTCTTCAACCATGCTACAATCTCTTAAAGCATTCGCAAACTTAAGCATTGGAAAAGCATTCATTATCGTATATGTTTTGGAGCATTTGATTGCGTTTCAGTGAAAGTTTTATTAAATTTAGCACAGAAGTTTATTGCTGTCTGTTTGCAATTTATTTTTTGTTTGTTCTTTAAAATATGACTCGTCAAATGAAATATTAAATGTCAAATTCTTCTACAAGCATTTAACATTTGAAATTTAAATTGGTTTCAGTTTTCTCAATTCATTAGTATTTAAACTTTATGTCCTTTCTGACTTAATTAGTTGTTTGAATGTATCTATAGAGAAAGCTTCTTAAAATCATCATTGAAAGATTTCAGGTGTTACAGCATCATCTCTAATTGTAGTGAAAATCTTCCCAGAAGGCATGGTTGGGTTATTCCCTGGAATAGATTTGTCGAAAGATTGAATTATTTGGTAATTTTGATGGCTGAAAACAAAAACGTACGTTTTGGCTTTCAGCGGTACGGATCGCGTGCGGAATTTGTTTTCGTACGGGTATTTTTGCCGTAGTTTTTCCAGGTGCGACATCGTTTTAATTATCTGCCGATGACGACTTGTCGAAATACGTATACAGAATAAGAAAATTAATGTGGCAAGGGGTTATATATCAACCTTCAGTCATCATTAAATTATTTACTTTAAATTGAAGTTAGTAGATCGAAATCCAATGAACCAATGAATAAAATGATGAAACTTAATACACTAACCACAAAGAGCAAGTAAAGAGTTATTATTATTGAAATTGTAAACTCATGCACAAACAATGAAACCTTTTTGGATAACTCAATACGTGCATCAAAAATATTTATTTAGAGTTGATAATCTAGACGTTGGGGACCACGTAGGCTACTACTTGTTGCTTTAATTTTTCTAAATATAATTTCGGAAGAAAGAATTAATATTAATTAATTAGATTGCTCTTTGTTTCAGTTTGTGTGAGATCATGGCGGGTAGACAAAAGCGACAAAGTCATACTATCGAAAATCTATTGGAAATCACTCCATCGACTTCCAGATTGAGAAAAGTATCTACTGTTACTCATCATTTATCTAAAAAGGCAAGTTCTAATATATTTTAAGTCATTAGGACTGTAGATGTGTTTGAAAACTTATATTTAAAATTATTGATTACATGTAATAGAAAAAAAAAGGTTTCTATGGCGTGAGATATGTTACAGATATTCTTTATATCGATAGTTTTGAAGGTAGGCGTTATAGCTAGAATTCGAGAGATGGCGCTACTAGTATACAAATGAAATTTTAGAATTAAGAATAACATCTATCATTAGATTATATTTTCGTAGTTACGGTTTATGTATTATAAACGCTTTTGAAATTAAGCTGGTGATAAAATAAAATTAATAGAAATTTATGTGAAAAATAGAGAAAGTAGGTTTGAATCGTAAAATTACTAGTTTTTTTAAAACTGTTCCAAACAATGTACTATTATCATATTATAAGAAACATTTTAAAAAGTTTGTAATTCATAGTTCTAAAATTATAAAACAATTATAAAAAGTCATTAAACTGATTGAATATCTTTTAATGTTAAAATTTATAAATACTTATTGAACGAACATTTATTCTTCACATCTTAAAACATACTATTAACTCGAAATGTCTTCTTTTCAGTACATACCACTCTTAATCCTTTAATTTAATTAATTAAGTTTCATATATTGAGTACAATGAAATATAATAAGAGATTTAACAAAAGGATTCTCTTTATTAACAAAAATTTGTTGAAGATAAGTTTTACCTCACTGATTTTATAGGTAATTCATGGACGTGAACATCGGCGATCCACATGGGACAAATTTATTTTTAAACGTTGTTAGGTGTGGTTGTATATAACAATGTCCCATAAACGAGAAATAATTCCTTTCTTTGTAATAAGTTTTTATGTAAATTTCATACTTTACAGTATACAGACATAATCGATGTGTTCTATTTAATATAAACGCTGTTGATTGTGATCTAAACCCAATATATTAACTTTGGATATGCCTCACAGGTTTTCTTATAAAATTACCTAATTAGTAATTTTTGAAATAGTACAAAATAACATTGATAATTATTTTATCAATTAATTTAAATAAATCGCAAGTGTAAAGGGTGTTTCAAATTGCGCGTTTTTTTAAGAATAAATAAAACATAGATGGCGCACTGAATTTGTCTGGTTATGTGAGCATTTAAAAAGCGTGATGTATGATATTTATTTATTGGTTCGTGAAAGTGTTGCTGAAGGCCCTGAAATGTCCATTGGACGACGTTCACAACAACTTAGACTTAGTGGATCAACAACATGGCGTATTTTACACAAGAATTTAGCTCTGAAGGCATATAAGGTTCAAATAACATAGGAACTGAAGCCATTAGATCATTTAAAACGTCGTTCATTTGTCAATTTCATCAATGAACAACCAGCTGATTTTTCTCAAAAAATAATGTTTTCCGATGAGGCACATTTTGAACTTGGTGGCTATGTTAATAAACAAAATTGCCGTATCTGGGCTGAGGAAAATCCACGAATTATTCATGAGAAACCTATGCATCCTAAACGAGTTACTGTTTGGTGGTCAGGTGGTGTAATTGGACCTTACTTCTTTGAAAATGCTGCTGGTGGAGCTGTAACTGTCAATGGTGATCGATATCGTCGGATGATAATCGAATTTTTTTGCCTGAATTAATGAATATTGATTTAGAGGATATATGGTTTCAGCAGGATGGCGTTACACCTCACTTTGCGCACGAATCAATTGATTTATTGGGAGAAAAATTTCCTGGACGTGTAATCTCAAGAAACGGTGATGTTAATTGGCTACCAAGATTATGTGATTTGACACCGTTAGACTATTTTCTTTGGGGTCATGTGAAAAATCAGGTTTATAAAAACAATCCACAATTAATTCCTGCTTTGAAAGATGAAATTATTCGTGTCACTGGTGAGATAGAGCCTCAATTATGTCAAAATATCATTGAAAATTTTAACGAAAGAGTGGACGCCAGATTGGCAGATATTATTTTTCGCAAATAAATGTCATAACTGATACTTCAATTACCAATAAAAAGTTTTTGGAAGTGAATGCAAATTATGTGTTTTATTTCTTCTTTAAGAAAACCGCGAAATTTGAAACAGCCTTTATGTATTCGGACGAGGACAATCGGCGAGTTATTATATCTATACCTTAAAGACAGAGTAATTATCTTGACTGAAAACTGATGTTTTTGCAGATTTGCCATTTATTGAACCTATTGCATTTAGGTTATCAAATACTCGGTTTCCTTTCTTTAAGGTTAATTAATTTTGATATCTAATAATGTTTGTGTGTTGTGTGACAAAGAATGAAATTGAAATTGAAATTATTGTTGCCACAAAAAGGTTTGCCGGCTTAAAAGATTCATAGCGATATGATTGATTTTGTGGAAGAGATTCCACCTTTAGATGAAGTAATTAAAAACTTGTCTCAAAAAAAATTTTTGTAAACATGGCCCTTCAGAGAGGAGTGTTAAAAATACACTGTAAATTGAATTTTAAAATAACTCTATATTTGTTGTAATTCTAGAATGCTACAGACTGATCAAAAATATTTGTTTCTTCATATTAATGACAATCTAGGAAAACTTATGCAGATTTGTTACGGTGGATAAAATTTGCGACCATCATTTTCATCCAGATTGTAAAATACAACGTATGAAATAGTGTCATAAAGATTCATCGACTTCATGAAAATTTTAAATAATTTTTTCAGTCGACAAGATCGTGGCGACAAATTTTTCAGGTTCTTAAGAGTTTTTTTTGTTGATTCTTTATTAAATCGGTAATACCATCGTATACTAATATTATGCAGATTTTATATCAAAACTTAGTGAGGCAATAAAAATAAAAAAGGCTAGGTATGTCGCTTTACCAGAATAATGTCCCATCTTACAAGAATTGAGTTTCAATGAACAGCACTGGTTTCAATATTTTGTAGCAGCTTTTTTCGGCTCCACATATGATTTTCCATGATTATTGCTTATTCCCCAAACGGAAGGAATGTTTACATTTTTTCGATGATGAAGACGGTAGCCTCTTTTTCAAATGAGTAGCAGGCAAGATGAAAAATACATATTTTGTTTATTGAAAAATAGTCCCTTCCTTCCGTATGTAGATTCTAGTCTATTTTCTAATTTGGAGGAGTAAACTGGACAGACCTAATTAATTACACTTGAAAATTTTCATTGTTAGATTTTTGGAGGGACGTTTAAAAAATATTATGAATATTAATCAAATTTGATTTAATCAACAACTCATATTACTTATATATAATTATTAATTGTTAAGAAAATCAATCGAATGCGGTAATTATATACATATTACTTTCAAAATGTTAAGTAATATTTATATTTCTCCTATGTAAGCCATTGAACAGTCAATCATAAGTTTTTTTAAGTAGCGTCTCCGACTTAAGAAATAGACTATAGTAAACTTCCCTCGTATGTAGATAGCCCACTGTTTCTTTCTTAATTTCGTAATAATATTTTGAAAGTAATTCTTCAAATCGTTTATCTTCCGTATAAATTTTATCTACAATTCTATTATTAAACTAGGCTCGTCGTCTTCATGTTCTTTGTTTCTAATGCCTTCGGTCATTCTCCAATCTCCTTCCTTTAGATATTTTTCCGACGTGGCTTTTCTTATTGTTCCCATTCTTGTTGTTTTTGACCATCCTCGTTTTCTTCTCACAGGAGCTATCCATTTCAAAATTTTCCTTGATATTTGTTCGTCATCCATCCGTTCTACATAATCATATCAACATAGTTGATTTTTTTCAATCATCTCTATTATGTTATTTTCTTTTATTATGCGAATTTCGTTTTAATTTAGCGATATTAACTTTCCAAAGTTCTTTTACTATGACTTTGTTCTAAGTGAGCTTGAATATGCAGTCCAAATTTGGTAACCATTGACACTTTGCCGTCGAACTGTTTTCACAGAAAATTTCTTAACATCCCTGGAAGGTGTTTATTCTGAGAGGGGCTGTCCCGGTATGGTATAGCTTCGTTGTCTTCCCGACGAGACCTTTTCTGTGATAGATTTCTGATGAGTTTGCTGTCGAACTGTTTTCGCAGAAAATTTCTTAAATTCCCTTCCTTCAAAGTGGAAGGCGTTTATTCCGAGAGGGGTTATTCTATGTTTGATCTATTGAACGGGCATGGTATAGCTTCGTTGTCTTCCCGACGAGACCTTTTCTGTGATAGATTGCTGATGAGCATCATTAATAACATTGTGGATTGCTCTTATCTCTTGCAAAAAATTCTTTTTAATGTTATCCGTCTACGCTCCAGTTATTATTGTTCTTTACCCCCATGGCTTTTCCATGATGTCTCTTATTTGTTATTCTTTGATGCATAGAGAATCCAGTGATCTTCAATAACCCATTTCTATAGCCAGGAGTATTTTTTATTTAATTTTAATATGTCAACATTCGTAACTCTAGATTAGAGTACTTTTTAGGAGAAAATTGTATAGATGATGTTTCCTTTCAACGGAGATACTTTTAGACTAAAAGATTGTCTTTAATGCATCGATAACTTTCCTTGCTTAAACTGTTCTGTTTTCCGCTACTTTTCAGTGCGCCCGAAGTAATGTATTTAGTAGATATGCAAGATTCATATATGCCTCCGTTTTTCCACAAATGTCAGCTATCATAAACAGTTGCAGTCCACCTATGCGTAAGTATTTAGCTTTTTCATTTTACCAAGTTGACGTTCTTTATGGGTTGAGTGCTAATAAATTACAGATTTTCTGTTTTTCGCTACATTGCTTGGTCGTCTGCAAAGTGGATTGTATACAAGGTCTTTTCTTTATCCAATTATATCCTCATGTCTTCACATGATTTTCCCCATTTTAGTTTTTTTTATTTAAAAAATTTAGAAGATAATACATTTAAGACCTTTCTCTTAATAAGACTCTAAATTCAAATACAAATACAATTTACACTCCACGAATTTTAATTATTCGATAACTAATAAAGATGCTAGGAATTAACTCGAGAGACCATGTTATACAAGAGCGATAAGAACAACCGTGAAACACCGCAACATACACGGTACTCCTTCGCATATGTTTGCCGGTAAACGAGCGGCAGGGATCCTGGCCATAATTCGCGAAGGAATGTACCGTATGATTGTTAATGTGGATCGGTGATGTTCTCTCTTGCAGGTCTGAGAGTCTTCCAGTGTGAATTGCAGCCTAATTCCGTCTGACTTATTGTGCGGTGCTCGCGCTTGGCACCGTGTAAAACGAAGGTAGTTTGTGTCTTCAGTCAACCCTGCATTTTATACAGCTTTAGCGTTTGGTTCGAGTAATCTTGGTTTTCACTCTGATAAATACGTTATTTATAAGTAATAAAGGTTTTTTTTTGGTTCGTGCTACAATATAATGTTATGCCAATTAGAACAGTTTTTGGGATTAAAAAAAAAAATAAATAAATGTGTGTCGTTATTGTGATTATTTATTTTTGTACATACTTTGCTTAAAAATAATGTTAGGAACGTGTATTAAATTACATATTTTTAACAGACAGAGATTAGATGCTTCAACTGATCTATTTCGATCGTACCTAACCGAGAGACAATGGTACATGACGTACAATGGGTATTCCTCCTTCGATTTCTTTTTGACGTCTGGCGTGCCGCAGGGATCTGATTTAGGTCCTCTGTTATTTATATTATTTATAAACGACCTTCTTTGTCACATTGATGCCAGGTGCTCGCCTACGCCGATGACATCAAGATTTTTTCCGAATTTCGTTCCGCTGAGGATGTTGATAACCTGCCGCGGAACTTGGGCTTCCTGGAGGGGTGGTGTAGACGGTTTGGATTAAGATTAAACATTGACAAATGCTATACTATGACCGTTTCACGGTCTACTTTGCTTTTTGAATCTGTGTACCGCATTGGGGATGATATTTTGGGTAGGGTGAGTGAGTTTAGGGATCTTGGAGTAATTTTCGACTCTTGTCTTACCTTTCGGCCACAGATTACTAGTGTGTGCTCAGAAGCCTGCAAATCGCTGGGGTTTGTATTCCGCACCTCCAAATATTTCTGTGACCCTGATGTATTAAAGTCCCTATGCTATGCTTAAGTTGTAAGCAATATATGCTTGTGAGTGCTTGAAGTTGGAGCGCATTCATCGCAGGTTTTTAAAATTCCTTACCTTCAAAATTAGTGGTGCTTATCCACAAAGGGGTGTGTCGCAGGGAGAGTTGCTTCTTGAGCATAATATGTCCTCTTTGCATGCCAGGAGGGCTGATCTTTGTGTTGGGATGTTACATGGCATCCTTGGTAACAGTGTTGACTGTCCTTCGTTACTGCATCGTTTGTGTTTTATAGTGCCCCGTTTGAATTCTAGGGGCAATGTGTCCATTGTGAGGACAAGGGCGCGGACTAATATTCTCAGGAGAACACCGGTCTACATTTTGAGTAAAAGTGGCAACGAAATTGCTGACTTGTTTGCTTAGCATGTATACCATATATGTTGTTTCAGTAATTTTTGTTACTGTTTGCTTTTCTGATTAACTTTAGTTTGAATTAGCTTTAATTTTTTTATTATATCTGCCACACATACACTCCGCGCAACATGAATAGGACCACCCGACTTGTTGCAAGCTTTCGTTGGTTTGAAAAACAATTCATTTACTAAAAATACAATGCAAGTTTGTAATGGTATGATATGGCAAAAAATAATACGCATTATTGCGCAATAGTGCCTAACGTTATGCATTGGGTGACGTAAGTACCATATACATATAAAATGCACCGCGCCGGTTGGATACGACCAGTATTTAATAGTAAGCTACCGGATGAGTGTCGAGTTACAACGTGTATCCGGATAAACAAACATCTGTAATTAAGGGTATTGTGCAACGATGGGACGACAGAAGTGCTTAAGTATGGAAGAAATTGGAAAAATTAAAGCGTTCCATCAAGGAGGGTATTCCTCAAGGGCTACTGCAAAGAAAATAAGTCGATCACACCAGGTTGTGAACAATTTTATTAGGGATCCCGAGAATTATGGAAAACGTTTTAAAGGGCGAACAACATCCGTTACAACTAAGAGAGAACGTCGAGCCATATTACGCGAAGCATCGAATTCGGCATTAACGGCAAGACAAATCGCGAATAACGTTGGAACGAATGCATCGGTAAGAACTGTACAGAAGTTACTGAAGACCTGTCCGCATTTAAAACGTTTGAAAATTAAACGACGGCCTCCTTTAAGGGAATTTCAGCGCACTGCACGTCTTCAGTTTGCTCGAGCAAAAATGGGGTGGACAAGAGAATGGCAAACTGTTATTTTCAGTGACGAGAAGAAGTTTAATTTAGATGGCCCGGATGGGTTTTCTTATTATTTCCACGATTTACGTAAAGATGAAGTGATTCAGTCACGAAGGCGAGCCGATGTTGGTTCAGTCATGGTATGGGGAGCTGTTTCCTATAACGGACCTGTTGATTTAGTAATAGTGAAGGGCAGACAGAATTCGGAAAAGTACGTCCAGCTGCTGCAACAGGTGAAAGACAAATTTTCCAACGTTATGGCAGGTGGGCCATTTATTTTCCAACAGGATAATGCCAGTATTCACACCGCGCGCATTGTTCGACGCTGGTTTCAAGAACAAGGCATGGAGGTTCTCGATTGGCCATCGCTCTCCCCCGACCTGAACATCATAGAAAATGTTTGGGGATGGTTGTCGCGTAAATTGTACTCCAATGCTACCCAATTCAGTTGCGCTGACGAACTAGAGCAGGCGCTGAAACGAAGATGGGCGGAACTTCCCGTTGACTACTTGAGAACCCTGTATAATTCCGTTCCATCCCGACTATTTGAGGTTATAAGAAATAATGGCAAAAGTACTCATTATTGAACAATAAAGTATTTTGTTATTGCAAGCGAATCTTTTATTTTGTAGATTGGTCGTATTCAAGTGGCGTTTAATTACTCTACTTATTGTCATTAGTAACGTACATTTGCACTGACTTTTACAAAAATTATATTTGGTACCTACATACATCTTTTTATCAACCCTCTTATTTTCGAAAATAACAATTCCAGCGCGCTACCATGTTTATACCAACTACAAATGTCATATATGCAGTTGGTCCTATTCATGTTGCGCGGAGTGTATGTCTAAACTCAGTTAGCTATTTTGTATTTTACTGTTATTGGGCTATAAGCCTGTTGGAAATAAAGGTAATTATTATTATTATTATTATTATTAGAAATAATGAGGGCTCACTCGTTGATTTTCTAAACTTTGTACTGTATTGTATTTGAAAAACCACCGCTAATTCGACGATTACTTTGAAAAACTCTTTCTTGTGTTCTTCGAATTTGAAGCACTGTAACATTAAGTGATCTATTTCAGCATATTCTTCTCAGTATTCGCAAGTTGTCGTCACGAAAGTTCTTCTAAACTGGTTTTATTGTGAAAAATATTATGAATATTAATCAAATTTGAGTTAATTAGCTCATATTACTCATATATATATATAATTATTATATTTAATAATTGTAAAGAAAATGAATAAAATGCAGTAATTGTATACATATTTCTCCTATGTAAGCCATTGAACAGTCAATTAAAAGTTACTTTTTTTAAGTAGAGTCTTCGACGTAAAAAATAGACTGTAGTAATTCATAAACTTCCCTCGTATGTAGATAGCCCACTGTTCCTTTCTTACTTTCGTAATAATATTTTGAAAGTAATTCTTTAAATCGTTTATCTTCCGTATATATTTACTCTTCAATTTATTATTAAATTTGTTATTAAACTAGGCTCGTCGTCTTGTCGTTCCCTGTTTCTAATTCCTTCGGTTATTCCAATCTCTTTCCTTTAGATTTTTTTCCGACGTGGCTTTTCTTATTCTTCCCATTCTTGTTGTTTTTGGCCATTCTCGTTTCCTTCTCCCAGGAGCTGCTCATTTCTACATGATCATATCAACATAGTTGTTTTTCTTGAATTTTCTCTATTATGTCCTTTTCTTTTATTATGGGAATGTCGCGTTATTTTAGCGATATTATTTCCAATAACTCCATTAACTCCAAATTTGGTAACCATTGCATGGTTGTGACAGTTTGCAGTTGGACCGTGTTCACAGAAAATTCCTTAACTTTCCTTCCTTCAAAGTGGATGGTGTTTATGCCGTGCGAGCAAGGAATGGTGCGCATACCAGATACTACTAGAGAGAAAAGGCGTCTGAAAGTTTTGAATGGGGTTTAATGATGGTTTTATTGTGAAACATTTACTCTTCTGCGAAATATTATCAATCCCTTGAACTCGGCTATATATCTGCAGCATTTGGTATGTTTCCAATAGCGTTTCTGAAAAAACTGAAAAAATGTTTTTATACAAACAAAACGATCTTTCCATCTAGTGATGTTACATTTGAATATTTAAAATATGTAAGGTATGTAGGAAATCTGGAGAAGCACTATCACTGTCATTATATATTTGTGTTAATCTGATAAAACCTGAATCTTTGTTTAAAACACTATTTTACTTTTCTATAATTAGATGATTTTTTCGTCATTTAAGGTGTTCAACTGTGAGCGTAATATAGTTCAGTATTTGCAACGTCTTCACTAACACGAAAATGGATTTTCTAATTTGTTATTGCCTTAAGTATTTCTTTGAAATTGTGAATATCTTCTAGATTTGTCAATATTTGGGCATCTTCAATTTTTTCCGATATTCTTTAATAGCTGTTTCTTCTTTCAGATTAAATTGTAAAATTATATTCTTTATTTGTCGAAAATGTTCAGAATGATATAACGCTGCCTGTAATCATGTTCCTAAACGCGTAAGAATTAGCTGCGGTGGTTGAGGGATACTGGGACACTGTCTGTGAAATTCTCGAATCATTTAAGAGATTTAAGAGAAACGGCTTTTGTTTGAGCCATTAAATTATTTACCTCTAGTTGCATTGCGAGTTCTATGCCATGAATTTCTATTGATTAATGGATGAGTCACAGTGTGTTGTGTCATTTTGTCATTGTAGTAACTTCATCGTTAAATATACCATTCTCTTCTAATATCAATTCCAATAAGCCACTAAGCTAGATCTTGTTGTTAGTATATTTTTGTGAAATTTAGAATATTCTTTCTAATCACAGCTTTAACTAGCATGTCAATTATCTTATATACTAACTTTCCGTTTAATTTAAGAAAAGACTATTATTCTCTTCTTGACATATTCCTCGTAAGTGTCAACACGTTTATAAAGGTGTCCCAAAGTCCCAAAATTAACTCCAGATTTGAATTAAATAGAAAACACAGTTTTTAGTCTTTTGATTGTTATTTTTTTATTGGATCATAAAGTACATAAGATAGGATTATTTATGGAATAACGTATAGGGCAAATGGCCTTCACGGCTTTGCATGCACATACGCACTCGTTTGTCGAAACTTTCCATGACCATTATGCATAAATGTGGCTGAATTTCGTTGATGCAGCGTTGAATCTCCTCCTTTAATGCACGGATGGTTGTGGGCTTGTTGACATAAACCTGTGATTTCAAATAACCCCACAAAAAGGAATCACACGATCTAGGGAGCCAATTCTGATCACTAAAACGAGAGAGTACATGGCCTGGAAATGTCTCATGCATTAATTGAATTGTTTCACGGGCTGTATGGCATGTGGCACCGTCTTGTTGAAACCACATATTGGCCACATCAATATCATCCAATTTCGGCAGAAAGAACTATGTTATCATGTCGCGATATCGAGCACCAGTAACAGTCACTGCTTGACCAGCTTCATTTTCAAAAAAGTATGGTCCAATTATGCCTCCAGCCCAAAATCCACACCAAACAGTGACACGTTGTGTCATTAGGCTTCAGTTGTTGTGTCGATTGAATTTTGTGAGCATGGAGACACAGATCTTTAGTGAGTATACGCTGTAGAGAGCTTCTCGGAATTTGCAATTCTTGTCCACGACGCCGAATTGAGGTTCCTGGATTGTCAGCGACACTCTCACGCACTGCTTCGATATTGACATTTGAACGGCTTGTTTTTGGACGACCAGTGTGTTTGGCGTCTCCAACGGATCCAGTCTTCCTGAATTTTTCAATTAATATTTTCACAGTTGACGAAGCGAAAACACCATTTCGACCATATTTTGTATGAAATTTTCGAACCGCAGCCGCCAAACTTTCATTATTTTTGAAATATTGTTCAATAATAAAGACACGTTGTTCTATCGTGTAACGCTCCATTTTTACTAACCCTGAACTGTTAGCTGTCGATTTGTTTCTTTTTAGGGTTGCCAACACTTTACTGCACAAATGGCGACAAATTCTTGCGTTAATTTTGGGACACCCATTACCAACGAAAGCATTACTCCCTTGCGGCAATAAGTTTTTCATTCAATCGCAACTTCTTTCCAGTAAGACGCATTCTGAAAGCTCAATTGATCCAGTTTTTTGCAAACAATTTGACTGGTGTGAAAAAGCGCGTTATTGTGATGAAAGAGAACTGTTTCACGAAAGATCTCGGGTCATTTTTCACAAATTATTTTCTAAAATTTGTTAAGCAGAGCGGTATAATCAACGGTTTGGCACTTAGTAAGATTATTTCTTCCTTCAAGTCCAAAAGGCGTTGACAGTGTCTTGATTCTTTAAGCATATTTGCTATTTTAATTTCGTCCTTTACATAAGTTTAAAATCTTCTGGTCAATAAAATACTTTATTGTTATTATTAAAAAAACGTATTGTGTTATGGCGTAAGCTCTGGAATATTTCTCTTTTTGCTCTGCTGACAGTTAACATTTATTTAAGTGCTCTTCATCCCCAGTCTACCTTTTTTTTTAGTGTGGTATCGGAGTCATGAAGAATATAGATGAATATAATTCATTAGTTTATTTATTATGTTTATCGGGAAAATTTAATTTTAAATTTAATGAAATCGTTATGCAAACAGAAACAGTTACATACAAAAAAACAATTCTATCGATCCATTGTTATATTTTCTCTACTTATTTAATAATAAATCTGTCATTTAAAAAAGAAATCAATAAACGACGTATACGGGTGGTGTTTACCTTAGTCACCATATAAAATTTAAGATTTTTTTTCAGAAAGCGTTTCAACCACCCACTCCAATAACACATCGCTGTCAACAAATGTGTGTTTAATTCGGGGTTTCCGTAATAGGCGATTTGTTTTGTGTATATTGTAGTGCGAGTGCAGATGTATTTTAATAAAATGTCAACTGTCACGCGATATATTTAGTTCACCATAAGGTAAAATAGAGATAGATAGTAAC
The DNA here is from genome assembly GCA_031893035.1 of Dermolepida albohirtum. Lineage (NCBI taxonomy): Eukaryota > Metazoa > Arthropoda > Insecta > Coleoptera > Scarabaeidae > Dermolepida > Dermolepida albohirtum. The sequence goes on from JAVIWB010001220.1 coordinate 975,164, forward strand.
GCTAAATGCATCGACCGTCAGAGGAGGTCGTGAGAAAGCGGACACCCGTGTTACTGTCATAAAAAAATGAATCGGGAAAAAAGCCAATGAAAATTACGGTTTCTACATCCACATGAAAATAATAAAAAGTTTCGGGCTTTTTATTGTATTAAATTTCTAAATATAGTCGTCTCGTTCATTTTATGGTTCTACAGCGTGAATATTGTTTCATTAGAAAGGTGAGTGCTTCGTAGTTGGCTATGGTGGTGATAAGGAAAAACAAAATACTTTCATTCTAATCTTACGTATGTGACACATATTGCCGAACACCTACATTGTATTTTCAAGAAATCAGTTTTTATTAAGATATAATTTATTAACGAGTTACTAAAAATAGATTTCACCTATGTTTTTCAAATTATATAATTAGCAATCAGAATTACAATAATTCTATAGGCTAACGAGTTGATTGGGGAGTTATCCTGACCTGCAATAACATGATGGTGTCTCTTGTAATTATATCTTCTTTATGTCCCTTGCAAGTCTGAAAAAGGAGGCTTAGAAAGCAGGTCACCTCCTTTCTCAGTCTTTTATGGTATTGTGGTTCGAACGGAGAGTGTAGAAGGATGTATTGCTGACATTTCATCTATATATAATTGACTCTTTATACTGTTTTTCTATCACGATAGAGAATAAATTAAAATAGAGAATAATCTAACTACTATAAAAAAGATTTCAGTAATTTTCTTTATACAATTAGCAAACAAAATTACCATAATTGTAGGGGAATGAGTTGATTTAGGAGTTATTCTATCTTATTATATAATAATTTAATCGTGCCTTTTTTATTAATACAGGATGTTTCAAAAAGAATATACGTATTTCGAATGCATATATTTATTAAACTTTAAGACATACGAATATGAAACTTTACACTCATATTTACAAGCCTCTCAAGTTCAGATTACAGATGCTCAATATGTCCTCCATCAGCGACACGAACAATATCAGATCGATACTCAAATTCCTCCCATACTCGGGCAAGCATGTCCTTCGTCACTGAAGTTATGGTAGTGCGGATCCGGTTCTTCAACTCTTCCAGCTTCTGTGAAAGTGGTGGTACATAAACGTTATCTTTAACGAAATCCCACAGGAAGAAGTCACAGGGTGTCAAATCTGGTGACTGTGGAGCCCAGCTGAGACATGCTAAGTCGCCAGCTCCTTGACGATCAATCCAACGGTTCGGTAGAGTTTCTCAGATATTCACGCACTTGGAGACTCCAGTGAAGTAGTCTTTGTGCAGCCTCGGAAGCAACCAGTTTTGTAACATAGCGAGATACTGCTGACCGTTAACCGTGTTTTCATAAAAGAAGAATGGACCATAAACAGATGATCGGGATATCGCACAAAACACATTGATTTTAGGGGAATCTCGTACATGTACAATGGCTGCATGTGGGTTCTGTAGACCCCGAATTCGAACATTGTGTTTGTTTACCAGACTACTAACATGGAAAGTCGCTTCATTACTGAACACGATACGTTGTTGCAAAGTGCATCATGAATCTCGTTACAAAATGCCACACGTTTCCGTTTGTCATTAGGACGTAGAGCTTGTAACAACTGTAACTTGTACGGCTTCATAACCAACCGACATCTCAAAACACGCCAAATTGTTATAGGCAGTTGTAATTCCCGACTGGCACGATGAGTTGATTTTGAAGAATTATGTTGGAAAGCAGCTTGAATTCGTGCAACATTTTCCTCAGAAACACGAGGGCGGCCCGGACTCTTTCCTTTTCATACACATCCTGTATCTACAAATTGTCGATACTACTTGCGAATGTTCCACCCATTCAGAGGATCAATTAGGTAGCTCAACCTGAAACGTCTTTGCACTGTAATCACGGAATTGCACTTCGCAAACTCGAGAACACAAAATGATTTCTACTGCGGAGTAGCCATTTTAAACATATGACGGTTACCAAGAAAAACAGAAGACAACTGCCATCTAGCGGCTATTAAATAAACTAGACTATGTATTCGATTCTCCAATAGCCGAGCCGAGGCGCTGCGATCGATAGTTTGTACAAAATAATACTTTGTAATACGTATATTCTTTTTGAAATACGTTGTATATTAAAACTGAGTAAACATACCTTTAAGTTTAAATTCAAATTTTATATGGTTCTGATGTCATATAATATAAATCTTTACGGTATTACAAGACCCAAGTCTCATTCTAAAAATTACATACTTATCGAGAATTAATATTCACTTGCAATCAGTATCATAGTTAAGACATTCTTTAACCAAATATATTCAATTCATTTAATAAACAGAAATATTTGAAAGAAAATATTCTTGTCCCTTGAAAAGACCTAACTACTATATATTGAATAATCATCATGCCTCCCTCTCACGTCCAATGAATGAACGCAAAAGCGAGAGTGCATCTGTCTCGCAATGTCGGGAACTAAGTTTCCAGAGCGTATAAACAGATGGCATGCATCACGGCTATTTGCCAATTAAAAGAATGTTAAAAGGAATCATTCTATTATTAATAACACCCTATCTACTACATATGTTTCATGGATGTAGTAGATAGGGTGTTATTAATAATAGAATGATTCCTTTTAACATTCTTTTAATTGGCAAATAGCCGTGATGCATGCCATCTGTTTATACGCTCTGGAAACTTAGTTCCCGACATTGCGAGACAGATGCACTCTCGCTTTTGCGTTCATTCATTGGACGTGAGAGGGAGGCATGATGATTATTCACTATTTTTCTGTATCGAAATGATATGACAAACGCTATGAAGGAATCGTTCATTAATAACACAGAATCTGCCTGATGATTGGTCTATCCATGAAACATATGTAGTAGATAGGGTGTTATTAATAATAGAATGATTCCTTTTAACATACTATATTTATCAATTTAAATTAAGAACGACTTAATTTATCATCCTGAAACCTTATTAATACAATTAGTATACACTCATTTAACCTAGAAGTTGTATTTAAGAAGTAATTAAAAATTTGATAAAAAAATATAAATAATTGTAATAGTTTACTTACCTTAAGTTGCAATATTAAACCCATGACAGCTTTTTTATAATTTAACATGTAATTAATGTTTATATATATACAATATTAAACTCAACGTCAACCTTTTGAAGAAAATGATGAGAAATATCATGCATTTTCATGTTTCTTATAACTTTATTTTTTTTTTTGAAACTTAAAATTACTGCGTATTGTTCTATTTATCACGTAATAGAAATTGTTTTCGGAAAGGTTATTATTATTATTAAAGTAAGTTTCAAATCAAAATATTCTGGACTAAAATACAATAAATATATACACACTTGGCGCTGCAGGAAAGTAAAAAAGCACTACAGTGAAAATAAAAAGCCTTAGGAGAGAAATAAAATTTATAGATTTCCACAGCACGATGATGAAGTCATACAATAAAGGCTGCACGCAGGGGTGCGTAGGTCAAAAGAAGGGTCTTCTTTTTTTTTATTTTTTCCTCCCTTAAAATGTACAACTGGAAAATTTATCGTCATAATAACTACATAATAATGTCTGTTTCCTTCATTCGAACGTAATTCGGCATGTTTTATGGTGCCTTTCTGAGGCTTCTGCTTTTTAAATTAGCGCATACATATTTGATACATCGTATATACATCGCTGAAGATGCTCAAAGGTTCGCTATTAAATAAATTTCATAAAAAAATCTCTTATCGTTAGCTTTCAGATCGTTTTATAACTCCTTTTATAATTTTTTAGGTTAATACTTTAACTGCCTTAGGGTAAGTATTAAATAAATATATATAAAATATTGGTTTTTTTCTTTTATCTGGAAATAGTGTGCAATATTGTTCACTATTTGTGCTAAAAGGAATTGAGAAAGACGAAGAGTCAGTGTCTCTATAAAAAATATAATGTTTTGAAATCTTTAATAGTTTATCTGCGAAAATTTGTTATGGTTGATGAAACTTGACTACTTCACTATATTTCTGAGCCCTAACAGCAATCTTAACACTGAACACATCATGATAGCTCCGAAAAGAGACATCTGTGAAGTAAGGTATGGTTACGATATTTTAGAATTTGAAGGGAACAATATTGATAAACTATCCTGCAAAAGGTCAAACCATTAACTAACTGAAAATTTCTAAATAACGACCAGGAATGGTTCATAAAAAAGCTCTCTTTCCTCAAGAATCCTTTCTCGCTCTCTTAATTTAATTTGTAGGTAGTAATTTGACAGGTAGTCATTCGCTAAAAACTTAATTAATTGAGCAAAGTGACTCGAACTTATTCCTCGAACTCAAATTTTCCTTTCTCGAGAAAATGTTTGTTGCGCGAAGAAAAGTAGTATTATGAGGATTTTTAGGCAACAGAAATAATGTAATGGTACTTTGCTAAATATATTGGAAAATAATATATAAATGACCTAACCCAATTGTTTATTTTCGAGCTTCATTTTCTCATCTAATCAACCTGTATTACAGCATACACAATTGTATGAACCACGATAACTAAAAATTGCGGAAGTAATCGTAACTAAAGTTTCATCATTCCGTCCTACAAATTTACCTGTTACTTCAAAGCTTTTTGAAGGACTTTTGCCATACAGAATAAATGCTGACTCTTTTACTGACATATGGATACCTTCTCACCAGTTTGAATTTCGAGAAGAAACTCAACTACACAGAGAATAAATAGTGCGTTAGAAGAAAAAAATACTCTATATCAATGTTCTTCGATATTATTCAAGCCTTTGATAAGATTTAGTACGTCGGTCTATTGTAATTAATGATTTTAAAATCAGAGTTATAGCCCTTTCCAAAACTAAACTATGGTGTCTCGCAAGGCAGTGTCATTGGCCCCATGCGCTATTTAATTTTCACTGCAGACTTCTCAGCAACAAAAACCACGCTATGGATACCTTTGTTGATGCATTTTAGTATCTAACACAGACCAGTTGAAACGGCATACTCTCTACAGATGCGCCTATACCAGAGAGAATCCTGGACACGATAGGGCAAAATTAAAATTAATGAAGTGAAATCTGCACAACTCAACTTTACACTCGGCCAAGATCGATGTCTCCTGTATTTAAACGATAAAAAAATTCTTTTATACAAAACCATGCTGGATTTACAAAATAGAGCCATATAGATGTTACAGCAAATTCAATGTAGCCATAATACAGATAAGCTAGTCAAAAGTACCACAGATCATACGAGGGTTGTTTGACAAGTAGTGAAAATGGAAAAGAAAAACGAATTTTTGAAAAACAAAATAATTTTAATTTTTCAATATATTCTCCTAAAAGAGCAATACATTTATTCCAACGGTGCTCCAATGCCCTTATGCCATCTCTAAAATGCGATTCCGGAAGGCTTGCAAAATACTCATTTACGAAGATGATAAACTCGTCGTTAGACGAAAATTTCTTTCCACCTAGTGCCGTTTTCAATTTTGGAAAAAGATGGAAGTCGGAAGGGGCTAGATCCGGCGAATAAGGCGCATGCGGTACTAATTGGAAATGCAACTCGTGGAATTTGGGCATCGCAACTGTGCTGGTATGCGAGGGAGTGTTGTGTTGGTGAAACAGAATCTTTTTCTTTGCCGTTCCTAGCCGTTTAGCACGAATCTCAACATTTAATTTTTGTAGAAGTTCTGCATAATATTGTCCGTTTATTGTGGCACCTTTCTGAAGGTAATCAATGAGCAAAATGCCTTTTGAATCCCAAAAAATTGATTCCATCACCTTGTTTGCCGATGAAATGGTTTTCGCTTTCTTTGGAAGTGCAGAACCACGTTCTAACCATTGTTTCGACTGTTGTTTAGTTTCGGGTGTACTGTAGTGTATCCAAGCTTCATCGCAAGTAACAAATCGCCTACAAAAGTCAACCGGATTCCGCTTAAAAAGGGCCAAACACTCATTGGAAATGCGCAAACGAGTGAACTTTTGATCAATCGTAAGCAATCGCGGCACCCATCTTGCCGAAAGCTTGGCCCAATTCTTTCGTTAAAATGTGGTGTACGTGTTCTGTTGAAATGTTTACCATGTCTGCTATCTCTCTCACTTTGAGTCGTCGATCTTGCGTAATAATATTATAGATTTTTATAATAATTTCCTTAGAAGTCACGATTTTGGGTGCTCATTTACCTATCTACTTATTGTGGCGGATGATGGAGCAGATTCACCTAATGTTTCCCGTAACTCATCTTTTATTTCGGTAGCTTTCATACCCTTAATTACGAAGTATTTAATCACCGCACGATACTCTGCTTTTTCCATTTTAACAAAACGACGTGTTGCCTCTTCTTCAATCAAGCTGTCAAAAATAAACTAATCAACCGATTTATCTAAATATCGGAATGTAAACATATAAGTGGGCAACCTAAATTACAGTGCATTTGTTTTACCAATTAGAGTGCCACCTATGTGTCATTCTCACTACTTGTCAAACTATCCTCGTATCTGACATACCTTGGTATGTACTAAACCATATCTTTATGAAGGCTTACAAGTCCTAGTCATCAACGACGTAATAAAAAACAGTATAAAGCATTAAGATAAGATGAGAAGTTGTCGCAATAATTTTCTACACCCTCTGTTAGAACCACAATACCATAGATGGTTACGAAAGAAGGTGACCAGCAGACTTGCAAGGAGATTAGGAAAGTATGTACTTTTGGACATATTTTCTTTATATTTTTATATTTTTCTCGACTTCCTTACCATATATATATATATATATATATATACATGCAGTAAGTATATACGAGATGATACCCAAAAATAATAATAATGTTGGGAATATTGTTCGAACTCGTTTGTCTGTATGGCTGCGAGTTGTTGTGTCGTTTTTTCGTCAGCTCTTCCACATCGTTAAAACAATGTCCTTTCATGTCACTCTTCATTCGTGGAAACAAAAAAAAGTCGCACGGACCAAGATCAGGTGACTAGGGAGCCTGAGGAAAAGGAGCTATGCTGTTTGCAGATATTCAGCTAAAATCCGTGACATGAACTTCAGGGCGACTCTTGTCATCTCCAATTCTCCAGACAAAATTCGCTGTACTGATCTCCAACTTATTCCAGATAACCCCGCAATTAATTCAATGGTTCTTAGTCGGTCTTCAAACTGAATTCCATTACATTACTTTCTCCATATTTCCATTCGTTCTGAACGTTGCTGGACGTCCAGAATAAGGTTTATCATTAATTGACATTTCACTTTTTCTGAAACGAGAAAACCATTCGTTCGTACACTTGAGTTTCTTCCATAGCGTTATCCAATATAAAGATCTACTGAAATTTATATGTACTTCTTTGAAAATTAGTTTATAATAATTAAAAAATTAAAAATTTGCGTAATATATTATAAATTATATTAAATTGTCAAACGAAAAATGAATTTTATATTAATATAAAGTAGTTTTAAAAATGAAATCAAGGCTTCGAAAAAACAAAATAAGCTGGTGTGTCGATTTGAAGTTTTCGAGAAATTTATACTTCCGTAGAAAGTTATAATTAAAAGTACATATTTTTAGACAGAAATATTGCAATTCACAAATAGCATATTCAGGACTAGAAAAAGTACCCGTCGCTAAGAAAAATTAAGGCAATTATCTCTCAAGGCAAGATACGCACGCACGCAAACACACGTCCAATGACCTTCTTCTTAATCTTCTCTCCTTGTTCTTTTATGTTATGCCTATCCAACATTTTTTAATTTCCGTCGTAATATGTGCCAACCAGTGAAGTCTTTTAATTTTCACTAGCTTCTTGATTACTCCTTCTTTTTCATCCATCTTCCCCCGTATATATTGTGCAGCATTTTTCCGATCATCGATACTTGAGATTTTTTGTTTGTTTTCCAGGTTTCACATGCGTACAGAGTAGTCCGGTTCAATATTAAATTAATGACTTTATTTATAGGTAAAGAATTGAAAAAAATAATTTGAATAATATTAAATTAAAAACTAAAATTTTTCTACGTATAAAGTAAGGAAAAATTATGTTCTCTTTGCTCTACTTAGTTTTTCACCAATACATTGTACGTATCATATTATTATTATCTCCAGCACTTGTTAATAAATCTTGAAAATTTCATATGCATTATCGTTTTAGATTTAGGCAATATTAGCGGAGTGGCAATTATCAGTAAACTCGAGCGGAATTATCAGGGGATTACCCCCTGAAGGCATTACGCACACGACGTCTCATGTCTCATCGTGTGAGTGTGTATAGCACGCCCGTAAGCCTCCGAAAACTGTATATGAACAATCATACGCACACGCCGATGTTATCCCGCCGTCCGATGTACGCGAAGAAAACCGCCACCGCGAAGCTGCCGACGTCACGGCGTAACGTTTCAGATCCATATTTATTCCGTCAGGGTAGAGCTATAACGCTATAACACACACGAGCATCAGGCAATCATGTTCATACATATACAGTTTTCTGGAATCGCGGCATCTTCTTCTACCCATCCCTGAATGTTGTTGCATCATTCTATCCCTAATATAATTACCGAGAGTTCGGGGATTCGTTTACCTGTCTTGTGCTTGGCATATGATTTATGTTCTTGATGTTGATGTAAATCAGTTTTAAAGCGCCCGTATTTCGGTACGCCGGAAGCGGCATCCTAACAGTACGAACAAGTGCGGTAAAGTGACATGCGTGGGTGTGTAAAATTTTTCATATGTTACAACCGTCTTGTTTCGCACTTCTTTAGTTCTTGTCGGCTGTCCAAAAAGGTGCAATTATTAATTGATAATTGTGCTAATTATATATCCTAGAACCTTCAACTGACGATAAAGTGCCAATTAGGAATAATATACAATTGCTTAGTCCATTTATCGAAACTAAAGGCGTTAACTCTTTTCAAAATTTACTTTAGTTGAAGACAAAGAAAAATTGATTTTAGATGCATTAATGTTGGCAATTATTTTCGTAAATTACCACCGAAAAGTCTATGATTCAATTAGAACTTATATCGGGTGACCCATTACATGATTACCATACCTTAAGGATGTGTTACAAAAGCAATTACAAATTAAAAATATCTAATGAACATATGCCCAAAACTGTACCGTAATTGAATACAAGTAGTTTTAGATAACCCTACTAATGCAGACATTATATACAGCTATAAAAAAGATCTCAATGAAAATCATTTAACAAGAAGTCGCTTTATTGTTAGTTTTTCAAAGTGTTCATCCAGTTCATAGTTTGGCTCCCCTTAGAATTGAAGAGCTCTACTAATAGTCTAAAGATCAGCACGAATAGTTTTTGCGGTATCCATAATTCTAACTACAAGTTGTTCTGCATATAGTAAACGTTTCAGCCTTCGACATAAAAAATAATCCACGGGATTTAAGTCTGGTGACCTTGACGACCAAACAACTTTTGCAATCTAGTGGTTCGTATAATTTTGATTATGAAAATCTGCTACCAGTCGTAGTGGTCGTTCAATAGAAAATATTGGTTTGGTTGTGAAAGTGTTGCCGAAGATCCCGAAATGTCCATTAGACGACGTTCATAACAACATGGCGTATTTTACACAAGGATTTAGCTCTGAAGGCATATAAGGTTCAAATAACACAGGAACTGACTATGTTAATAAACAAAATTGCCGTATCTTATTCATGAGAAACCTATGCATCCTAAACAAGTTACCGTTTGGTGTGCAATATGATCAGGTGGTGTAATTGGACCTTACTTCTTTGAAAATGCTGCTGGTGAAGCTGTAACTGCCAATGGTGATCGATATCGTCGGATGATAACCGAATTTTTGTGGCCTGAATTAATGAATATTGATTTAGAGGATATGTGGTTTCAACAGGATGGCGCTACACCTCACTTTGCACACGAATCAATTGATTTATTGAGAAAAATTTCCTGGACGTGTCATCTCAAGAAACGATCATGTTAATTGGCCACCAAGATCATGTGATTTAACACGGTTAGACTATTTTCTTTGAGGTTATGTGCAAAGTCAGGTTTATAAAAACAATCCACAATCAATTCCTGCTTTGAAAGATGAAATTAATCGTGTCATTGGTGAGATAGAGCCTTAATTTTGTCAAAATGTCATTGAAAATTTTAACAAGTGAGCGTCTGTGGAGCAGCAAGAGGAGCCCACATGGCAGATATTATTTTTCGCATATAAATGTCATAACTGATACTTCAATAACCAATAAAAAGTTTTTGAAAGTGAAGGCAAATTATGTGTTTTATTTATTCTTTCAAAAAACCGCGAAATTTGAAACACCTTTACAATATAGATTTTGAAATTTTGAAAATACTATCTAGAACTCGTCGAACACCGAATTGTTTTCTGTCAAGTATTTTTTTAATATATAACAAAACTATATTAAACGATAAACGATAATTGTCTGGGGTTGGCAATACCAATTTTAGATTGGCAATACTGTACAATTGGCGAACTCGACTATATCACTTTATTATGTTTGTTATTTACATTAGCCTATTTACGAATAAAATAGTTTTGAATTATAATACTAGATATCAAACAGGATACACTTTGAATGACGATTAATATTTTGAGATTATAGAGATAATTCATGTAAACAAAAATAATCTCCTTTTTTACTACTCTAGGGATATTTTACTATCAACTCCGGACACTTGTCATACGACACCTTAGTGTAGTTATTGCAGTTACCGTCTTTATAAGGTTAAAGATCATTTGACTCCTTGTGCTAGTAGACGTCCGATTTCAAATATTGTAACGCATAAATAACGTTGAAAAAGTGAACATAGTGGATCTAGAAAGTTTTGGAAAGGAACAAAGTTTAGTAGAAATTTTAGTTGGGTAAATGCTCTGATATAAATGATATAATAAAACTGTTTATATTTAAAATTAATTTTTTTAAAGAACAAATAAATAACCAGTAAATGAAGCATTATAAACATTAAATGATTATTCAACAGATATTTATCCAGTATGTATTAGTATAGTACATCATTGAGCCAGAAAAAAAATGTAGAATTTACCTTGAACCGAAACAAATTCATGAATTTTAATTTGTTATTCTTAAAATCACGCATTGTATATGTAAAGGCGAATACAGAAGGGACCATTGTGAGAATTTCAACAATAAAACTAATTTCGGCAGGGCTTTTGACGCCAAGAAAGGGACTCAGTGAGTAAAGTTGGTCGACATTACAGGAAGTAACAGCAACGAAGTGTTTGTGAAATGACGAAGAACTAGGTATAAGCTTCTCTTTACAACAAGACCAACCATGCTGAAGGGAAATAACGAGGGAAGAAGTGGGGGTGGCGACGGCAGCAGCGGATATATTATATGACTAGCGCATACCTTTCGATGCCGCTGATCGCCAACCAGCAACGTATTGAATCAGTGTAAGTTAAAGGACGAGGTGGGTTAGAAGGGGTGGCAGCGGTGTCGGTGGTATCGGATGGTGTGGAGGCAAGAGGACGACGACGAGATGGCGGAGGAAAGAGGACTAAAGATAATGGGTGGAATGCGGGCACTGAAGCGGAAGGCCGAACTCCTAAGCGAAGTGCCAGATTACGAATTCAAGATATTTATGGTAGTCTAGGTGGTCCGGGTGCTTCACCTCTATTGTTTACACCCTGTTACGGACATCTTGAGATTTATATCTTCTACACCGGAGCCACTTATATCCCACTTATATGATGAATTGTCCGCAGGACTTAGTGGAGTCTTACATAATCGTCATGCGATCGACTTGTTCGGGACTAACACGCAGCGACGCGCTCGCTTGACCTGATTTATTGGACTTGAATGAACGGTAGGGACTCGTCATTACGACACCTTAACACCATACACTCCATAATTGGAGTATTTCTTGTTAGTAAATGGAAATATTAGGAATTAATGAACTTTTATATTTTTAGTAAATGAAAAATTCTTAGATTGTAATGTATATATATATATATATATATATATATATATATATATATATACGTATTGTACATAACGTTATGAAATATTTGGGTCTCCATTTCCCTCAAACGAATTTAATAGAAACTTCTATGCTACTATATGGTGAATAATCCACTTTTTGACTATAAAAGCTCAGAGCTTAAATTTAAAAATAAGTCTAATGCGATATGCAGACATAATTCATGTACTTAAATGCTATACTATGAAAAAGAACAGTGTCTAATGAGTTCACATATGTATGTTGGAATAAAACTAATTTATATGATTCACATTTCTTAACGAATGTATAACACCTTTATTTAACATATAGCTTTATTAAGTAAATACGTTACATAGAGATACCCTATTTTTTATTTAATGCAAAAAATATTCCATCCTTACGTCAATTTGCTTAACTTTAGTTGGGTTAAAACTTGTGCGGGTAAGGAATCATTAAGCTGCACATTTTATTTATGTGCTGGTTGTCGTCACGGATAAAATGATGATATGGCACTTATTACAGAATTGTTAGTTATAAGGCATTTTCCACTGGGGACGAGACATTTACAGATTGAGATTTCTTTCAGGTGGCAGACTTGCTTTTTCATTGTTTTTTTGACATTAGTATTTATCTGATACTACTATTCCATCATAGAACGATACGCGCTTTAATAACGTTTTCAAATAAGTCTAATAATGGGTGTCCCAAAATTAAAGCAAGATTTGAATTTGTCGCCATTTGTGTAGTAAAGTGTTGACAACCCTAAAAAAAAACAATTCGACAGCTGACAGTTTAGAGTTAGTAAAAATGGAGCGTTACACGATAGAACAACGTGTCTTCATTATTGAACAATATTTCAAAAATAATGAAAGCTTGGCGGCCGCATTTCGAAAATTTCATACAAAATACGGACGGCATAGTGTTTTAACTTCGTCAACTGTGAAGAGGTTAATTGAAAAATTCAGAGAGACTGGATCAGTTGGAGACGCCAAATACACTGGTCGTCCAAAAACAAGCCGTTCAAATGTCAATATCGAAGCAAGGCATGAGGGTGTCGGTGACAATCCAGGAAACTCAATTCGGCGTCATGGACAAGAATGCAAATTCCAAGAAGCTTTCTACAGCATATACTCACTAAAGATTTGTGTCTCCACGCTTATAAAATTTAATCAACACAATAACTGAAGCCTAATGACCATACACACCGAAGAGAGTTCGTTGAATGAATTATTGAACATCAACTAATAGATGTTGATTTTTCGGGCAAGATCATCCTAAGCGATGAAGTACATTTTCACCTTGATGGCTTCGTTAATCGCCAAAATTGCCGCTTTTGCGGTTCTGAGAACCCACATGTGATTGTCGAGAAACAAATGCATCCACAACGTGTCACTGTTTGGTGTGGATTTTGGTCTGGAAGCATAATTGGACCATACTTTTTTGAAAATGAGGCTAGGCTGGTCAAGTAGTGACTGTTACTAGTGCTCGATATCGCAACATGATAACACAGTTCTTTCTGACGAAATTGGATGATATTGATGTGGCCAATATGTTGTTTCAATAAGATGGTGCCACATGCCATACAGCCCGTGAAACAATTCAATTACTGCATGAGACATTTCTAGGTCGCGTACTCTCTCGTTTCGGTGATCAAAATTGGCCCCCTAGATCGTGTGATTTAACACCATTAGATTTCTTTTTATGGGGTTATTTGAAATCTCACGCTTATGTCAACAAGAGATTCAACGCTGCGTCAATTAAATTCAGCCACATTTATGCATAATGGTCATGGAAAATTTCGACAAACTAGTGCGTATGTGCATGCAAAGCCGCGGAGGCCATTTGCCCAATGTATTATTTCATAAATAACTTTATCCTATGTACTTTATGATTCAATAAAAAAATAACAATCAAAAGACTAAAAACTGTTTTCTATTTAATTCAAATCTTGCGTTAATTTTGGGACACGCTTTATTTATCTGATACTACTATTTCATCATAGCACGATACGCGTTTTAACAACGTTTTCAAATTAATCTAATATTTCATCAAAGTTCACATTCATTCACTTTACGTGCAATAACTTCAATTTTCGTTATAATCGTTCAAGTCGAGTTGAACGCCTTGTGCAAAAATTCGATTCAACATATGCACCTCATAACGTTCTCACATCAGTAATGGCCATCAACGCAGAGCTGTTGTAGACAATGTGATCCTAATAGAAAAAGAATTAATAAGAATTTTCAGAAAGATAGAGGAAAATGCAATAGAAGGAGCCCTAGAAATAAATGAGAAAAATATCAATTACGTAATAATAATGGGAAATACAGTGCGAATTAAAAATAGAGAGTAAGGGGCGATACTTACACGTTTCAAAGGGTAAATAAGTTTGCATATATAGGAAAGCAAATCGAATAAAACGGACGTGAGAATCAGAAAATAAAAATAAGAATTGTAAAAGGAAATAAAGAATATGCGGCGTGAAGACCACACGTACTGTTGAAATCAAAATTGTTAGCTAGAAATATTTAAATAAGAACATACAGCACAGTTTTGAGGTCTATAGTAATGCATGTGCAACATGGGTATTGAAGTAGTTTGGGAGAGACCTTTTGGACAGATGAGAGAAAAAGATACTGAGATCTATTTATGGTAGGATAAGAACACAAGAAGATTGAGAAAGAAGAACAATCAAAGAAATAGAAGAATTATATAAAGAACTTCGATGAACCATATACAGTAAATTATAAAAAATTAGGTGGTTGGCATACGTACGAAGATTACAGAGGGAGAGAATGTCAATGATAGACCCGTATAGACAACCAATACGCAAGAGAAGAAAAGGAAGACTACGAAAAAAATGGAATGGGCACATACTAGAGTATTTGAAAGTTATTAAAAATTGGAGGATCATAATACGTAAAAGAAATATTTTTTATTTTTGATTGCTATTAATAGTTTTTGTAAAATTCAGTTCGTGTTGCAGCCTGCGCCTTTGATATATCAGCCGTCATTGCAAAACTTCTTTAATTATGTATTAAATTTCTTAAAACAATCTGGTACGTAGAATTCCGCGGTCGTGGTCCATACTATCTGCTTCTGGGCTTCCGGGCTGGAACCGCGTCACTGGTAAAACTGCCGACGTTTCGTACCCACTCGTATGGGACATCGTCAGGGCTCAACTACTGCTACTGCCTGTCGCACTGAAACTGGTGTAACTCGATGGTGGACGAGTTTATACATGGGTAATGGGTCATGGGTCAATGGAGCGTTACGATTGCGGTTGGGTTGTTTGGAGATGCAGGATTGCCAGACGTTGTGTAGGGGGCAGCCATCATCACGGTTAAGGTTATTGTGGTGCTTAGAGAGTTCTTACACAACAACACTTTAAATAAGCAAGAACACGACGAAATACTAGAACAACTAATAAGGAATGATACAGCAAAATTGTGACATCTCTCGGACAAAAATGAAATCCGAGAGAAGTAGATACAGCTAAATTACTTCTATCGCTTTAAAACGCATTTAAATATATTATCTGTTAATACGTGCCAACATCCACGTGTGCAAATACACGAAAATTGCCAAATAGTGAAAACAACTACTGTCGAATAAAGTACTGACAACGACGAGTTTCTCTGAAATCTATAGCTTATCAGACAGAGTCTTTCGCTGTACGACCTTCTCTTGGATAGTTTCAGTTTTATCCAAGGGATGGAAGTATAGTTCTCTTCTTACTTTGTTTTACTGTTTCGATGTAAACACCCATTAGGTGCGTACAATTTTTGACGGAGTCAGACTGTCTAATGACCTTTGGAATAGAGCAATCAGCACTTCGTTCGACAGTAGAGAGTTCAATTAATTAATTAAAACTGTCTTCATATTTAGTACATATTTCTTAACAAATTGTAAGTGATAATTGTCATGAAAATATCAGTTTCGGCATCTTAATATGTCACTCCAGATAATGTTGATAACAACGTATAAATTGAACAGGCAGAGCATAAGACGAGATCAAGTATTTAATTTTTTTTGCAAAATAACAGATAAACAGGTAGCCAAAAGACAATGGCAATAAAAACAGTAGAGACAAAACCTCGTAAGTTTATAGTATATTAATTTATGTAATATATGCTTTATTAAAAACCTACTTTAAGCCAAAAGTAGATAAAAAGAATGTTTAAAGTTATTTTATTTGAATATATATTATTCATGACTCACATATAATACAATAACAATCGAAGAACTGTTCTAGACATCGATTAGATTCTATACCGCGTGTACAAGTACAGCAGACGTTGGTTAGAAGTCAGTAGGTCAATGGTGGTACGGATGACTTTGAAACGGCTATCAGTTTGTAGTAAACAGTTCGGAAACTTTAAGGGAGTAAGTAAGAGACGAAGAAAGAGAGAGATACGCGAAGTAGAAAATGTCTAGAGAAGTATTTTAAGTATTTTATGTTTCTGCAACGCATTTGGCAGATACAGTTGTGATGAAAAAGAAACCGAAAACGACTGTATTATAGAATTTTTTGTATTGTTATTACTGTAATATACAAAGTGAAATATTGATGTAAGTGTGTGTGTGAGTGTGCATATTCGTGTGGAGTATATAAAAACATATACAGATGTATGTACATGGTGTTCATCGACTTCAAGCATGCCTTCGGTCAACTTGAAAGGAAACATACCTATACTTTGTGACGAAAAAACGAATTACTCAGCACAAGTAAATATATATTTTTAAACCAAATTTTGTACAAATATTTGCTGTATTAAGAATAATAAATGATAAAAGAAATTTTCATTGAAAAATTCGTATCATTATAGAGGAAATTTAACGCTCCACGTAAATGAATACATTATGTTATTCGTCCTATGCAGTCCTTGGGAGCTCATTCTAAGCAACTTGTAGGGCATATAATGTAGCTGTTGTAAGTTCATTGAGGGGTAGGAAGTGTACTAACCCTTCGACGTATCATATCTCAGACATATTTTATGGGCGAAGGTCTAGCGATCACCAGGCTTATTGAAAATATTAATATTGATATATGATAAAACGAATGGTTCCAGAACTTCGTAAATATGTTATATCTTTGAGCAGTAAAATGGACTCAAAAAATACTAATGCAGTCCTATTTCCTATGCTAATTCCACTCTAAAGTATCAATCCTCCAGTAACAGCATTCTCACGTTCTAGTGAAAAATCAAAAACTACCTTCCCATTTTTGGACGACGGACTTTAAAACAGCCATGAAACACATACAAATAGAAACGAGATTCGTCTGAAAAAGATATTGTTCTATTTTTCATCCAAATTTGCCCATACATTACACCGTTCTAATCTAAGGACATGATGCTGACTAGTAAGAGGCAGTATTAGTCTTGGACGATGGGAAATTATCATAAACGAAGGAATACAGGTTTATACGGAAGGCTTTGTTATTCTATAAAATATCTCTGCAAAAGAAAGCATTTCTCGGAGACCTTGTGGTAATATGCTGATCCCCTAGGATAAGCAATCTTTGTCTCCTATCTTTCTACGATATCGACAACTTTTTTTGAGAACAACTTCCCTAACAACGAATAACTGTAGCAATTTTTTTCTACACTTCTTTCAAAATTGCTTAATTGATGAAAATTTGGTTGTCTATGAACTTTTGGAATTTTAAGACAATCATCCACAACTATAAACTAAAGAAAATCAACGGTTTTTTTCGTTAGAGATCGGATAACATCGACACAAAAGTTTATTGCTTTTCTAATACTTTTTTATAATTGATATACTTTTACAGGCTGATTGGTTTTCGTTGTCACATAATATACAAATACATTAAAAGCTTTGAGAGATATTAAGGACAAGGATTGTCAGATAAGAAGTGAAAGAGAGAGTAACAGAAAGTGACGCGTTTTCAGTTCTGTTTTTCAATACATGGATATTTTTAAAGAATTAATTAATTTTATAGCGCAATATTCTATTAAAGAACAGCAATAAAAAATCTTAGAAAGTAACTAATTTTCTATTTACAATATAAATAGTTTTATTTCATGTTTTACAAGTTCTTAATATGGCACGGATAAGGTCAATGCGATATGAGAATTCCTCTCAGATGCGTATAGACATATCGCAATCCACTTAGTTGACTACCGTTCTATGTTTAAGGTCATGCAGATCATAGGGTAGTCTTACATGCTTGATAAGCAGATAAGGTAATTACTTCTTCTCATACATTTACATTATAAAATATATATACCAGGTGTACCGGAAAGTTATTACAGGTTTTTTCGTAAAAAACTACATAATTTTCAAGAAAATGGACAAATTTATTTTTTCAAAGTATTGGCCGTTCGATTCTACACATCCTCTCCACCTTTCAGGTAATTTATGCCATCTCTCGGACGGGGCAAGGTCGAAAGTACGGTCAGTGCGATATTATGACCCATCCAAGTGCTTTAAACGCTTCCTTGACCGGTTTTGCTGTATGTGAGGGCGCGTTATCGTGCTGTAAGATCACTTTACCGTGTCTTCGGGCCCATTCTGGACGTTTTCAATGCATGATTGATATTTTGTTGTAGGTAGCGATCAGTATTAACTGTTTCACCAGATTTCAACAGTTCGTAATACACCACGCCATTCTGTCCCCTTCAAACACAGAACATTGTCTTGTGACCAAAACGATTTGGCCTTGGAGTCGATGGATCGGCTTCGCCAGGTGATAACCATGATTTTTTACGCTTAGTGTTTTCAAAATAAATCCATTTTTCATCACCCGTCACTATTCGATGCAGAAATGACTTCTGATCATATCTTTGAAGCAGCATTTCACAGACGATTTTTCGATTTTCCATTTGCCTATCATTCAATTGATGTGGCACCCATTTTCCCACCTTCTGGATTTTTCCCATTGCTCGTAATCGGTCGCTAATCATTTCTTGGGCCACGTTTAACGCTTCTGCCAATTGTTTTTGAGTTTGAGTTGGGTCTTCATCCAATAACTCCTGCAGTTTCGCATCTTACTTAACTTTTTCGACCTATTAGAACGTTCTTTGCCTTGCACATCGAAATCACCACTTTTGAATTGTCGGAACTACGCCTCACATGTTTTTATGGTTGGAGCATGCTCACCGTAGGTTTCCATCAGCAATCCATGACTTTTAGCTGCTTTTTTCTTTTGAATAAATAAGAAAGGTTATGCGTGCCGCAAATACACTTTTTCAGGCACGGACCTCGACATTTTCAAGGGGGTATAAATCTGTTAGTGTTACTTCCGCAAAATATAACATGTATGGCTTTGAAGCTTGATGTCAGTAGTAGTGTTAGGAAAACCGATAATGACTTTCCCGTACCCGGTAAATGATTGCAGCAATATTACAAAATACACGCGTCCACGGTTCAGGGTACGTGAATATCATTTACATTATCGTTAGCGTATTGCACTCTTACACCAGGGAATGCTATAAAGATACATGCTTTCTATTTAATCAAATTAAAATAAGTTGAAATGAAAACTATATGAACCTTCGATATTATATATATATATATATATATATATATATATATATATATAATGACTGCATATAAGAATTTTCTTCATTTTAATAATTTACACTTTGCATTTCGTTGAAGTATTTTGATATAAAAATACAAGTCGTAGAAATTAAAATTAGAAACTATATAAATTTTCATTATTTATTAAAAAGAATATAATATAATTCAATTACATTACTGTATATATGTTTCGTTCACTTCGACAATATACATACAATGCTTTTTTCGCCCTTAAGCTGATGCTGATGTCAGACGTTATCGTTCGAACAATAAAAATACCATTCATCCCTCGAGGGCGTTCGGTTGTTCTATCGGAAGAGGGTTCGCTGTTAACATAGGTAACAGAGGTACCCACGTACCTTTACATCCGACCGCAGGAAATGTCAGCAGCAGATTCGCTACTCTTCGTGTCAGTCCACCCGTCAAGGAATGCCCGCGGCCACTCCATCGTTGGAATCTCAGTTATTTAATAAACAAGATATCCGTTAATTAACACGTAGATTTTGAAGAATACCTGTCTCGACCCGCCGGCTTATCATCGATGGTGGTGGCGTCGCTCTGCGATATTTCAACGTCGTCCCGTTAAAATATTTCGGTTACATTCGTCAGTTCAAGACATGTTCGTAATTACTGGAAGGAAATTTTAAATTTAGTTTTTGCAAAGGAGTTGTTTAAATTTATATTCATTTCGCTTGCTGTAATATAAAGTTGATTCAATAAGGTGGAGCTATAGCATAGAGAAAGAGTAGTAATTAGATATATGATAGAGATTGCATAGAAGTTGCGCATACATGCGTTGTTACCTAAAGAAACTCGATTTATGAATTTCTCGCGAACATAAAGAAATTTACTTAAAAACAACTCACATCTATGACTTTTTTATGGAAAGAAACGAAAATGGTCCATTTTTGAAAGAGTTATAAACAGTGAGTAAAAATGGTTGCTTATGATGTTAATTGAAAAAGATCGTGGAGGAAGCAAGGGGAGACAACATCTAAAGCTAAGATATTCATCGAAAGAAGGATATGTTGTTAGTTAGGTGTGAAAACAAAAGAAATGTATACTTTGAAATTTTACCATGCAATCGAACGATCAATAACTAGCCGAACCGAACAATACAAAAAATGCTTAAATTTAAAGCTAGTTTCTAGTCCTTTAGACTATGAAATAGTTTTGGTCCTTTCATAATCATTCGCAATTCCACAAATTTCATCAAAATCAGAGTATACGGATTGATAAAACTTTCCTTGTTAATCTTCTTAAGAAATTTTGGAAGCATTTGCAATTACATTCTCGAATTACATTACTTTCGGCAATAAGGCAATTGAACAGTTAGTTATTCATTCTGATGTGGACATGGTAACCTACTTAACTTTTTCGTACTTAACTGCGCAATTTTACTTGGCTAACTGTTTGCAACGATTTTCTAGATGTGTCTTTCAACATTTTCGGTTACGTGGAAACTGAACAAGATTACTCCCATCTTTAAGAGTAATAGATCAACTATGCTCAATTACTGTGCTATTGGTATTTTATCGAGGTGTGCTAAGATATTTGAACAATTACTTTATTCTAGAATTTATATCTTTGCTACTAACAACCCTTTCAACACGGATTTGTGGTTGGTTGATCGACACTTACCAACTTAGTCTTGACCTTCTTTTTAAATTGTATCTTTTTGGATTTTCAGTTTTAACAGTTAAACTGTTCATTCATACCTTTACAACTGAACTTAATCACTTAAAGTTGATATATAACCCCTTTCCACATTAATTTTCGTATTCCGTATTCCTTTTTCGACAAGTAAGTCGTCATTATCAGCAGATAATTAAACAATGTCGCACCTGGAAAACTATGGCAAAAACCCGCACGAAACAACTTTCGTACATAATCTGTACCGTCGAAAGCTAAAACGCACATTCTTCTCAGTGTACAATAAGTACCACAACACAGAATAAATAAATATTAATAAGAATGAGCAATATATTTTAAGCTATTATTCTTGTTAACTACTAATACAAGCATTACGCACCGCTGCAAAAAAATCTAAATGAAAATCATTTAAAAAGAAGTCGCTTTATTGAATTAGTTGTTTAAATGTACACCCAGTTGCTATATATATATATATATATATATAGTCTACCTCTTTTTAGAATTGAAGAGCAGCTCTGCTAACAGTCTCAGGATCAGCATGAATGATTTCTGCGTCATCTATAATTCTAGCAACAAGTTATTTTCTGTTTTCGAGATGTTCTGCATAAATCAAATTGTTCAGCCTTCTACATAAGAAACATTGTAGGAGCTTTAAATTTGTTGATCTTGGCGGCCAAGTGCCTGCATTTTTCAGGAAACGTAAATAAAGAACAGACGTGATACGTTCTTCGATTATAAACGAATCAATGAAATGGCCATCAATAATACCACACCAAACATTCACCAAAAATCTATCTTGAAAATGGGATTGCCTAGTTTAGGGTGGATTTTGAAGTACCCAACAATGTGAATTCCTTGTGCTATTGATCTGTTTCTGATGAAAAAGTATTCATCACTTAATAATATTTTCCGACGAAGTTCTCGATTTGTCACTATCCACCGACTTAGATAATTCAAGACTTGGCGTAGTCGCCAGGTTTTAAAGCTTGTTCAGGTAAGATATGGTACGGGTACAAACTGAAATTGTATAAAATTCTCCATATTCTCATACAGTCCAGGTTAAGTCTGTTGGCCATTTTTCCGATACTAGTAGAAAGTCAAGCCTCAATCATATTAAATATTGGTTCTCTTTAGTAAGTTCTTGTTACACGGGACGTTCAGAAGTAGTTGCAAGAAACTTCTGTGTTTCTTTTAAATATCGATTGACATTAATCTGGTACGTAGACTTTCGCGTTCGGGGTCCATGCTATCTGTTTCTGGGTTTCCGAGCTGGAACCGTGTCACTTGTATATTTGCCGACGTTTCGTACCCATTTGTATGGGACATCTTCAGGGCTTAACTACTGCACTGAAGATGTCCCATACAAATGGGTATGAAACGTCGGCAGATATACAAGTGACGCGGTTCCAGCCCGGAAACCCAGAAGCAGATAGCATCGATTGACATTACTGAAAGCAGTTTTACAAGGCAGTTTACGAGAGGGAAATGGCCGACGATATTCATCATCTGTCATTTGTCCATTTCCATTACACAATGTATAAGGAAAGTAAATATCGATGTACTCTTCATTCGAAAAAATAGAAGAAACCTACTTTTAAGAGTATTTTAATGTAATACAAATAATGAACAAAATAAATTAACTTAATCGATGATTTCTGACATTTTAAAGTTAAAATTGCTTCAGTAACACATCCATAAGCTGTAGCAATCATGTCATGGGACCTCGGTATATTATTTCAATTTAGTTTGGCATCAAGATGAAGTTTTAAATTCTTCGTACACTGCATTCTCGAAGATACAATATTATTAATGAATATAAGATATTTTCTCACTAATCTTTCTTCTAAAAGTTTATACTCGTATGTTAGGATTTAGCTTCATCGATTCTAATCTTTCTCATTTTTTGAGTGGTTCTTTCATATCGAAAAGAGGTTTGCGGATGCTGTAATAGGATCCTCATGGATTACTAGGATAATCACATCGTTTGCAAATGATCTTATTGTAGTATACTCAAAAACTGGGAAGCTTGATGTGTATATTAGACACATGATTGGTCTTTACACGTTAGTCAGCGGGACTCCAGATGTAATAGGGTTAAGTTAAAAAATTTCGTCGTTAATTTTCATTTTAAAATATCTATCTGTTAAATGTAATTTAGAGAAGCAGAAGTATAATGTAAGAACGGATTGTTTGATTTGATATAGCAAGTCATTGTCCTAAACTTTATTAAATTTTTGTTTTATGTTCAATAAAGCTGCAGAACTATACTATTTTTCCCTTATTCGCTATGTACTTTTTTGTAATTTGTTTTGTTCTATTTATCTGCCAGAATATAGATTTATAAGTAAAGGAAAATTTACAATGTAACTATAAAGTAATAATTTCGTTTGCTTTTATGCTTATTTGAAATACATCAACTGAAAAATAAATAGCAAAAATCAAAAGGTGCACGAATTAAAATGTATGATTAAATTATTTCTCTATGATTATTTTAATTGGGTTTAATTATTTTGAGATTAATTTATTGATTTTCTTTATTTTTTAATGAATTTTAACTCCAATATCATATAAACAGTTACAATACACAAACCGGTAACAATAAGCGGATCTTTCTAAGTCGCCTCCGTTTCCCCTAAAACATCAAACATTCTCTCATCTTTGACGGCTTTTAATTACTTTTAATATTTTCTTTTTCTGGCAACTAATGACGCTGAGGCCCCTCGACTGTTCTTTAGATAAGTCCTCTCACCTCCTAGCGAAAGATTCGAAACTCTCTAGGCTTTTCCCATCCGGCGAAGTTCCTATTTTCCATTCCTCTCTTTTTTGTTGACTCTTTTTGGTTTGACGAAATCTCGGAGGTCTCTTCTGTAATAAGTCATTTTAATTTGCAAGAGGACGAAGAAGGAGAAGAAGAAGACGCCCGTTTGGAAAAGGTGGCACGGCACAAAGAGTGGAAAACGTCTGTTCGGAACTGATAAATATACAATACCCGGATGCCCCGGCTCAAACGTTTAATTATTTTCGAGTAATGGAAGTTGTCTGTCTGTCGAGGAATTGGGAAATCACGGGTCCAGATTTGTCCTTATTCATTCATTCCGTCCAATTACTCTTCGCTGGTGGAAGGAGGTTGATGACTTTCTAAATCACTCCTGATCATTTTCCTTTTAGATAAATTTTCTACGGAATTATAAAAGGTGACTCGGAGATAATAGTAAATTAAAACCTAGATAAGTTGCCAAAATAGAATCTAATTTAATCCGACAGGAGACCAAATCCAATTTAATTGATATTTTTCTAGCGTTGGTGAAATATAGTTTAGAATAGGCTGGGCATATAAAATTAAAAAAGTATGCAAATATAAATTAGGGCTTTATATTTTTATATTTAAATAAATTCAATAATATGTGTTTCCCGAATAAAGTCACTTATGCTGAATAATTCGTAGTACATCTTATTTATTGAGTGCTTAGAAGTGAGACTGTATAGTGTGTTTCAATTTATTTTAATATGACCAAATAGCAGGTAAGTACTTTTATAGCATGCCCTGCGATAAGGCTTAATGAAACGTAAACACATCTAAGATGTGAGCTGTTTCTTACTTTAATAACAATAGTGGTATTAAAGAAATTGAGTCTAAGTACGCGAACTTGATTTGCTTGTTTATATTAGTTCTGGGAATTAAATTTAATAATCATTACTTAACATTGTATAATTAAAACGACATTACGGCATTCCTTACATTTATGTAATATAGTCCATATAAGTTTTCGTTAGTAGCAAAATATAAATTGTAAGGTAAAGGAGCTTATATATATATATATATATATATATATATATATATGTATATCCATATTTTCTATATTATATATATATATATATATATATATATATATATATATATATATAAATGTGGAGGCTTTGGTACGAAGGCAGGGAAGATAAACAGTATGAAATAAATATCAATCAATATATTAGTTCTGGGAATTAAATTTAATAATCATTACTTAACATTGTATAATTAAAATGACATTACGGCATTCCTTACATTTATGTAATATAGTCCATATAAGTTTTCGTTAGTAGCAAAATATAAATTGTAAGGTAAAGGAGCTTATATAATATATATATATATATATATATATATATATATATATATATATATGTATATCCATATTTTCTTATTTTATATACATGTATATATATATATATATATATATATATATAAATGTGGAGACTTTGGTACGAAGGCAGGGAAGATAAACAGTATGAAATAAATATCAATAACTGTAACTCAGTAGCGGACACGTGGGCCGATCCCTTTGGTCTGCACCTGACGCATTTATAAACTAAAACAATTATTTATTTTTAGGTTGCATTGTAACCCGCTATGTATAGACTAACACTATAAACTTACATGTTTGAATCTGTTAAAGAGTGCTTTCAGTAGACGTTCGAGGTCGAGAGAGTCATATATTAGTATCAAAATAGATCGTGTCGGGCAACGAGCACTAATTAAATACTTGCGTTTAAAAAAGATGACCCCAATTCAAATTCATCAAGATTTAGTGGTTACATTAGGAGAATCTGTTGCATCATATGACATAGTTAAAAGGTGGTGGTCGTGAGTTTAAATGTGGTAGACAGTCGTGTACAGACGAATATACAGTTCGAGCGCACATAATCATCACTACCCATGAAAATGTTAAAAAAGTCCATGATCTCGTGCTGCAAGACCGACATGTGATTATTGAACACTAGTTGAAAATACTAGTCTCTTGTACCATGTGGTCTATAATATAATTGCCGCCGAATTAAACATGAATAAATTGTCTGTAAGATCTAGATCAGGTATGGGTAACCTTTGACATGTTGTGGGTCAAACTTTAATGTACAAATACGTTCGCGGGCCGCGTTTAAAAGTAGTGCGTTTTAAAGTAGTGTTCATAATTTTTAGCGATATATATCAGACATGGTGAACGAAATGATTAAATGCGGGGGAAATCCGCTGAAACAAAGACTGTTCAAGTTAATAACGAGAATATGGAAGGAGGAGAGCATGCCAGATGAATGGAAGAAGAGATTAATAGTGCCCATCTTAAAGAAAGGAGACCCAGGAATGTGTGCAAATTGTAGAGGAATCAGCCTGCTAAATGTAGCATATAAAATTTTGACTGCCTTAATAAATAGAAAACTGATGGAATATACAGAACAGAAACTAGGAGAGTATTAGCAAGGTTTCCGGAGAGGTAGATCAACTATAGACGCGATACATACTGTAAATCAAATAGTGGAAAGAGCATACGAATACGGAATTGACTTACAGATCTTATACGTGGATTTCAAGCTAGCTTTTGATAGTATAAATAGGGAAGCACTGATACGGGACATGGAAAGGATGGGAATACCGCAGAAAATCATAAGGCTGACTAAAATGACGTTGGAAGAGTCTAGAGCAGCAGTATGTGTGGAAGAGGGAGTATCGGAAGATTTTGAAATTAACACAGGTGTAAGGCAGGGGGACAGCCTCTCAACAACGCTTTTCAACTTAATGTTGGATACTATAATAAAGGAATGTGACATTAACGGAACGGTGATTACTAAAGCGCAGCAAATAGTGGCATATGCCGATGACCTGGCAGTGATAGCAAGAAGCAGGAAAGCTTTGGAGGATGTAGTGCAAAAAATAGAGAGGATAGCAAATGAGAGAGGTTTGGTTATTAATCAGGATAAGACAAAGTATATGAGGATAACTAGAGACAACATGCAAAATATACACAGGAAGGTGAATATAGGAAATTTCCAATTTGAGGAAGTAGAGAATTTTAAGTATTTGGGAGTTGTGATTAACAACAGAAATGAGAAAATTAACGAGGTACACCAGAGAATACAAGCAGGCCACGGAGCGTACTACAAATATAAAAGCATTATGAAGGACAAAAACATAAGTAGGGCCACTAAAATTAGAGTATATAAAGCAGCAATCAGGCCGGTAGTTACTTACGACATGGAATCGATGACACTAAATAATGTAGAAAGGGAGAAGCTGAGAGTCTTTGAGAGAAAAATTATAAGAAGAATTACTGGCGGGAAGAAGATAGCAGAAGGAGTGTATAGGAGGTACATGAATTTGGAGATACAGGAAATAATGAAGGGAGAAGACATTGTCAGGATGGTGAAGGTGCAGAGACTGCGGTGGTATGGACATCTGAGAAGAATGGGAAATGAGAAGGATGTAAAGAGGGTCACTATGTGGAGACCACATGCTGGGAGAGCAAGAGGAAGACCAAGGAGTAGATGGAAGAACAGGTAATTGACGACATAACAAGGCTGCAGATTCAGGAATGGAGAAGGAAGATACTGGACCGGAACTTATGGAGAAAAATAACAGAAGAAGCGAAGACCAACAGAGAGTTAGAGTAGACGATGCGCCAGTAAAGAACGTGGAGTAACTCACCACAGAAAATGAGTTTTTAGAGCTCCATAGGAGCGGCTACAAACCTACAAAGGATGCACAGCCGATAATATATATATATATATATCAGACATGAAATAATATGACAATGTTATTGTAATATAATTTATTAAAATAACAAAATGAAATGAAAAGAATAGATACAACATTATAATTAAATCGTTAAATTTGGAATTATTACAAACTACGAAAGTTAAACAGCGACACCGAAATCAATGAGACACTTGAGCTTGAATTTGGGAAACTAATCCATCGATGTTTGGATTAATTCCACTATTAGAAAGACGTAAAGAATTTTCCAAATTATCGTCAGTCAGCCTTGTACGATATTTTGATATATTAATTTTCATCATTGAAAAGAACTGTTCGCATTTATAAGTACTACCAAACGCACAAATCAATCTTCTTGCGAGTTTTCTAAGCTGCGGAAAATGGTTTTCTTCGAGGTATTTTATGTAGAAATTGCACAACTCCACGTCTTCATATTTAGATTTTCGGAGTAAGTAGTGTAATATTTTTTTTAATTGGGTTTTTCAAAATGTCTGGCGGGCTGGATCAAATCTTACAGCGGGCCGGTTGTTGCCCACATATGATCTAGATTAACAGATGTACACAAGGAAACGGAACGACAAAGAAAATTTCTTTACAAGATTTATGATATGGATGAGTCTTGAATGTATCATTATGTTGTAGAGACCAAAATACAGATTAAGGAGTGGATACGAGGAAATTTAAGATGCAACCTTCAGCAGGGAAGGTCATGCTATCCCTATTTTGGGATACTGAAGGCGTAATTTTAGTAAATTTCCTGTAAAAGGGAACCACAATTGCAGGCAGTAATTGTGACAACTTAATTCACAAATTGCGTGACGTGATACACGAAAAATGTCGAGGGAAGTTGGGCAAAGGTGATCTCTTGCTTCAGGATAACGCACCCAGTCACAGACCCGCAATTGGAACAGTTACAATAGCTCAAGCAGGCTTCGTAGTAGTTGAATATCCATAATATTCACCAGATTTAACCCCGGCGATTATCAACTGTCTCCAAAACTTAAAAAACATTGGCATGGTAAACGATTTCCATTGAATAATGATGTGATCTGTGCGGTAAATCAGTGGTTTGCAGAAGTTGAACAATTTTTTTTTCGGGAATCATTAGAAATGCTAGAACATCGATGGGAAAAATGGGTGGAGAGTATGTAGAAAAATGAAAGTGAAATATACGCAATTTTTTTATTGCGAGTGGGTCAGAGATGAAGCAAAGGGATTCATCCTCGTATAAGTAGTGCCGTTAAAGAGATTCATCTGGTGGTTCAAGCTAAGTAAATACTGTTAAATGTGTATAATAATTTATAAGAAGAAGATGCAGAGGTTACAGAAAAGGGCATTACAGAAAGAACGTGGAAGTTAAGTGGTATCTGCTACAGCACAATATTGAAAAAGCGCGTAATTATCTCCAAAGAATTTCTTCTTAGTGGTACAACAGTTAATGTTAAAGTTTTATCTTGGTGTAATGAAGTGTTTGATAGTAATATCCTTCTAAATATCGAGAGAAAACGCTTGACGATTACGGACCTTGTCGTTGTTCGTCGATAGTCAATGATTTTTGCCCAAAAATAAAATTTTTTACATCCGCATGTCTAGTGTTTACCTGACTTAGTTTCGCACGATTATATTTTATTCTCTGAAGTGCATTTGGCGATGAACATAAATCGTTTTGCATTAACAGAAGACATTAAACGGCCAATGACTACATATTTTGATATCTTGAAATTTGCATTTCTGCTGAAGCGGAGTATTTAGAATAAATGAAATAATTTTTGTTAAGGTTCCTTTATTAATTTTTTTTAGGATATTCAAATTGTTTTAGGGGTAATTGTTGTATTTCCATCTTTATCTCGAAACCTTAGCGAAATGTCGACTATAAGCGAAAGTGGTGATGTTAATTTTTAATGTAGTTAAGTGGCAAGACTTTTAAAATATTTAAATATTTAATTGTATTAGTAGCTTTATATTTGAGTTAGTTCCACCTTACCTTCGGCAACGCGTACAAGTTTACTGGTCAAATACGCGATCATGTGTTTTCCCTACCCCTCTAACCCTATATATTTTCAGTAGAATGATTTCTACTGCGTCCGAATATACAAAATTTTCTGGAAAGATCGGATCTTTGTGAGAATGAACACCAAGGCGTTAAACAATTCTATACCTAATATTTCTGCCATTACCGTATATTTCAAATTATTTTAATTTTTGAAGAAAAATTTTGCAAAGAAAGTGAATGCTTTTTAAAAGAGCTGCAAGTTTTTCTATTCATGAAATAATAAATCTTCTAAATAATTTTTTCTAATTAAAACATTTTTATTGTGCCGAAAAGATCCCTTAGTAACATAATAATACATATTTCAGCTAAAAGTAATTTCTTTCCTTCTAAATTAAACATAACCGATAAGAACCTCGATTCGAATTCGTCTCACGCTACCATCAAGGACGAAGTTGGAAGATATTAGGGAAGCTCTTGAACGTGGGTGAGCTTAGCCGCAGCCGATGCCGCGACCGCGTCTTATATTCGTAGTCCGTCGTCCGCGTATAAGAAATCGGGCAAACTCGGTTACGGCGCCCTTGCAGTCCTTCAACTTCCTCAAAGGAGTTTTGACGACTCCGGTCTACCTGATCGCAATACAAACCGCAACTCCTCCTTTGCTCGAAGACGAAGTCTAAAATCCGTGCGGAGGTCGTCGCCGACGCGAACACACACATTGCATAAATACATTCTGGATGTGATCTGATCCCCCGCTACGTAAGTCCACCCTCTGCGTTATACCGTCGCTTACCGCCCTATGTGGATTCGTATCTAACCCTTCTGTTGGTCGTCCCCAAGCCAGTCGGGCATTAACAAGTTCCTCATAAGAAATATATCTTTGGTTGGAGGTCGAATGACTTATTCAGATCTTGTTGGCAAGGGGGAATTTCTCCCGGTACGTAGGGGACGGTGGGATAGTGGAAAAATTCCGTCACATAGATTAGTTGCGGGTCAAGTTTCGAAAGCCTATCTACTTATATGTCTGATATGGTTTCTCTCTGTAAAGGGATGAATTTTCTTAGTGTATTCTTGGATGAAAGTTTTGGAACTTTGAAAGGACTCCTTCGGGTGTACATCTAGGATATATTATAAGTTCAAGTTCTTGTTGATATCTGGTATGAAAATCCCTTTAAAGATGAGATAGGAAAGTTTCAATTACGTGTTTACTTGCACAATAATACAAATAATGATTAAGCCTGAAGTAAATTTCATAAAACATTTGAATATTATAAAAAATTAGGTGGTATTTTAAATGTTAATTAAGAAAAATAAGTGTATTGGTTATTTTTTGTTTTTCTAGTTAGTGTTAGAACATATACATACGTATTAGTAATTGCTGTTTGAATAGATTAATTGCTGTCTTAGACAAATAAGGTCTATTTCAGACACTCTTGTTTTCTGAATAGTTTAGCAAATTGGAAGAGCTAAATCTAAATAAGAGAACTGTTACCGCTAATATCTGGTATTCCAGTAAATCCTATTACGTGTAACATACGGGTATGTGTAAGACTAAATATTACTTGAGGTCATAAAGTCAATTTCGCGACGTTTTCAGATTTATAGCGGTTCTCGTGTCTTTCCTGATCTTCTTAACTTATTTACATATGCTTGTTGAAATTGATTTGTTTCAGTAACGTTTGCCGTTTGCCCTTTAGTTTTAGGAAGTCTAGATCACATAGCTGTTTGGATTTCCCTGTCTAATATTGGATTTACTTTCTCTATGGAGTCGAATCTTATAGCTTCATGTATTTTTATCTGTTTGGATGACTATGGTACATTTTTGACTTCCTGGTTTATTTTGCCTATGAAGGGCTCTTACTTTATGATCTTAGAATCTTTCACATGTCCTTTTCAATCCTTTGTGCATGGGTTTTGCTCTGTATAATGTTCCCACGAGTAGCAAGAGTTATAACAGTCTGTCCCTTCATGGGTTTGCTTAAGTGGTCTTGCGTCTTAATTAAGGAATTCTAGATCACATAGCTGTTTGGGTTTCCCTGCCGAATATCGGATTAGTTTCTCTACGTAGTTGAACCTCATAGCTTCATGTATTTTGTTCCATTTAAATGGCCATAGTTCATTACTGGCATCTTGGTTAATTTTACCCATAGAGGGCTCTTGCCTTATGATTTAGAATTTTTCACATGTTCTTTTTACGTTTTTGATTACGGATTTTGCTCTGCATAGTGTTCCCACGGGTAGCAAGAGAAATAGCAGTCCGTCCCATCAGAGCTAAGCTTGACTGGTCGTACATCTTAGTTTAAGTTTAGTTCCGGTCCTCAGGAAGCTGTCTAATTTGTATAGAAAGCACTAATGCACTTGCCATAACGTTTAATAAGCGGTATATTCTTAAAACGAGGAAATGGAATTATTTGAAGCCATGTCAGAACTATATGATGAAAGGTTTGTCTGAATAAAGTCATTGTTTTTAATAGCAGTCACATTTCAAGATAGTTTTTCTTTACTGGTATCCTGTAATTCAAGCAAAAGTGTAACATTATATTGAATCTTTGCCACAATATTTCTTTAAAGTCAAATCTATTACAAATCCTCCCCACTTCCAAAAGCCACTTGCAATTATTCGATTATTAAATCGATTCGTCGAAGAGTTTGGCTTAAAAGCTTTGTAAGAAAACTACACATGCATGTGATAAATGATTTCGCTTGTTTTCAAAAAAAAAAAGAAAACGATTTACAAATCTCCACTACATCACCGCCATAAAGGAGAGATGTTTAAGAGAGTTGAGCTATTTGACCATGTAATAAAAAATAAAATGTCATCAGCTTTGGTGAAGTATATTTGTAGCTAGCAAAAACAGTACTAATTTTTTCACTTAGATTATACGTAATACAATAATTGCGAATATCCATATAATAAAATTTTAGTTTTTTAACCTACAAATACAAAATCATTTAAAAATGACTTTTGTTTGAACGATTGTCCTAACTGAAGTATAACCAACATAAAATACCAATTACAAATATATTAATGTATTATTCACTCGTTGTAACATTGTTTGTTCATGAAAATAATAGAAAAAAACGGAACTTGTGTTTTTCCGGCCATTATTCATATAGCGACCTCTTTTATCACGAATGAATAATGTATTTACAATACTAAATAACTTTTAAATATTATCCATCTTCCCCTACGGAGATGAGCTGGTTTTCGTTGCCCCATCACACGTTCATATAAATTTAATCCGTTTTGTTTGGCGTTCGTTTTTGAAAGTTGTTCGCCACCGCCTCCTCTGAACATTCAGGTCTCGTCCCACGACTGTAAATCATAACCAATAACGTCAGTACAGTTAATTTATTTCCAGTTTTGGCTTCGGTAGACTTGCATTTTTGTCGCTTTTACTGTTGCGTTTTCGTCTTGGAATGTTTCCTTTGCCAAGGTATCAAGGAGCGGTGATCGTCTTGGAATATTTTTTTTCTTTTTAGCGTTATATAACTGCCTGTCAAGACAGTTCGGCTCCGATATAAATGGCAATGTTTTTCGAAAGAAAACTAGACGACTGTAGTTTTTTAGTATTATTTTTTCCTTTCCATGAATTTTTAGCGGTGCCAGAACAGGTATGGTAGCATAAAAATGCGAAAATTATGCAAAAATGAAATTAAAACGCAATATATTATATAATTATTTTTAAATTGTATACAGAAGACGAACAACAAAACTATAAAATAAAAATAGAGATATAGGGTTATTTAAAAGTAAGTTCCCAGTTCGGAAAGGCCTCTATCTTTTTTACATACTAGCAGTTTAGTGTCATATAGATATCATAGTTCAGAGAGTTTTAGATAAATATATATGAAGTGTTGTTCTTCGGAATATTTCGCTTTTGGCTAAATCATCCTGAGAAGGAAATCATTCGTTCTGACGACGTGATATCTCTTTCACCTTTTTCTTAAGGATCTTCTCGTAACTTCACTCACGAAGTTACAATAAATAAATAATGTGATACACCAACGAAGACAGTTAAAATATTATGTTATGTGGTATTTATTCATCAAATCGAAATTCGACAATAGCGTGTGCAATATATTTACAACTACATTCAAAATAACAGCCACAAAATACCATTTCCTAGGCAGAAATAAGAATAAATTCATCTGGTACGCAGACTTCCGCGGTTGTGGTCCATACTATCTGCTTCTGGGCTTCCGGGCTGGAACCGCGTCACTGGTATAACTGCCGACGTTTCAGTTTCAGTGCGACAGACAGTAGTAGTAGTTGAGCTCTGAAGATGTCCCATACGAGGGGTTACGAAACGTCGGCAGTTATACCAGTGACGCAGTTCCAGCTCGGAAGTCCAGAAGCAGATAGTAAAGAATAAATTCAATTTTTAATAAATTTCAATCAAAATAATTGAGAGGATAGGAATATATAACGCTAGTCATTCAGCCATTCTAAGATTTCGAATCCAACAATTTGGAAACTTCTGACTTAAATAATCTTGTTGCCCCCATGAATGCCTAAGTTGATTCAGAGGAATATTGTTATCTAGAACGTTGCACACGTATACACGAAGATTCACCATTCAATGTTTATTCGTATATATAACTAGACTTATGACACGATCTCTCAAAATGCCCATCTAAACGTTTAATCCAAAACGATATTATGGCTTTCTTATTTTATTTCGTCTGGGATTCTGTACCGTCCAGTAAAGCTCCATATTTGTCTAGATGACTTTGCTTAAAAAAATTGATTCTCCTTTAACCTTATCATCAATTAGTTGCAATGCTTTAGTTGTCTGAAATTATAACTAGGTTTTGAACTGTGGACCAAAAATGAATCATATATATATATAGTATATCACTTGTTTGAAGATAGTTTTCGGACATGCCACCATAGTAGGTACAAGTTTAATTACTGTTGTCTCAAACATCGTTTACTGTTAACCGAAAGTAGTTCAAATTATGCCAGCCTAAGACTACATATTACTTGCTTCACTAAAGCAGCTACGCATCCTTAAGTCTTTCAAGTGGTTGCTTTATCAATTATTATGGGAATTAGAACCTTATAGCTTTGAGAAATTATTTAATGTATTATGTATTTTGTAGCATAAGTTTGAATTGTAATCTATTGTATTTTGACGTTTGCGTTTCTGGTAACAAAATGAGCACATTTTGTTGTAAGAATGCAAATTATTTTCAATCAAAGCTTGTTAAAATGGTTTTGCCGTTAGTAGTATTGGTATGTATTGGCTTTCTTAAGTGCTACTACGAATCTAAGAGATAATATGCCAACGCTTTAAAAAGATACTGAACAATGCACGAATTGACAATTTGTCCTTGCTCAGCCACTTCGTAACCTCGTGCAAAAATTTGAGAAAACTAGTACAGTTAAGAATAAAAAGTGATAGAGTAGACCAAACTTAGTACAAAAGTAAGTCAGCGCAGCTTTAGTTTAACAAGAAGTGTGAAAAGTTTGCATGTGATATTTGTAGTGTTAAAAATGTTTCAAAACGATTGGTCAGGTGACGATGACCCATGTTGAGCGGGTTTAGGCCTGACCGAGCTAGATTGAGTCTTCGGTATACTCAGTATACGCATCTGATATTTGAGCGTGGACAGCATAAGGAAGATAAATTACATTCGGACGTGTATATTAGAATTACTCAAGAAAAATATGTTGTTTTTGTTATCTTGCAGAAAAGTTTTGGGAAAAAAATTATTATAACAACAATTAGGTTAACTCTGGCGCAAATAGTTATAAAATCCAAGAAAACTATTGGATTTAAGTTACTGTAGTTAAGGTAATGATAATCGTCAACGTCTTCGCATTTCTTAAGAGCTTAACTCTAATTACAGGGGACATTGGCAGACTTTAAATTGTTATCATGCCCGCGCTCTTGAATCAATTTAAGATCATTGTTTGTTGGTGTTCACTTTAAACGAGAAGGAAAACTATGAAAAGTGTAGGCAGGCAATGGTCTTTGATTGGATCCGAGACAGTGGTGTGATAAACTAGTGATTTACAGTTGACATACCGGACGGCTAGATTTGAGTTTACTTGAATTACTTATATGACTCAAATTGACTAATATTTTTGTTTTAATAAATATTAGCTGATATGGGTATTTTCTTGTTGTAATATGAACAACCGCAACATGCATACACATAAACATACAACATACAAAAACGAGGAATTAGATGAAATTTCCGGAAAAGGGTGTGAGGTGGAAAAGTAAAGCCGAGTTGAAGAGTGCGCGTTCAGGGGGCGTCCAACTTAAGATTCTCCCGGCGGCGGCTAGTCGAGCGAAAACAAAAGCAAAGTGTGCCCCCGTCTTCCGCTGAATACAGATATCCTCCATTATTCAGACATCGATGGCTGGATATCTATACATAATTAAATATGAATCCGGAATAAACAAAGACTGCTGCAGTGGCGGCGGCGGCAAGACGAAAGAAGAAATCCGTAGAGTCTCACTCACCGCACACGGCCTAATTAAGATGCGAACTGGTAACCGAACTTCCTGGGCGCGATGGGGGCTCGACCACCACCCCCTCTTAAAATACGTACACCTCTCCCCTGGATCACGCGGGACTTTATAATGAAAATCTTCCGACATAATCCCTCCGAAATAACAAGACGTTTAGCTGGGCACGAGGGTTTTTTTACTGCTTTTAAGTCGCTTTACTTCGAATCGCTTCGGCAAATAAAGTTATTGCGTTTACCTGTAGCAAATGTAATCAGATATTTCGAATAGTTTCTTATAATTCGAAATCTGAATGTTTTCGACATGTTATCAATTCTCTTGGAAATTATAAACGAGGTGGAAATGTAGGGTAACAGAAAATGAAATTGTTATAGTTTTATTATTTCTTATTTAAGCGATGTATTAGGAATTAAAGGCTAAAATATAAATATTTAATTGCAAATTAACATATATAATTACATAGTTACTTGACAATATACCAACGGGTATTGATAAGTATTTACTCTACCATATAAAATGCAATATTTCAAAACAAAATATTATTTATTTTACATAATCTCCTTTTAAACTTACACATTTAGCAGATCGTTCACGAAGTAATTCTAGGCCTTTCAAAAATCTTAGTTTTGGTGTGCAAACCACTCATTAACGGTACATATGGCATTTTTGCTTGTTGAAAATCATTTACCTTTCAAATGTGTTTTGGGTTTTTGGAACAAATAATACTCTGAGTGGTCAACCAATTCAAAATCAATTTCAATACTTTTTGGCAGTGTAATTATCGACTCTGAGCAGAGTATTGTCTTGCAAAAAGAGAACACTTTTGGAAAGCTTTCAGCGGCTTTGTTTCTATGAAAAATGTGAAACACATAGTCATAGGAGATGTACAATACATCTACAATAAGTTCAATTCATCGATCTTCTAAAATCATACCACAGATAGAATCAATGTTTTCCTAAGTGGTCACAGAAATCGGTCTTTCAGAGCGCTGTTCACCTTCGACGAGTTTTTAATAATCGCATATGAAGGACATTGATCACTTAATACTCCTGTCATATCAGCAGAAATTGCTTTGCTCGATAACCCTTAAAAATAAATACTTAATAGTTGGCCATCAGGTTAACTTCTTTGAAATAATGGAGAAGCTCTTACTGAAGTGTCCTAGCCTTTTCGCGTGGTTGTGAATGCTCGACATACGAGGGAGCATTTTTATATTCGCGGAATGAGCGGGTTGTAGAGGGGTGAGTAGGCGCATTGGGGGCGTGGCCTGTGCAGCGACTCATGATTAGTATAAATACGAAGTTTCATTGTTATTAGACAGTTAGTCTTTGAGCTATCATCAACCAAGTAACATAATCAGGAGTGAAAAGTGAAATATGGAAAAAATCGAATATCGTGCCGTTATAAAGTTCCTTACCAGGCAAGGAAAATCAGTCGCGACCATAATGAATGAGATGTCATTGGTTTACGGCGACTCTTGTCCAGGAAAAAACATGGTGTACAAGTGGCATAGTTTATTTAAACAAGAAAGGGAATCCCTTGAAGACGACCCGAGGCCGGGCAGGAGCATTGAGGTGACCACGCCAGCACTTATCCAAAGAGTTGAACAAATTGTACTCGAAGATGCTCGACTAAAGAAGAAACAACTCGCAGAAATGGTTGGAGTATCCGATACAACAATTTTTAAAATCCTACACGATCATCTCGGCATGTCTAAGGTCAGCGCAAGATGGGTGCCGAGAATGCTCACGCCGCCGCAAAAACAACAGCGCGTAGAGTGTTCGCGTGCATTTTTGGACCTCTGTAATGAAGAGAAGGATGGTGTATTGAGTGGAATTGTTATTGGAGACGAAACTTGGGTTTATCATTATGAACCTGAGTCCAAACAAGACTCCATGCAGTGGCATAAAAAGGGCACAGCACCCCCCAAGAAATTTAAAGTGTCACAATCAGCTGGGAAACTCATGGCAACGGTATTTTGGGACTCGGAAGGAATATTGTTGATTGATTATAAAGATAAAGGTGTTTCTATAACCGGAGAATATTACGCTTCAATATTAGAGCGACTAAAAGAAGCCATTAAAGAGAAAAGACGGGGAAAATTGACAAAAGGTGTTCTGCTTTTGCACGACAACGCGCCCGTCCCCAAGAGCCGCGTTGTGTTAGCTGCCCTGCATAAGGTGGGCTTCGAAATTGTGAATCACCCACCCTACAGCCCAGACCTGGCCCCGAGTGATTATTACCTGTTTCCGAAAATGAAAAAAGAGCTGCGGGGTAAAAAATTTACTGCCGATGATGAAGTCAAGGAGGCAGTTTCGGCGTATTTTGCAGATAAAGAGAAATCATTTTTTTATGAGGGTATAAATAAATTAATTGAAAGATGTGAAAAATGTGTCCGTCTTGCAGGTGAATATATTGAAAAAGAAAAATAATTTGGTTTTTTTATTTCCACCCCTTGTCCCCCATTCCGCGAATATAAAAACGCTCCCTCGTATGTCATTTCTGCATATTTAACATTTCTATATTGTGTATCGTGGTGTTGCATCGATCAACTCTTTTGTCATCAATCTCCGTAGGTCTTCCTGACCGAGGAGCGTCGTCAAGACTAAAATCACCAGCAGTAAATTTCGTGAGCTATCGTAAGTTGTAAGCAACGTTTTACAAATTTGACGGGCGTTCTTTTTTACAATTGTAAATGAATAACATATGATGAGTATGAACAATTTGGTTTTCATAACTTCTTAATAACTCAGTATTTTGACAGTTAGAGTTTTCCAAATCTCTAGCACTGGTAGTTTTCCCAAGAATACGCTATTTCATATGGATAATGTCAAAATAAAAATGTTGAAATTTGATACTCCTTCTTTGTTCTGAAAAGATATGGAGCATCATTTAAATTCTTAAATTTATGAAAATCATTAATGCAAAGAAACTAATGAGGCGTATTATAATTACCAATTGATTGATGTATAGAAAGCGATATTTGGTAATCAAAAAGGTTGTGAAAACCCCTTACTGCAGTAATGTTTGTATCCTAATTACTATTTAGTTAGCTAAGCTATTATCTTCAATAGAAAAATATAAACACGGCGTTGTATTTTATATATTTTTTAATTATCTTTTTTCTACTGAAGATGACAGCTTAATTATTTTTCCTACTAAAGATGGCAGCTTAGCTATTGAAATATGTATTAAAGACATAAACATTATGGCGGTAAGGAGTTTTTATTACTTTTTTGAATATTCACTTAGTCAAAGTCTCCAACGTAACGTGTATTTATGATATTTGGGAGTTTTTTTCTCTGTTTCTCAATTAATGTTAAATGTTCTACATTATTCCAATACGAGCAACTGTAAATAATGTTCCGTGAGTATGATGAAGCTTTATAAACTGTAAGTATCCACAACTGTTGGAGATTTTGTATGAACCTCCCGCAAAAGTCCATTTGAAAATCATCACGTATCTAACATGAGCATACGAGTATTTTTTTTTCATTGAAGACGAGATTGAAAGGCCTAGAACAGATTTACAGTTCGTAATTCAGGGGTTGTAGGTAATTATCATCATAAAGTGGACTTTACGAGCACTCAGGGGTCGGACTAAAGGAATGCTTCATTTCGCCGCCGTCGAGAGGGCCTCGTACTCATACACATACACACAAACGCACACACACATGCAGAAGGCGAACAAACATACGCCTTCTGTTCTCGACCAACTACGTTAGTGCGGTCCCTTTTTGCGAATCCAAGCCATAGTGTAGTAACGGCATGGCAGTCCCTTCGCATCTCCCCTAAGAATTCACTCTGACGAGATCTCTCGACGGACCGCGGGGCTCTACTAACACAGCCTTGCTTCTGCCTCACTCCTACGGTTGAAATGACACCGAGCGCCTAAAGTAATTACTGATGTGATTAATTCCGTTTCGTTTCAGAACACACTTAAACCCTTTCTTATTTAAATTTTTTACACCAGCATATCATAACGAATTAATTATGATTATGTTTATAGATGTCGAAGGAGAGTTAATAAAGGTTATATTATATAAACGATTCGAAGGTAATAAATTCTGGCGATTTTGTATATTTTTATCGACTACGATTGCTACTCGTAAAATAAAAAATTGTAAGCGAAGACCAGACTAGAAAATGATTTGCTTTTTATGTAATACACGTAATTGGTTCTTTGCAAGATCAATATTTGTGATAGATCATGTATTGCAGGTTTTTAATTGCTCGAAATCGATTATCCTGACAAAATATGTTAGGTTGCATTACCAATTCCTTGATACGTTTAATAGAGCAATATTTATTTGTGTTAGTTATTTGCGTTAGTATTTACTTCATGTTGTTATGCTCCGCATACAAATAATAATTCTTTATATCATGTTTTTTAAATAAGTTATTTCAATTTAAAAATAGTTCGAGTTTCGAGTCGTAAATTATTATTTATCTTGACCTTTTTGTGATATATACAAATGCAGGAATCTTTTGTATTCGTCACGTACTTCCAGTTGTAATAAAGCAACCCCTACCGCGTCGTTTCTAGGAAGCCGAATATTTGTTTTTCCATTGACTAACACATTTAATTTTAATTCCGTATATTGATTTCTAAATGCAATTCGCGATTCAAATACCAATCCCGATTTTCTTTGTTTTACACAGAATACACGTTTACTATTCTGTGTAGATAATTTGCTTAATGCTTATATTGAAATTAAGATCACAATTTTAATGTATGCTAATTTGTTTCCCGCCCGTTTAAGCGTGCCTATTCTCTCGTGTCATTGGTTGATTCAAACATGACCAGTACACCTAACCCCCTCAGCCTAGGAGTTCGTTTAAAAGCACCCGCGTGTAAGACACAGGGACTTCTTCTCAGACCATGACAAAGTACACACGTATACCTTTGACGTGATTGTGAAGTTGTTGTGTCCACGTGGTTATTCTGCGACCGCAAAATATACCTAACATCCTGGTCCAGGATATTTACACAAACAAACCGCAAGTATTTTACGTATCGTCCGATACACATTTTAATCTAACCCTTTTTTTTATATTTTATTAAGCAGCCGCATATCGCTAGATTTACCTTTTATTACAGCTTTGCCATTACGTTAATATTGTTTTAATTGTTGCTCTCATTATTAATTATCTTTATTTAATATACTCAAGCTTTAAGAATTAATTTAACTTAGTGAATAAAATTTTAAAGGCAATCCTGTTAACAAGCACAATTTCCACTAATAATTTTCCTTTCAGCCTAGCACACACACGTCCTGGACTTTTGATGCTCATTGTACACAATTATTAATTATTAACTCCTTACATTACATTCAATTACATTACTGTCTTTTTTTATTTGCATTTATTACAGCGCTTTCATTATTCAACTGTATTATGATAATAAGCGTTCCACGAGAAATGCGCCTCGTGCGCTTAGAGCAAATTATAGTCTACGTAATCGGCCCACCGAACGCACAAGTTTGCTAGACTTTTGCTATAATTTTCATTATTGGATAATATGTGACCGAATAGACCACATCCAGAATGTAGTGAAGAAAATATAGCTGAGAGTGTACACGATGACCGAGAAGAATCGATTCGACGAAGATCTCAACCGCTTGGCTTGTCGATGCCACTTGAGAACTTGAGAAGAAATCTTGGTTTAAAGC
Organism: Dermolepida albohirtum; assembly: GCA_031893035.1. NCBI lineage: Eukaryota > Metazoa > Arthropoda > Insecta > Coleoptera > Scarabaeidae > Dermolepida > Dermolepida albohirtum. The sequence goes on from JAVIWB010001220.1 coordinate 1,016,985, forward strand.
ATACAAAATGCAACTCGTTCAGAAATTGAAAGCGGCCGACCTTTTGAATCGTCACCGTTTCGGTCTTTGGGCTCTTGAAAAGCTTGAAGATCCACTATTCTCGACCAAATTTTTGTTCAGCGATGAGGCCCATTTATGGCTTAATGGCTGCGTTAACAAGCACAATTACCATATTCGGAGTGAAGAGCAACCCGAAGAGGTTTAAAAACTGCCACTACATCCAGACAAAGTCACGATTTAGTGTGGTTTACGGGCACGTAGAATTATCGGTCCATATTTTTTCAAAATGGAGACGGCTGCAACGTAACTCTGAATGGTTATCGCACCGTGCTAACGGACTATTTGCTACCTGAAATTGAAGCACGTATTCTCTACATTTAGTTCCAACAAAACGGCGCTACTTGCTACACAGCATGGCTTTATTGCGAGAACAATTTGGAGAACGTTAAATTTCACGTAATGGAACTGTGACATTTATAAAAATGGTTTCGTACACGGTACAACAACGCGTCCAAATTGTTGAATTATTTTATGAAAATCAGCGTTCTGTGAAAAGAGTTTTTAGAAAATTACGTGAATTTTATGAAAGCACTATTGGTCGAATTATCAAAAAATTTCAAGGGTACGGTTCCGTGGAAGATCAAAAAAGTGAAAAATACAGTCGTAGTGGTCGTTCACGAGAAAATATTGGTTTGGCTCGTGAAAGTGTTGCTGAAGATTCTGAAATGTTCATTAGATGACGTTCACAATAACTTGGACTTTGTGGATCAACAACATGGCGTACTTTACACAAGGATTTAGCTCGGAAGGCATATAAAGTTCAAATAACACAGGAACTGAAGCCATTAGATCATTTAAAACGTCGTTCATTTGTCAATTTCATCAATGAACAACCAGCTGATTTTTCTCAAAAAATAATTTTCCGATGAGACACATTTTGAACTTGGTGGCTATGTTAACAAACAAAATTGCCCTATCTGGGGTGACGAAAATCGACGAATTATTCATGAGAAACCTATGCATCCTAAACGAGTTACTGTTTGGTGTGCATTATGGTCAGGTGGTGTAATTGGATTTTACTTCTTTGAAAATGCTGCTGGTGAAGCTGTAACTGTCAATGGTGATCGATATCGTCAGATGATAACCGAATTTTTGTGGCCTGAATTAATGAATATTAATCTAGAGGATATGTTGTTTAAACAGGATGGCGCTACACCTTACTTTGCACACGAATCAATTGATTTATTGATAGAAAAATTTCCTGGACGTGTAATCTCAAGAAACGGTGATGTTAATTGGCCACCAAGATAATGTGATTTGACACCGTTAGACTAGTTTCTTTGGGGTTATGTGAAAGGTTAGGTTTATAAAAATAATCCACAATCAATTCCTGCTTTGAAAGATGAAATTATTCGTGTCATTGGTGAGAGAGAGCCTCAATTATGTCAAAATGTCATTGAAAATTTTAACAAAAGAATGGACGTATGTGGAGCTGCAAGAGGAGGCCATTTGCCAGATATTATTTTTCGCATATAAATGTCATAATTGATACTTCAATTACCAATAAAAAGTTTTTGAAAGTGAATGCAAATTATGTGTTTTATTTATTCTTTAAGAAAATCGCGAAATTTGAAACACCCTTTACTAAAAGTAATATCCTAAAATATTATTTTTTCTAAAATAACAAAATATAATGTGACTATTACAATATACATACATATATGCTTTGCAATATAATTGGTTAAAATTTTTTATTAATTAGATAATAGTGCTGTTACATATATAACTATATGTCGAACAGCAATTCTCACAAAAAGACATTCCCATATAAAGAACTTCTGAAATTCTCTTATATCTATCACATTGAACATTCTCACAAATTGTTTATCCCCCTTCGATATATCTGGTAATTCCGCGGATTTACGACCGATACCCCCTCATAATATACGATCATCTACGAAGAGAGAGAGTTATTAGGCCCCCGGATGAATGTTCCTAACACAGGTGACATTCCTCCACAGGGGGCCCTATCACACCTGATCTGAAAATGTTATGGCGCATAAAGGCAATCGTTTGTTATTCGATCCGTGCCGACTGAGGAGATTAATTGTTCTCGGATCCGGGTAACGTCTCTACCTAACGGAGCCCGCAGAGAGGAATAAAAAGCAATCCGAAGCAGTCGAGAATGTGGAAAATGTTCCGATATGTATGTATGTATGTGGAATGAGAGGACGTGATACTAACTAAAATGGTCGTATAAAGTGCGCGAATGGTGGTTCTTTGTATTCCTGGTATTTGTTCGGAAGTTGAAGTTCCGGTATAGTGTTTTAAATTGCTTTAGTATTTTATGTTGTTAGGAAAAATAAGGTAATATAAGTCGAGCAAGAAATAATAATAATAGCACTAATAATAATAATTATATTAAATTAGACATTATTATTTTACGTATAATAATAACAGTATGATTTATTTGCCCTATAAATTCTAGACTTAATTACGAGGTAATATTGTGAATACAATGATTACGTACATATATAGGCAAATGAAAGAAAAGTGTAATAATATATAGCATAAAGTTATTCCTATACTGATATATAACAATAAAAAAAATAAAAAAAATGTTATATATCCATATTAAAATAAAAGAAAAGCAAATACTGCTCTGTCTAAATATTATAGACTTTCTTAACATGAACAAATACACTAATCGAACTATTGTTACATTTCACATACGTCTAAGAATTTTTAAAAAAATTTTTAATAGACAATCTTTCCGATTGTCATAAATACATATGTATTTTCAGCGCGAAATTTCTTTGTTAGTTAATTATTAATTAATCATAAACTAAGGCCTCTTTTCCAAGAAGACCTTCTTAAATATACTTCCAAGTAGATAATTCTCCACATTTTTATCAATTACATAAAGCTAATCATGTGACATATTATTTTAAAGTACTTTTGAAACTAATTTTTTAATTGTACTATTTTAAATGTTTTGAATGCTCTTTCTGTACTCTCATTAGTCAATTCTTAGTTGACTACTGTATTCACCCTTCATCCCATTCCGATTCCTTTAAAAGCCTGATGTTCTAAAAACATAATCGACAGTCGTTATTTTACTACAATCTCATACACGTGGTACCGTCGCACTTCTAGCGTTTCGTTCGCGATACAAAACACTGCACATTTTACTACTTCACTGTACATGTGGAATTTACCCTGTATTCACAACAACTCTATTCTAGGATATACACACGTAAGTATGTATATCTACTTATCTTGCGTTACCTACTTCGCTACCAATTCTTGTATATAGTATCCTGCAGTTTTATTATAAATTTTATTACAGCCTTTCCGTAACTATTATTTTTAGATTAGGACTTCTTTGTAGTATTTCTGATTAACGGTTTGACCCTCAGGCAGCTAGTCAGTCATGATAACACCCTTGATATTCAAAAAAACAATCAGCATTGCCATCAATTTCAACTCACTCATTCGTGCTTTTTTCTGTCTTGACGATCCGGTAGCCTTCCAGTGCATACGATCATACTGGAAAATCCAAGTTTCATCGCATGTGATGATTTCTTTTTTCTTTATGTCGACTACACACAAGCTTGTATATATTTTTCCACGGCATCTGGATGGATTCCTCTTTCTATGTCATTCAATATTAAACAACGGATTTATACCTAAGCAGTATTACAAACGGATAAAATGTTTATTTCTATTGTATTGATAATCATGCTTGAATCGTTAATTTTCAACAGGCGTATTTTCTACTTTTACATAGTCTAGAAAAGATCAATAAAATTGTTTTAAAATGACCAAAGAATTGAAATCAACTAGATTGTTATCATAGTGGGCAGGGTATATTACCATTTCACGGGTAGAATTGTCCAAACTGTCACCAAGGTGGCTGCCACGAATCTTGAATTGTGATCAAAAATGTGACAGGAGGCGAAAGTTATGAGATAATTTGCAACTGATCAACAAAAATTGATTTTTGCGAGGATTTATTACTGTTGATGAAACGACACTTATCACTATGTTCCTGAATACAAACTAAAGGGTTTTCCAATAAGAACTTAACAACTTTTTTTCAAAATAAAATGCAGACCATTTGAGATATTTCAAAAACTTAATTATCGGGTTGAAGTACAATCAAAACATTTATGAATGGAACTCGACTTCGTTCATATGGCCACCGCGGACACGTTTGCGGTGGTCGATTCGTTGGACCCAATTTTCGATGACTCGGCCACCCAATTCGGCCGAAACGACTGCTATTTCGCATTCAATGTTGGCTCTGAGCTCTTCCAACGTTGTCGGCTTATTGGCATAGACCAATGACTTGACGTAGCCCCAAAGAAAAAAGTCTAGAGGCGTTAAATCGCACGAACGAGGCGGCCAATCGACTGGTCCATTTCTTGAGATAACACGCTCATCAAACTTACTCTTCAATAAATCGATTGTAACGTGTGCTGTGTGGCTTGTGGCACCGTCCTGCTGAAACCACATGTTGTCCAAGTCCATATCTTCCAATTCGGGCCAAAAATAGTCGGTAATCATGGCGCGATAACGATTACCATTCACAGTAACGTGACGATCACTATCGTCGACGAAAAAATATGGCCCTATGGCGCCACCGGCATGCAAACCGCACCAAACAGTTATTTTTTGTGGATGAAGTGGTGTTTCATGAAGCACATGTGGATTTTCACCCGACCAATAACGCATATTTTGCTTATTGACGAACCCATTGAGCCAAAAATGAGCTTCGTCACTGAAAATGATTTTGCGATGAAATTGATCATCTTGACGCATCTTTTCCAGAGCCCAATCGGAGAACGTACGTCGCTTCAAATGGTCCATCGGCTTCAATTCTTGAGTCAGCTTGATCTTGTATGGGTGTAAACCAAGATCCTTACGCAAAATTCACCATAAAGTGGTCTGGGCGATGCCCAACTCTTGAGAACACCGTGGAATTGACTGATTTGGATCATTTGCTACGGACGTTTCAACGGCAGCGATATTTTCGACACTTCGACCAACCCGTTGTCTCACTGGCACGGCAACGTCACACAACGAATATGTAGACTCAAATTTTTGCATTAAACTCGTTACTGCCTGTCTACTATACCGACTCCGAATTTCTGTAGTAAATTTTTATAATTTGCAGACGTTGTTCGTTCGTGTACTTTACCATGATGAAAATGTTAAGTTTACTGAATAAATTGACAGTGACAGTTCGATGATTAGTGAAAGGGTGTGTTCACAAATTGAATTAAAAGTTGTCAAGTCCCTATTGGAAAACCTTTTATAATCTTAGCAGTGGATACATAATGGTAGCTCTCTCTTTCTTTCTCTCTCAGGGAAGGCTAAGAGGAATTTTTTATGATTGTTTGGGATTCTAAGAGAATAATTTTCATAGTTTATTTCGCAAAGGGCGAAAATGTCAACCCGTCTCATAAACAAATTGAATAATGCAGTTTCTAAAAAACTATGGCCCATAAAAATGTTGTCTTTCATCACAACATGTCTTATCATTCCAGTCAAAACGTTTGCGGAAAATCGAGATTTTAGGTCATGCTTCATCTGCCTTATTCATGAGATCCCCAGCTCCAAATGACTAATACTTACTTCCAAAACTCAAACTTTTCTTTGTTAGAAAAGGTTTCGGTGTGACAAAGAACTTATTGCAGCAACAGAACGTTGTCTTAAGCATCTTGAGAAAGATCGTTACGAAAATGATGAATGGCACTTTCGTGTTCTTGGTCCCACTGTGTTGAAATTGAAGTGGGAATTTATTGAAAAATAATGAAAAAGTTGATGTCCTAACTTATTCGTCTCATTTCGGCTCTTGTATCCTGTCCAATCATTCCCGTACAATGACAGACTATTTTATAATTGTATCAAAACACATTATTTGCACAACTATAATAAAGTAAGTTTTCTTTCTTTTTGAAGATACGAACTTTATTATCGGAATATGCATTTACGAACGATTTTTAATTTTTTACATTTCAATTTACATTACTAAAGTTAATCATGTACATTATTAACATATTATTACGTAATAGTTTTGTATTCTATTACTTTTGTTATAAATTGCGTCTCTTAAAGGTATCTGTCTGGATTTCTTATAGTTTCCTACTTTCTAAAATAATAAGTAAGCAACAGAAAATTATTCGTTCTCGAATTACATAAAATCACATCCAATCTAATATCCTTTTACCTGAAGTTCACACACACCCTAAACATCTCCATAATGAACCACCTACATGTCTACACTTTTACGACAGTTTGAAACAAGCATTAAGCCGATACAACAGCCTCTCGTGTACGATTCCCGTCGCCCCTCGTCTGGTCCGTGGTGGTGAGCATTACCGGTCCCACGTTTCGTCCGAGGATTCTCCATTTTCAATGTAATGGACGAGCCGGAGAGAAAACAGGGGAAAGGAAGCGAGCGGAGGAAGTACGTGATGATCGGTCGTATCGAAGCTAGTTGCGAGTGAAATAAACATTTGTTGCTTTTAATTTATGGCGGGGACGTTGCGGAGGCGGCTATAGCCGATGCTATGGACAAAGTTCCGCGATTAAAACGAGAACGGGATGATGCGAACGAGATGGCTGCGTTATGGACAAATCAACGTATATATGTAGCGAATGCAAAATGAGCAACTGCATTCTCGGAGCAGAATATGTAACTTTTATAGGTGTTTATGTTTTAATGGCGATGTTAACGATAAGGCTAATTAGTACGTGTGTAAGTGTCTATCTAGTAATTGCTATGATTAGTTCCCATGTTGTTTAAATATCAACATTTCACGTAATTACAATTTCGTTTCTGGTTGAAAGATAAGATTCTAATAATTTATTTAAAATTATTTTAGGGGTTGTATTAATTAATGCTTTACTCGAATAAGAGCTTGGTAGGCAAAATCAGAACTTGTAGTTAATAATTAAAATATATAAAAGAAAATCATATTCTTTTACTATAAATATTGCTCGTTATCTCAAGAGTATATTTTAACCATTAAGTTCTAATCTTCAGCGGATAATAAACAGATACGTTAACTAAGCGATAAGTATGGCTTTTTTGCCATAAAGTACTCTCTACAGCTATGTACTAATCAAGAATAAATTCAAATTTGTTTTCCTATCTTGGTAAAGCAATACCATAGGTGAGAGAGAATTGGGATGATTTTAAAATTTGATTGAACAAAAGTGGTGATGTTTTCTTTGAAATAGGCTATACTCTACTGTACCAAATAGTAAGAACTATTGATAGATAAAAAATAGATTCAATAGTGAGATTCCAATATAAAGAAAGAATTGTATTTATTGTGGTTGATGAAACGTAACATCTTCATTATGTTCCTGAATACAAACGATAATATCAACAGCGGACGCATAATGGTAACTCTCTTAGGTAAGGCTAAGAAGTGTTCGTCGGCGTAAGAAGACATTTTTAGTATTGTTTGAAATTCTAACGAAATAATTTTCATAGATTATTACGCAAAGGGCCAAACCATCGACCGCTTTCCTAGACAAAATGAATAGTGCAGTTTCTGAAAAACTATGGCCCATAATAAAGTTAAATAAATATACTTCGCTATACTGTATCAAACTATAAGAACCATTGACAGCCAAAAAATAGATTACATGGTGAGATTCCATTATAAAAAAAAGAAAGAAAAGTGTCCCAAATTATCTCATGAGTTGGGGACGTTTATAATATTTTCACATATTTTTACTTAACATGTTTGCTATGGTGTCTTGGAAGCGACAATAAAGTTTATGAATGATAGTAAACACTAGAAAGAATGTCAAAATTTCTGCTAGTAGATCACTGGAAAGTCACTAGCATATCATGCTAGAGATCTCGGGTGCTTGCTGTCCGGGAAGGTTTTTCGTGGATTTTCTTTCCCGTTTAAGCGAATGCTGCTGATCTCCTTCATCCGGAACGTCTGGGAAAATGAATGAATTATAAATATTCGAAATTGCTTTTGAAAATAACCAATGGTAACGGTTTCTGAGTTTTCTAATAAATTGTTGATTTCTCCCTTTCATGGATTCGGCCACAACCATTTAATTAATTTTGTATCAAATAAGAGTTGAAATAAGTATGCGTTATTATGAAAACTTCAAAATGAAAAAGACTTGGACATTAAAGTTTTTATCTTTTTAACATACATATGTCTCTTTGAATAATAATATTTTTTTCCAGTTAATGCAGAATTTTGTCAACTAAATGTTGTTCAAAATTTGAAAGCATAAATGTATTAATAAGTTCTGCAAAGTATATTATTTACTTGTATAAAAAATATATTAATATTTCATTACTATAAAACTTTTGTACAATTTGATACGTAATAAGATTGACTGTCCACAACCCAGACTATCTACTCGCTCAAGTTGCACCTTTTATTTACCAAATGCGAGGACTAATATCGTTGGCAATTCGCCATTATACATAATGCACCATACTGTAAACTTGGTTACAGATCATTGTAATATTCATCATGATACTTTACAGAAGGTGTATGAGTGTGCGTCATCTTATTTTTATCACAGTAATTTTTAAGTATCACTTCACGGCATGTTTGATGAATGTACATGAACTTTACTCACTTCCCGTTATTGTCAGTTGTTGTAATAACCTTTTTTTAGTGAGGAAAATGCCTAACGCGCTCAGGGAAGATATTAAGTCCCCTGCTGTGTGAGACCCACTAAAAACCTCATTTTGGCGAGGTGGGAACTCCTTCCCGGAACCGATATTTGCATTACTTCAGGATGGCACCATATAATTAGCTAATTAGCCTTAATTAGCTATCACCGTTGCTTTGGTCTCACTTTTCTTCATTTTCAACACTCTCTCCACGAACCTGGTGATCTCCTGCCAGCTATCGTTTCCAGATAACATTATTTCCATAACGTTGTTCGGTGTCAAAGAACCTACTTCTTCTTATAGCGCGTCTCTGTACTCGGTCCACCACTCGCACTCGAAAATGTTGTGTTGAGCATCGTCTTTTGCAGAGTCCTGATATTAGCAAGCTGCGTTCTGCAGTTTACCCATTCTGACCAAATATATGTTGAAAAACTCCTTGCAATAACATTACATATATTTTAAGTACGACTAGCATAGTAGTATGGGTAGATATAGATGTCCTGGTTGTGTGTTCTCTTTGTGTTGTCCTGCGAAATGAATTCTCTGCTTAATAAATTAATGAATAAATAAATAAACTCTCTTCTGCTTGACGATTAACTTATAAACATAATGTGCCATGATATAAACTTGTACAGTAATGTGAATTCAATTTTTGATCGTTGATCGTTGTGAGAAGTGTTAAATTTTATCCCTAGAGTATTAGCGACTAAGAATTATTGCGTGCTTGTAACAGGTTCAAAGTATGTATAAATATACATAGGTATAGATGTGCTTATCTTGTAATGTATTCGTCCTGTAAAAGGAAATTTTTGTTGGACAAATAAAGATATTATCATTATTATTATAACAATATTTTTACCAGCTTTCTTAAGTTGTTTTCGTGATTTCTTCTTAGAATAAATTTCTGGTTCAACCTTTGGAAACAGGTTTTTTTTCTTAAATTAATAAATATTTTTCCTATATTGCAATATGGTGGAGTTATTTATATTACTATATTCACCGATTTTACAATACTTGTAAAATAGTGAAAATTTTTATTCCACGTGGATATTAAATTATTTGAAACTTTTTGATATATGGAATTAATTGCTTAATTTGACTGCCCCTATCGCATTTTTATAAGAGGATAAGTTAACGCTGTTAATATTTATTGTAAAAATAAAAAAATTCTCTTTCGTCTTTTAGTGTCTATCTGAATACGAGGTATGGCAATTGCGCGCAGCCGCATCGCGCGAGTCTGTAATTGGAATGTCATTGACTTTGATACGTCCCAAGCAACAACCCGTAGTTCAATTTTTCTCTCTAATTTAGTCTACTTTCGAGCTTTAATTGTAGAGGACACTGTTATTTAGAAATGCCTTGTTAAATTAAAAAATCGTAAATAATAAACGCTTTTCTGAAGGTGGGGAAGAGGTCGAAGATGATAAGCGTTCTGGTCGACTTATGACTGCAAGAACTGAAGGGAATGTTCAGAAAATTAATGAAATTGTGCGGAAAGATCGACGTCTGGCCATGCGGATGATTGCCTATATGGTGAACATTAACAAAGAACCAGTAAGACACATTTTGCATGATGAATTAAATACTACAAAAGTTTGTGTAAAAATGGTGCCGAAAAACCTCATTTAAAAACAAAAAGACAGACAAATGAACATTTGTCCTGATATCATAGAACGACTCGTGGAAGAACCAGACCTGCTCATGAAAGTGCATTAAAGGGAACACATTTTCAGTTTGTTATTTAATTGCCTCACCTCGTATAATTCCTTAATTCCTTATATGAAATTATACTCTAGTAAAGCTAATCAATTAAATTATGCAACTTATTTGAAAAATCATTGTAAATCTTAATTTGCGAATAAATTATGTTTTTGAAATGTTCAAAAATAGCCATTAGTATTAATTACAATAACGAATACAAATTATTACATTAATTACTCATAAATATAATACAATAAATTATAAAAACAAAAATTGAAATAACTTTATTATACGAGGGTAGTTTGACAAGTAGTGAGAATGACACATAGGTGGCGCTCTAATTGGTAAAACAAATGCACTGTAATTTAGGTTGGCTATTTATATGTTTACATTCCGATATTTAGATAAATCGGTTGATTAGTTTATTTCTGACAGCTAATTGAAAAAGAAGCAACACGTCGTTTTGTTAAAATGGAAAAAGCAGAGTATCGTGCGGTGATTAAATACTTCGTAATTAAGGGTATGAAGGCTACCGAAATAAAAGATGATTTACGGGAAACATTAGGTGAATCTGCTCCATCATCCGTCACAATAAGTAGGTGGGTAAATGAATTTAAACATGGTAGAACAAGCTGTGTTGATGAAGTGCGCTCTGGAGCACCCAAAATCGTGACTTCTAAGGAAATGATTATAAAAACCCATACTATTATTACGCAAGGTCGACGACTCAAAGTGAGAGAGATAACAGACATGGTAAACATTTCAACAGAACCCGTACACCACATTTTAACGAAAGAATTGGGCCTTCCCAAGCTTACGGCAAGATGGGTGCCGCGATTGCTTACGACTAATCAAAAGTTCACTCGTTTGCGCATTTCCAATGAGTATTTGGATCTTTATAAGCGGAATCCGGTTGGTTTTTGTAGGCGATTTGTTACTTGCGATGAAACTTGGATACACTACAGTACACCCGAAACTAAACAACAGTCGAAGCAATGGTTAGAACGTGGTTCTGCACCTCCAAAGAAAGCGATAACCAATTTATGAGCAAACAAGATGATGGCATTAATTTTTTGGGATTCAAAGGGCAATTTGCTCATTGATTACCTTCAGAAAGGTGCCACAATAAACAGACAATATTATGCAGAACTTCTACAAAAATTAAATGTTGAGATTCGTGCTAAACGGCCAGGAATGGCAAAGAAAAAGATTCTGTTTGACCAAGACAACCCTCCCTCGCATACCACCACAGTTGCGATTTTTAAAATCCACGAGTTGCATTTCCAATTAGTACCGCATGCGCCTTATTCGCCGGACCTAGCCCCTTCCGACTTCCATCTTTTTCCAAAATTGAAAACGGCACTAGGTGGAAAGAAATTTTCGTCTAACGACGAGCTTATCATCTTCATAAATGAGTATTTTGCAGGCCTTCCGGAATCGCATTTTAGAGATGGCATTAGGGCATTGGAGCACCGTTGGAATAAATGTATTGCTCTTTTAGGAGAATATATTGAAAAATAAAAATTATTTTGTATTTAAAAAATTCGTTTTTCTTTTCCACTTTCACTACTTGTCAAAATACCCTCGTATATTTAGAAAAAATTAAATATAAACAGCAATATTTTCTGAAAACTAAAGAAAATAGTTAATCGTATTATTCATAAGCGTATTTTCTAAATAACTTTTAAACTTGAGATAAATGCAAATAACCGTGTAGTGAGTCTAATACTATAACAGTATCTATATATTTATTTATGTTACAAATGTTATGCATATATATCCATTGTTATTGAATATAATTTTGTGAAAATGTAGCCATTGATCAAGGTCTGCTTAATTTTAAACTTCAGCTTTTTTCACAAACCGAAGCTCTTTAATATATGCGTTTTTCTTCTTTTAAAACCAAACTTTAAATACACGATTGTTTCCATATTAAAATTACACATTTTGCACGAAATTAGTTTTTGTATTCCTACAGTGATAGTTATATTGACGTTAAATCAAATAGAATTTGCTTATGGTCCGGTGAAACATCTGCGCCCAGCGAGCGTTCCATCCATTTCGAACATAATAGCGGCTAACACAACACATCAACAGCGAGATTGTTCTCGACGTTAAAGACAACATTTCAGGTCCTTGACTGAGTTGAAGGTGGATTATGGGCAGGAGGAGGGAACGGGTGAATAGTTCGTTCAAAGGGGCCTCAGTGGAAAGAGATTGTCACCACCGCTACCGTCAAAACCCCCATCCGTCATCCCTCTTCATCGGAACGGCCGTGGCTTTGGTGACAAATAACGGCTTTGTGTCGGCCCGACAATGGCTACTTGACTTCCGGGCAGAGACACACAGCACACAGCTCGGCTACGATTAAATGCAAATCGACGACATATGCTCACCCGGACTATTCCGGAGTGTACGCCAGAACTGCGTTTATGCGACGCCTTAACGCCTTGTCACGGAAGTGGACGTGCGGAAAAGGCGAGATGATATTAGAACGATGACGCTTAGATGATAAATATGAGAATATATGTCTAAATCAAGTTTTTTTCTTCTTTAATTAGGGAATATTATTAATCGCAACTTTTGTCATTTAATGACGTTATTGATCTTCTCAAATACTTAGGTTTTTAATTTTGGGAATAAAATTATAGCTGCCCGTTCCTACAACATTTATTTAATATTTAAAAAAATATTGGGACTGATTTTACAAAAGAAAAATTGTGGCAAGTTTAGTGGAGATCAAGACTTATGATGCCCTAAACTGTGACTGTGTAAACAGATTGTTGCCAAGTATCAGGCAATTCAACGTTATAGTTTTGCTCATGGATAGATCATACGATCATAGACAGTTTGGAAAACGAAATGCCAGTTTGGAAGGTATTTCCAGGTTCTACCCCGTTTGTTGCTGAGGAGAACATTAATATTGTCAGAAAGCTTCTTGGGTCTGATAAGCGTGTAAGTTATTACAAGAGGAAGTATGTTTGCGTATCCATGCACCGATATTTTGTACTATTTCGCACCAACATCTTGGAGTGAGGGAGGTGTTTGTTTTGAAAGCCTCATGCCTTAACGAACAAGTAGATGTTAAGACACTTTTTATGGTGTCGTGAGATGTTTCAAAAGTTTAAGAATGACTAAACCTGACTTACTACAATGACGTGTTCATTAAAGCACAGAACAAAAAATTGACTTTTTCAAGATGAAGGCACGCCCATGTTTGTATGGAACTGTAGAGCCTTTAAGAAGAAAATCTTTTTTATTGAGACCTCCATACAAACACAAGGGAGTCATGTAACAGAATATGATATTCAGAAATATTTAAAAGTATTTTTTGGATAGTGTGTGGGAAACTTGCGGAATAATGACAATAAAAAGAACTGTTACATAAACAGAATTGTAATCAGAAAATATAAATTGAGTAGTCAAAGACAAAAACAAATCTGGACCAATTCTTAAGACAAAAACAATTGAAGCATACGAGAGGTAGGAGAAATAGGATATTAGTTAAACAAAGAGTAATGAAAGCTAAAAAAGAATCGCGGAAGAATTTGGCTAAAGGATGGAAGAAAACAACGGCTAGAAATTATTTTCCAGAGTTTTGTAAAATAACAAGCCAAACGGCAAAGAGGAGATTATTATTTATGCTTTTAAAGAACTGTTAGATGTTAGATACGGCGACGATAATGACGAATTTAATGAGATAGCTACGGAAACAGATAATGATGAAGGAAGTATGATAATAACTCTATAATAATTAAAGCATTAGAACTAGTAGTAAAGAAAATCAAGATGGCAAAATTTTTAAGACATGACTAATAAACTCTGAAATAATAAATTTGATAATAAGTACTGGCAAAGGTAACCTATTAGGGTTATTAATAAAATATAGTAAGGTGTCAAAGTAAGAGGTCTTCCGAACTTTGACAGTTGATAGTGGCCATATTGCTACATCTGCTACATCTGTCGAATTGACTGTCAGTTATTCAGTCTGTTTCTCTAAATCACCGTGGACGGATATAGCGTTCAACAACACATGCAAATGATAAAATTGTTTTATCAAAATTGGTGTTCTGTTCAGGCAACGTTCCGCGCCCTTCAGCGATTTTACGGTTGCCATAATCATTCTACTGAGAAGATTATTCGCAATGTGGTAGATAACATTGAGTCCACTGGTTCAGTAAACAATGAACCAACACCTGAACGACGACGAAACGCAAAATCTTCCGAAAACATCGCCGCTGCCCGTGAGAGTGTGCAGGAGAATCTGAGGCGGTCGATTTCGTATCGCTCACAAGAACTCGGCCTTTCTTTTGGCTTGAATTGGATGATATGGATGCTAACGGCCACACAGCTCATGCAACATTGGACATTCTGCATGAGCGATTTGAGGGCGTGGTCATCTCACGTGGAGGTGATGTGAACTGACAACCGAGATCGTGCGATTTAACCCCGTTAGACTTTTTCTTGTGGGGTTTTCTTAAGTCGCAGGTCTATGTGAGTAAGCCACAAACCACAGCGGTCCTCAAAGCCAACATAGCCCATACCATCGGTCAGATTCAGCCTGATTTATGTGCCATAGTCATGGAAAATTGGACATTTCGGATGCGCGCCACCTATCGAAGCCGCGGCAGACATTTGCACGGTGTTATATTCCATACACAATGGGATCGATAGACCTTTCAAACGAATAAAAAATTTCGATGGTATCTTACACACACTTTGTTTTATCTAAATTTAAAATAGGAAGCGCTTAATGAAAGACCCGTTAGTAAGGTGCTAGGATACCTGAAGATTGGGAGTTGGAATTCGTTAATATTTTAATACAGAATAATTAAGTAACTGTATGTATTACTTCTAATATTATCCTATTAAGGTAATTTTAGTTTCAAAGGCAAATCATATCATGGCGTAGATTTTTCTCGCACTTTCTCACTATAGAGCCGGGAAATTTTTCACTCAATCTAAATATATAGAGTTGGAGCTCGAATTGTACGTAGCTGATATCTTACGGTTTTATTATTCATTACAAAATGGCATTAACTACAAGTTTTATGTTTCGTGCGTCCATTTAGAGGTGGTTACCATAATTGCGATTGCGTTGAATGATAGAAATTAATGAGGTTACGAGATTTCCAGTTGTTGATTGAGAAATTTTATGATTGTTAATATTGTTTTTATAATGACAGCTTTTTGTACGTTTGTGTGCGTATGTGGACTTATTTCTAGAGTGTGCTATAGAGAAATTGTTTTGTCGTAATACCTGTTACTACCACGCTTCTTCATTCCATAGGTATTTTAATTCGATCGTAAGTGGTGTATATTTTAGTATTTTTTCGTATTCTTTTTATGTTATGTTTATTATTATTCCTGATTATTTAAATAATTATTCAAAAATATGTGTTCCGTTCTCCCTTACCTCATATACTTTCTCTTATACACTTTCTCTTATACAATTCTTTTTAATTTAAAATTGACATCGTCTTAGTTTAGGTCCATAGTCGAATTTCGACTTCGTTTACTTAGTGGCGTAGAGACAGAATTTCCTGTAATTAAGAGGCTTTATATAGTCTGTGGTAAACACGGCGACAAGTCTCTTACCTCATTCCTTTTTAAACTTTCCAGTTGACGCCGATAAATATAAAAATCGCGTATTTTACCCCATCGTTCCTCATCTATTTGTCTCCGCGATCATCAAATTCAATCTACTAAAACGAAATGGCCGATCTATGGTGAATAAAATACGGGTGGAAGAGGTCATAAAAATGTTGATTCCCTCGGGTGGCGTACACAAGGAGCATGTGTATATTGCCTGAGATTACGACCTCTATCGGATTTATATGGAAATGGTAGAACATTCGACGTTCCACCTCCATTTACAAGAAACTGCAAACAAACACATTGTTGCTATATTAAAAGACCTTGGAATTTCGACTTTATGGAAATATAATGTGCCTCTGTGGGAGGTAAGAATTGCTTTTCTTTATTTTCGAAAACTTGCGTGTTTCTTGTTGTGGTTAGTTAATGTTTATTATGTACTCTTCGCCCTACAATTTATTCTAACACAGATGCAAATGTATTTTTATATTTTATGTATATGTTTGTTCCTATAGTGACAAAAATTAAATTATTCCCTTAAACCAGCGTTCGCAGATAATCTTTCAATTACAGGAGGAATAAAAAAAAATATTTTAGGTATCCAAGACAAAGAATATGTAAGTATAACAATAATTAAAGTACGGCACTAGCCAAACAAAAGAAAGTAAGAGAATTACACAAGCAACAATGGAAAATAGGTTAAAATTTACCATATAATTTGTTTTATTTGAAAGAAGAGGAAAATTCCATATAATACCCGCACACTGTGTGCATCTTGGCTTTCAGCGGTACTGATTGTGGGTGGAATTAGTTTTTTTCGTACGAGTATTTCTTGCCGTAGTTCTTCAGGTGCGACACTGCTTAATTATCTGCTGATGATGACAATTTAGTTGTCGAAATACGTATACAGAATTACGAAAATTAATGTGAAAAGGGGTTATATATCAATCTTTTGTGATTAAGTTAACCAACCAAAGGCTCCATCAAAATCACCATTAGTTCTCTAGTAATCCTTTGTTATCGAAGATCAGAGTGGCTGACGCGACAATGTTGAAGAAAATCGAGCACCATAATATCATTAAATTTCATACAATACAAAGAAAAAGTTAAAAAATCATTTACGAAGAGTTGGTTTCCGTTTACCGAGATTTCGCACCTTCGTTATATACAGTTCGAAAGTGGTCAAGTGAATTTAAAAGAGACGGAGAGAATATTGAAGACGATCCTCGCTCAGACCGCCTGGTCACAGCTGCTTCTGAAGGAAATGTTAAAAATATTGAGAAATTTGTACTGGAGGTTGCCTGAATAAAGGTTAGAATGATGGTAGAGGCGACTAACCTATCCGTTGGTACCATACGCATTATTCTTCATAATTTTCTTAACCTTTCAAAAGTCAGTGCAAGATGGGTACCGTGAATACTCACGACGCCCTAGAAACAAGTGCGAGTTGAGCTCTGTGGTGAAGATGCATCAAATATTTTCGACCGAATTGTTACTGGAGATAAAATGTGGGTACGACCCTGAAATGTGTCTGTGGGATAAGAAGGTTTGTACCCTTTTCAAAGAAATTCAGTCATTCCGTCTGCTGGAAAAGTCATGGCCACAGTATTTTATAACTCGAAATGAATTTTTCTGATAGAGTACATAAAAAAGGTGAAACCATAAAAGTAATATTTTACACAACGAGTTTGCGTAATTTAAAGGCAGCGATTAACGAAAAAAGGAGGGGTAAATTGATCCCCAGTGTTTTGATTCTTCATAGCAACGCTTCGATTTACACGACGTGTGTTTTCAAGGCTGCTGTGCGAGATTGTGGTTTCGAAAAAATCAAACACTCAACCTGTAGCCCGGACCTAGCTCTTAGCGATTAATATCTAATCCCTAACTTGAAAAAGACCTTCGTGGGAAACGATTATCTGACAATGAAAAGTTCAAGGCGGCAGTAAATGCACATTTTTCAGACAAGGGGAAAAGTTTTTTTACAGGATATTGAAAACTTCAAAATGTAATAAGTGCATTGAGTTTATGGAGATTATATGGAAAAATAAAAATAAATTTAATTGTTTTTGGTTTTTTCTTCATGCCGATACCGAGAATATATTGAACGCTCCTCGTAGACATTACTTTAGTCCGTATAAAATAATATTTAGTATAAAACAATGAAATTTTTAAATTCGAAATAGTACAATGTATTAGATATTATTTCGCCGATACGGAAAAAAGAGAAGAGCAAAAACAATATTCCTTATCATCCTCGACGGCAATTTTTTATTATAGAACGACCCTCGGGTTGACCTCGGTCCATTCGAACTTTTCGGTCTTTCCGGGACGCTTCCATCGGATAAAATAGACGAATGAGGATGAGGAGTGACGAGCATATGCGATTGGGGCATTTGTGCCTGTCGAAACTCATACATATGGAAAATGCTATCAGAAATAGTACACCCGTAATCAGATATGCAAAGAGACCATCACCTCGAGAGAAATACAAATGTGATTGGATGGAGCGCGTTGTTGAAGCTGACGCACGTCTGACGCCCCGGATATCTGCTCGTGTTAGTTAGGTCGGATGGACCTCCGTGGAACGGACGTATTGGAGTCTGGGTACATTAATTTAAAGATTTCGTATTTTGATTTTGAATGACTAAGTTTGTACATACGATACCAACAGAAAGGTGGTCCAGCATGAACTATAGGATTTTATTTTTGAATAAAATTCTTAAGTGTTAGAAATCATTAACATGAGTATATTAACATCAGTGAAAATTAGAAACTTAAAAATTATTTGATGAATGTGGGCTTCAGTTTTGCGTCTGGCGACATAAAATATTTGATTATTTTGTAGTATATATTCAGATCAAAGTCTTCTACAATTCCACGAATGTTAATTGTCAAGTATCACTTGAGAAAATTCTAGAAGAAAAAGTTAAATGGTGTTAAATCGCACAATCTAAATGGGCAATTAATATGACCATTTCGGGAAACTTCACGGTCTGAAAATTTTTCACGTAATAAATTTACTGTTTCTTCCGCAGTATGTCACGTAGCGTCATCGTGCTGGAAGAATATGTTGTTAAGGTTTATATCTTCCAATAGATGCCATACAAAATTGGTCAATATTTGACAATAGCGTGTACCATTAACGATTAACAGTTCCCCGTTCTCATTAAAGAATATAAGGTCCCACCTTGGACCGAAAATTTACGTTGTTGAACGGTTATAAGAAGAGGATGAATAGATTTCTTCATAATCTCTCAGGTTTATTGATAATCGGACTTTTTGCATTAGTATGTGTGTTGACTTTCCTCGTGCCTTTGATTGCATTAATCATTCGATTTTAATACACAAATAGGAACTAAAGATTCTTATGGGTATCTATTAATAACCTGTTCAGATCGTATTTGAGAGATAGGACTCAAAGAGTTATCTGTAACAATATAAAATCTGACTCTGGAATTATTAATATAGATGTTTCGCAAGGTTCGATCCTCAGGCCCACCTTGTTTTTCATTTATATAAATGATCCCCCTTCCACTACCAATTCTCTTGTTTCTGTGGCTTTATATGCTGATGATATAGAAATTGTTATTGAGTCAGCTTCAACAGTTAGTTTAATTTTTAAACAAATTCCAATTTTAACTTTAATAGCATTTGGATGCTAATTATTTAATTATGAACCAATACGAGTATCATATTTCTGAAATATATCTAAATATTTGTTTTGTTAAACTTAACAGCTCTTGTAGATATTTAGGTTTAATAATTGACGAAGTGATTTTTTTCACATTAATGGTACTTGCATTCATTTATCCACTATACGCTTTAGATCATATGTGGGCAACAACGCTGTAAAATTTGATTCGGCCCGCGAGACATTTTGAAAAACCCAATAAAAAAAAAATAAATTATAAAATATTATTCATACTCACGGAATCAAGTGAGCGAACAAGCCGAGTGGCGGCGATCATCAAAGAGTGGAGTAGCAAACATCAAAACCTTTGATGTTTGCCGCCTCATTGGCGGCGCAACAAAAGATTATTGCTTCTTAATTGTTCTACACTAGACGATTCTAGATCATTCCTTCATTTTGCCTATATAAGCGGGTGGATGGCCCGAAGTTCAGTTCTATTTGACCTACCGAGGTGATAACTTCGACAAGCGATATGCTAGCGAATTGCTAGTGCCATTAATTTGCTTCGTGACTTTGTGCGTATCTTGAGTTACTAATTACCTATATTTTGTTATTAAATTTATCGAACGAAAAGTAAACGAAAGTTATGTCTGGTGGAAAGAAACGAAAAGTAGATGTAGAGGGTCGCCAATTTAAAGAAAAATGGACTGAAGAATTCTTTTTTATCTTGCACAATGGTAAGCCTATTTGTTTGCTGTGTAATGAATCCATTTCAGTGATGAAAGAATTCAAAATAAAGAGACATTACTCAATTAAGCATCCTACGCTGCACTCACTGACAGGATAAATAAGAAAAGACAAAATCCAGAAGCTTACGGCAAATTTGGGAAAACAGCAGTAAATATTTCATAAACAAAGAACACAACTTGATAATGTTGTGAAAGCTAGTTTTATAGTTAGTTCAAAATTGGCAGTCATTAAAACCATTTGCCGAAGGAGAATTTATCAAGGAGTGTATGTTAAAAGTTTGCAGTGTTTTGTGTCCTGAAAAGAAAAATGAATTTGAGAAAATTGTTTGTCAAGACGAACTGTTGTCCGACGTATAGAAATGATGGTTAATGATATAAAAACAACATTGACTGACCGTATGGCTGGTTTTGAATTATTTTCTATAGCCTTAGACGAGAGCACCGATTTGTCTGATACAGGTCAACTGACTATATTTATTCGAGGTGTTTATAAACAGTTCACTGTTATTGAGGAATTGCTTGCTTTACAACCGCTAAAAGGAACCACTACAGGAGAGGACATTTTTAATGAAGTTCAAAAGGTATTTACAAGTTTTGGTTTGCCATGGTCAAAATTAGTTGGAGTATGCACAGATGGTGCACCTTCTATGGTCGGCTTACGTAAAGGTTTCATCGGAATTTTGAATGAAAAAGCAACTGAATTAAATGTGCAAAAAGATGATTTGATAGTCCTTCATTGCATTATCCACCGACCGAACTTGTGTTCTAAGTCCATTCCATGTTGTGAATGAGGTAGTAAAAACCATCAATTTTATTCGATCAGGAAGGCTTCCATCGTCAGTTCAAGGCGTTTTTGGATGAAATATTAGCCGAATATGACGATGTAACATATTATTGTGAAGTCATATGGCTAAGCAAAGGGAAAATGCTGAAACGGTTTTACGAGCTTAGAAATGAGATAGCAGACTTTATGAAAATAAAAGATAAACCACTATCTGAATTGAGGAACCCAAAATGGATATGTGACTTAGCATTACTGGTCGACTTTACAGCCTATTTGAATGATTTAAATTTGAAACTTAAAAACAAGGACAGTTAGTAAATGATTTGTACAGCCATTTGAAAGCGTTTCAGAACAAAATCCGCTTGTGGGAGGCACAGACGCTGTCTGGTAACAGTTACCATTTCATCACGCTCTCTGCGTATGAAAATATTGCTTATGCTCAATATGCTGAAGAATTAAAGTTACTGTCGTAGCAATTTTCGAACAGATTTAGCGATTTCAAAAACATAGAAGACTGTTTCCATTTATTTGCTTCTTCAACAAAAAGTAATGTACAAAATGCTTCAATACTCTTGCAAATGGAGTTGATTGAGATTCAAGAAAACTAACTCATAAAATCTAATTTTGAAGACGTCGATTTCTACAAAAAATACCTCGAAGAAAACTATTTTCCGCAGCTTAGAAAATTCGCAAGAAGATTGATTTGTGCGTTTGGCAGTACTTATAAATGCGAACAGTTCTTTTCAATGATGAAAGTTAATATATCAAAATATCGTACAAGGCTGACTGACGATAATTTGGAAAATTCTTTACGTCTTTGCATCAGTGGAATTAATCCAAACATCGATGGATTAGTTTCCCAAATTCAAGCTCAAGTGTCTCGTTGATTTCGGTGTCGCTATTTAACTTTCGTAGTTTGCAACAATTCCAAATTTAACGATTTAATTATAATGTTGTACCAATTTTTTTCGTTTCATTTTGTAATTTTAATAAATTGTATTATAATAACATTGTCGTAGTATTTCATTATTTCATGTCTGATATCTATCGCTAAAAATTATGAACACTACTTTAAAATGCACTACTTTTAAACGCCGCCTCGGACTCGAATCTAAATGCGTGTCACTCTAATATACAACTAAAAATTTATGGAAATTCAATTCACAACATAAGTAGCATAATATACATTGGAACCCGCGAGTTAGCCCGATGATCTAACTTCGAATTATTTAAATAAATGCCCTGGGCTTCTTTAAGTTTCTTGTAGTATATTTTTATAATAGAACTGAAATAAATTTCGAATTAAAGATCAAACAAACAACATAAAATGTTTGCAATTGAATTCTAAACTTGATTTTCAAATCTTGTTTTAATTTCTAAATTGACAGATTGTTCACCAAAATTGAACACATACATGCATTTATTTGCAAATAGTTTAAAAATCCTTTTAAAAAATGACCAAAATATCTGCAACTAGTTACAATATATTCTAAAATTCTGGGTTTGATCCCGTTCATAGTGTTTTCTAGTAACTGTGGTGTTATTTATTTCCTGATTGTATATGTTCTATAACTAATGTTAAGCAAATCTCCGGGTTTGTTATTGTTATTGTTATTTAGAGTTCCTGTATCTTCTAACGTAGCAAAACCATTTAGAATTTTATTTATACCCGTTAGAGTTAACAATACGTCTTTGCGAGGCATCCTCGCGCAACTGACATAATGCAAGCTATCGGCAATGCCTCTACGCGTTCGACCCCAATCTCTTCCTGTCACTGGTTATCCGGAGGATTGTGCAGCTTTACTTCTAGCATCTAAGAAAAAGCAAACGTAAAAGAAATATTGGTGGGTAGATTGGAAATGAACATTCAAAATGAAATCATTAATTAAAAAAGAACAAGATGGAAAGAACATGCTAATAAATGACAGGAAATTGAAGAAGTCAATGAACTTTTCGTTTTTGCAAGTAAAAATTATGATCTGTCTAAAGTCTATATCGAAACTCGTTAAAAAGTATTTGTTAAAAAATTTAACTCAATCGGTAATCCGACAATGCAAAGTCGAGGCAGTAGTTGTGGAATAACCCGGGCATTAATGCTTCCATCGCTTTATTGTCTCGCTTTAAATTTTTAAAGACCCTCCTGTACCCTTTCTCTCGTTCTAACGTAGTTCTCACGACCGGGTTCGAGAATCAAACGCGGAAGAAAACGGGGTGCAAGGGGACGGCCGGGATCGCTTGAATAGAAGGGAACGAGAACCATGAGACCGGAAGGTGCACCTTCTTCTTCTTGACGGAGTTCAAACCGGACCCTGCCTGCTGATATGGGCGCAACTTGCAAAACTTAGTCGAACTTGCCGGTGTTTGCCTTTGCGCCTGACTTCACGCGAACCTCGTATGCGGGCCTCTTGGTCCTATACACTGGCTAAATACATATACACGCGATTTTCTCTGCTTACGTTGCTAGTGGTGGTGGTAGCAGTAGCTGTTACATCGAAATATTCTCGCTGCCGTCGACGTAATCTTCAGAAGGGCGTATTTACTTTATGACAAAACAGCAAATTAAACGATTAAAAATAAATAGGGAAGTAAATTAGCTCGACCGAGATGAATGGGTTTTAGTGGTGTGTGTGTGTGTGTGTCTCCTTCGGGCCTCATCGCAGAGGTAATTAGAAAATCCCTTCGAAATCGAAATTTTTGCTACCTTTGATGAGGAATTCGTTACCCGTAGATTTTAATTTTATTCTGCAGATGGATCTTTCGCTTTTACCAATCTACGACGGTGTTTTCGTTGATATTCGATTCAAGTTCCTAATTGTATACAAGAGGAGGGCAGATGACACACTTGTATATTTCTTTTACCTTAGAATAAATGTCGAAGTCGTTTAATAATTTTCAAACATTAATTTACTTTACTTTTTTGTGTATTTTAAAGTCAAATTAATATTCAAATTAATTTCTATAAATATATATTTGCTTTTAATAATTTTGGACGGATATAATCTCTTGCTGGCATTTTCATTTCGTTTTATTTTATTTTAATAAGTTCATGTATTAATGATTTTAATAATAAATAGAACAAAATGGCATCATATACATGAAGATCGACTGAAACCGTTCGTTAGACCCATTGGGAGTGCTACTTTATTTTTTTTTCTGATAATTTTAGAGTATATTAGAGAGTACCCCAAAATAAACGGAACTTCTCTACAAAAACCTGTATTTTATTTCATTTTTACAAAACAACCTTAACTCCTTCAAGATACTCTCCATTTAACTTTATACACTTGCCTAATCGATGATTCCATTGTTGGAAAGACTGTTCGAACTCGTTTTTCTGTATGGCTGCGAGTTGAAACGTAATTTTTTCTTTACCTCTTCCACGTCGTTAAAATTATGTCCTTTTATGTCCCTTTTCATTCGTGGAAACAAAGAAAAGGTGCACGGAGCAAGATCAGGTGAGTAGGGGGCGAGAGTAAAGGAGTCATGCTGTTTTTAGCCAAAAACTGGTGGACTAACAAGGCTGTGTGAGCAGGTAAAACCATTCCTCCGTTTACCATAAATCAGGCTTCTTTTGTCGCACACTGTTACACATTTCTCTTTCTCAAAAATTTACAGTCGAACGCTGTTCGTTTAAGTCTAACATTACAAAAAACGGCGAGCAAATGAAAATGCTTTTACAAAAAATGCACTGTAACAAGACATAACCTTATTCGGCGAAAGATCCGACTGCACCGAACGCAGAACAAGTTACGTCACGTGCATCTGGCGGCAGGAATGCGTGCTAGGCATGTTCCACGCACGACACTGCCATTTTGGTTAGTTTTGGGTACTCTTTCGTACATAAGGACTCATGTTATATTCAAAGATATTTTCGCAATGGCTATACTACCGGTGGAGTTGGAAGTTCCTATCAACTCGTGTCTTTAAGGTGGATGGAGGAACCTTTTATTATGTATTTGAATTTTACAAGATATTTAGGAGGACCTTCTTAAATTTTTCCTATACTTAAATTCCACGATTTTACGTATTTGAACATTTAGTATTTCATCATTATTATTTGCAGAAGATATTTTGTTACTGAAAATAATGATATTTGCAGCATATGTAGAAGATTCCGCAAGCTTGACTTTGATATTTTTATTTTTGACAAACCTTGCTCATGGTGTTCATAAAGTAGTTTCGAGTAGGTGCAATTTTAAACAATTAAATTTTTTTTCTTTTAAATCCAATGCTTCATATCTTTTTTCTTGTCCGAATATAGAATTTGCTTCTACATTAACACGTAATAGCATTCCTTATAACTATCTCTAACCTTTTTCCTTTCATTAAGGGTTTTTTTGTTGATTTTGACAAATTGTAATGATTGTTGATAAATAATTATGACTATGATAGGTAATCTCAAAAATGAAGTAAACGATTTTTGTTTGGTGGTTTACTTGTAGGACCTAATATGGAAAACGAGAATTACTGAAATATGGATATTTTGAACTTATTTTACATTCTTGGCGAATGTCTTAAAATTCTTGTCCTATGTTCAATGTCGTATGTTCAATGACATCCGAATAATAAGCAAAGGTTTAGACAAATAGAATCAAACATTATACGATTCGGGAACGTGAAATCTATTAGGACACAACCGACACATATCGTAGATGAAAAACTAAATAAAATTAACGTCCTGTATGTTTCAGTTTTTATATCAATCCTCATGGTTCAGTGAGATTCTTACCGCAAGATCTAAATTTTATTCTATTAGCTAGTGCATGGAATTTTGAGCAAACATAAAATGTTTAATTATTCATTCGTAACTGTGCAAGAACTTTATCCTGGAACAATGAAAGACGTATGCAGAAGATAATATCATTCGAGAATTTTAAGGTATTTACAGTAAAACGGAGGTCACATCGAACGTTTGTGAATCGTTATTTTTTATCGTTATTTTTTTATTTGTTAAATTCTCTAGATTATTTATAAATTTGGAGTGTAAATTTATTCGCTTAAATTTTTGCTTGTTCTTTTACTTCTTCACCTGCAATAAGTTTCACACTACTGAATCGTGAAATGGTTTGATTTCAATCGTTAAAATTTTGTGTTTGTTTAAAGCTGGTAGACGATATTTCTCTCATTTACCATACACCTAATTTTGTCAATATTCTTGTAACATATGTAAATAAAATAAGTTTTAACTGAGCGTTTTTTATCTTCTTCTGGGCTTCCGGACTGGAACCGCGTCAGTGCTATAACTGCCGACGTTTCGTACCCACTCGTATGGGACATCTTCAGGGCTCAACTACTGCTACTGTTTGTTGCGCTGAAACTCGGAAACCCAGAAGAAGATAGTATAGACCACGACCGCGAAAGTCTACGTACCAGATGAGCGTTTTTTATTTATTTATAATTTTATGGTAGGATATTATGCATCTAACTAAATAATTTTGATATTACCTGTCATTATAGCTATATATTAACAATCGTTGCAATTTGTGGATAATTTTTTTAAAATCAACAAAAACTCTTTATAGCACAAAGGGGACTGAATGTAGATATATGATGTACTACTGTGTGTTGAAGTCGAAATAAATTCAGCATTTGAATACGGCATTATATATGAAAAAAAAGCTTCGATGATTATAATTGTACTCACTCGAAACTACTTCATAAACACCCTCTATAAGATTTATTAAAAATAAATACAGAGTAAAGCTTGAGGAGTATTGTACTTATGTTGCCAATATCATCATTTCTGATGTCAAAATAATTGCAACAAATAATAATAATGATAACGTAAAATCTAATATTTACAAAAAAATTCAAATATTTGTAGGGGCCCACTGAAGAAAGCCTTTTTATAATGTTTTCTAGAATTCAAATATCCAACAAAAGCTACAGTAGTAAGCGAGAGCAATAGGTAAAAGGAAAATTATAATTCATTGTAAACGCTGCAATTAAACAATTTAGGTAATAGCTGTGGGTTAAAATATACAAGGTTTAATACCAAATTGCTATCGAACAATACGTGGCGTACTTGCGTGTATACATACATATATCAGGATGTTATATTTCGTGACCGTAAAAAATATGTATACCTTAAACATTACATGTGTGGGGTTTTGGAAAAATAATGACTCACAAACGTGCACGTGTTTTGCAGTTGAGATATAATGGACATAGGTGTCGTTACCGAAGAAGAGGGTATTTCTAAGAGATCCAGCCTTTTAAAAGAATTGGTAGTACTAAGGACAAGTGCACTGGTTAATTTGAAAAGTAACGATTATGTTATAGAAATATGTATTCTGTGTGAATGGGATTAAAGTTTGAAAATCTAATTGTAATTTACAAATTATATAAAATAGAATTAATATTAAATGTAAGTCGAATATAGCAGAGAGTATTCCTGGAATTAGCCTACGTGTTCATATACGTTCGCTCTTGGTTTTCGATAGATAGAAAGTACATGACAAGACAAAAAGGAATTCTCGTTTGAATATTCGTAATTCACAAACGTTGGCTTTTGATAATAATTTTCGCGGTTTAAATCAAATCGTATTTAAATTAAATAAAATAATTTAAAAACATAATAAAAAAATTATAAATTCTTTGAAATTAATAAGTAAATGTAGAACTAATAAATTAAATACAGCGTAATCTATTAAATTAATTTATTTTAAAAATTTAAACAATTTTTACGCGAAATTACATTAAAAATTATTTTATCTTTTAACAATAATATTTCTGTTTCTTTGTAAAAATACATACAGGGATTAATTACAATTAGAAAACAGGAGATCTTACTGACCTAGATGTCGTCCATTTTGTAAAATCAAATAATTATGAAACAGTCGGTTTATTTGTTTAATAAAATATTTGCAGTATGTGTTTTTACTTCGTCCATTTGAAACTACGAATTAGAATCTTTTATAAGAAAGAGAAATCTGAATTAGTCGGTGCTTAAGAGTATTTCGAAATCTAACAATCTACTGTTATCCGTCACGAGTTACTGATGATTTCATAAAATTTTTCGATGTATCCAAGGGGCTATAATAAATCCAATTGTTCTTTGAACATAACTATGCTTCTAGGTAATGAATACTAATTTTACGAAAAAAAAACGTGTTGGAAAACTACATTTGCGACATTTCCTGCGTCGCGTAACAGTTGGATATCTGAAGAGCAACGGCGCGTCGAGAATAGTTGAATCTTACCCGCGGGGGCTGTAGAATCCCACCGTCTGAGATTTATTCCTGTAGTCGGGTACGCTTATGTGTGTGTGTGTGTTTGTATGTGTGGGTATACGTGTCCGGTCTCGCTAATGAAATATTGTATTCATAGGGCGGCCATCCGCTGGGAGATAGCCGACCGTGTTGCCTTTTATAAGAACAGCCGGGCGAAGTTTTGATTAAGCCATGTATTTTAATATTTTTGACCGTAACAGGAGATGATATTAATAACGAATAATTATTCTTGGTTAGCGCTGTTTTAAGTAATTAATATCATGACCAACTTAGTATTGTCTGAGGTCGTATGAAAAAATATAATATGTGCATGGAATACATGAAAATAATGACGTTGCTCTTAAATTATGAATTTAAAGTTTACATATATTTAATGCGTATATTACAAACTGATTTTGATGGAAACGACATCACACCATTAACTTCAAGAGACTCGATAGAATTAAATTCTAATTACAAGTATACACGGTTTTGGATCTAAGCAACCAAAAGCTGTTTCTAAGGTTATTTAGGACGCTGAATCCGAATATGCACTCCGTTTTTTGATATTGGTTCTAGTTTTCGAGATATTAAATAAACACATTTTTTACAATTTTTCACAATTAATCTCCATTTTATTCATTAAAAAGTGTTAAATTAGAAATGAAGAGCAGTCGAACTGAGTCGCTTGTACTGTTTAGGATCTGTTTCACGCATTAAAGTCCAACAGTAGTCGCTTATCATGCCCTCGTCCCAAAATCCTTGGTATCGTTTTTCGATTTTCGCCAAATCTTGGTCTAGTCGCTCTCCTTGCTCGTCGCTTGTATCACCCAAGTTTTCAGGGAAACTGTCGATTTTCTTCTTGAAATCAGGGGATTTGCGGTTACAGTGACTTTTGTATGAGTGTCAAGATATTTCCACTCCTGCATCCGTGATGCGAGCAATTCTGATTTTTGTTTCGATAAATTCAAATCACGGACCAAATCATTGAGTTCACTTTGCGAAACTAAATGTTTTTCCTCCATGTTAAAATCGCTTCCACTGTTCGTCGGTGATGAACTACAAGTTTCCATGGAATTTGCTCTCGTACCTGGACAAATTGGCAAAGGATCATTGCTCGCACGGGAAACTGGCTTAGACACTGATGATACTTCAGGATATTTATATTTTGCTAGTTTTTTTTTGCATTTAGACCGACGACATTCATCAAGCAAAAGTAACATTCATCTACATGATTTTTCGGCTCTCTCCATAACATTGGCAATGAAAATGAAAAACATACTTTTTTTGCCGCGTGACCACTTGTATAATATTGTGCTACACGTGTTACAAAACAATTGCGGTACCCACGGCTTGTGAGTGTTTGATACAGAGAAACCAAAATAATAAAAATATGCATTTCTGATCACATTAGTAATAACTTTGCCACTTTTTCTGATCATATAACATCCGCAAACAAAAACACATTGAATCAAGTTTACAATTCTGTCTTTGCATTTTCACACGTTTTGGATTAAAAAAAAACTTTAAAAATACAAATTTAATAATGTTTCTAGCGACGCCAATAGCTGACTGTCATTATGATAGCGCAGCGCTGTCAACATGCGCAAACTCACAAACTAGAACCAATTTTGAAAAACGACACCCGGATTTGAATTCAGCACCTCAAATAATGTCAAGATTTGTTCTCATCTGCTCTGATCCAAGAGTTGACCGAAATTTGTAAACTTGTATAAGAGTTAATACTCTTATAATATATTCACTATAAAAATGAGCACTTTAAACTGTTTAATTTTTTAACACATTTATTACTGTTACATATATTTTAATTGTTGTCAATTGAACAGTGTTTTACTAATAATGTTATTCAATGCAGCGATGATTGAATAAACAAGGGCATTTGCTGTTGAAACATAATGAAAAAGAGTGGACGTACGACAAATAAGTTATGATTCGTTACAGGTAAATGAGACTTTTACGTAGGTTGTTTTAAAAGTTTTACGGTTCAGCTACTTCCCATAAAGTGTCGGAAATACTTTTGTCGTATTTTCTGAGATTTTTTAGTCCGAATAGCATTTATAGATTGCTAGCATATGCTGTTGCATCTTTTTTGGAATTAAAAAAAGAATTAGTTTTGTGCAAAATGGAATTAAGACGCGTAAATTTTCGAGCCATGATTTTCTACGATTTTAAAGATGGTATCACTTGACAAGGATGTTCGCAAAAAATCATGCGATTGTTTGGCGATGAATCACTATCCTTGGCGTCTGCTAAACGGTGGTATAACGAATTCCAGCGTGGACGTGTTTCGCTTAAATACGAGCACCGTGAGGGATGGCCTGCCACTGCGTTTACAACTACTCTTTATTTAGAAAAACTTAAAAAATTGACAATAGTTGGCCGCAGAATTCGGTGCTCCGCCTGTGGTACTACACCGGATATTCACAACCACTGCACATACAGAGGTATTCAGGCATTATTGGGTATAGGTATGACACAAATCAGAACTATCCCGTAAGATCACCTTACCGTCAAAAAGCTTTGCGCTCGATAGATATCACACAATTTAACTGAAGCTCAAAAAAGCGCGTATGAATTGGGGTAAAAAAGTCATTAAAAAATTCAACCGAGGTCGAGCAAACTCAGTGTACGACATCGTTACAGGTGACGGTAGTTAGATTTAATGTTACGGTCAGAAAGCAAGCGACAATCGACTCGTCTTCGAAGACGAGGAGAAACTCACAAAATTAAGACGTGGACGAAGCTCTGGCAAAAAAATGGAGGCTTCTTTTTTTCGGACACACTGGTCGTCTTACTACAATTCCGCTAGAGAAACATCGCACAGTCAATGTGGAAAGGTATCCAACCATTTCCTTGCCAACTGTGTTTCAAAAAATGCTCAAGAAACGACCAAGAGGACAAATCATTCTGCATCAAGACAATGCACCATCACACAACGGATGTCAAACATCAGAGTTTATAGCCGCTTCACGGGAATTGGTGATTCATCCACCGTGTAGTCTCGACCTGGCACCTGGTGACTTCTTCTCATTTCCATACATAAAAGACAAAGTTGGTGGATTGAAATTTAATACCCTGGAAGCGACTGTGGGAATTTTCTGTTTTATGGTGAGACTCGAAATCGCGATCTCATGCTTATCGGTTATGTGTCTTATCATTCAACCACAGAGAATGACATGGCGTGTTACTAGACTCGAATATTAGCATTCTCTATGGTCGTCTAGTTTTTCTATTGGTGTCTCGTTTCTGTCTTTTTAATTTGTCATATACTTGAAGAAATGAACTTTATAAAACCCTGGTTGAATTAAAATAGGCTAATTTAGAATTTGTTGGACTATATAAAGGTTATTATAAAATAGTATAATGTATTAAAACAAGGGTGGATTTGTTCTTCCATTTTGATTAACTTCATTTCTTCATCTGAGCCAAAAAGAATTATTTTTAAGTGACTCTATAGGAAATAGATGCATGAATTGCAAATATTGTATATCGTTAGACTAATGTTTGTGATTTCTTTACATTGTATTTTTAGAGACCTTATTTCTGTTTTTTCCCCTTGATTATATACGAACCTACTAAGGAAGGTCATATACGTGCAGGATTTGATTATATAACATGAGTGAGATATGCCCGACCGTCAAGAGATGAGAATTAATCTGCACATCGTGGAATAGCTTATGATTTAGATTTTATGTACCTAGTTTTGCTTTAATTTAAATTCCATTGAATTAGTTTAACATATAGTAGTCATACTAACTTTGAATCATATTTCATTAATCGTTTTGGCTTCCTATTAGAAAGTCATTGATGTAGTATTATATAGTAGTTCAGGATCGTAAAAAAAAAGAATTTTTATACTGATAATTTAAAACTAATACAGATTTTGAATATTTTAAATAAGCAGCTGTTATTGTTTGTAAATACAGTGAACCAGATATACGTATATTTTGGGAAATGTTTTGAAGGGATTTATTTTGGATGTAGAATATACGAGGGCCAGTTTGAAAAATATCACTATATTAGAAAGCACACAATTTATAAAACATATGTTACAAGTTTGAAGACACCACGTCGTTTAGTATTTGTTTGAAGTGACGACTCCAGAAATGGTGAAGAAAATCCACAAAGCGGTACTGGATGATCGTCGACTGAAAGTGCGTGGGCTAGCAGAGATAGTAGGAATTTGCGGTACATCGCATATTATCCGACAATTTGGACATCAGAAAACTGTGTGCAGGATGGGTGCCGCGTTTACTCACACTCGAGCAAAAGCAGTGTCGTGAAGATGTTTCAATTGAGTGTTTAGCGAAGTTTCACAGCAATAAAGCAGAATTTTACACCGTTTCATAACCATGGATGAGACATAGGTCCATCACTTCACACCCGAGACAAAAGAACAATCAGAACAATGGACTCAAAAGGGAGAACCGGCTCCAAAGAAAGCGACGACAGTTTCATCTGCAGGCAAGGTCATGGCATCGGTTTTTACGGAAGCGCGTGGAATAATTTTCATTGATTGTCTTGAAAAAGGAAAAATTATCAACGGCGAGTATTATGTGAACTTATTGCAACGTTTGAGCGAAGCAAAAACGGCCGCATTTGGTTAAAAAGATAGTGTTGTTCATTAAGATAATGGACCAGCTCACAAATTCGTTATTACAATGGCCAAAATTAATTAATGAAAGATTGAATTGCTATCTCGGATTATTTTGTGTTCCCAAACTTGAAAAATGGCTCAGTGGTCAAAGATTTTCCAACGCTGAAGAAGTGATGTCGGCAGTTAATGGTTATTTTGAGGAGCAAGACAGTTCTTATTATAAAAAGGGTATCGAATTTATTGAACATCGCTGGGAAAAGTGTATAGAGCTGAAAAGAGATTATGATGAAAAATAAATATATTTCTTTCCAAAATTTTTGTGTTTTCTTTGTCGGGTACTTCTGGGACCATCCTCGTATATTATTTAATACTGAGTGTTCGTCAAATCAATACTATCTTATTTAATACGGCCTGTTAACTAAATCAATACTATAATATTCACTGATGTGTGTTCACTAACT
Organism: Dermolepida albohirtum; assembly: GCA_031893035.1. NCBI lineage: Eukaryota > Metazoa > Arthropoda > Insecta > Coleoptera > Scarabaeidae > Dermolepida > Dermolepida albohirtum. The sequence continues at coordinate 1,050,406 of JAVIWB010001220.1, forward strand.
TACATAGACTTCAATAAACTGCTTAATTGTTATTTGTTACATTGGCAAGCAATTTCTAGGGAACTCAATACTGTGGCGCTATTTAAGATCTTTCCTATAAAAAAATCATGTAACTCTCCAAGTTACTGACTGGTTAGAGCCCTAGATTTCGATGAAATTTTTTTTACGAGATAAGAAATACGCTTTCTTATTATAATTAACAATAATTGAGGGGCGTAACAGACTATTATTATTATTGTTATTATTACTATTAGTATTATTACTACGTGAGTCGTTATAAGCCCGACAAAAAGTTATATGATATGACTCGTATTTACAAGTATTTATTGAAGACTGATTTAAAAATTGTCATTTTCTACTTTGCTGACATTTCTCAACTAATATTTTCGAATTCCAATTTTTAACTTTCATTTTCAACTTCAACACAGATTTTAATTTTAATTCTGTTCCCCAAAACGGGCATACTTTTACACTTCAAACCTTAATATGCCGGAATAAAGAGTTCTAAAAACCACAACCGTCTCTCCTTTTCTCGGTATTTCGTTTTATTAGAAAAAGGGTCAGAAACCGGAATCGAGAAAAGGTGGAGCTTTTTAACCTTATTAACCCGGCCGGGGCTTAGAGAAGCCCTCCACACAAACACACGTACTCATATACATGCATACACATACATACATCCATACTGACTTGGTCGAGAACAAAAAGGGAATTACATCTGTTTGTGTGCGCCCGCTACCTACATATCGTACATGGAACTCTGTCCGTCGTCAGAGAACGCGCACAGGGCGGACGGGGGCAAAAACAAATCCCTGAATTTAATTAATGACGTTCGACGGAGTAGGAATGCTTTGTACGCGAACTGCCGGGTCCTCGGACTCGACCGGGTCCGGAGTGGCTCCGGCGTTCCGCCTTTGAAAGCATTTGTCTAAGCAATCAAATCAATTACGCCAAAGAATTATTGCGGAGTGGGTCTGTTTGATATGGCGCATACCTTCAACTTGTATGTTTCATTCGATAGATTATATGCGATATGTGTGTAAGAGATACTAGTTCTCGCTGAATACTGTATATCTAATATATGACTATACTATTCTTATATTATTATATCATTTCTTTACCATGTCTTCTTGGATGTTTTATTGTTTCTGAAGTAATTCTATTATATTCTTTCTTTGAATTCTCCATCTTTGTATTACCATTCTTGGGCTTTAATTATGTTGTGCAATGTTTCTTTGCTGGAGAAATTTAGAATGTGTCAGTTACTGGTTATTCACTGCCAAAATATCTGCAACAGAGAAGATATGGAGTAAGTGGGACTGTAAGTACTAATTGATAATGAAGTTATTATGTATAAAATGTGTATTTAAACATTTTATGATCCGGAATGCCAAGCCATATTTGCACCGGATTACTCTAATCTATTTATTACGCACGTTTTATTGATAGGACTTAAGATTATATTGCATCCCCTTCTTTCTCTTAGAGGCTTGTCGCTACACGTTTGATCATTTAAAAATTTTAATGTGATTTTAGTTTTTGTATGAATATTATTGTGATGGTACAATAAGTGAAAAAAAGTGTTGCCAAACGATCCAAAATATTGCATGAAGAACGCTATTTTAGTAGACAAATCGGTACAAAATTAAGTTTAGACTATACAATGTACTATTCACCGTTATCAAAAAATAGGCTTCTTAGGGAATCGTGACCATCTAGGGGCGATACGAGTAATCATTCCGGCTACTACAACTAATGAACGAAATCTCAGAAACAGAACACCAAAAATAGCGAGTGAATTCAATCGTCGACGTTAGTATTCGGTATCAGTTACCACGGTCACGTGACAGCACGTAAACCATTGCTACACTGGGGTAACCCAATAAAAATATTTTATGGACTGACGAATCAATATTTAATATGTTTGGTGAAAGCAGGAGAGTGTTTGGCAGATATTTCGCTAATGAGAGAATGCATCTCGAATGCGTTGCACCAACAATAAAACACGGTGTCAGTTCAGTTATAGTTTGGGGTTGCTTTTCTTACTCAAGAACAGGAATGCTACACCGAATCGAAAGAATAATGCGGAAAGAGCACTACCGCGAAATGCTTTTGTTCACGATAATGATCCGAAGCGTAGGGCGCGAATAGACAAACAGTGTCTGAATGAGCAAAATCAAGCGAACATTTTACAAGTTATGATATGGCCACCGTAGAGTCCAGATCTCAACCCTATTAGGTTACTGTGGGATGAACTTAATAGAAGGGTCCGAATTGTCGATTCTATTTCGAAGAAATAGCTCTGGAATATTCTCCAATAAGAAGAATGGAACAACATTCCAGGCGACACACTCAGAAAATTAATCGAAAGGATGTTGTGAGTTTTTCAAGCAGTTATCAAAGCAAAAGGGGATTTTTTGACAAAAAAAATGTTTAAGAATTTTGTTAATAATGAATAAAAAAAAATTCGTTAGATTCTGACAGCTGTTCTAATACATTTAATTCTTTAATATTAGCTAGCGATTAGTTTTTGATTCTTTAAACTTTTTTTACTTGACCGAACTTTAGTGGACGGTAGTGTATGTATTACATAAGAAAATAGACAAAGAATGTATGGCTTAACTTGCTACAGGTTTGCTTTTTGTGGAAGGTGATTATTGTTATTTTAAAAGTAAATTTGATTAAATTACAACGAAAATGGACAATTAACGAATTTATGTTTGAATGATGTAAGTGGAAAATAAATGCCAAACTGACTTACAAAATCAATTATACAGTCTTATTTTATATATTTACTGGAAAATAGTAACGGGTCTTCCAATAAGAGGTTTCATTTTGATATCTAAAAAAAACGAGTATTTTTAAGCGAAATCAATTGTAAAGTGGAGGGTATGCCATTAATAATAGAAAACAATATCAGCCAAATGGCCGCCACAGGTATGCTTGCAGGACCATATTCTTTTCATAAAATTTTCCTTCACTAATTCGCACATTTGCGACCGTATGTAGTCCATAACTTCACGAATTCCATCTTTGAGGACCATGTGGGCCATTGGCATAGATCTTATCTTTCACGTAGCCTCAAAGAACAAAGTCTAAGGTGTTAAATCACAAGATCTCCGAGGCCAATTGTGATCGCCTCTTCGAAAAATCACACGGTCAGGAAACTTTTCACGCAAAAGAGCGATGGTATCGCTACTTGTGTGGCACGTAGCGCCGTTTTGTTGAAAATAAACGTCGTCCACATCAATATCTTCCAATTCTGGACATACAAAATCATTAATCATTGTTCGATAGGACAATTCATTCACCGTAACAGTTACCCCAGCTCCATTTTCGAAAAAGTAGTGTCCATTGACCCTGCCAGACCAAAAACCGCACCAAACAGCCACCAATTCTTGGATTTTCCGAGCCTCACGTGCGATAATTCTGCTTGTTAACGTAGCCTCCGAGGTGAAAATGGGCCTCATCACTTAAGATGATTTTAGATAAAATTCCAGATCAGTTTGATGCATTTCAAGGACCCAATCAGCATAGACACGACGTTGTTAATGGTTAGTAAGCATGAGTTCATGTGTTAACTGGACTTTAAAAGCCTCAAGACTTAAGTCTTTATGCAAAATATTATGTAATGGCGTTTGTGGAATGCATAATTCCAAAGATCGACGAGAAATGGACAAACCTGAGTTTTCCTCAACACTGTGGGCTACAACAGCAATATTCTCTGTTGTTCTTAAGCGACGTGCACGAGGTCAATTCTTCACATCCCTAACTTGTCCCAACAGCTCAAATTTTTCCACCAGTTTCACAATTGCTGGCCGAGAAGGTGCTTCACGACGACCCAAAGATGTTTTAGTTTTGCCAACTGTGACCGCGAAATTTTCGCCATTTTTGTAATGAATTTTAATAATTTCGATGCGTTGTTGAAGCGTATATCGTTCCATTTTTATTAATGGCGTAGTTTTTACTTGTCATCTGTCAAGTAGTTACAGGTTGAGTCATGATAACTGTTAAAATGGCGGACTATTGAAAATGAAATGTCTTATTAAAACACCTTTTAGTAATATTTCTTTATTAGATGGTGATATTTGAATTTTTATAACACACATGCGTTGGAAGCAAAAAATTCATGCTTTGAATCTCACGTGTAAAAAGAAAGAAACTAATTTAAAATAAATTACTAGCTTTCATTATTTGTTTATCTTTAAGAAATTACAAAAGTGTAAATCTAGCGTAAATAACAGAATTGAAGTATCCAATTCATTTATACCTCTAATTTAATATTTAATTTGCTAGATGTCATAACAACATTTGAAGTTTCATTGTATTTAAACATTTGTATATACGCTTTTTCCTATAGCAGAGGTATTGGAAGAAAAACCACTTATTTCTGCGGAAATCAAATATTTTATAGATATTAACTGTGCATACAGACAAAATGGAAAATAAACGGTTGAAATTTAAAAAGTATTATGGAGATTGCTTCATCGAATTTGTCAACTAGAAGACATTATCTGGCGTTGTAACAAAAGCCTAAGACAGTGGGGAAGCCGCATTTCTCTACAGCCGAGCCCGAGTCGAATTTCAATGTTGAACGATTATCACGACTCATTTACCTGCACTTTTCTCTAACACTGCTGGAATGAGGGGTCGTTTATAACGCGTTTACGGTCGGGTTGCGATGACACCTCGTCAGCTTTAATGGTCTTCTGTGAGTAATGTGCGAGACCGTACGAGAAGCGTCTATCAAAAATCAGATACAAAAGCTCTTGCACGGATCTACGCAGTGTTGTGTGTTCTCTATTATAAAGATTTTGTGTATATATAGGATGGTTCATCGAAACTATCAGGTGTTGTTTAGGTTCCAATTAGAGAGCAAATTTATAAGATTTATCGCAGAGCTATTGTTGTCATTATTTTAAATAGAATTGTTGTTTTTGACTTCAAGAGGATTTTAAAGATATTCATCTATTTAGCTGTCACAGCTTTCGAAAATTACACTGGTTATATGGAAAAATAATGACATAAATTTGTGGTGTTGGAATTTTTTTGTGATATACAAATATGATCTGCCCTTCTAGCATTTAATGTTTTTTGTATGAGGCCACATATCGAACTCGCAATTTCAATATTATACCACGGTAGCTGTTTATATTTCGGGAACAGTAAACAAAAAAAATTTTTATTATCGAATAGTTTCATTGCTTTTCGAAATACTCTCCTTGAAAATCAATGAACTTTTGTATTCGTTTAAACCAATCCGAAAAGCATTGCTGCTACTGCGAAGGCGGTATCTCCAAATTATGAGTTGTGAATGCTTCAACTGCCTCTTCCGGCGTAGAAAACGAAGTTTATTCGTCACGCGTGGGAACAAAAAGAAATCACAGAGTGCTAGGTCAGGACTGTATGGCGGATAGCTCATCAATTCAATGTTTTGTCCGGTCAAATATTGAATTGTTTGAACAGACCTGTAAGAGCTCGCATTGTCATAGTGGAAAATGATTTGTCGTTTTCGGTTTGTTTCCCTTATTTCTTCAAAAACTTTTGGCAAACGAATAGTTGTGTATCATTCGGAATTGACCGTTCTACAACTCTCTAAAGGCACGGTTGCAACGTGACCGGTTTTTCCGAAAAAACAGGTGACCATTTATTTTGATGTCTTTCGAGCGCGAACAAGTTTTGTTAGTTTTGGCTCATCTTGGAATACCCACACAGTCGACTGCTGTTTACTATCGGGCTCATACGTCTAGATCCAAGATTCATCACCTGTGACGGCTCTATAAACGTTCTTTGCACCGCCATTGTATTTTATGTGTATTCCTTAGCACCAATCGACACGAGTCCTTTTTTGAGCGGTTGTCAACATAACTTCTTACGGCTAAATGTTCATGCAGGATCTTATGCACGCTGGTGTTACTAATATCTGGAGATGCCTCTATCTCACGATATATCATATGACTTGTATTATCAATTCAGACATTGCATTAATGTTTTCCGACACAACAACAGTTGTGGGACGACTTTCACGAAATTCAACTAACAGTTCCAATGGGAAGAATTATTGGGTTGGCAACTAAGTACTTTCGGTTTTTACTGATAGAGAGCGTTGCTTTATTTTTTGTATAACGTATGTTAGTGCTGTACTTTACCTTTTGTCGCGTGATACTAGTCACATTGACGTAACTTCATAAGCAAGTAGTGCGTGATTTTTATTAAAGCTATTAGTTGTGGGTTAATTTTGAATGGAGTGCAGAAACGAACATTTTCGACATATTTTACTATTTTATTTCCGTAAAGGAAAGAAAGCTGCTGCGGCTCACAAAGAGATATGTGAAGTTTATAGTGCTAATTGCTTAACAGAGCGCACGTGTCAGAATTGGTATAAAAAATTCCGTTCTGGAGATTTTTCCCTCAAAGATGAGCAACGTTCTGGTCGGCCTACTGAAGTTGATGATGACCAAATCAAAGTCATAATGGAAGAGGATCGTCATATAACTGTTCGAGAGGTTGCGGATAGGCTACATGTATCGCACACAACAATTGAAAAACATTTAAAATGTCTTAGGCTAGTTAAGAAGCTTGATATTTGGGTACCTCACGAATTGAAAGAAATTCATTTAACACAAATAATCAACTTTTGCAATATGCACCTTAGACGAAATGAAACCGACCCTTTCTTAAAAAGAATCATCACTGGTGATGAAAAATGAGTCCTGTACAGTAACCTAGTTCGAAAACGATGATGGAGCAAACACGATAAACCAGCTCAAACCACATCGAAAGCTGAATTGCATCCAAAAAAGATCATGCTGTCACCAAACGATCAATTCTGATGTTTACTGTCAACAATTAATAAAACTGGATGAAGCAATCAAAGAAAAACGGCCAGAATTGTCAAATCGGAAAGGCGTAGTTTTCCACTAAGATAATGCAAGGCCTCACACATTTTTGGCAACTCGTGGGAAACTATTGGAGCTTGGCTGGGAAGTGATGCGACATCCCCCATACAGCCCTGATCTAGCACCATCTGATTACCATTTATTTCGAAGTTTGCAGAATTCTTTGAATGGTAAAACTTTCACAAATGACGATAACCTTCACTCGCACTTGGTTCAGTTTTTTGCTGATAAGGACCAGAAATTTTATGAGCGCGGAATCATGCAGCTGAAAGAAAGATGGCAAAAGGTCATTGAGCAAAATGGAAAATATATAATTGATTAAAAACTATTCTTTGTTTAAAAAAAAGTGTTTTATTTTATACTACAAAACCGAAAGTACTTAGTTGCCAACCCAATACTTGTTTCAACTGCAATTGCTTGATATTTTTGTTAACAAAAAAGAAACAAAAAAGAAAAAACAGAAAATAATTTGAAGAATTGAAGAATAAATGTATGTTTGTTTTATAATCACTTTTCTTCTTTTTTTAGTTTTTAATTTTTTATACATTATAATAATAATAATAATAATTTTTGCTATACTTTTCATACATTTTAAAATGACTTTCCTTTCAACATTAAATATGAAAATGTAATGATAACATATACTAAATTTGATTTACCCTGTAATCGTAACAATGATAAATTCGCGCATTTATTTTCGACGCAATCTAGCTTGTTTTAAATTCGTTCCACGTATACCAATAACTTGTGTGTGTATAACAATAATGCGTATGTGTAATTTGCGTATCGGATTCGGATATTTTCACTATCCAAAATTTAAACTGTTAACATCTCGACCAAAGGGGGGGGGGGGGTGTGATAAGGAAAGAGATGGACGACGCCGTCGACGATTTTAAAGTAACTTATAATTAGAGCCGGAGAACGCAATGCATTTTCTGACCGTGGAGGAAGTGAGCGAGAGGGCGGAAGGTTCCGGGAATTCCGTAATGAAATCTGGACGAAAACCATAAAGTGCCACGGAATCTCGTTCGGACATATTTGCGAGAGCTCGGGGACCACCGTACTGAGAGAGTAGCGCCAATGAACGGGGATGAAGGGCAGAAATGCGAAGGGAGTAAGTACATGTATACAATGCTGTACAAAATACTGATTAATAAACGTATGTATATATTGCAGGTACTCAGAAAAGGAATGAACATCAATATATCAGTAAATGAGACTTATGAAGTAATGCGATTAATGGTCTGTCAACACTTAACAATGTTAAAATGTTTTATTTTATTTAGAATGTATTTTATGTGCATTACTATTACAAGTTTTATGAATATTTTTATTTTACATACTAGTCAGCAGCTTTTGTCGTCGTGTACATATTGTATGTCAGCGCACCGAGATCGGCCTACTTGTCCGACTGCGTCACTGTTGCTGCCGAATAGTTGCATGACGCCAAACCAATAGGTGCAACGTTAACGGTGCCAAATAAAGCCAAGACCATCGTCTGTTTTATAAAGTGGTACAAATTATATTGCAGTTAGGGTACTAAGAATTGAAAAGTCGTGGGTTTAAATACTTTGCATAACGAAATGATTATGTGGAAAAATAAAATAAAATTCTGTTTTCTTTGTCAGGAATAGAATGTTCTGAATACCCTTGACTCATTTAATACCAAAACGTAATAAAACTATGTTTGTATGTATATTTATTATATCAATACATAAACAAACAAAATATGATCATCTATCTTGTTTCACTATTGGCATTGATCTAATAAATATAATAACTGTATGATTTAAGAAAATAATATTCTTAATTTTTAAATTTTAATAAACAAATTTTACATAGAATCAAATATAAAAATGTATTTATCATACATTTTAACAATTTGTATATATTGTATATACACACGAGGGCAGCCGTTTATATTTCGGAAATGGCATGCAAAAAATAAAATTATTATTAAAAATAGTTTTATTGCTTTTCGAAATATTCTCCTTGAAAATCAATGCACTTTAACATTTGTTTAAGCCAATCAAAAAGCATTGCTACCACTGTGGTGGCGATATCTCCAAAATATGAGTTTTGAATGCCTCAACTGCCCCTTCCGGCGTAGAAAATCGTTGACCACGAAGTTTATCCTTCACGTGTGGGAACAAAAAGAAATCACAGGGTACTAGGTCGGGCTGTGCGGGGGATGGCTCATAAATTCAATGTTTTGCCCGGTCAAATATTCAATTGTTTGAACCAACCCGTGATAGCTCACATTGTCATGGTGGAGAACGATCTGTCATTTTCAGTTTGTTTTCCTCATTTCTTCAAAAACTTTTGGCAAACAAATAATTATGTGCCATTCGGAATTGACCGTTCTACAACTTCTACATTGCAACGTGACCGGTTTTTCCGAAAAAACAGGCGACTATTTCTTTTGGTGTGCTTCGAGAGTGAACAACTTTTGTTGGTTTTGGCTCATCTTGGAATATCCACATAGTCGACTGGTGTTTACTATTAGGCTCATACGTATAGATTCAAGATTCATCACCTGTGACGACTTTATAAATGTTCTTTGAAGCACCGCCATTGTATTTTTTGTGCATTTCTTGACAGCAATCAACGCGAGTCATTTTTGAGCGGTTGTCAAATTGTGTGTGTACCTAACGTGAACATAGCTTCTGAACAGCTAAATATTCAAGCATGATCTTATGCACGCTGGTGTTACTAATACCTAGAGATGCCTCAATCTCACGGTATGTCACATGATGGTCTTCCATTATCAACTCAGATACTGCATTAATATTTTCCGACATAACAACATTTGTGTGTCGTCCAAAGAACGCCGTCCAAGTTTTAATTCACTATACCAACGATATACTGTAGCTTTGGGTAGTGCTTCATCACCTTATAAAGAATTCAGCTCATCGATGCATTCTTGTTGAGATAATCCACACCGAAAGTTATGAAAAATGATTGCACGAAAATGTTCACGAGTTAATTCCATTTTTTCGCCGACATAAAAGTTTCAAGTTACTGTCAACAATAGAAATAGCGACCGGATAATAAAACTGTCAAGGTAAATATATTGTCAAAAATGACGAACTTCACGATGCAATCATCAGACCGGAATCAGATCCGAAATATAAACGGCTACTCTCATATGTATATATATATATATACATATATAATCTATTACTCACACAAATTTTACAATTCCTAATGTAATTATTTATTTAGATAATAACTTTTATATATTTACGATTTAGTATACAAAAATATTAAACTAATTTTTTGTTTTCTTTTGTTATTTATAAATATCAATTCTTTTATAATTTTCACATAAATGTTCTTTGATCTTAAATTTAAACTTTCGTTTAGATTTTCTTTGATTATGGTCAGTTGATTCTTATCCAATGCTGTTGTCTGGGTACTTCATCTGTGCACATTAATTATAATTCAAGAATTTACTTACATACATACATATATTATCGATTTTTCATCAATATTTTTCTTAAATACACTAAAATTGGTATTTAAAAATATATATATATATATATATAGTTAATTAACTAAGGAATTACTTTCACGCCTACAGTAACTGTACTTTTAAAATTGTTAATTCGTTTACTCCCAACTGAAGAAGGATAAGGATATTTATTTAATTTAAAAAGAAAATAATGCAAGCGATTGTTCTATATGTATATATATATATATTCTTCAAATGTAACCACCAGTATGTACTTTTACATTACCAAAAATCAACTATTCCAATTGTGTTTCTATATAAAGGGTTTTCCAATAGGGACTTGACAATTTTAATTCAATTTGTGAACGCTCCCTTTCACTAACCATCGAACTGTCACTGTCAATTTATTCAGTAAACTTAACATTTTCATCATGGTAAAGTACACGAACGAACAACGTCTGCAAATTATAAAAATTTACTACAGAAATTCGGAGTCGGTGACCGCTACTTTAAGAGCGTTAACTCCGATTTTCAGTCGTAATTCTCGCCCCAGTAGACAGGCAGTAACAAGTTTAGTGCAAAAATTTGAGTCTACATATTCGTTGGGGGATGTTGCCGTGCCAGTGAGACAACGGATTGGTCGAAGTGTCGAAAATATCGCTGCCGTTGAAACGTCCGTAGCAAATGATCCAAATCAGTCAATTCCACGGCGTTCTCAAGAGTTGGGCATCGCCCAGACCACTTTATGGCAAATTTTGCGTAAGGATCTTGGTTTACACCCATACAAGATTAAGCTGACTCAATAATTGAAGCCGTTGGATCATTTGAAGCGACGTACGTTTTCCGATTGAGCTCTGGAAAAGATACGCCAAGATGACCAATTTCATCGCAACATAATTTTCAGGGACCAAGCTCATTTTCGGCTCAATGGGTTCGTCAATAAGCAAAATATGCGTTATTGGTCGAGTGAAAATCCACATGTGCTTCATGAAACACCACTTCATTCACAAAAAATAACTGTTTGGTGCGGTTTGCATGCCGGCGGCTTCATAGGGCCATATTTTTTCGTCGACGATAATGATCGTCACGTTACTATGAATGGTAATCTTTATCGCGCCATGATTACCGATTATTTTTGGCCCGAATTGGAAGATATGGACTTGGTCAACATGTGGTTTCAGCAGGACGGTGCCACAAACCACACAGCACACGTTACAATCGATTTATTGAAGAGTAAGTTTGATGAGCGTGTTATCTCAAGAAATGGACCAGTCGATTGGCCGCCTCGTTCGTGCGATTTAACGCCTCTAGACTTTTTTCTTTGGGGCTACGTCAAGTCATTCGTCTATGCCAACAAGCTGACAACGTTGGAAGAGCTCAGAGCCAATATTGAACGCGAAATAGCAGCCGTTTCGGCCGAATTGTGTGATCGAGTCATCGAAAATTTGGTCCAACGAATCGACCGCTGCAAACGTGCCCGCAGTGGCCATATGAACGAAGTCGAGTTCCATTCATAAATGTTTTGATTGTACTTCAACCCGATAATAAAGTTTTTGAAATATCTCAAATGGTCTGCATTTTATTTTGAAAAAAAGTTGTCAAGTCTTTATTGGAAAACCCTTTACATATTTACACCATTAAGAAAAGGCAAAAGTGAATCGTTTTTAATATTTAATTACATTAAATATCCTTTTCAACTTATTTTTAAACATATTTTTAAGTATCACCATTAAATTTCCCATAATTTGTATTTTTTAACCATGATAGTGATATTTTTACATCAATAACAGTTACGGATTCTTGTTTTATTGGTCTTACTTTTTAGTCATTTGTCACCGAATTCTTTTTCGGTATTTAAATATCTTTATATTTTGTAGCGCGACTTAAATGTTAATTAATATTGGAAAATATTAAAAAAAATACATGACCTGGGGTGATGTGACAATTTATTATATTTCAACAGAATGCATCGACTAGAAAACTGAAATAAACATGCGACTTGAGATATAAATGTAAAGATGCTACTGAACTGAAATACACATGCGACTTGAGATATAAATGTAAAAATGCTACTCTATAAGTAACAGTTCTCAATGCGATTAGAATTACAAAGAAGATGGACATATATTAATACACCTTTGAATAGCGGAGAAACTTCGTTTAGCGTTCATTAATAATCAGAATCGTTATAGATGGATCTTTCTTATAAATGATAATAAAGAAAACATAACAACATTAACACTATTCTCTTATATTGGGTTGGCAACTAAATACTTTCGGTTTTTACTGATAGAGAGCGTTGCTTTATTTTTTGTATAACGTATGTTAGTGCTGTACTTTACCGTTTGTCGCGTGATACTAGTCACATTGACGTAACTTCAGAAGCAAGTAGTGCGTGATTTTTATTAAAGCTATTAGTTGTGGGTTAATTTTAAATGGAGTGCAGAAACGAACATTTTCGACATATTTTATTATTTTATTTCCGTAAAGGAAAGAAAGCTGCTGCGGCTCACAAAGAGATATGTGAAGTTTATGGTGCTAATTGCTTAACAGAGCGCACGTGTCAGAATTGGTATAAAAAATTCCGTTCTGGAGATTTTTCCCTCAAAGATGAGCAACGTTCTGGTCGGCCCACTGAAGTTGATGATGACCAAATCAAAGTCATAATTGAAGAGTATCGTCATATAACTGTTCGAGAGGTTGCGGAGAGGCTACATGTATCGCAAACAACAATTGAAAAACATTTAAAATGTCTTGGGCTAGTTAAGAAGCTTGATATTTGGGTACCTCACGCATTGAAAGAAATTCATTTAACACAAAGAATCAACTTTTGCGATATGCACCTTAGACGAAATGAAACCGACCCTTTCTTAAAAAGAATCATCACTGGTGATGAAAAATGGGTCCTGTACAGTAACATAGTTCGAAAACGATCATGGAGCAAACACGATAAACCAGCTCAAACCACATCGAAAGCTGAATTGCATCCAAAAAAGATCATGCTGTCAGTTTGGTGGGATTACAAAGGTGTTGTGTTATTTGAGCTGCTTCCAAGGAACCAAACGATCGATTCTGATGTTTACTGTCAAAAATTAATAAAACTGGATGAAGCAATCAAAGAAAAACGGCCAGAATTGTCAAATCGGAAAGGTGTAGTTTTCCACCAAGATAATGCAAGGCCTCACACATCTTTGGTAACTCGTGGGAAACTATTGGAGCTTGGCTGGGAAGTGATACCACATCCCTCATACAGCCCTGATCTAGCACCATCTGATTACCATTTATTTCGAAGTTTGCAGAATTCTTTGAATGGTAAAGGTCATTGAGCAAAATGGAAAATATATAATTGATTAAAAACTATTCTTTGTTTAAAAAAAGTGTTTTATTTTATACTACAAAACCGAAAGTATTTAGTTGCCAACCCAATACTTGTCTATTTATATGTATAAGTACTTATCTTATTTGAATGCAGGTGGTCTCTGCTTCGAACATTCCTTCACTCAAATGCGTTGTCTCATGTACTTACTATTTATTTGTTCTTGATGTATATATACATATATATTTGGTACGAAATTTATTACTTATTATAATCTTTATTTAATGTGTTTTGGTATCTTATAAACACTAACAATGTCTTAAGAATAATTTCTTCATGCCTCAACACATCTTACAATTAATATTTCAATATTTATTTACTTATTTATGTAAATACTTTGCTTGAATATTTTCTTATTTTCAGGTATTTATTCCTAATTTATTAACTAAATTATATATTTTTGGATAAACGTTATGATATTTATTAATCATAGAGTACATTATATCCTTTTTATTTCATAGCATTGATTTATTAATTATAAGTATTACTTTATTTTTTTAACTTAAATGTATTACATTCATTATTTGTTTACTTTTTCTTCACGTTTTAAGTAAATAATATAATAATAATATGATTTTTACTAATACTACTACATTATCTCAAATATTATCAATGAAATAATTTATTTATGATACATTGTATTATTCCTGTATTAGATTATATATATATATATATATATATATATATATATATATATATATACATATATATATTTACGTATTATATAATTTACTAAATGTTTTATATCTACATTTGCAATGAATTTAATTATTAATTCAAACTATTATATTTAATAACAACTTACATTATTATTAATTGTTTTCATAACAATACGTATGCTTCATGTAGTGTAGTGTCTTTATTTGGGTTTGCCTGTAGGAAATATGTTATTATACTTTTCAAATGTATTGTAGACTACTTTCAATAGTTATAAATGCGTTATAAACTACAAGTTTATAATTCGTTCTAATAATTTTGAATCGCAGTGTATCTTCAATGTTACCAAAAAAAGAAAACCTCGTTCGCCTTCAGGGAAGCCGTTCGCTGTAACTGCAGTTTCGTTCGCCAACAGTGCTTCTATATACATCAGAAGGGCTTCTCGTCTCTTAATAATGTTAGCAAATTGCACCGACTAACCGTAAAGAACAGCAACCCTTCCACTTTTAACTTATTAATTAATTAACAATCATGAAGAGTGAGAGGCAGCCGGCGAGGCGGCGTTATATGCGAAAATTAAAATTAAAATCCCGGACTTGAATTACCGACGATGAATTCCGAGTGTTCGACGGGGAACGTAGAGGGGCCTACGACGGGATTTTCGGGGGCGAAGGAGGAGAAAATTAGGGGGATCCTAAAAATATATATATACTATTTGCTATCGTCTTTATTTCGGTTCGTAGTCTTTTTGTTCTCGACTAGTTTCTTTCTCTCTTTTTTCGCTTGTGATTTCGTTTATTTGTTCGGGAATTCCCCTTGATTATTTATGATTTTTCCCTCATTTTCGACGCGGTCGCGTTATTACACTAATGTATTAATTTACAAATTCTCTTATTTATGCTCGGCAGACACTTTTCTTTTGCTCCCCTTTTGCGTTCTGCGATTTTGGTCGGATATAAATAAAAACGAAGAGAGTGAAAGTGAACGACAGAGATGAAAGACCTTATAAGAGTCTGATTGCTAATTGCGCAGTCGGATTAATGTGATTTATTATGGAACAAGAGAAAAACTATTACATTAAGAGGTCACTACCTCTGCTGATGGTGTCTCCTAAAATGGAAATAAGTTATGACATTGAGAAAGGAAAATAAAGATAAAATATCTGAAAGAATTTTGGATTTTCTAAATTATTGATTTACAGAGAATATATTATTATTATCATGAGACCATACATTCCTTATGGAATTCAATTCAACGAAGAGGTATGCCATTGTATTCATAAACATTTTTTTGTCTTTGTTTTGTTGTGAATCGAATTAATGAATCACAACAAACTAACTATTCTTCTACATTCTTTCATATTCTTCATCTTTTTCAAGAGTATATAATAATATGTTTAGTTAATGTTGAAGACTCACGTACACTTTACACTATTGACCACAATATTTTGCTGCTTTGCATTTCTTTTTTGATTTTTAGATACAAAGGGTACTAGGAAAGTTTTGCAATATGACGCAACAATGAATCGTAGGAAGCTGCTTGTTGCTACATGTTGAGACATGTTCATACGTGCATAGTAGCCGCCGCGCCATGTGAATGGGCTCAGTTATTCATTAGCAGTGAGAGTGTAAAGTGCTTGCGATGGCATCGTGATCACGAAATGAGACAAGGGCAGTGCTTCGAAGAAATGGCTCTTGCACTAGCTGATGTTTGTCCACATCGCACAACGAACAACGCACAACAAAATTTAACTGTGGAGGATGCTGAGAGGCTGGGAAACCACGAACGTCAGTTACGGAGGAAAATATTACTACCGTGAGGAAAATGCTTGGCGAGAATAGGCGAGTGACCTACCAACAGATAGAGGGTACTTCAGGCCTAAATGCACCAGCAATTCGTTCGATTCTGCATGATTATTTGCACGTGAAGAAACTTTGTTCTCTCTGGGTGTCGCATTGACTGACTGAAGAGCAGATGACACGATGCGTGACTTGGTGCCGGGAGATGCTAAAAAAGTTCAATAAGGGACAATCTCGGTATGTGAATAACATCATGACAGGTGATGAGACTTGGATGTACTATTACGATGTGCCGACCAAAGCTCAAAACAAAGTTTGGGTCTTTGATGATGAGGACACACCCGTGGTTGTCAGAAAATCCCGATCTGTAAAGAAGAAAATGATAGCTGTATTTTTCAAATCGAGTGGAATTGTGGAACGCGTCGTTTTGGATACACGGAAGATAGTCAGAGCTAAGTAGTATACTGAACAGTGCCTGCCTAAAAGTCATTGGATCTATGAAGAATCTGCGGTCAAAGTCAAGAATGGACACCTGGTTCCTCCATCACGATAATGCTCCAGCTCACCGCGCCAAAGCCTGCATCGAATATTTGACCACGACAGGATTGAAACTTCTCGAGCACCCTCCCTACAGTGCAGATCTTGCTCCCTGCGGCTTTGCACTGTTCTCGCATGTGAAAATGAAAAAATTAAATAAACAAAGCTGTATTGCAAAACTTTCCTAGTCCTTTTGTATAATAAAATCCTACTTACATATATGATAGTAGTTGTTATGTTTTCTTCTGTTCAGATGTAATTATTTTTAGCTTTGGTGCTCCACAACACTTGAATATGGTTCTTTATTATGTAATTTATTTATTAACAATTTACCAATATCTCTTAACTCACTGGTTAATGTTAATGCTGTTGATATTAAAATTTACAACAATTGGTGATTGATTTCATCTTCAAGAAATTCATGTTAACTCGTGCAGTTGTTTTAAACTGTGAATGATAATTCTTTGGTAAGTAGATCTGATATAGATTGTGAAATTTGTGTTGATTTCGAATTTGCTTTCAAATCTTGTATAAATTCATTTTACTTTGAGATGCCTAGGTCACATGGTTATCTGGGTTTATCGATTCATCATGTTACACTTTGTCATGCTTTTAAACTGTTTCAATTTTTCGAATACGGAATGGATTCAAAACACTTAAAATGAATTAATTTATAGGACATATAGGCATATGCCCTATTATATTTAATTAAATTCAATTTTCTTTTAACTACCTGTCAATTATTTACCTACTTACTTTATTTATTTAAGCAAGTCGCGTGACATATTTTAAAGTAATTTTTCCAATTAAGCTTTTAATGATATTTTTAATATCGTCGCGTTAGTTTTCATTATATGGACTGTTTTTAATGACATATTAACTTTACCGTGGCTTCTCCTGTAACGTGTTTGGTTAATTTCAAGTTCCCGGCGGTAATTACATCTCATCCCACCGATTCTTTTAAAAGTCCGATTCTTTTAGAAAGACTCTTACCTTCGCACTTCTCTCAAGCACAGTGCATTATGCTCGCGGAGCATATAGTGTTTCCACGTGTTGATTGTAATGTATATCGCCTTCGCGATATACCACACCCGGTCCAGGGATATACACATACACGCAAGTACACCTACGTACTTTCGATACCATTTTCATGTTTTCTAATCCTATATATATATATTTTATTTCTACAGTGTTATTACATATATTTTATTACAACCTTTGCAATTAATTTTCGCTTGATTACATATTACTTGGCTTAATTATTTTTATTAATTTATTCAAGGTTTCAAGATTTCATTTTTTTAATCGTTTGAATAAAATAGGTAGGAACTAAATTTAATCCTTGATTCATCCTTGAATAGCATGGCGTTTTTCAGGTGCAACTTGATTCAAGTTAATAAAAATAAGTTATTATTTAATACGTAAAGTAAAACTTTCCGATTTGGATAATGGACCGACCTGAAATGACTTTAGTTCAGTAAAAACACACATAAAGGAATTCTCTGTTTTATTCAATTACAACAGGTTTATAACTTAAGTTCATAGGGAAGTTCGATGGAACTAACCTATACGTGTCATGTACAGCCAATATAACTAGCTTATTGCCTTTGGGCAGATTGCTGTATGAAGGAGATAATAAGAAAAAAAAAAACTTAATAGCTATTGTATTCGCAAAGCTAAATCCAATGCACGTCATCAGTGACGTAAAAACATTGCCAATGTAACGAGTTAAGACATCAACATCTATAACCTTCCTGTTACTACTTAATGAAAATATTATTAAACTTAAAGGTTGGCCATTCTGTGCGTATGTGCCAAATATTTCGCGTTAGATAGTTGACGTGATTTGACTTATAACTGCTTATAACCTCTGATTCGCTGTGTTCGGAGTAGCTTAAATTGGTTGTATTTTCTTAGTTTTCGAATCTGTTCTTTTCAGAAAAAACCTGTTGTACCCAGAGATAGTTTTTGTTATTGAATTTACTAATTTTGTGGTGTTTACTGATCGAAAATGCCGATGCATTTAAATAGTAAATGCAAGAGGCTTGTGGCTTCTTTAATTACGTATTTTGAAAGGGAACGTGATAATAAAGGGCCGTTAATTTCTTTGAATGCTGTCAGAGAGGTAAGCCTAAACAAATTCATGATAATCATTTATCTAATGAAGTACATGTATTTTTAGCGGGTTGCAGATGCATTACAGTTGAATTTGTCAACAGTTAGTGCTATTTCCAATGCTGTAAAAACCAAGCAACCTTTGAATTCTCCAAAGAAACGCCAGTATTGTAAATCTATTACGGATGTAGCAAATTTGGATGTGAGTGCTATTCGTAACGTAATTTATGAAATGTACGAAAGAAGGGAACATGTAACTGTTGCGACATTACATGAGAAACTAAAAGCCAGATTCCTTTTCAATGGCTGCTGTAGGTCATTATATACCACTTTAAAACAAAATGGATTTAAATGGTTAAAGGATAATCCTCGCAGAGGTTTAATGGAATTACCAGATATTGCTTCTAAACGAATTCAATTCTTGAAAACGTACAAGCAAATCAAAGATGAAGGTATTTATCAATTTGTATACCTAGATGAAACATGGATTTTCCAAAATGGTACTGTCGGTCGATCTTGGCAAGACAGCAATGCAAAAAGTGTTAAAACTACCAAAGTCGATGGAAAAAGATGGATAGTTCTTCATGCCGGTAATAGAAATGGCTTTATTCTTGGATCAGAGCTTATATATCCTTCAAAAAGTGACATGGGTGATTATCACGGTGAAATGAATCACGAAAACTTTTTATATTGGTTTGAAAATCAATTAATAAAAAATTTAGAAGAACCATCAGTGATAGTTATGGATAACGCACCTTATCACAGCAGTTTACTTGTGAAAAATCCTACAACTTCCTGAAAGAAACCTGAAATTCAAAATTGGCTCAGATCACAGAAAATTGCATTTCATGGGACCATGCTCAAAGCTGAATTATTAACTTTAGTTGCTCGAAATAAGCCGATCAAATCGCAGAAAAATATGGACACAAAGTGTTACGTTTGCCACCTTATCACTGTATCTTCAATCCAATTGAACTAATATGGGGAATTACAAAAAGTTACTATAATAAACACATTGGACGGGATGTTAAAACAATGGAAAACTGTGTGAATATGTGGCGAGAGTCACTGGAGACTGTTACACCAACAGTTTGGTCGAACTCAATTAACCATACAGAAAAGGAAATAGAAAAATGGTGGAACAGGGAAAGGATATTTGACATAGAAGACATTACTCCTATTATTATCAATTTAAATGAAGACGATGATAACAGTGATACTTTAAGTGACTCTGACTAAATTTGAATCATTCAAATATTTTAATTTATAGATATTGTGTAATTGCTAAAAAAAATAAAGTTTTTTTTCTTACTTAATTTTTTTAAATTATGGTTGTAATGTGCAAGATTTTAGAAATTTTTTTCTTAAAAATGAACATTTCAATGTTGTAGTGACATTAATTTGAGGTTAGAATATTCTAACCCGTAAATAAGCAGGGAGGCAAGGCAACGTCCTTAGTTTATGACGTCATGAATATTGATGACGTCCATTGGATTTAGCTTTGCGAATACTTTAGAAACCTTTAATTGTAATAGATCCACTATCTGGCAATCTGTTATTACTTAGAAGAGATAATTCAATTTGGCGATACTGAAGAATTGACTTACCTGGTCAGCCATCTTTAAATATACTTTTAAGTTGGAATAGTTTATATATGATTAGAATTGTTTGACTTTTATCTTGTCAAATATTTTAAAAACTAGAATTTGAAAATCAGACGTCAATGTAAAGTTGTAGTACTGTTGCCAACTTAAAAATATCATTTATAGTCACCCGGTATAGGATTTCTACGAAAAATTTGATTATGTATGTATGAATAAATATATCATATACTTGACTGTAAATTTTAACGGAGACTGTGATTGATTAAATTAATCAATTAAGGTTAATTTAATCATTTATCAAAATAATGTTCATATTGTGTATACATATAATTATAAAAAGGGATTATATTAAGGAAAATTTATTAATACTATATACTAACAACTTTACTTGTCAGGGGGCGTAGCTCAGATGGTAGAGCGCTCGCTTAGCATGCGAGAGGTACCGGGATCGATGCCCGGCGCCTCCAATTCTTTTTTTTCTATAACAATATTCAACGTAACACATGGTTCTTGTGATAAATTATATGCTACCGATTCTTGCACTCAAAAACACTTTTAAAACAACTTTAAGTCGTAAATAGACACAATATTTTTAAATTTCCAACATCTTTAACACAATCTGCCATACATACCAAGAATACATTGATGGATTCCCCCCCCATGTTAGTAATATCATTTATATTTCAGCCCAAAAAGTAAATACGAATAAATGATGAGCTTTTTAAGTAACGTGAGACAATCAGAAACATGAAACATAGTAACCAGATTTATTAGTAATCCCTTTCCTGATTCCTGACAAATTGGTAAAAATTTTTTTAAATACAGACCCGTTAGTTCGAATCTAATAGTTTACCATTTACTTACTAATCTTTGTTTGATTCTCAATGAACATGAGTTTATTTTCAATATTTTTAGAAACTTTGTTCAGAGATACCTTCAACATTTTAAAATTTAAAAAAAGTTTTAATTTCACACCCACAACTAAATTTTGATTTTTTTAACAAATAGATAATGTATATTCTTCCTTTTTGGGGTAAAGTCCTTTTAAAGTGGTTAGTTGAGTTTGACGAAATGTTTTTCTTTTTTTGTGTAATAGAAAGAGAAAAGAATTGACATTTTATACAGACTTGTGTATCAAAAAGAAAATCAGGACATAGTATTCGGAACATTCAGAATTTCAACTAAACGTTTGGTTATTAGGAGTTACATCTGATTTACATACTTATGTATGTTCAGGCCGCAAATTTGGGTAGATCTATTTCTAGTATACGTTCCTTGGATTCTCTTAAATATGTATTTTTTATATTTAGGCATATCTCAACTTTTCCTCTATTCCTCTACTTCGCCTATGCTTTATGCTTCTCACAGACAGAACAGGAGCATTTTACAATATAATTCATACAAAATAAAAGAGTAAGTAGAAAAACTATGATAAGAATTTTCAAAACAACAATTAGATAAGTAAGGATGTATATAGCAAAAATCAAGAATCTCAAAAAAATGAAAAAATTCGAAAGAAGAGTAATAAGGAAGCAAGTAAGAGAAAGAGAATCTGAAAGCGTTATGAACTACGTAATAAATGAATAACGCAAGGAGAAGATGTCGTGACATATACAAAGGTATAGAGGCTGCACTGTTATGCTAATATAAAAAAGATAAGAGAAAGCAAGAAAATAAGAAAAATACTGAATGGAGACCAGACGTAAAAGGACCAAAGGGAAGACCAAAGATCAGATGGGAGGATCAAGTTAGGAGACATCATGGAGATGAGAATAAAGAGTTGTGGAACCAAATCCAGGACAGGCGAAAATAGAGAGCAATAGCTAAGGAAGCATAGAAGGGATTTAACATTACTCTGGAAGAATCGTCTATTTGTTGATTAACATATCTTCTGTAAAGAGTTTAAAATCTTTTATGATAGACCAATTCTCCTTTCCACGTTTTTGTCTATACACTACCTAGACTTCAAAAATCTATCTCTTCTAATTCTTTCCCATCTAAATAAACATTTTCTATTTTAATTCTGTCTTTAACCAGTGTTTATTAGTTTTCTTATTTTTTTGGAGTTTATTTCTAATTGGGCTAGTTTAGTAATGTTACTTAATTTCATCTTTTGCATATACTGAAATAAACACGAAGCTGTATGCTATCTGCTTCTGGGTTTCCGGGCTGGAATCGCGTCACTAGTATATCTGCCGACGTTTCGTACCCATTTGTATGGGACATCTTCAGGGCTGAACTACTGCACTGAAACTGTAATTTTCTCCGGATAGTGGTAAAGCCTTCATTTCGGAGTGAATTTTTTGACTCCCAAGCAGATGAAACTTGTAGTTAATTTTCTTCGTATTTAGGCAAATACAAATTACGACGCAGATTGAAAATGTATTACATCCGTTAAATTAACTTCGCAAAAGAGGAAAGGGTATCCGAATGTGGTATTCTTATTCCCATTTCGGTGTCAGTGCGAGGTTACACACGGTTGAGTGTCAAAAGAGATTATTTTGGAGGCAAATAAACTCAATTATTGGTAAAACTCATTCCTCTTTGGAGATAAATATCTGCAAAATGGAAGAGGCGAAATATCTTCCGTAATTTTTGGTCAGTGTATGTTGTCTGTTTGTTTTTAGCAAATACACATCATTTGAAAACTCTAAGTCTTCTATTTTTTCAACACATCTCAATTTATGTCAGTTTTCTTGTTTTAAGTTCTCGCCTTTGTGTTAGTCTTTTCCGATTCCTATCTGTTGTAAGAATCGACATTTGTGCTCTATTCTAGCTGTACAGTCATCATAGAGTAACGTCATCATTATTATATATTTATATGTTATTACATATTGTTTTAATAGTTTCCACACTGCATTGGGTTTTGAATTGAAAGGTTTTCTTTAATTAGTAAAGTTTATATATAATTTCACGCTTATTTTGGTAGTTTGTTCAAGGACGTATATCTGTACGAGCACTATTGGGTCTAAACCCATCTGGGTTTCTTCACAACGTTCCTTTCACAGCGCCTTTTATTCTTTTTAATATAACTCTCATTAGTTATTATTTTACTAATTATGCCAGATTTTCTAATAGTCAAATAATAATTTTGTCTTTTAATACGAACGTTTTTCACGATCTATCAACATCAAAACGTTAAGGTTAACATTTTTATCATAGTGAATGAAGTTCACGAACGAGTAACGTTTGGAAATTATTAAAAATTAATACCGCAATTCTGAGTCAGTGGTCGCAACTTTATGAGCGATTTCTCCAATTTTTGGTAGTAATAACTGTTCCACCAGACAGGCTGTACGTACTACAGTGGATAAATTCAAGTCAAAATATTCTCTATACACCGCATCGGTAAAAGTATAGAAAATATCGCAACCGTAAGTACTTCAGTCTAAAATGAGCCAAATTAGTCGACTCCACGCCGTTCGCAAGAATTGGGCATCTCTCAAACTACATTGTGGCGAATTTTGCGTAAAGATCTTGGTTTACACCCTTACAAGATCTGAAGCCTCTTGATCATTTGAGGCGCCGAAACTTCTCCGATTGGGCTCTGCTAAAGCTTGAAGAAAATCCTGAATTTCATCGAAAAATCATCTTCAGCGATTAAACTTTTTGGCTTAATGGCTGTGTCAATAAGCAAAATATACATTATTGGATAGCAACAAACCCATATGTACTTCAAGAGACTCCATTACAATCACAAAATGTGACCTTGTGGTGTGGATTTCATGCCGGAGGTATGATCGGACCATATTTTTTCGGGGATGAAAATGATCGACATGGTATGTTCAATGGAGTTCGTTATCGTGCCTTATTGGAAGATTGTTTTTGATCAGATTTGGATGGACTTAACATCAGTGATATGTAGTTCCGACAAGATGGTGCCACATGCTTCACAGCTTGTTAAACAACTGATCTATTGGGTCTGGGAAAAAGTTCGTGGCGTTTTTTCAGTAAAATTCAACTGGTCCCCGCATGGCGCGTGGACGAATTCATTTAAACCGAATATGCTCCATTATTATCGACAATGTTTCGCCATTTTTTTGGTAGATCCATGATCCCATCGGTGAAAAACTTCTGTGGTTTCTGGTCGAAAAACTGAATCAAGTAGTTTTCACAGGCTTCTTTTGAAACCAACTTAATTCCATTGAGAGAGTTCTGCAGAGATCGAAACAGATGATAGTCAGAGGGTGCTATATCCGGACTGTAAGGTGGGTGCATCAAAACTTCCCAACCAAACTCTCTCAATTTTTGACGGGTCATCAAAGAAGTGTGTGGTCGGGCGTTGTCATGATGGAAGACAACACCTTTCCTATTAATCAATTCGGCCCGTTTTCTTTCAATCGCCTGGCGTAATCTCTCTAGTTGTGCACAGTAGAGTTGAGAATCAATCGTCTGACCAGTTGGAAGTAGCTCGTAGTGGACGATTCCCCTCCAGTCCCACCATACACACAGCATCACTTTTTTTGGCGTCAATGTTGGCTTAGCGAACGCTTGTGACGGCTCACCATCCTTTATCCACGATCTTTTACGCTTCCGATTATCGTACGTAATCCATTTTTCATCTCCGGTTATTAAACGTTTCAGAAACGGCTCGATTTCATTCCGTGTCAGCAGCGCATCGCAGATGTTAATTCGGTCCATCATGTTTTTCACGCTCAACTCATGAGGAACCCATACGTCAAGCTTTTTTTTGTAACCAGCTTTGTGTAAATGGTTCAAAACAGTTTTGTGGTCAATGCCTAGCTCCATGCCAATATCGACACTGCTGATATGCTTATCTTGTTGGACTTTTTCAAGAATTTCATCAGATTTTTCAGTGATTGGACGACCTGGAGCGTGACTCATCTTTCACATTGAAATTTCCAGAACGAAAGCGAGCGAACCATTTCCGCGCAACAGATTTCGATAAAGTACCTTCACCGTACACAGCACAAATTTTATCACAAGCCTGCGCAGCGTTCTTCCCCTTTATCATAATAATATTGCAGAATATAGCGAAATTTCTCATTATTCTTCTCCATTTTCAAGTGCGAATAACTTTCCAACCACTGCACCGATTACAATGTTTCTACGCTCAAACTAACGTTCGGAAGGTCATCTAAAAAACGAGCCGTCGGTGGTGTCGCTGTGACTTGTTGTTCTTTAGTTATCGGCAACCAATGCCATCTATCGGGAAAAACGCCACGAACTTTTTCCCAGACCCAATATTAAAGGGGAAGTTTGGTAAGTCTGTGTAATCTCGAGAAATGGTCCGGTCGAGTGGCCATCCCACTCATGAGATTTAATGCCATTGGATTTCTTTTTATGGGGTTGCGTTAAGTCGTTGGTTTATGCCAATAATTGAGCAACGTTAAAGGAACACAGGGACAATATCGAACGCGAAATTGCCAACGTTCCTTTCTGTGTCAGATCGATTATCAGATAATTTTTAAGTCAGTGTTATATATTTCGAAACGAAAATGGAGTATGGATGGGTACTTTCAAGGGTAAAATGCATACAGGAAGTCCGAGTGAGAAGAAATGTAATAAGAAATGAAAAAAGAAGAGCTGAGATAAAGAAAATGAGCCTGACAAGATGACATATGTCAAACTAAGATGCAAATAAAATGTGGAGGAGGCAGACTACCAAAGATGTGGAACGGTCTAATAAACTTTAAAGAAGGGAGAAATAAAATAGTATCTAAAGAAGAGAACAGACGAGGTGGCCAAAATTTCATATACGAAAAATAACCATAAAGACGCCATGCCACATCCTTATTGAAGACAAGAGTAAATCTAATTTATTGTCTTCTTTTCGTCATGAATCATGATCACGTTTTACAAAATTGAAATTGCTTCTATTTACAAAATGCATTTGTCTCTAAAAATATATATTCCTTTTTTCACTTTACACCTACTATCGCACAAACTTTCGCTATTTAATGACATAAATAATTGATGTAGTACAGTAGATTAACTAATTTTGTTGCGTCGGTAAATTGCTCCCGAATATCACCGGAGTATACACATAGTTGAGTAGGAGGATATCTTTCGTTTTGTTGCCGCTTGGTGGCGTTCGCATCGTTCCCATCGAATCTAAGGGAATTTTCAGAGTTGCCCCGATGCCCTCGAGAGGAACAAACTGCCAAAACTTTTCAAGATAAAATTGAATATGGATAAAAGTGGTATTCTCGTGGGTCTATCCAGTAGCGCGATCTGTCAAACGTTCAAATTAATAATGAATGTCCATGAAGCGGGAATTATTTACGCAAGGGTTTTTCAGTTCTTCGCGTTAGTGTATGGGCGTGTAGGTGGCTTGTTTATTCAACATTTACAGGTATTTAGACATTATACATCGACGTATTGCATTAAATATTCGAAGTATA
The DNA here is from genome assembly GCA_031893035.1 of Dermolepida albohirtum. Lineage (NCBI taxonomy): Eukaryota > Metazoa > Arthropoda > Insecta > Coleoptera > Scarabaeidae > Dermolepida > Dermolepida albohirtum. The sequence goes on from JAVIWB010001220.1 coordinate 1,077,209, forward strand.
GGAAAAAAAGGGTCGCGCAGATATCATACCCCATTGCTTGTAGCTACGAGGTAAATTTTCGTAACACAAAATGTAACGGAAATGAAAGAAAATTCAATCTTCTAAATAGACATGTATATATGGCTGTGTTGTATTTATTTATGGAGAGAGAGAAGGAACAGAGAAGGTGCGGAACAAAGGATGGGGAGCAAATTGACTTGACTGACTGACTAACTTAACTGAATGGCGGATTTTGAAATTATAAAAACCAAGACGGAATGTCACAAAACGGAAGTGACAAAAGAAATTGGAAATAAACTGAGAGTAAGGAGTTTGCATAGGGGAAAAAAATAACCATATATCACGTTATATCAAGGTTGTTTGTAGAATGTGAACTGATGAAAATTTAAAATTTTCTTTTTTTAAGTTTTATAAAAGTAGGAAAAAAATGTGTCCTATGTTTACCATGCGTTAGAATAACTTTTGTATTGTTCTATCCTAAACTGTAATTAATATAGTAATTACTGAAGTAGGAATTATTATACAGTAAAACCTGTCAATAACGGCCACCCAAAAAGCAAAATATATTGGCCGTTATATAAAGGTGTCCGTAATTGACAGGTTTTTCGTCTCACAAATAAAATACATAATTAATTTTAGGATTTGCTTTCTTTATTTTATTAATTAAAGTAAATAGTATATAAATACAAATATGTGTAAGAAAAACTAAAATTTTAATGTATTTACATATTATAGATAATATGACATCTAATAAATTATTTATATGTACATATTATTACAATATATTCATACGAAAAAACACAATTTATTAGGATTTTTTAAAATATGTTTCAATATTTGTTTGCTTCACATTTTTTAGCTTCGATTTAAAAACTGCAGCTTCACATGTAAGTAAAATTTTAGAAACATCCATATAAATGTCACCATTGTTATTGCACAATAAATAATTTTGTATGTCTCTTAATTTTGCACTTCACTCATACTAGATAAACTAGATTTTGGAGTTTCACATTCGTCCAGGTCACTATTATCAGAGTTATGTTCTTCATCATTATTGCACAAATCTTCAACAATTTCTGGAATACTGAAGTTAGGGCTCTCTGTAGGCACATGACGATCAATAGAAGCATATTCATCTAAATCCATCAAAAATTCGTTACGAACTGCAGGATATAGCTGGGCAAGGGGTATTTTGTCTTCTTCATCAAACATTGTGTCCTCCTGGATAACATCAGAGAATCCGGCCTTGGAAAAACATTTTTTAACTGTAGCAGGAGATACCTTTTTCCTTTTTGATTTAAAAGTTATACTGTGTCGCCGACAGAAACTTTCCAACCATCCATTAGATGCTACGAAATTTTCCATTTTTAAACTGCTTGCTGTCTCCAGTGCTTTTTGTTTAAGTAGCGGTCCAGATATTGGAATTGCTTTATTTCTGGCTTTGCAAAACCAATTGTAGACGACTTGATCCACTGCCAATCCTTCCGACTTCGGAAATTTTCGTTTTAGCTCCATTTTAACACCTTCCTCGACCATCTTTTTTAATTCACCTTTATTTTTCATAATATCGTTAATTTGTGTTTTCCAACCCCATATTTTTCGGCCAACTTTCGCGAACTTAACGCATACTTTTCACTTTCCGCGATTATATTTATTTTGTCTTTTAGCGACAAACGTTTTCTTTTTTGCGACATACTTAATTAAGAACCTTTCGAATACGGAGACAACTTTAAACTGAATTGTTTCCTTTAGAATAATAAAGTTTAAATCGAAAAGGGTTACCTACCAGGTAATAGGAAACCCCGGGAAACCCCGACAATTTGTATTAGGTATTTCCGTCAATAAAGATATACATGTCATAAATAGTCCGGCCGACATTGGCAGGTAAATTTCTATGAAAATAGGCCGTAAAAGTTGGGTTATTTGGCCGCGGCCGTTTTACAAAGGTGGCCGTAATTAACGGGTATTTGTGTATGGGAATTTCCTTATAGTCGATTCGGGTGGCCGCTTTAGTCAGGTGGCCGTTAACACAGGTTTTACTGTATATTGTTATAAAATAATTATATAAAGGCAAATAAATTCTAAAAGGAAGCAATTTATAATTCAATGTTATCGACATGAATAAAATCGTCAAGAAAATGTTGTCAGAATTTAAGTTCATATTAATATGAGCCTATATTATTATATTACTTATACATAGTCAAATAATATTAAACCTGTTTTTAAATTTTCTATTCTGAATTAAATTGTTTATAATGGGTGTTTTTTAAGCTGCATGAGAACTATCGGTATCGATAACTATGGTTTGACTGCTGATAATGTCAAACCGTGTTGACATTTCTGTTCAGTAAGGTTTGGCAAGTCATCATGAATCGCCAGAACAACGCTTCCAAATTGTGGAAATTTGCTTTGAAAGAAATAAATCTGTTTGCGAAGTTCATAGAGCACTTGGTCCATTTTGCGGTCAACATAATCGGCCTATTGAGCAAACAATTCATGCAGTTATTGATCGTTTTCGCACTAATTTTACTCTTCTCGGTTTAAAACCATCAACGAGACAAAGAAATGTGCGTACCGAAGAGAATATTGCTGCTGTAGCGCGAAGTATTGAAGAAGACGCCGAAATATCGATTCGTCGTCGTTCTCAACTTGTTGGCCTTTGTCTTTCGACTACGTGGAAAATTTTTGTAAGGATCTTGGCTTACGTGGCTATAAAATACAGCTCGTGCAAGAATTGAAGCCAAACGACCATCGTTTGCGTCGCATTTTTGCTGATTAGGCTCATTTGAAACTGGCCGAAGATGAGCATTTTTATCAAAGAATTGTGTGTAGTGATGAAGCTCATTTCTGGTTAAATGGCTGCGTCAATAAGTAAAATTGTCGTATTTGGAAGGAAGACAATCCTCAAGTCGTTAACGAATCACCATTACATCCATTAAAATTGACTGTTTGGTGCGCTTTACACGCTGGCGGCATCATCGGTCCTTATTTCTTTCGAAATGAGGAAGAAGCTGCCGTTAAAATGAATCAGCTAAACATCAATGACATTTGGTTCCAACAAGATGGCGCAAATTGCCATACAGCACGCTTAAAAATCGATTTATTGCAAAATTAATTTGGTGACAACTTTATTTCCAGAAGTGGTCCTGTTCACTGGTCCCCTCGTGCGTGCGATTTAACGCCCTTGGATTACTTTTTATGGGGCTATGTTAAGTCATTGATTTATGCCGACAAGTCAACAACTTTTGAAGCATTGGAAACCAATATTCAAGCCACCATTGACGCCATACGACCATATTTATTGGAAAAACTAGTGAAAAATTGGACTGATCGAATGGAGCATGTAACTCGTAGCCGCGGCGGACATATGCCGGAAATCATATTTAAAAAATAAATGCCATGAAATTATCTACCAGATTATAATAAAAAACATTTCATTCCAACAATATTTCTGTCTTGTATTATCATTTTAAGTTCTCAAGCTCTTAAAAAACACCCGTTAGTATAAAATCGTACTACCACGTTGTTCAAAAAGTTTTGTCGTTCGATAAGAAAAATACAATTTTATGATTTGAAATACATTTTATTATTCAATATAATCTCTCTGAATTTCAATATATTTGTTCCAGTGATCTTCTAATCTATGGATTCCATTCTTGAAGTGAAAATCAAAATACCCTTCCATGTCCGCTATTACCTTTTCGTTAGATGAAAATCGTTTTTCGCACATGAATTTTTTGATGTGAGAACAGCCGGAAGTCAGAGCGAGTTAAATCTGGGGAATAGGGTGGATATTGCAATAATTTGTGTGAGAGAGTGTGTTGTCTTGATGAAAAATGATTTGTTTTTATAGAAATCAGGTCTTTTCTCACGAATTTTTGCATCCAGCCAGGCCAAAAGGTTATAATAATACTCTGAGTTTATTATTTTACCAGCTTGGAGGTAATCCACAAACAAAATTCAATTTAATTTACAAGAAAAATGATGATAACCCCTTCTTGGCCGATTTTAGGACCCTAACTCGCTTCGTAGCCGAAGTATTGGATTCACGCACTCCTTAGCCTTTTGTTTTGATTGAGGATCATTTTGATAGACCAAAGTCTCATTCATAGTAATGAAAGACGTACAGAATCGTTTTCATTTTTTATAAAACGCTTCAATTGTTGCTGAGAAACTCGTATTGTTAACGAAAATTTTTTTTATAAGTGATTAATCATACTTTATTATTTTCCATATTCTGGTTGTATTTTATTTCTACACATCGTTGAAGCAAGGAGATCTACAAAAAAATGTTTTGTATATGTCATATATTTTTGGACAATATTTGGGGATGTTTGGAGTTTGGTGAGGCAGATATCATATTGGATAAATAATAAAATTCTAAAGAAGGCAATATATATATGTATATATATATATATATATATATATATATATATATATATTTATATATGTAATCAGTCTCCCATCTACCTTTCGGTGTAGGGGTTAACATTACAATATACATTATGTCTTATGTACAAAGCCTCTCCACAGGTTCCTATCCTTGGCTATCTCTCTTGTAACAGACATTGATTGTCCTCTTCTGTGTATGGCCTTTGCTATTAATTTTTCCCATGTTTCTTTTTTTCTTCCTGGTCCTCGTTTTGTTTCTATTCTAGCTTCAAAAATCCTCCATGCGGGTGTCTTATCTTCCATAGTTGTAAATGCAACAAGCTCAGTTGCTTTTCCTCAATATATTCCATTATAGAACCTATATGTAATTCCTGTCTTACGTCTGTGTTTCTTTTTCTATCTTTCCGTGTTATCCCTTTACTGCCTCTGAGGTATTTCATTTCTAATGCTTGCACTTTGCTCTTCAAGCTATTCGTGAATACCCATGTTTCACTTCTATAAGTAAGAACTGGTCTGTAGATCGTTTTGTAAATAGTTATTTTGGTTTTTGTGCTAACTTCTTTCATGTCTTGATTACCATTTCTATCGATTCTTACCCACAAATACTTAAGTTGTGAAATCTGCTCTATTCTTTTGTTTTTAATACATATGCTAAGTGTCTCTTCAGTTTTTTGCGATGCTATCATTACTCTCGTTTTCTGTGTTTATTTTCATTCCATACTCCTTCAATGAATTGTTCCATATATCAAGATTGTTTTGGAGGCTTTGTTCACCATTTGCCGTAACTACCAAGTCATCCACATATACGCATTCAGAGATGTCTATCGGCTCCATGTACCTGTATCCTACATTTAGTTTTTTTAATGTGCTTTTGCAATTTTTCAAAACTTCATCGGTGAATATATTGAACAGTACCGGGCTCAGCACTCTTCCCTGTCTTAATCCGTCTATAGTTACAAAACTTCCTGAAGTTCTGTTATTACTAATTACATAGTTGATATTTTTGCGTACATACTTTTTATGGCTTTGATTACTCTGTCGTCCACTTCTCTTCTCTTGAGGATTATCCATACTATTTTCCTAGGGACATGATCAAACGCTTTCTCTAAGTCTATGAAAGTGAAGAATGCTTTTGTCTTGCTCATTAAGGTTTCCTCTATTATGTGTTTTATCGTGAAGATATGATCATTTGAACTTCTTCCCTTTCTGAAAGCACTCTGAGCTTCATCTAGCGTTGTCTCTGTAAAAATCTTCAACCTGTTTTCCAGTACTCATACACTTTGGCTGCTGTACTTAGCATCGTTGATGCTCTATAGTTGTTACAGTCCTTTGCATTTCCCTTTTTGTATATTGGTATTATCTGTCCTATTTTCCAGTCATCCGGTATTGTTCCACTTTGCCATGCTTTTTCGCAAATTTCCTATAGCCATCTTAAACCCTCCTCTCCTTGGTTTTTTATCATATCCAGGGGCTTTTCCAATTTTAGGCATATTTAAGGCACTTAGTATCTCTTCATATGTGATTTGTCCTAGTGTTTCTTCATATATACCTGTTCCTATTTGATCTCCGTCTTCTTTGTTCCAATCGTCTACATCACCTTTGTTGTATAAAAGTTCGTGAAAATGTTCCTTCCATTCTTCCATAATTTGCTTATCCTCTGTTAATATCACTCTGTTCTTGTTTGGTATTGTTCTGTGATGGTTGTGTTTTCCTGTTCTGACATTTTTTATTATCCGATAAAATAATTTTTAGTTGTCCTTACTGTTTGCTGCTAGTTTTTCCCCAAACTGTTCCCAGGTTTTTCTTTTCTCTTCCTTGATCATTTTATTAACTTTGCTTCTTTGTTCTTTGTAAGCCGCATATTTAATTTCAGTTTTGTTTCGGAGGTAGTTCTTCCATTTATCTTTTTTGCTTTTAATTTCTAGTTTGAGTTCCGGGCTCCACCTGGCTATCTGTTTGGTAGTGCTATTTTACCTGAGTTCTCCACATGTCTCTATTGCCGCCTCTACGATTATTTCTTTGAACTGTTGCCAGCTTTCGTTCACACCAATAACTTTAAGTGTTTTCTCTGTTTTTATCTTAAGTTCTACCAGATCTTGAAATTTCTCAGATATTGTTTTACTATTTATTTATTATATATATATATATATATATACAGCAAGACCATCACATCCTTAGAAAAATCTGCGCACACTTTCGGTATTACTCGTACTCAGTCGCCAGTGTGTCGCTCGCTTCGGTGATTAGGTACATTCCCAACAGAAAGGCGCGGTTTTATTTTGTACTACGCGACGCCAAGAATAAGAATTTAGAAAATTTTTATTTATTAATATATGTTATACTGGTCCAAATGGAATGTAAATTATTAATTAATGAGGCTGCTAAGTGTTATTTAATAGTGTTCTATTGAGGATGTACTATGAAAGTAAATCTTAATATGATTAGGTAGATAATGTAATTACAAAATTTTTTAATAATACCCAGTAATTAGAAGCAAATAGCTTTATTTCAAAATGATTACATAATTACATAATAAATTACATAATAAAACACATTCACAAAGCAATGATTACTAAGTTATTCTGAATCATCGCTGAAACCAAAATCACTGTCAGATGTATCAGCACCCACGTTTATAATTAGTGACTCCGTAAGAACATCCATAAAAACTTCATTTTGTTTATATTCATCTTCGACTCTCTTCACGTGAGTGCAAAGTTTGTTCCAGTCATTTACTGTAATGCTTTTAAATTTTTCTTCCGCTAGCCTTTTAGCGTCCTCTAATTTAAATGTGACATTTTGTGATGCCACAAAATTTTTCACAGTCGCCCAAATCATTTCGATTGGATTTAGTTCAGGGTGATACGGAGGCAATCGTAAAGTTGTATGACCGTGTGCCTCCAAAATTGCGTCTATTTTATATCGTAAGTGTTGTTGTTTATTATATTTTATTAACATATATAACTGGGCTTTCGTCATATCAGATGTACAGGCAATACCTTTTTCGGTCAACCAGTGTAACATTTTTTGCTTGTTTGCATTAGAATTAGGCGCTGGATTTATCTGAACATTGTGGTATGGAGCATTGTCAATAACTAGTACTGAATTTTTTGGTAAATTTGGTATTAGTTTTTCAACGAGCCATTTTTGGTAATTTTCGAAATTCATTTCGTGATGGTAATCACCGGATTTTGTTCCGGATTTAAAAAGTAACAAAGCGTTTTCTACAAATCCATGGTTCTCACCTCCAGCGTGCAACATAATTAAACGCTGGCCCTTGGAGATTGTCGAAAATAACCCATTTCTTGACTTGTCTGTCCAACTTTTCGATTTTGTATGGCCGCTATGAATATAGGATTCATCCATATAAATAGTTGGACGATTTTGCCGTCGATATACATCTATTTTTCGTAAAAAATTTGTACGAATGTTTCTGATATCTGGTTTTTCTTGTAATATCTTGCGATTGTTTTGTGTAGCACAGAATCTAAAACCAAGCTTCTTTATAATTTTTCTTAAGGATTCTCGGCCGCCCGGAAAATTTATATCTTCTTTAAGTTTTTGTAGTAAATTTTTAATAGTAATCCGCTGATTATTTGTCTTGTGGAAATTATAAATAATATGTTTTATTTGGTATAGGTCAATGTCGTCTATTGAATCCATTACTAAACATTTCCTCGATCTTTTCTTTTTTGGCGATTTGAAAACTGGTAGTTGTTCTGTGTTCTCTTTCTCATTTCGTTCTGGTTCTGCTTGATATTCGTTCCCCTCTTTTAAAATATTATAGACAGAAGCTCTTGAAACACCAGTTGCTCTTGCTACGTATTCCTTTAATTCGCTTTTTGTACAATTTCTTATGTCTGTTTCGTTATCTGAAATTGTCTTTAAAAACTTAAAAACATTAAACACGACTTCACGGGTTTGTGAATGCAGTCCTTTTCCACCTCCTAAGTTGGACATTATTAATTATAATAAATAAAACAAATAATAACCAATTATAATGCAAGACCTCAATTACTCACTTTGACTAACCGTAACTTAACAACTTAACCACGCAACGATCATAAGCACACTGAGGACACAAACAGCTTACCGATGACTCGGAGTGTACCACCCGGCACGCCTACGATGCGCAGTAGATTTTTGTCCAAGGATATGATGGTCGTGCTGTATATATTGGGTCTGGGAAAAAGTTCGTGGCGTTTTTTCAGTAAAATTCAACTGGTCCCCGCATGGCGCGTGGACGAATTCATTTAAACCGAATATGCTCCATTATTATCGACAATGTTTCGCCATTTTTTTGGTAGATCCATGATCCCATCGGTGAAAAACTTCTGTGGTTTCTGGTCGAAAAACTGAATCAAGTAGTTTTCACAGGCTTCTTTTGAAACCAACTTAATTCCATTGAGAGAGTTCTGCAGAGATCGAAACAGATGATAGTCAGAGGGTGCTATATCCGGACTGTAAGGTGGGTGCATCAAAACTTCCCAACCAAACTCTCCCAATTTTTGACGGGTCATCAAAGAAGTGTGTGGTCGGGCGTTGTCATGATGGAAGACAACACCTTTCCTATTAATCAATTCGGGCCGTTTTCTTTCAATCGCCTGGCGTAATCTCTCTAGTTGTGCACAGTAGAGTTGAGAATCAATCGTCTGACCAGTTGGAAGTAGCTCGTAGTGGACGATTCCCCTCCAGTCCCACCATACACACAGCATCACTTTTTTTGGCGTCAATGCTGGCTTAGCGAACGCTTGTGACGGCTCACCATCCTTTATCCACGATCTTTTACGCTTCCGATTATCGTACGTAATCCATTTTTCATCTCCGGTTATTAAACGTTTCAGAAACGGCTCGATTTCATTCCGTTTCAGCAGCGCATCGCAGATGTTAATTCGGTCCATCATGTTTTTCACGCTCAACTCATGAGGAACCCATACGTCAAGCTTTTTTTTGTAACCAGCTTTGTGTAAATGGTTCAAAACAGTTTTGTGGTCAATGCCTAGCTCCATGCCAATATCGACACTGCTGATATGCTTATCTTGTTGGACTTTTTCAAGAATTTCATCAGATTTTTCAGTGATTGGACGACCGGAGCGTGACTCATCTTTCACATTGAAATTTCCAGAACGAAAGCGAGCGAACCATTTCCGCGCAACAGATTTCGATAAAGTACCTTCACCGTACACAGCACAAATTTTATCACAAGCCTGCGCAGCGTTCTTCCCCTTATCATAATAATATTGCAGAATATAGCGAAATTTCTCATTATTCTTCTCCATTTTCAAGTGCGAATAACTTTCCAACCACTGCACCGATTACAATGTTTCTACGGTCAAACTAACGTTCGGAAGGTCATCTAAAAAACGAGCCGTCGGTGGTGTCGCTGTGACTCGTTGTTCTTTAGTTATCGGCAACCAATGCCATCTAACGGGAAAAACGCCACGAACTTTTTCCCAGACCCAATATATATATATATGTTTTACTATATGTATATATACAGTGCGTATCAGCCAAATGGAATAAATTCGATAATAATTAAATGCGTATTTTTTTAAATAAAAAGTTTATATACAGGGTGTGTCATGTAAAAGTGGTCAATACCAACTTTCTTATTTTAAATGCAATACCCTGTCAAATATTAAATTTTTGGATTCTTTAGAAAATTCCAGACATATTTCATGTACAATGTCCTATACCTATCTTCGACTGTTTCGGAAATATTAAATGTTTTCAGATTAATAATTTTGTTTACAATTAAAATAAGATTTTCACATAATATTTTGTTTACCGAACTGTTAAGTGAAAATCTTTAATTGTACTTGTACTTAAGTGAAAATCTTTAATTGTACTTGTACTTCGTTTTAAAATACTTTGCCTTAGCAAAGTGTTGTCAGTGTCATAACTGTTTGAATTTCGTTAACTACATTTCATCAAAATGGTTGATTTAACAGAAATGCACAAAATAACAATTCTGCAGATGATTGGTTATGGAGATAACACACGGACACAAATGGAAGTTGCTCACTTATTTCATGAGAAATTTCCAAATTTGCCGCCTATATCCCAAGGAACAATTAGTAATATAGAAAAGCAGTTTCGCGAGTTTGGACATGTAAGGCAAATAAAAAGTATTGATTACCAAGATTTAAATCGATTGCATAAAATTTTTAAAATTTTTCACATTGTATAGAAATGCGTATAAAAAGCTTTAATTAATTTATCAGTTAATTATAACAAAATAAAAAATATAAACGTGCATAATTTCACACGTTTGATATGCTTTTTGTGCTTTTTCCTTCTATCAGAAAATATAAAATTCGAATCTTTTTTTTTGGACGATATCACCTCGATGACTATTCCATTGGGGATTGGGGTGATACTATCGTCAAATGACAATCAAAGTAGGCAGTTTTATGTGCGGTCGAATTATGTTTTGATGTGAGATTTTTATCTAACGAATAAAACGATAAACAAGGGTCTGAAACAGTACTAACTTCTCGATTTACTTCGTTCTGCCTTTTTTCCCTTTTGTTTGCGTAATCATTACGCCGTCAGAAGGCGTGTTTTAAAGTTAATTGGAGTGTGTAATTTTTATTTTCGAATGATTAATTCCTGTCTTTTTTTTTCTTCATATTTCTCTCTCCCAACTGACATTCCATACTTATTTCCACCATTCCGTTTCTAGCGTTGCTTTAATCTTTTGTTTTTTTTCTTCTTTTTTTCTGTTTAGTTTTATAGCAGTCGTCAATTTTATTGCGTTTCAGCATTCCCCGAAACTGTCCAAACTTTCATCTGCGTGTCTCCGTGTATATCTTTTTTAATGACATTTGTTGAACGTCTCTTACATCCGGTTCAGCAGATTTTATTGTCTTGTTTAGGTGTTCTGTTTTGTTTGTTTGACGACAATTCGCGTCGGTAATTCACTGAAAGAGGTGCATGCAATTCAATTAAAGATGTTTTGTTGTGAGGCGAAAGAAAAAAGGAAAAGACGTTCGAAAAGGAAGTACCGTTAAGGCGAAAGACGTTAAGAGGTCGGAGAAAAGTTTTAAAAACCATTAGTTAAATCGATGAGAGCGGACATTCAGTTGCAAATGGATTTAATCGCGAGACTAAAGCAGTTATGTTATTTCGTTATCTTCCGAACAATAACTGTTTTAAATGTGAAAGAAACTTTCGAAAAACAGGAGTCGTTTTAAATCTAGTGCCAATATCTTTTAATCTAGTGGGATGAGTATAACACGTTTTGATTGTTTTTAATTACATGCTCTAATTCGTGGATTTAGAAGCTCTGCAACCTTGTTCTCGGTTACTTCCCATTAAGTATGTTTACTAAAGAAAAATTTTATTTTCAAGTATTCTCCTTTAAATCTAAAACAATTATTTCGACGATGATTCGGCATTCCAACAGAACTTTGAAAAAGAATACTTACGTTGTATCTGGCAATTGCTGTTTATATTCACATGTTACTCTTTGTAGAGCTTAACAGATTTTCTCTTTAATGCTTCTTCAATTTATAAGAGCTTCATTTCTATCGAGAGATGGACGTATAGTTCTTTCTCATTACTTGTATTATCGCTTCGATAATAACACCCACCATGTGCGTTGAACTGGGCGAAATGATTGTCGTAGTCATTGCTTTGTTCACCAGTACCTTTTTTTTATTAATTATGCAACATACATACGTCACTTTGAAGGGTTCAGCAATTGTTGCATTCATGCGGATAAAGTGATATAAGTGCTTTCAATTCTATCTAGAAGTTCTTGAACTCCTTCATTATTTTATACAGTGTCAGCAAAATGTATTACCCATTTTGTTTCATTAATAATAGAAAAATTAATCGACACAATGGTGTTTAATCGGAGCAGTAGTTTTTGGAAATTTTGTTTTAATTGTTGACATTTGTCAAAGTGTAGCCAAAAGTACAGGCCATCTTTTGTGTTGAGAAATTTATACAATTTAGTTCAATAGTAGCATTTCCAAGATATTTTCGATAATTTAATGTTTAACAGTGTCTTAAACGTAAGTTAATTTCAGTTTGGATTCATAAATTGAGAATGCGAAGATCTGTTCAAAAAGTCAAGTGGAAGATTAAAGTCTGTCTGGAATGGATTTAACGAAGAAAGAATAAGAAATGCGATCATCACTAATCCTAAAAAATCTATTAAACGTGCTACTGCTTTTAATTTGACTGAGCGAAGGACACGAAAAATGTTAAAAAAGATGAATTTTCGCCAGTATAAGGTCGTAATAGTTCAGAAGAAGACCTTGCTGAGGCTGGTATATACTGTGTCAACCTGAATACGTCGATTCATGGATATATTCTGCATAACCCATTAGATTTGTTACGTAATAATGCACTTAATTACAATATTTACATGTTCTGGTACAATATATACCAGGTGTACCGGAAAGTCATTATCGATTTTTTCGTAAAAAACTACATAATTTTCAAGAAAATTGAAAAATATGTTTATTCAAAGTATTAGCCATTTAAATCGACACATCTTGTTCATCTTTCAGGCAATTTATGGATGCCATCCCAAAAAAACTGTTTGTCTTTTGAACAAAATCATTCATCGAGCCATTTCCTAACTTCTTCGAAATTGGCGGAGTGCTGCTCTGCAAACGCGTGCCCTATTGATGCGAAAAGATGATAGTCGGACGGGGCAATGTCTGAACAATACGGCGGGTGCAATATTATGTCTCATCCAAGTGCTTTCAATGCTTCCTTGACTGGTTTTGCTGTATGAGACGGCACGTTTTCATGCTATAAAATCACTTTACCGTCTTCGAGCTCATTCCGATCGTTTTTCTATCAATGCATGATTCAAATAGATAATTTGTTGTCGGTAGCGATCAGTATTAACTGTTTCACCAGGTTTTAACAGTTCATAATACACCACGCCACTCTGGTGCCAACATTCACAGAGCATTGTCTTGCGACCAAAATGATTTGGCCTTGGAGTCGTTTACAAAATAAATACATTTTTCATCACCTGTCACTATTCGATGCAGAAATGACTTCTGATCACACCTTTGAAGTAGCATTTCACAGACTATTTTTCGATTTTCCGGTTGCCTGTAATTCAATTGATGCGGCACCCATTTTCCCATCTTTTTGATTTCTCCTAATGCTCGCAATCGATCACTAATCGTTTCTTGGATTACATTTAACGCTTCTGCTTATTGTTTTTGAGTTTGGGTTGGGTCTTCCAATAACTTCTGCAGTTTCGTATTTTCAAACTTTTTTGGTCTACCAGAAGGTTTTTTGTCTTGCACACCATCATCACCGCTTTTGAATTGTCGAAACCACGCCTCACATGTTTTTATGGTTGGAGCATGCTCACAGTAACTTTCTACCAGCAAACGGGCACTTTCAACGACTTTTTTTTGATTAAATAAGAAAGTAATGCCTGTCGCAAATGCAGTTTTCCAGGCACGAAACTCGACATTTTCAAAAGGTGTAAATCTATGACAATGTTACTTTCGCAAAATATAACATGTATGGCATTGAAGCTTGATGTCAGCAGAATAAAATGACATATGCGTCAAATCATAACATTACATACTTAAGCCTAGCGACATCTGTTAGGAAAACCGATAATGACTTTCCGGTATACTTGGTAATAAGGCATCTTCTGATACCCGAACTGCCGAAGTGTTTAAAATGCATATTCAGCTCCTAGATTTTAGACAGAAAACCACACACGAAATATCCTTCTTAGGCAATTCGTAGAAATATTTCAGGATCTTTGCCGAGGCATTGGGAAGTTTGAGTAACATGTAAATTACTGAATAGGTCAGCTTGGAGGTAGCAAGGTCAAATTACAAAATTTATAAATGGAAGCTTCACTGTTTAAGAACTTCATGTGAATGTGGAAGAGTGTAAACTCTCGCGCATCTACTAGAATTTTATAATAAATTAATTGAGATTTATCGAAGTCAACATCTTAGATATGCATACCGATATGCATATTTCTATATAAATTTAATTTAAGCTTAACAAGAAGTGATTAAGGGTTACCATAGCATGTATATTAAATCAGGGACTTAGTAGTACATTGTATGCTAAAACCATTCTCGACTTAATAGTTCTATTTACGATAATTATGTATGTTTTTTTATGTTTAATTAGATTTATTTTAACACAAACATTATAAAATAATTTTTATAGTAAATATTCAGTGGAAAGGGAACGCGTTATCTAAATGACTAAATTATTCTGGAACTGAAACTTTCCAGTCTCTTTCTCAAGAAGTAGTGGAAGAACAAGAAGTTTTGAACTTTGTACAGAAAGTATTACAAGTAGAGCTAAGTCTTACTCAACTATGCGACGGCGGAGCAGGATGGGGTGAAGAGGGGACTTTGGAAATCTAAAAATAATATCAGCCATTTCAATGGCATCAAGTCTATTTATAATCAAAAGTTTACTTTTTCTTTGCGTAAGTGTGTTAACTCGTCGACGCGATTCGAAAATTTGGTTCAAACAAAATATGTGCTTATTTTTGGGGGTGATTTGAGTAAATATTCAAGGGTCTTAAACATCTTTTTGAGACATCATTTCGTATTTATTTATTTGTTTAACTTGGCGAAAAAATTTTAATTTTGAATATGCGTTTTATATGGATATTTGGTCTTTTAAAAGTTCATACCATGTGAACTATAAAATTGCGAAGACCCCCACTTCAAAATCAAATTTTGTATATTTGTATCTGAAGCATCGTAATAGAATTTGACGATATCAGTAGCGATTACCTGATATACGTCTTAAGGTTTTTTATGATTCACATGTTACTGGGATATAATTTTTAATATTTTACTATATGTAGTGTTACCCTTCGCGTATAAACAAATTATTTTTATCATGTGTTTAAATTATCTTTAATGTGAATACGGATCGATTTATTAAACACTAAAATTATTAAGAAGATAACGTTTGCCACAATGTTCGAATGAGAAATATTAAGAACAAGACCCCTTTTATCAAGTAAATATTACCTATATTTTGTTGCAAAATTTTTAATCTCTTTCGTAACAGAATACGTTTTCATTACCATATCTACGCACTGGATAATTATAATCATTATCTAAATTATTAAATTATTTGATTCCATTGTATAACAAATACACTAAGCAAATCGTGTGACGTATGTTTCGAAAATGTTCTTTACGACCAAGCTTCTAACGATATTTTCAATGCCGTCACAACCTCTTTAGTTATTGATAATTATTTCTAATTTTTGGCGTACATTACCTAAGACGTGGCAGGTTAATTTCAGTTACGACACTTGCCCTTCATCCCACTGATTCTTTTAAAAGGCCCGACCGATCTTTTAGAAATTACTCTGTTTTATATCACATTTCTCAAGTGTAGTAGCACTTGGTTTATTGTGCTCATCATAGGTTAAGACGTACATTTCTGATCATTACGCGCAACTTATGAGATTTCAGACTGTGGTAAAATCTTATTTGCTGGTCTAAAACCAGAATAGTTTCCAAATCAAATATTCAGGCTTTTTCAAAATGAAGCCTAAAATACACTAAATAAGTGAATCAATTACTGTTTCTTTTGACAACTTCAGTTATATTGTGTTAGGCTATTTTTCACGTTTCTAGTATGTACATATATTGCTGGTTCAATCACACATACAGGAAAATACAAGTAAGGGATAAAATTATTAAATATATATACACTATCGCTCGTAAGTATTTGGTCACACACCGCAAATTGTAAAAAAAATCAAAATTGAAATACTAATATCGTTCTATTATTTACGTAAATGAAAAATATATATTATTACATCTGAAATAAATTATTGTATAATATATTTATCTAAACTTTAGACTCGTCTATATGCCCTCCTTTATTTTTAATCACCGCAGCACACAATCGAGGTATTCTTTCGAATAATTTTCGTAATGTCTCAGGTTTTATTTTGCCCCATGCCTCTTGCAGGTTCTTCCACATAGTAACAGCAGATGTGGGGCCGATTTTCTCACTTCTCGGTCAAGTTCTTTCCACATCAACTCTATGGGATTTAAATCGGGACTCTGGGGAGGCCACGTCCTAGCTTTTATGGTTTCCTTATTCTCCAATTTCTGCACATATACCGGGCATAGTTTGGGAGTGTGTTTCGGGTCATTATCTTGTTGGAAGATAAAATTCTGACCCGAAATTTTAATTCCAGAGGGCATTGCGTTTTCTTCTAATATGCGCTTATACCGTTCTTTTTTTAGTATACCTTCGATTTTTGCGAGATCGTCTATTTGATCTAGAAAAGCAACCCCATATCATGACTGAATTTTCACTGTGCTAAACAGTAGGGGCTGTCCATCCTTCCTGGGCACGCTCACCCACAGACCGCCTCACGAAAACTCGTCTTCGTTAACCGAAAATCTCGAATTTGGATTCGTCGTTTCACAGTACTTTATTCCAGTCTTCTATGGTCCAATTTTGCTGATCGCGTGCCCACTTTAAACGTTTTTGTTTGTTTTGCTTGCGTAGAGGCAGCTCCCGCATTGCAATTCGTCCATGAAGACCGACTTATTTTAATCGCCGTTTATCTGTGGAAACACTTATGGGTTTTCGACGAATAGCATTCATTTCTGCTTTGATTTCTGGGGCTGTTTTTTCGTCTATTTCTTTTGGTTGTTACCACCATTGCAAGATCTCCTCCTGAGGTTGTTGCCCTTGATTTGCCTTTTCTAGCTCAACATACTTTCATATACGCGGTGTTTTTTTGATGTTATAACCCACGGTGGACTGATTTAATTTAAGTTTTGTGATAATGCTTTTGCCAGTTTTATGGCATGCGATTATAAACGATCGTGTTTCTACACTCAATTCTTTCCGTTTAAGCCAAAATATGTGAATGTGGAAGAGTGTAATAGTTTACAATAACACCCTACCTTAAAATAAAATCATAACAATCGATGATTTCGAAGGATTGAGAGACCTAATCCGTTAAGTACAATTCTTCTACCTGGAGTTTTATTAGGGTATTATCATTCTTTGTGAATAATAGAGTAATTGCATAATTATATTTGAATAAGCTTTTATAGGTTTTAATGTTTACTGTTCGTGTGTATGTAATTGCTGAGTGGACGGTATTTGTTTTCTTCAAGTTTCATATTGGTGTAAATGAATTATTTAGTCTTACTTATGAGGTATATATTGAATATTTATCTTTCAATGGTAATAATAACACTTGTTACATTGACATTACATTATTTATTTTCGTTCACACTGCGCATGCACCTACTTCCACCCTGGTGGTTAAAGCATCGTTAAAAATAAAAATGCTGGAACAGTTTACTATGAAACTATTTCTTACTACAGAAATAAATTTTATAATTACAACTTCTCTATAGAAACTGTAATGAAACAATTGTGACCAAATACTTATGAACGATAGTGTATATATATATATATATATATATACATCGGTATCCTAATTTAACACGTCGTTGCAATTCCGTAAAATGTAATGGTTGCAATGTTATTTCAATAGTATACGAAGAATAAGATTGCAAACAGCACGTGGAATCAATAAAGCACAGAGAAAATTAAAAAAAATGTTGTGTTGGACTTTCTTAACAGAATTTATACTAATAATAACTTATCATCAGTATATTGTGTCAGGATACCGATCCATATATTTAATAATTTTGGTCGTCCCTTATAACCTGTGTTACGAGTGAATTAATGCACAATTGTCCGATATAGTTATAAGAAAAATGGTCTCCAACTGAACTTATGTCGAGCACGGTATTGTGCACCAACAAAACTGACTCTCTCTACTATTACCTCCTCCTTTTAATTAAAACGATGAAAAATTGATTGAGAATGTAAAAATGTGAAATGAATGAATATAATATATATATGACGGTTAATTCGATGTTAATGTAAGGAGTTAATAATTAATAGCTGTGTACAATGAGCGTCAAAAGTCCAGGACGCGTGCCAAGCTGAAAGAAAGATTATTAGTGGAATAAAACGACAGAAATGCTTTTAAAATTTTATTCACAAGTTAAATGAATTCTTAAAGCTTGAATGTGGTAACTAGAAATAGTTAAAAAGAACTAGAGCAACAAATAAAATAGGATGAACGTAATAGCAAAGCTGCAATAAAATAGAAGTCTGGATGTACGAAGGCTGCTAATAAAGTATAAAATAAAAGGTTAGATTAAAACGGGCACCGGGCGGTGCATATATGTATGTACTTGCTTGTTTGTGTATGTGTATATATCCTGGATCAGGAAAGGTGTATTTATATTCCGCGGTCGCGGAAATTAAACACGAGGTCACAAGAAGCGCGAATAAAGGTTCGCGGCACAAACACGTGTAGTCTCACTGACGACAGAAAAGCGAAGAACGTGGTTCTTTTACGGTTATGGCTTTATAAGGAACCCTTAGGTTGAGGGGCTATGTGTGCGTGTCATGTTTGAATTAACCAATAGCAAACAGGGACAGGCACGCTACCACTTGGGCGGGAAACGAATTAGCTACATTAAAATTGATTTTAATTTCAATATAAGCATTAAGCAAATTATCTACACAGAATAGTAGACGTGTATTCTGTGTAAAAGAAATACCAAATTGGGATTGGTATTTGAATCGCGAATTGCATTTAGAAATCAATATAACTAAGTTGATATCGAATTTAGTGAAAAGTTTTGTAACTTCGAGTACAGTTTTTGGTACCTGAGTTCGGTGTTTATTGCAACCTTGACCATTGTACGTGACTAACACAAAAGGGACTCTGCATCTGAATATATATACGAGGACCGGACAAATAATGACAGTATAATAATTTAGGAATTCAAGATCGAATTGTATTTTAAATTAAATAAATTAATCTTAAAAACGATATAAAAAATTATTATATATAGGGAGTGTAACACTACTTATATAGAACTTTTAAAAAATGTAATGGCTGCAATGTGATCTCAATAGTTTACTAAGAATAGGATTGCAAACGGCACGTGGAATCAGTAAAGCACAGAGAAAATTTTAAAAAAGTTGTACTGGACTTTCTTGACAGAATTTATTCTAATGATAACTTACGATCAGTATATTGTGTCAGGATACCGATGTATATATTTAATAATTTTGGTCGCCCCTTGTAACCTGTGTTACGAGTGAATTAATACACAATTATCTGATATAGCTATACGCAAAATGGCCATCAACTGAACTTATGCCGAGCACGGTATTGTACGCCAACAAAACCAACTCGCTCTACTTATATAAAAAAACTTTTAGAAAGTGTATTTATAGACTTCGAAATCATCGAAGTTATAGGTATTTGAACGGATAAATTGATTTCAGCAAAAAGGTAATGTCTCATTAAAATACTCTGTTAATTCGATTTAAACATTATGACGATCTACATATGTATACCCTATACTAACAGTGTGTGGAAAAGAAAAAATTGGAATCAATAAAGAAAGAATCAAACAAAATATATTAAAATATTTTTTTCCTCATTCTTTTTTTATTCTTTCTTTATTCTGCCCATATTGACGAATTTCTGATATTTCGTATAATCTAACAAAACTTTTTTTTAGTGTTTTCAGACTTTATGGCATTTATATTTTATGCACGTACGCTATCTTCTTTGCCGTTTCCGAAATACCCCTTTACACAACATATTCACAATTCTAGTTCGATATAATCTCTTGCATAAATTTGAGTGTAGTTTCACATTTTCCGTATTTTCAAAATAATACAATGCACCCCAATATAAAATGATTATCGCAAAGTTTTACAGCAAGGAGAACTTTCGTCGCATAGATACCGAACGATTTAAATACGGTATAGCAGAACATTTAGGTACACATAATACGTATAGTATGTATTATACGTACATGTAGATGCACGTACAATCATCCTTCAAACAAAACTAGTTAGTCCTACTCATATCTATCCGGTTTCTGGTTTGTTATTTGACGCAATCTGGATCACGTATCTGAGTTTCTGATCAAGCATACGAACAACTTGTCCGAGACTAACGAAATATGTATTTGTGTAGACAAAGGCCACAAATAAAGCAGGAGCAGTCATTTGTAGAGGGCGAAGCTTTCAGCGTAAGAGAATAAACAAAAATTCAAAAAGATACTTTGGTGTACAATATATCTGTAATTAATGCAAATCAACGCAAAAAAATTAAAGAATATGGACAGACGATGATGTATAATGTAATATAAAAGCTAGTTACATTTTAATTGAAATAATTAAATAATTAGCGAGAAGCTAGGAATATATGTATGTGGTAATATTTGTTAACGATAAAAAAATTAAAAAAAAGCCCACGTTGAGCGCCAAATTGTTATTACGCTATATAGCATTTTTAAAAAATAATAAAATAATAGTAACGGGTCTTTCATTAAGCGCTTCCTATTTTTAAATTTAAATAAAACAAAGTGTGTGTGAGATATTATCGAAATATTTTATTCATTTGAAAGGCCTATCGATGCCATTATGTACGGCATATAACATCGTGCAAATGTCCACCGCGGCTTCGCTGGGTGGCGCCTGTCCGAAATGTCCAATTTTCCATGACTCTGGCGCATAAATCAGGCTAAATTTGACCGATGGCATGGGTTATGTTGGCTTTGAGGGCCGCTGTAGTGTGTGGCTTATTCGCATAGACCTGCGACTTAAGAATACCTCACAAGAAAAAGTCTAAGGGGGGTCAAATCGCACGATCTCGATTGGCAGTTCACATCACCTCCACGTGAGATAACCATGCCTTCAAATAGCTCGTGCAGAATGTCCAATGTATCATGAGCTGTGTGGCACGTAGCGCGGTCTTGTTGAAACCACATGCCCTATAGCGCTCGACGGTGATGGCTTGGCCAAAGTCGTTCTCAAAGAAATATGGACCGATGACGCCGCCAGCTCGTAATCCACACCAAACAGGGACTTTGTCGGGATGCATTGGACGCTCTTGGATCTCATGTGAATTGGTGTCGTCCCAAATTCGATAATTTTGTTTGTTGACATACCCATTCATTCAGAAATCGGCCTTATCGCTGTAGATGATTTTTTGATGAAAATTAGGGTCAGTCTCCAACTACTCCAGGGCCCGTTCAGCGAACAACTGTCGTTGTCTATGTTCGTTTACCTTCAGCTCCTGGGTCAAATGAATTTGGTACGGGCGCAGGCTCAAGTCACGACGCAAAATTCGCCAAGTTGTGGTCTGCGAAAGGCCGAGTTCTTTCGATCGACACGAAATCGACTACACACCCTCACGGACAGCGGCGATGTTTTCGGCAGACCTTGTGTTTCGTCGCCGTAGCAAAGGTGTTGGTCCATTGTTTACTGAACCAGTTGACTCAAATTTATCCACCACACTGCGAATAGTCCTCTCGGTAGGACGATTATGGCGACTGTAAAATGGGCGAAGCGTGCGGAACGTTACCCGAATAGGACACCCATTTTGATAAAACAATTTTAACATTTACACGCTATATCCGTCCATGGTGATTTGGCAAAACAAGCTGTATAAATGACAACCAATTCGACAGATGTAGCTTCAATAATATGGGCGCTATCATCTGTCAACGTTCGGCAGTCCCAATTGGAAGACCCGTTAAAAGAAAAACAATGAGCTTTTCTTTAAAATTTTAATAAATTAAAATAAAAATGAAGAAGGATTAATAGACAAGTAGATATCGACCGATATATATGTAAGTATACTTGTGTGTGTACATCCCTGAACAGGGTCTGTTGTATATGCAGCGCGAGCTACATATGCACGGTGAAGTGGTAAAATGTGGATTGTTATGTACCGCGAACACGGTCCATGAAAGTGCGAAGGCACTAAGTGTATGGGGTTGTACTAAAATATTGACTATCAACTGCGGTGTCGGTCTGTGGTCAGCTAGGGATAGAGTACAGAAAAGGCACACTAAAATTAAAAAATCGCATCGGTTTTTTGTGATGCGCGTGGAATAATTTTCATTGACTGTCTTGAAAAAGGGAAAACTATCAACGGCGAGTATTATGCGAATTTATTGCAACGTTTGAGCGAAGAAATCAAGCAAAAACAGCCGCATTTGGCTAAGAAGAAAGTGTTGTTTCATCAAGACAGTGCACCAATGCAATGGCCAAAATTAATGAACTAAAGTTTGAATTGCTACCTTATGCCCCCTATTCGCCAGATTTAGCCCCCTCGGATTATTTCCTGTTGAAAAATTGATCAGTGGTCAAAGATTTTCCAACGATGAAGAAGTGATGTCGGCAGTTAATGGCTATTTTGAGGAGAAAGACAGTTCTTATTATAAAAAGGGTATCGAACTTATTGAACATTTCTGGGAAAAGTGTATAGAGCTGAAAGGAGATTATGTTGAAAAATAAATATATTTTTTTCCAAAATTTTTTGTTTTCTTTGTTGGGTCGAATTCTTCTGGGACCAGCGTCGTATATGTGTATATGAATATTGAATGTTTGAGTATTATTAATTAAAATAGGTATTATTATTTATACATATTAAAAATTCCTATTCACATGTCATCTAAAGACATTTTCGAACATAAGAACAGACATGCTTGTATATTAAACGTGTTATCGTCTCTTATGATCATCTTATCTAACAGCAGGGTCTAACCTCTTCAAATAAATATACTAAACGATCGATACTCCAGAGAATATTTATTGCTTATATCTAATATGTGACGTCCATTTGCCGGCAACCATCTCAAATAAAAATCGGACCCATAATGCTAAACGTTATCGCTTCTCCTTCGGAAATTTATAGGAGATAACGTTGCGGTCTTACGGTCGTTAAAATCGACTAGAAATCTCTTTGACCGACGGTTACTTCCACTGATATCCCTTATTCTGAGACAAATTTGTCATTAAAATTTATTAGCGTTGCATGAGATTTAGAGATGTTTGTTGTTTGTTGTTCTTGTTGGAAAATGAAAGTTTGATTTACCAAGGGTTATTAATAGTATTTGTCTTCATACACATGCGTTACATGGTTTTATAATTTCCGCAGAAATTGTTTTTCCTGCGTTTAGAATTATACTTCCAAAGAAGTTCGATGCATAAGTTCGTAGTGTTTTTGGTTTCTAAATAAAGTTATTTGAAAAGAAAATTGTTAGGCATATGTCAAAGTTATTTGCACGTCATATTATTGTTTAATTTGTATTTGTGCAAAGATTGTTTTATTTATTGACAATAGAGAACGAAATGTCAAGTAGAAAAAACGAACATTTTCGACATAAGCTTTTGTTTTCGAATTCAACACTAGAACTAATGTATCGGAAACGGCTAGAAACATTTGCAATATTTACGGAGAAAACGTAATTGGGAGAGTATTGTACGCAAATGATTTTTTAGATTTAAAGGTTATTTTCACGTAAACGATTCCCAATTCTTTCAGGAAGATCGTTTCAAACCATTTGGGCCATTTACGGGAAAAAATTGCCACTGTAATAGATTTTAACTAAACAATTATAATACTACAATTGCATTCCACATATAAAGTTAGAAAACTACGAATTAGGTTGCCTTATGTTTTTAGCGAAAATAAAAGGAACCAGCGTGTCAATATTCGTGACTTTTCAATAGGTCATCAACAGCGTCGAGCATTTTTGTTCCACCTGTATCACTAATATAGGCATGGGAATTCTAAGCTAACATCCTATATACTCCTTGCGGAGAATCGTTTTGAAATTCAAGGTCATTTGTCTATTTATACAAGTTTTAATCAATATGGTTTGCT
The DNA here is from genome assembly GCA_031893035.1 of Dermolepida albohirtum. NCBI lineage: Eukaryota > Metazoa > Arthropoda > Insecta > Coleoptera > Scarabaeidae > Dermolepida > Dermolepida albohirtum. The sequence continues at coordinate 1,101,339 of JAVIWB010001220.1, forward strand.
AATTTCACTTCATACTTATTTACCGAGACTATTTAAACCGTTCTACAATATAAAGCAGCTAATTTTATATCGTTAGATACGTATGCGAGAAAACAGGTGTGAAGGGGCGGTGTGAGGAAGGCAGGTGGGAAGGATGAGACTCGAGGTGTTTTGAGAAAAGGAGAAAATTTGAGCAATTTCAGCAAATATTTGATATGCTTAGGTAATTGTAGGTATGGAAATCAACAAAGTAAAAAAAATATTATAGACAAACCGAGCAAAAACACCTCAAAAAAACACTCAATGCCATTTCTACAATACCTGTTCAAATTAGTTTAAGCCTTTTGCTTCATTTCCATCGCTGTTTCTGTGGCATTCTTTCGAACTCTAATCTTATAATATAACCAGGGCTTTCTAGATGGCTAGAATCTTTAACAGAAAAGGCGTGTGACAGTGTGGAGTGGAGTATGAAGACGGTTTTGATTGTGTTTCAGATCAATGTTACTAATACGGTTGGAAATGCCTTGGTCTATGTTGGGTATCTTGTTTCGAATGGCAGTTATTAATGAAAGGTTTTGTGGCGTGGTTAGGTTCAGAGAATGCATTTTGGATTAACGTACTGGCACTGTACTCGTATTTTTGTACAAAATAATTTTTGTGCAAAGGGTGTTCACGTATGTTTGGAATCACTATATTTTCGTTTTAATATTCAATATTGATGTCTCTAAATCATAAAATCAGTCGTGTTTTCTCTTATTATTATTTATTTCGATTCCACTATAGAGGGCTTAAATATCTCTTCTTGTCTCCATGCTTCTAAGTTTATTCTTATCTATACGTTATACAAGAGTGGTTCTATAATTACGCGACCTAACAAAGAAAACGCAAGTTTTTTGAACAAAAACATTTTATTTTTCAATATAGTCTCCTGATAGCTCAATGCAACTTATTACAACGATGCTTGAAGTTAGCAATGCTTTCGTAGTAAGTTGATAAAACCCAGTCCTTGAAATAGCTATTTACAGCAGTGATTACCTCAGAGTTAGACAAAAATCTCTTTCTACCTAATTATTTCTTTAATTTTGGAAATACAAAATTGCTTGGGGCCAAATTCATGAATTTTGGTCAAGGTAATTGCAAACTTGTGGGTAGTTGTGTTATCTTGGTGGAAAGCATTTTCTTCTTTGCTAAATGAGGTCGTTTCTCTTTGATTTTGTCGCTCAATTGTTGCATGAAATTGGTATAATACTCACCGTTTATTGGTTTCTTTTTTTAAGCAGTCGAGACGAAAATAATTCCATGAGAATCCCAAATCACAGTTTCCATAACCTTTACTGCTGAATTCGGGAATTCAGCTTTTAACCATTGGCAATGAAGGAGCCGATTCTAAAGTGTCGAATCCAACTTTGATTTCAGTCGCTGTTAAGCTTTTCAAATGAAAGTACTTTATCATAAACTAAATTTATTTCATTTTTTACCAAATTACACGAGACTTTCATTTTGGTGAACTGTCAAACACAGGCCAAATGATAGATCGCTCTGTATTGTCATATTTAACCTCATAGAGCATGATTCTACAGAATGGTAAAAGAAGAATCTGTCGAATTCACGCCATCTAGTTATTAATCTGACATCGTACGTGTTTTTTTGTCATTCTTTTTCGAATTTAGCGGTGAAGAAAAACATTATTTAGTTCCGAATATGTTTCTTTGTTATTAGAACTCATTGGCGTTTTATAAACAAAATTATTTTAAATGCTATACATATTATCTAATCTCATTTACGATATTACATATTATAATACATATTTTCTTCTTAATGCATATCTTTTAAAGATAAATTTGGGAATAACTGGAAATATAATGAACAATATCAGAGATCTTTTGTTATTATGTGTGTATGGGATGAAATAATATCAAAGTTTTCCCTCCGTCTTTCCATGATATACACCCACACATGTACACCAATAAAAGATATTTATAGTCGTATATCGATAGAGTTTACACTCATGCAAACACAAACAAAACGCTACGAAGTTATAAGCGCGAAGTTATGTGTTAGGTCTTTTGTCTTTGCCGTTAATAATATACGTATTTGTCGCAACCAATTCCGCTGTGTAAAACGTTCTTATCTATTGTTGCATTAACGAGACGAGATGTTGAAGTCCTGAAACGAATTTATTAACAATAATAATTATCAACTTTTACTTTAGCAAAGTTCAAAATTATTCGAGAGGCATGTCAAACAAGCAAAATTTTTTGTTACTCAATAATTATATAAGCAATTCGTTCACGTGAGTAAATTGGTTGATTTCACTACTATGAAAAGAGTCATTTCAATAATAATTCTCTAGATAAAGTAGCCAAAGTTAGTGGTTGATATATGGAAGTATTTGATACGACTTTAAACGAAAAAATTACGAAATTAATTTTGATACAATGTTTGGTGTGATTATATTGTTATGTATTTGTCTGGATTACTCTTTGGTGGTAGTAAATCAAGCGTAGAAATACATGACAGAAATGACTTTTACGATTTCTAATTTACAATAAATATATGTAATTAAAAATATAACTGAATAACTGCTAATAATATTAAAACATTGATTACAAATATCTTTTATTTTATATTGATTACTAATACTAACTAAAAAAAACCAAAGTTCCTATATACCCAACATCGCAAGTAATCTAATAGACTCTATCCTCTGATAACTAACCTAACGATCTAGCCAACTTGGTGAAAACCTCTCTAACCTTTTATTTATTTCCAATTCCGTGTTTGCTACTATAAACAATTATTTGGTACAGCTATGGATTCCCCTAATTTACCCTGATATCGTCAACGTTTTCATAGAGAGATTCTATCTAATTTAGATACGTTGATGATAGCTTTATTCAGTGAATCACGCTCACGTGGTCATATACGTGAGCGTGATTCACTGAACAATTTCTTTAGTTTCCTAAATTCTCAATATAGAGATAGTGAATCGTTGTGCTGATGATTTATTATGACATTTCATTTAGCACAGATTCAAACATGTCGATGAATACTTAAATGCCCTTGCTCTCCATAATAGTACAAGAGCAACCTTAATCAATGACAACTATTCTAAAAAATATATCCATTCCACCATAAACCAATATCTGAACTTAAGATTGTGCAGGATCGTTTTCCAACCTACCTATACTGCCAAGGCCCGTTTGTGTTATATACAATGTGTCACCCACCGTATGAGTAGATTCCTTCTAAAGCACTACATCAAAACAATCTTGGAACCCCAATCCACGCTTTTGGTGGTGTTAACAGAATTTTATGCTCGTAAGGTAGGGAGTCCACTGACAAGACAAACCCTTCGGTTAAAAAAAAACTATACTAGTACTAACAATGCCCTCAATTTATATACTTCAGTGCGCGTTACATGTGAAAATAAACTATAACGAATTTTTTAAAAAATACGAAGCGAATCACGCACATGCTACGCGAAACCTTCGTAATATGCATCTTGTGCCACCACAAACGAATTTTACAAAAATACAAAAAAATGTTCACCATTGTGAAAAAATATACAACCATATACCGCTTCGGATCAAGAGCTTGCCGTTGGCTCGGTTTAAAATTATTTTTAAGTTTTGGCTAATAGAGCAAGACTTCTACAATATGGAAGATTTCCTTAAAACAATTGTAGACAATGGCGTATTGCATATGTCAACTGCACACACATATGTATGTATATATACTTTATTTTTTTTTAGCTTGTAATTGTTGTTTCGTTTGTTTTATACTTATGACATATTCCATGTTTTTTTGACATTATGGACCGTATTAAATATTATTATTATTATTATATATTACTATAATATATATCTTTATGTATAGATGGCAGTATAATAATGATAACACACGATCTCGACTGCTTTTATACAACCGTCTGATGTATCGCGAATATTCTCCTTCTGAAAAAGGTACTTTTTCGAAAAGTCCCGTGATTTTTCTAGAAGCTTTTCGTTCTTATTCATAAACGGCATACATATATTGACCACTAAGTTTCATGACAATATATTATTTATTCATGTAATAATTTACGATTAAATTTTTTTGCACTGCTTAGGGTATTTACAGTTTACTGTTCGTTCATTGCATGTACACAGGTATTGTATAAAAGACATCAAATATCGGATTTACAATTTTTATAATCTTTTTTTATGGATTCTCAGATTTTGCGGTTGGGAAAATATTAATGAATCAATCTAGATCTGGTGTCCGGTGTCTAACTTGTGTTTAGCAAGTGCAGATAGGGTTTAGTACAATGCTTGTTTTCGGCAAACGAATGCTAACCGAAGGGTTTGTCTTGTCAGTAGACACCCTACCATACGAGCATGAAATTCTGCTAACCCCAAGGGTTTCGAGATAGTTACGGTCATTAACAGAGAGGGACTTCAATAGCTTGGAATGGGGTTCCAAGATTGTTTTGATGTAGTGCTTTAGAAGGAATCTACTCATACGGTGGGTGACACATTGTATATAATACAAACGGGCCTTGGCAGTAGAGGTAGGTTGGGAAACGGTCCTGAACAATCTTAAGTTGAGATATTTATGGTGGAATGGATATATTTTTTGGAATAGTTGTCGTTGATTAAGGTTGCTTTTGTAGAATTATGGAGAGAAAGGACATTTAAGGATTTATCGAAATGTTAGGGTCTGTGGTAAATGGAATGTCCTAATGAAACATCAGCACGATTTACTATTACGTTTACGAAAGGAATTCAACAATTTAAACAAAGGGAATTCTTCAACTCAACTTTCATAGTGAATTGATTTGATCTATATCGAGAATTTAGGAAAGTAAAGAAATTGTTCAGAGAATCACGTTCACGTGATCATATAATAAGGGTATCATCAACGTATCTAAATTAGCTAGAATCTCTTTATGGAAACGTTATCGACGACAGGTTAAATTAGGGTAATCCACAGATGTACCAAACAATTGTTTATAGTAGCAATCATCGAATTGTGTTGGTTGGCTACATCGTTAGGTTAGTTATCAGAGGATAGGGTCTATTGGATTACTTGTAATGTTAGGTGTATAGGAACTTCGGTATCCACAAATTCGACATTAAAGCATAGAAGGGTTCACTGATATCGGCGTAAGGAGTGAGAAAATTGGTATTTACATAGTTTTTAAATAGGACTATTTAAAGTATTAACTATAGAACACGAATCCAAAATTCATAAAACTAACACTCCTTGTTAGTTTTGTTAGTGAATTTTATACAGATCGTACATTTAAGGGGCATCGGAATCATTGGAAAAGAGAGATTTTTAAGAATCAATGGGGATGACATTATAAGAGACTTAAGTGTTTGCGTGTAAGGAAGTGTAAAGAAAGAAAGAAATTACGAAATGTGAAGAAAGGAATATTAGAGTACTAGTGAATGGGTACGTCCTTCGATGTATGTTAGGATAAAATTACTTGAGGTGGTCCTAAAGCCTGTTCCACTGCGACCCTTTTAGATTTAATGTGGTCATCGTGTCTCTCTGGACTCTTTTCTTTGCATACGTCTGTTGAAGTTTAGCTTGTATGTAATTATAATTCTGTTTCACCAGCTTAGATTTATAAATATCAGATTATTTAGTGTATTGGGTCACCTTGTTGGACATCGGATCCACTTCCTCCATGATGTTGATTCTCAGTTTATGTATCCTTAGATCTATAGATGGCTCTTGTTCGTCTTTCTGATTTGCTTTTTACATGGAGGCTTAGATTTATAAATATCAGATTATTTAGTGTATTGGGTCACCCCGTTGGACATCGGATCCACTTCCTCCATGATGTTGATTCTCAGTTTATGTATCCTTAGATCTATAGATGGCTCTTGTTCGTCTTTCTGATTTGCTTTTTACATGGATAGTTCTAGCTTTGAAGCTTTAGAACCTCTTACACATTCGTTTCTACGTTTTGGTTTTTGGGTTTCGCTCAGCACCTTTTCCATACTGTTCCTACCAACAGCAAAGGAAATAGCGAACTATTATTTCTTTCGTTGTTCGTTCCGATTAGAGTTCTATTGACAGGATGAATTTATTACATACAGGGGGGATTGCATCTATCATTCTCAAGAGAATGTTAGCTACCGCATTTCGTTGCGGCCGTGCAGCTTTCTTTGCGTCTTTTTTGGACCGTAGCATCAGGGAGTAAGTAATTAAATTTAGTACGTAGGTGCTTCTCGCTTCTCTTTTGCAATTAGTACTTTGTTTGCTAGCTTAGTGCTTTGTATTTGCAACTTAAGATTTTCCTTTTTGTCTCTGCTTACGAGACAACCTGTAAAAGAAGTTTCAATGATGAGGAGTAGCATATTTTAATACGATATCCATTATTATTTGCAACACCTTGTTTAGGAATCTTTGTAATATTTTAATATTAGAGTTGTTGGGTGTTCAAATTTAGATTTTACTCTGCATTCCCAACAGTAATTTTTCTTAATAAAACTAAAATTTCCCTTAATTTGACGTCCACCATGCCAATGGGTGTAATGGAAGATTATCGAGAATATTACATGAATGGATGTTCGTTTTTGTTTTCCAGATTTTGACACATCTTTGTATCAAGATTTATTTGATTCTGGAAACCAAATGCAGTCTCTGCAGGTACTAGTATAGCGAGGTCGTCTATGAGTAAACAAGCAAAACAATAAGTATATTTCGGGCAAGGAATAAGGGACGGAGACAAATCTTTGACCGTGTTTTTGAAAGGTGCTATGAAAGTTGTCTCCATCGAATGATGAAAGGGTTAGGACACACTCATCATTAAATAGAAATAATATAGCTTGTAAAATGTTCACTAAAGAAAAATAAACCTTCACGATGTGCATCGAGTGTAGTCAGAATCTTCTTAAAAAATACCCAAGTAAGAATTTTTCCGTGCAAACATGTTATGGTTTATAAAACAAACTTTTAAAGACGAGCGACTAACTCTTTAATATAACGAAGTGTAACAAATTAGTTACTTATTTGAAATTCTACCTCATCTCTCATCACTACATAAGTTTCTGTTAATACTCTTTTTAATAAGATTTTCATGTTTTTCATTTTTAAACATATTTTAGGGTCGGTTCTGTCATCGATATAATAAAATTTATACTAATGTATGATAGAAGATACATATGCACGCTAAGTATTTTAATTTCACCCCAAAGCTATATGTAACATGTAATAAAGGAATTTATAAAATTCTCCTTTAAAATCACGTACGAGAATCTTAAAAATATTCTGCATAGCATTTTTAATACGTCTCGACATCGGCACAAGACCTCTAGACCGAAGGATTTTCATTTACCCCGAACTTTCCCCACAAATTTCGACGCTGGCTGCCGTTCGAAAAAGTTTTGTCAAACTTTTCCGAGAGCGAGAGGGGTTGATTAACTCCCGCCGAAAACCAAACACACGGGCAAAACTTCTCCACCAACGCACCCCAGGTCTTCGCCGGCGAGGTGAATTCAATGCATTTCGCCTTTCGAATGTGTCATACCTGAAAATAGAAAAACGGCGGCTGGCCGGTGCGTTTTTCCCGTTAAAAATTGTGCCGACGTGTGTGAAGTGTTTTGGATTGAGTGTTCGGACTATCAGAGGCGTTAACTGTACGGGTTTTTCCACACCCACGTGAAGCCGTCGCTGGTTAGTCGCGACGTAGGCGGTTCCGTGGACGCCAATGGCACAACCGACTCTGTAGAACCTGGGCGGGTACACGTCGACGCATCCAGGAGATTGGGAAAGTCTTATCGGTTCGGATAGGAAAAAAAAGTTATTCAGGTTGACCCCAATAACGTTGGACAGGTGAAAGTCTCTCCGTTTCTGTACGGAGTGATTCGGTTTGATTATCGACGAATTAAGAAAAATATAGCAACTAAAGTGATGCATTTATGGAGGCTCTACTTATCGATTTAACAGAAATTAACTATTAATAATAATGGTCATTATTGTTGTTGTCCAACAGTAAACACCAGTTGCAGGATTATATACAGAATGTATTTCTAAAATCGTCCTTGCTCCACGTAATACGGTCATCATGTACTAGTAGAGCGATATTCCAAGCAGCTTATAGATGACGTGGCATATAGGTCCCTAATTGTCTAGAATTGTTTTTATAGATTACAAGCGCTTAGACGCCATTGTCGATTCAATATGATCTTTAAAACATTAACGTCGATTGAAAACAACTTCAAGATCTGAAACGTGTAACCTTTAGATAAAACTTGCCTATCAATATGATATGTAGATAAAATAGCTGCATTTTTGCGAGTGTAAGTAACTACTTGATGTTTCTCAACATTTAATTTCAAGTTGTTTTCTCGGCGCCACTGAAATAAGGCGTTAAGATTTAAACATCAATGTCACACGGGATGAAGTAATAGATTTAAGGTTTCAGCGGTGTAATTCAATGAAGGAGATTTGAGGACACTAAGAAGATGATCTATATACAGGGTGTTTCAAAAAGAATATACGTATTTTGAATGCATATATTTATTAAACTTTAAGACATACGAATATGAAACTTTACACACATATTTACGAACCTCTCAAGTTCAGATTACAGATGTTCAATATGTCCTCCGCATACTCCGCCAAGCATGTCCTACGTCACTGATGTTATGGCAGTACGGATCCGGTTCTTCAACTCTTCCAGGTTCTGTGGGAGTGGTGGTACATAAACGTTGTCTTTAACGAAACACCACAGGAAGAAGTCACAGGGTGTCAAATCCGGTGACCGTGGAGCCCAGCTGAGATATGCTAAGTCGTCAGCTCCTTGACGAACAATCTAACGTTTCGGTAGAGTTTCATTCAGATATTCACGCACTTGGTGAGTCCAATGAGGGGGTGGCCCGTTTTTTTGAAAAATGAAGTTGTCTTTATGTAGCCTCGGAAACAACCAGTTTTGTAACATAGCGAGATACTGTTGACCGTTAACCGTGTTTCCATCAAAGAGGAATAGGTCGTAAGCAGATGATCGGAATATTGCACAAAACACATTGATTTTAGGCGAATCTCGTACATGTTCAATGGCTGCATGTGGGTTCTGTAGACCCCAAATTCGAACATTGTGTTTGATTACTAGACTACTAACATGGAAATCGCTTCATCACTGAACACGATGTGTTGTGCGAAAGTGTTATCATTGTCAATAGCACTATGAATCTCTTTACAAAATGCCACACGTTTCCGTTTGTCATCAGGACGCAGAGCTTGTGACAACTGCAACTTGTACGGCTTCATAATCAACCGACGTCTCAAAATACGTCAAATTGTTATTGTAGGCAGTTGTAAATCCCGACAGGCACGACGAGTTGAATTTCAGGGATTACTTCGGAAAGCAGTTTGAATTCGTGCAACATTCTTCAGAAACACGATGGCGGCCAGGACTCTTTCTTTTACATACACATCCTGTATCTACAAACTGTCGATACCATCTGCGAATATTCCACCCACTCGGGGGATCAATTTGGTAGCTTAACCTGAAACGTCTTTGCACTGTAATCACGGAATTGCACTTCGCAAACATGAGAACTCAAAATGATTTCTGCTGCGGAGTAGCCATTTTAAACATATGACGGTTACTAAGAAAAACAGAAGACAACTGACATCTAGCGGTTATTAAATAAACTAGCCTATGTATTCTTTTCTCCAATAGCCGAGTCGAGGCGCAGCAATCTATAGTTTGGACAAAATAATACTATGTAATACGTATATTCTTTTTGAAACACGCTGTATAATACGAACGGTAATAGGACCAAGTTACTGCCTTGAGGCACGTCTGATTTTGTTAAAAATATATGAATAATACTCGTTGTACAAAACTTAATTTAGTCTATTCGACGGATAACTTTCCCTTAACCTTCGGAAACCTAGAGGCATGCCAAAATAACTAAGCTTTTTTAGCAAAATTCCATGATTTACGTTTCGAAAGGTCTTGAAAAATCGGTGCAAACAGTAACTTGGCTTTTAGAATCCAAAGCTTCATTTGGGTAATGGTAGTCAAATTGGTTAAAGTAGATCTACCACCGCATAAATCCATAGTGGATTGTAGAAAGATGATACCTTTTACACCTTTTAGACAATATCTAAGTTTTGTGTGACATGCTATACGAAATAGTAGAATGGCCTCAAATTTGTATTTTGTGTGAAATCTATTAGTTTTTTAAGATAAATTGATTATTTTACATTTAATAGATTATAGAAGTAAGTTAGTAATTGTACATAAATTCAATTAAAGTATTTTGAAAATGTCTATTACCATCCAATGTATGTATACACAGGAGGTGATAAACTTTAAGTTATTAACCAGCAATAACTGGCTAAATTCTTGGGATCTTTCAGAAATTTTATAAATTCTCAGATTCTGTGGTTGCGAAAATAGATGTTGCAGGAAAGAATCAAATTAAATTTGGTGTCAGGTGCCCAATTTATGCTCAGCATGTGCAGACAGGGCTCGGTACAATGTTTGTTTTAGTAAACGAGTGCCAACCGAAGGGTTTGTCTTTAAGTTATTAACGAACAATAACTGGTTATATATAATTTGGTAACTGAATTCATCAACAATTTTAATTGTTAAACGTGTATCATTAAAAAAGTATTTAACAGTCATTAAGAGTATTGTAAAGCCGCAAAGTAGTAGGGGTTGAAAATATGAAATTTGTGGTTTGAAACTACGTTTACTTCTTAACATAATTCCCAGCCATTTCATATGATTGGACCAGCGATAATCCAAAGTCTCTGTGCCTTGACAAAATTCAGAATTCTCAAGTTCCATAAAATAAACATCTACAGCGGCTTTAATATGTTGAAATAGAACACTTTATTTTTCTAAAAAGTCAGTTTTGTTTTAAAAAACTAGATGTACATTTCGTGTGTACTGCACAAGTAGTCTAAACTTCTTCCTTAGGAGTTATACAATTTCTGAATGCTATTTATGAAGTATAAAAAGTTAAGATTAAAAAGTGAAATATATAAAATCCTTTGTTAATGTTTACATCCTTGGACTAAGAATTATGCCACCGAAAGATATATATCTAATTATCTATCATTCACGCTGTAACACCTTTTACACTTTATTAAAGACACACAGAATTTGAATATAAACTTTTAACAAACAAGTATAGGCTAGTGTAGCACACAACATGTACTCGTATTGTCTGGTTTTAAAACTAATTTTATAAAGAGTAGTGTTTTACTGTAACATGTTGATTTTTCATGTGTTAAAGTAGTGTATAGTTTGACAACGTTAGCCATCTAAGATATTTTTCAGGTGTGGCAAAAGGTAGTAAGTCGACAGTGCTAAACGACAAATAAGACGGGTGCGGAAATAAATCAAACCCTGGTTCGTTAATTTTTGCCGTAGCAACAACATGTATGTGGGGCCAAGCATTGACTTGGTGGACAATTTAATCACTAAGGTTGATATATAACCCCTTTCCACATTAACTTTTGTAATTCCGTATACGCATTTCGACAACTAAGTTGTCATCATCAGCAGACAATTGCAAAGTGTCGCACCTGGTAAAACACGGCGTGTACAGTGTACATCTTGGTTTTCAGCGGTGTAAATCGCGTACGAAGCTTGTTTTTCGTACAGGTATTTTTCGCCGTGTTTTACCAGGTGCGACACTTTGCAATTGTCTGCTGATGATGACAACTTAGTTGTCGAAATGCGTATACAGAATTACAAAAGTTAATGTGGAAAGGAGTTATATATCAACCTTAGTGATTAAGTTAATCAACCACAGGCTCCATCAAATTCAACTTGGTGGACAATTGTTTTTTTTTCTTGACCAAACCAATTTTAAATTCATTTTTTCTTAAATTTGTTTAAAAGACTCGTGTAATATGTGATTGTGTAAGTGTTTGGTTTTTTGGGAACAATTCAACAAGAAGAATACCTTTTGCATTCAAATAGAAATCTTCCAGAGACCTTTCCAGTAGATCTAGTAGATGGAGCAGCCATTGCCCTCTTTAGGAGAAGAGGACCTATATGCCGACATTGTTTAGATTGTTGTTTTCTTTCGGGCGTATAATATTGAACCTAAACTTTATCTATGGTAATAAATCGGGTCATAAAATTTACCTTGTCTTTTGGAAAACATAACACAGTATGCACGTTTTCCACAATTTCCGGTATAAGAGTAGATTTCGAACATAAATTCCGTGATGTATTTTTAACAGTTGTACTACAAAGGGTATTAGGAAAGTTTTGCAATACAGCTTTGTTTATTTCATTTTTTCAAAGTAATTTCCTCTACACTGAATACACCTCTCCATCCTCCGAAACCAATCTTTAAACTAGTTCTGCCAAGTTTCACTAGGGAGTAAAGCACACCCGTTGCCTCAAACCCGCAGAAGGCCCTCATCACTGGCAAATCGCCTCCCTTTTAGCTTCATTTTCACACGCGGTAACAGTGCAAAGTCGCAGGGAGCAAGACCTGGACTGTAGTGATGGTGCTCGAGAAGTTTCAATCCTGTCGTGATCAAATATTCGGTGCAGATTTTGGCGCGGTGAGCTGGAGCATTATCGTGATGGTGGAACCAGGTGTCCATTCTTGACTTTGGCCGCAGGTTCTTCATAGATCCAATGACTTTAAGCAGGCACTGTTCAGTATACCACTTAGCTGTGACTGTCTTCTGTGTGTCCAAAATGACGCGTTCCACAATTCTACTCGATTTGAAAAATACAGCTATCATTTTTTTCTTTACAGATCGGGATTTTCTGACAACTACGGGTGTGTCCTCATCATAAAAGACCCAGTTTGAGCTTTGCTCGGCACATCGTAATAGTATAGTCAAGTCTCGTCACCTGTCACGATGTTGTTCGCATACCGAGATTGTCCCTTATTAAACTTTTTTAGCATCTCCCGGCACCAAGTCACACCTCGTGTCATCTGCTCTTCAGTCAGTCGATGCGGCACCCAGAGATAACATAGTTTCTTCACGTGCAAATGATAATGCAGAATCGAACGAATTGCTGGTGCATTTAGGCCTGAAGTACCCTCTATCTATTGGTAGATCACTCGCGTGTCCTCGCCAAGCATTTTCCTCACAGTAGTAACGTTATCCTCCGTAACTGATGTTCGTGGCCTTCCCGGCCTCTTAGCATCCTCCACAGTTAAATTTCCCTTTTGGAATTCTCTATACCACCCGGATATCGTGCGATGTGGACAAACATCACCTAGTGCAAGAGTCATTTCTTCGAAGCACTGGTCTATGTTTAAACCACGCAAAACTGCCCTTATCTCATTTTGTGACCACGATGCCATCGCAAGCACTTTACACTCTCACTGCTAATGAATAACTGAGCCCATCGACATGGTGCGCCGGCTACTATGCACATATGAACATGTCTCAAAATGCAGCAACAAGCAGCTCCCTACAATTCATTGTTGTGTAGTATTGCAAAACTTTCCTAGTACCCTTTGTATCACATTTGAACTTGCTAACTCATTTATCGACTGTGGAAAATGAAGAAACCGAGTCTCTATTTCATTATGAATATTTGTCGCTAAGCCTTTCAAGAAGAAATACTTAATGATACGTGATGAGTACGAATTTCAGCAGTATTCATCTCCTCGAAAACTCCGAAACGCTCACAATTTATCAGAGAAACTAATAAACGTACCGATAGGAAATTTGGCAGTTGATGTTGCTAAGGAGCCAACTTGCCGGCGCATTATAAAAACAGTCTACGGACTTTACAACCTATCTTTGTAATTATATTCAATATAAATTAAATGAGGCAATGGTTTGACATATTGCGAATGGGAGTAATGCTAATTTGTGTGTTGGACGAACGTAGGATGACATAAATATTGTACAAACTACACAGTAAGATTATGTGCAGTCAGTATCAGCAAATACTAAGGAAAAGAAGCCGTAGACGTATTTTAAATTCTTTGAATCTAATGCACTTTAGTTTTAATGATATTGAATAATCTTGATTAATTACTATTACTTACTATACTATATAATAGTGCTATTGCAACAAAACCAACTAAAAAAAGAAAACGCCATGGAAAAAAGAGCAACCAAAAATCCAATATCCTCGTCAACAATGAAATGCAAAATTGAAACAGAAAGCAAATAATAAAAGCCACTGAATCAATCGGAGTTTGTGGACAGAACAAACAGATATTAATGTTTAAAGAGGGGTTTCTCCCTATCCCAGTACAGAATGGTCAATATCTGCCTATATTTAGTAAACACTTTGCATATTGTATAAATGCCCAGTACTACCATCAGCAATATACTACCGGTTTTGAAATTGTTCATATTTAACCTACTCAACGGCTCTCTCTTATACAAAATAAAAATTCGCTAATAATATTTTGGCTGTGCGTTTAGCGGATACGCTTTCTTAATCAAATAATTTTAAATTCATCTTTATGTTTAAGGGACCCCTTCTATTAAATAATATTACAGATTACTTTATATACAAAAAGGATTTACTTTGGGAATTCAAAAGATTTTTTTGTATTTATTGCTGATAATGTAGTATAGAATTTATTGCCTATGTATAGATGATAGGTAGATAGTATATTGCAATTGCCAATAATGTATGTACAATATTATATAAACATACTATTAAGGTTACGGTATTAAAAAAAAAATATCCTACGTTGATGTGAAAAATTATTGTAAACGGCTGGATGTGAAAAGCAAGTGAGGTTGACGGGATTTCAGGCCAGCTATAGCATGGAGTTTCCTGAAAAAAATAATAATAGATTAATTCACGATGATTAAGAGGCCGAAACTTGTAGGAAGCTTGTTATGAGTTCGTATTACTTTTCGTGTTTATTTTCACGTTTAATTTTCAGTATAGTTTATTACTTTGTTTATATTTTGTTGTTCGCCACTATATATCCCGGTGTTGAGATTTTTACAAGTATTATATTGATTAATTTTCACATTCTTAACTGGGAATTTAATTGATTCATTTCGTTACGGCCCTGTATTGTTTACATTTTCTTAATTTAGGAGATTATTCTTGTATGATCTGCTAGTTGAATTTTTAATTATTATATTGGAATTAGTTTAACGTTTTATTTACTTACTTATCCTTTTCTGTTAGATTTTTCATAACTTGTACGAGGGTGGTTCCATAAGTATCCAGCCTGATCTAGAGATGTAGGTAGTTGTTAGAAAGTACACAATCTATAAAGCACATGTTTCGAGTTTGAAGACACCTCGTTGTTTAGTATTTGTTTGGCATCAATGGTAAACGTTTTCAGTAAATTTGTAAAAATGGAGAAAATTCGCCTTCTTTACGTGATACAATACTTTTATTTGAAAGGCCTCAGCCTAACTGATATAAAAGCTGAACTGGAGTCTACTCTGGGTGAGTATACTCCTTCGTTTACAATAGTGAAATATTGGGAAGTAGAGTTTAAACGAGGCTGTACAAGCTGCCAAGACGAACATCGCAGTGGTCGACCAAATGAGGTGATGACTCCAGAAATGGTGAAGAAAATCCACAAAGCGGTACTGAATGATCGCCGACTAAAAGTGCGCATCGTATATTATCTGAAAATTTGGACATGAGAAAACTCTGTGTAAGATGGGTGCCGCGTTTGCTTACACTCAAGTAAAAACAGTGTCGTGAAGATGTTTCAATTCAGTCTTTAGCGAAGTTTCACAGCAACAAAATAGAATTTTTGTTGCTGTGCAGAATTTTTGCGTCGGTTCATAACTATGGATGAAAGATGGGTCCATCATTTCATACCCGAGACAAAAGAACAGTCAAAACAATGAACGGAAAAGGCAGAACCGGCTCCAAAGAAGGCGAAGACCGTTTCATCTGCAGGTAAGGTCATGGCATCAGGTTTTTGGAATGCGCGTGGAATAATTTTCATTGACTATCTTGGAAAAGGAAAAACTATCAACGACGAGTATTATGCAAACTTATTGCAACGTTTGGGCGAAGAAATCAAGCAAAAACGGCCGCATTTGCCTAAGGAAAAAGTGTTGTTTCATCAAGACAATGCACCAGCTCATAAATCCGTTATTGCAATGACCGAAATTAATGAATTAAAGTTTGAATAGCTATCTAGTGCACCGTATTCGCCAGATTTAGCCACCTCAGATTATTTTCTGTTCCCAAACTTGAGAAAATGGCTCAGTGGTCAAAGATTTTCCAACGATGAAGAAGTGATGTCGGCAGTTAATGGCTATTTTGAGGAACAGTTTTTATTAAAAAAAGGGTATGGAACTTATTGAACATCGCTGGGAAAAGTGTATAGAGCTGAAAGGAGATTATGTTGAAAAAATAAATATATTTCTTTCCGAAATTTTTGTGTTTTCTTTGTTTGGGCCAGGTACTTCTGGGACCACCCTCGTAAAGTATTGCTTTCGTTTGCTTACCTGCGTGAATTGATCAGCTGTTGTAATTTTTAAAAGGTCATGTTTCTTAAAAGAATCGGTCGGATGAGGCATGAATATACAATATTTGTCACAATCAGCTAAGCTAATGCCTCTCTTATTAGAATTATATATTTGGCAACCTAGAATACATGTAATTACGTGCACCAATACAAAATAAAACATCGGTGCACGTGATTACGTGCACCGATTGTTGCAGCCTATACCAGGATTTGTCCCAGCGCCCTTGTCAATATACGTATACAATTATATAAATTAGGCATGGAAATGAAACCAACTGTTAAGAAAAACGCTATGAATTCACGCTATGTCTGCCCAGGTCCGCAGTGCCTCGTGGTACTCTGGTTTACTCTCCACGGCGCCCCGGAGCGTTCACTTTCTGGATCCCAGCCTTGTACTGTGATTTTCACCTTGGGAAATGAGAAGCACATCAACATTAATACATAATTAAGAGCACGAAATAATTGCAGGGATTGTGATGACAAAAAATTTCATTAAAATGTTGGTTGCACATAGTACCTTAAAATAACATGTCACACGATTTATGTAATCATTGCAACAATAACGGTAAATAGGTAGAAGCAAATAAGATGAACCCCTGTCAATAACTTTCTTATAGGCATACTTTCCACAGGTAATAAATACTCCTCCCTGTCAAAGAATTAAAGTTTGAGATGTAATCGTAATTATGATAGAAATAAAATGAAATGAAATTGAGTGGAATAATATAAAGTCTGTTTAGACAATGAGCTAATGTATTTTCCTATATTTCATGATAGATCAAATTTCTTTGGAAAAGTGGCCTTAGTTTGTAATACATATTACTAAATAAGTAATTTTCTTGTTGAAAATATTTGTGATATCCCAAAGTTTCTCTTAAGACGTTTTCAAAAAGTTTTTGAAATCGATATGTATGGAACAAAAGCATTTAGAAATATGTGAAGCGTAACAATATATGTCGAAAGTTTTGCAAACACTGCTACAAATACGAATGTGATAAGTATATGTATTTATATTATAATATAATAAATAAATACAGAGATGAGTTTAAAAATATATTATTGCCAACCATAACAATTGTTTCGCCATAAAATGGCGTCATCAGGTGAATGAAATCTGAAATATTTCATAGACCTCATGGAGTCAATGTATGGCGAAATGATTATGGGTCACCAATAAATTTTGACACTTAGCTATGTACTTATTTATTATGTAAGTAATGAAGTTTTTAAAAGTACCTTGTTCAATAGTTAACCAAACTAGATGGATAAAAGCATAAAGTTTAATTTTTCGTGAGTTTTTTAAAGACCTGGTACATAAAATGTATAATGAAATGTGCAGTTTATACTATACATACTGTATAGTTTTGGTTTTTAAAATGTTTGAAAAGCTTTAAGAAAATAAATAAGTTGAATTTTAGAAATTAAGTTTATCAATGTTGGTTACATTTACTTTTAATTTGAACACTATAGTAATAAGTAAAATTGAAAGTAAATTTATTTAGCGATTTATGTTGAACATAGTTCGCATTAATACAATTTGAAACTTTAGTAAGTGTCACTTTTATCCTTTCTACAATTTTTATTTTACAATGTTGTTACTGCCAAACGTTTACACTTGACATTTAAAATTTAAATGGTTTCTAATTACATATAGTGTAAATCTGGTAAGTAGACTCCGCGGTCGTTGTCCATACTATCTTCTTCTGGGCTTTCGGGCTGGTACCACGTCACTGGTATAACTGCCGACGTTTCGTACCCACTCGTATGGGACATCTTCAGGGCTCAACTACTGCTACCGTCTGTCGCACTGAAACTGAGTGTATAAAGTGTAGTTTATGGAATCAAAAAAAACGTTTATTCAATTGAAGATTAATAATATTTAATGGGGCCAATAATTTTTAATCAAGTATTGGTTGTGTACTTGTTCCTACGCCTCTTGCAGATATTTCTACAACTTTTTAGCATTCTGGGACTGACTTTTCTTACCTTTAGAATCTGAATGTTGCCAGAGATCCTTGGTTAGCTGATTCATGATTTTTGTACCTTCAACCTAACTATTTACCAACAATTCAGGATTCCAATGGCAACGTGTGATTTAGTAATATGGTTAAATATTCTTCTTTCTTAATTCTGTTGCTTACTTTAAAAACAATATTCGTGATCGTCGTAGCGAAACATGCCCGGTATTACAGATTTTCGTCCTATATTTCATTATCATATCATACATTTATCATATGTATTTGTTTTTAATTTTGTAGACGTACGAAAGTCAGTAAATTTATCTGCTTCTTGGCTTCCAGGCTGGAACCGAGTCACTGGTATAACTGCCGAGGTTTCGTACCCACTCGGTTGACCTTTCCTACCTACGTCGGTAGTTATACCTGTGACGCGGTTCCACCCCGGAAGCCCAGAAGCAGATGGTATGGACCATGGCCGCGGAAGTCTATGTACCAGATCAGTAAATTTAGATTCATGAATCCGTAAAATTTGCTTCAATTAGGTAACGGAATAATACTTTTGATGTGTGTCTAAGCAGAACATTTTTTAAATTTGTGGTTCTACGTGCTACAGAACCCTTTGTATGTGTCTCCATTCTTACCTGTTCGCATTTTACTCTACAATTTAAAATTTTTATTAACTCGCTAAGGCATCCAACCACCTTTTTCTTTGATCTCTCTCTCTCCTTGTCTCGCCAGGTTGTGCACATCTAGATTTCTTTGATTTATATTCGTCATCTATATGTACAATATGCTTCCCATACTGATCTTGTTTCTTGGTCCTGGTTTATTAGTGATTTTTGAAACAGATCTCAAAATTCTTGACCATCTTTTTTTGATACATCTTCAGTTTTCCATCCTTAATAAATGTTTCTTTCCCAGATTTTAATTCTCTTGAGATTTTTCGCTTATTGAAAAGCCTTGTTTTAGTTTCGATCTCAGTAGCAAATTAATTGCTTCCCAAGATACGTGATCCATTTGACTTGATCAAAAAATAGTCTACCATCACCATCGGGATAAGATTTCGATGCTTTACCCTTATTTTCCTTTTGAATTTCTTTATATTTGCTCTTCTTCTGATTTATTTTCAAAACAGATTTCAAAAACTTGTCTCAGTCAATTACTCTTCCCGCAATGCTTTCACTTTTATTTGTAGTAAGAAATACATCGCCCTCAACGTAGGCTAGATATTAGTGGCTTTTCTTTTTATTAAATTTCATTTTATATTTATAAAATTACTTCTTATATTTTTTAAAGATTGCTCAAAAAATTTTTATTGACAAGGGATTTTCTTGTCTTAATTTTTGCGTTACCGGAAACTCTGACGATATATAATCATTAAATTAACTGAATTATTGAGAACTGGAACTTGAAATACAAAAAAATATGCGAAACTGTTGAAAATGACAGACTACTCTACCAGAGAACCAGATAATCATTTAATTTACCAAAAAATATCGTGTTCCTTTTGTGTAAGCCGTAAGGCGACAATTTCGTTCAGAATATGCCAATTAAAACTATTTTCAGCATTTGTAATCTTTGATCGTTTCAAGAATTGGACGATCAATTGGTTTGTAATTAGAAAACAGTCCGCATTTCTTATAGAAGTTACTAATTTTCAAGCAATGCCTAATATTTCCCAAACTTTCTGATTGTAGTCTGTAGACATTACTTAAAACCTAATACAAGCTGCTAAGCAAAAGTTTAGGAAACGTGTAATAGTGTGCAATTAATTTCAAGAGTTATTTACACGCTTGTAATTAGTTGTACACTTCTTAATAGTTTTCTAATTTTCTGATTCCCCTGGTTCTAGAGAAATTACAAATGACGGAACTCATGATGTATGCGGATTGATTCCGTTATTTGCGCCTGAAAAGATGAAGAAACTTTCAATTGGACGTGAAACGAAGAAAAACGGAAAACGCGCAGAATATGTACACGCGAAGGATGGCGTTTAATGTTGCGGAAAATAATGACGAATCGACTCTGTCTGTTGCTTATAACAGCCCGGCTAATACGCCGGAGCCGTTTATTAATTTTCGTGAACGAACTCGACTATGCCCCACACACACGTATATATACAGCGATGGCGAAGAGCAGAAGTTTTCTGGCGTGGCATCGGCTTCATTCATTAATAACCGTCATCTCACCTACCTCTCGCATTTCAAAAACAGACTGCCGTAAATAACTGGCACTGATGATGCGCTTTTCCATTGCCAGCTAGTGTATGTGTGTAGACGATCCCAACAGACAATTCCTCCCCCGAGTTCTTCATGTTCTTGGACCGCTCGACTTGACTCGATCCGTGCGTTGTTGGTCTCATAAGACCAATTTGTCCTGCTATCTCCTATATTTCATTTTCATAGCCGTACATATAATTTTTATTTTTTTTCCTATGTAACTTTATGTGTTAATAATGATTATTATACGAAATACTACTGAAAACACCTGTGTATTTATAATTCAGATTTATGGCATAAATATTTATCGAATAAATTTATGTGCTGTTTGCATTTATTATATTAATAATTTAACATAGTTTGACAGGTAAAAGGTAAAACATTGATATGATACGCACGAATAGTATTTAAGTTAAAAATATTTATTTAAATGTTCATATAATAGCTCAGTGGTAAGTCACTGGTTTATCACGCCGGGGCCTTGGGTTTGAGCCCGATGGCCTGCTATCCGGGAACAAGTGCCGCCTACTAGTAGTAACTTCGGATCTGAAAAAGTCCCCTGTAATTGGCGATTGCTGTTGGCAATTAAAGAAACTATCTTATTAGCATAGCGCAGGAAATATTGATGCTTATCAATGGTGGCTCGTAGTTCAAAAAGTAGGGGTTGCACCCATACCGTCGAAAGATAATTGTACATACGAGGCGTGTTTTTTCAAGTAAGGGTCCTTTTGTTGTATACATTAATAGAGGGTGCGCGCGCCGCAACGAGTGTTTGCGTCATGTTCCGTCATTCTTTGGGAACAACTGTGCTCAGTTGCAGCTATGTAGGTAACCTGTACGGTCTGTTCTGTGTCTTTAAACTGTTCAAGATTATCGAATCGCTCGCCCTGTGCGAGGTACGGCCAAACATATCAAAAGCTACACAGAGTGATCCAAAACAAAAGACGTAGCATGCTGACAAAGAGAATTTTGCTGCTCCATGACAATGCAAGGCCCCATACCCCGGCTCAGATCCTAGCTTTAGTGGACTCTTTTGACTGGGAAGTTTTGGATCACCCACCTACAGTCCCGACTTTGCGCCGAGAGATTTCTATCTTTCCCGGTATCTCAAACATCATCTCGGCAGCAACTGCTACAACGATGCCAAAGACGTGAAAACGGCCTTGACCTCTTGGTTATTGGAGCAGGCGACAAGTTTCTATGAAGATGGTATTCAAAATATAGTTGTCAGGTTAGACAAGTATTTAAACAAACTTAGCAGATATGCTGAAAAATAGAGAAATGTATGTAGAATTTGAAAATAAATTTGATTTTTGAAAATTTTTTTCGTGGTTATTATTTTCAAACGGCCCTTACTTAAAAACCACACCTCGTAATTAGATTTTGTTATTACGAAAATCGAGAGTGTGTATGCTTGCGTGGAAGTTCAGTAGAACGTTTTGTGGATTATTCTGTGTAGCTTTACCGTAAGCCTATGTTCAACACTGTGTGGACTTTCCATTGGAGATGATAATTTAGTTGCCGAAATATTTGTCTAAGATACAATTATTAATGTTTTTTATTACCTGTTGTAAAATGTAAATATCTGCCACTTATTTCATTTTTTAGTAATCCATTATGTTCTTCCAAATTTCAAGTTCCAAAGTTGAAGCTGATTCTTGGGCATTCTCGTACTATAAGTGGTGTTTGAAATTGCGCGGTTTTTTTTAAGAATTAATAAAATATAGATGGCGCACTGAATTTGTTTGGGTATGTGGGCATTTAAAAAGTATGATGTACGACATTTATAAAAATGGCTTCGTACACGGTATAACAATGCGTTCAAATTGTTGAATTATTTTATGAAAATCAGCGTTCTGTGAAAAGAGTTTTTAGAAAATTACGTGAATTTTATGGTTTACATAATTTGAAAGCACTATTGGTCGAATTATTAAAAAATTTCAAGAGACCGGTTCCGTGGAAGATCAAAAAAGTGAAAAATACAGTCGTAATGGTCGTTCACAAGAAAATACTGGTTTGGTTGGTGAAAGTGTTGCTGAAGATCCTGAAATGTCCATTAGACGACGTTCACAACAACTTGGACTTCGTGGATCAATTACATGGAGTATTTTACACAAGAATTTAGCTCTGAAGGCATATAAGGACCAAATAACACAGGAACTGAAGCCATTAGATCATTTAAAACGTCGTTCATTTGTCAATTTCATTAGTGAACAACCAGCTGATTTTTCTCAAAAAATAATATTTTCCGATGAGGCACATTTTAAACTTGGTGGCTATGTTAATAAACAAAATTGCCGTATCTGGGGTGAGGGAAATTCATGAATTATTCACATGCATCCTAAACGAGTTACTGGTTGGTGTGCTTTATGGTCAGGTGGTGTAATTGGATCTTACTCTTTGAAAATGCTGCTGGTGAAGCTGTAACTGTCAATGGTGATCGATATCGTCGGATGATAACCGAATTTTTGTGGCCTGAATTAATGAATATTGATCTAGAGAATATGTGGTATCAACAGGATGGCGCTACACCTCGCTTTGCACACGAATCAATTAATTTATTGAGAGAAAAATTTCCTGGACGTGTAATCCCAAGGAACTGTGATGTTAATTGGCCACCAAGATCATGTGATTTGACACCGTTAGACTATTTTCTTTGGAGTTATGTGAAAAGTAAGGTTTATCAAAACAATCCACAATCAATTCCTGCTTTGAAAGATGAAATTATTCATGTCGTTGGTGAGATAGATCCTCAATTATGTCAAAATGTCATTGAAAATTTTAACAAAAGAGTGGACGTCTGTGGAGCTGCAAGACGAGGCCATTTGGCAGATATTATTTTTCGCATATAAATGTTATAACTGATATTTCAATTATCAATAAAAGGTTTTTGAAAGTGAATGCAAATTATGTGTTTTATTTATTCTTTAAAAAAACGGTGAAATTTGAAACACTCTTTATTATTAGGAATTTGGAGATATGAAGAGCGTCAACATTTTCATTAAGTTTCAACTAATGAAGTAAATAAGCAATTATTTACTTCTGTCAAAGCACTCTAAATGAAGTTTAACTTAAAAAATTAGTTTTGTTGTTATATATTATAGTCTTCCAATTTTCATAGGCTTCTCTCTTCTTTTGTTATATCGACTTTTTAATTACGTCTTAGTTATTTAAGAAAGTAAGCTTTGCTTCTATTGAAACGTCCGAATTAAAGATAGAACTCGAATTGGCCCTAATAAAGAGTTAAGACAAAATCAATTCAGAGACTTTAAAAACTTTTCCAGTAACAGGCTGACGGAAGATACTGTTCTGTTTCATTATTAATTTTCGGAGGAATTTGTGCATAGAAAAAAGCTATGGCAGATGAGTACCAGATGATTAACAATATATTCGTTAGAGTCCATTTGAAATTTTTTAAGAGATTATCAAATTGCAAAATGTTTTTTCATGGTCCTGTACTAATATTGTATATTGATCGGTCGAAACTAGTTTCTGATTTTCACTCATTAGATTCTATATCCATTGCGGTCTGCAGTTGATTGTTTAGTTGATGTTTTCAAAAAACTTATTCTTTTTGTGTCGATTATGATACTGTAGAGAACGGAGACTACAAAATTATGTACAAGATTAAATGAATAGGTTTGGCCAATAGAAATTTCAGACTTTAAGGTTTTTTAATTTGCATCTTCAATCAATATAGAATCGACAATGGTATTAAGGAACCTGAAGAAGTAAAATACTCTTTCACGTTCTAGGATTTAGTGCACACGCATATGTTATTGTGTAATAAGAAAAAGGAACACATGAAGAACATAAACACGAATGAGTTAGGGTATCGTTTCTGTCGTATATCTATTGTGAAAATTTACAGTAACCTAACATGAAATTAACAAATGACCGGGTCCCTTGAAACAAGTCGTTATCAGCAGATGTTTTAAATGGCCGTGTTAAACAAATATATGGCTGACCGGAAGCGTGACAGACCTAAAGGTTAACAATTAATCAAAGCACCAACACCGACAGCCTATTAATTACATATTTAGATGTAGTCGTTGGACGAGGAGGAAGAGGGAATGGGGCGTGATTTTCGAAGTGGACTATCGCGACGTGAAATTTCACTAAATGGCTTCCCTGACAGTTGCGAAATTACGTGACTTCTCGACATTTGTTTGTCCACATAATAACTTTTGTCTCAAAACATATTTTTTTGTTTCTGTCGTTGCCATGTGGACGGATATATGGCTGAGATCCATTCAATTTAAGCGCACCTGTTATTACAAGTAAAATGTAATTGAGAAAGAACAAAGAATCTGGATAAATTCTGTTAAGTATTATTTTAATTTTCTTTGTTTATATTATTATTTATAGATAATTAATAGAAAATACAGGGTGTTTCAAAGAGAATATACGTATTTCGAATGCATATATTTATTAAACTTTAAGACATATGAAAATGAAACTTTACACACATATTTACGAACCTCTCAAGTTCAGATTACAGATGTTCAATATGTCCTCCATCAGCGACATGAACAATATCACATCGATACTAAAATTCCTCCCATACTCGAACAAGCATGTCCTTCGTCACTGGTGTTATGGCAGTACGGATCCGGTTCTTCAACTCTTCCAGGTTCTGTGGGAGTGGTGGTACATAAACGTTGTCTTTAACGAAACCTCACAGAAAGCAGTCACAGGGTGTTAAATTCGGTGACTGCGGAGCGTAGCTGAGATATGCTAAGTCGCCAGCTCCTTGACGACCAATCCAACGGTTCGCTAGAGTTTTATTCAGATATTCACACACTTGGCGACTCCAGTGAGGGGTGTCCAGCCTTGTTGAAAAATGAATTTGTCTTCGTGCAGCCTCGGAAACAACCAGTTTTGTAACATAGCGAGATACTGCTGACCGTTAACCGTGTTTCCATCAAAGAAGAATGGACCGTAAACAGATGATAGGGATATCGCACAAAACACACTGATTTTAAGCGAATCTCGTACATGTTCAATGGCTGCATGTGGGTTCTTTAGACCCCAAATTCGAACATTATGTTTGTTTACCAGAGTACTAACATGGAAAGTCGCTTCATCACTGAACATGATTCGTTGTGCGAAAGTGTTATCATTGTCAATAGCATCATGAATCTCGTTACAAAATGCCACACGTTTCCGTTTATCATTAGGATGCCGAGCTTGAAACACCTGTAACTTGTACGGCTTCATAAACAACCGACTTCTCAAAACACGCTAAATTGTTGTTGTAGGCAGTTGTAACCACGACGAGTTGATTTTGAAGGATTAGGTTGGAAAGCAGTTCGAATTCGTGCAACATTCTCTTCAGAAACACGGGACGGCCAGGACTTTTTCCTTTACATACACATCCTGTATCTACAAACTATCGATACCATCTGCAAATGTCTCACCCATTCGGAGGATCAATTTGGTAGCTCAACCTGAAACGTCTTTGCACTGTAATCATGGAATTGCACTTTGCAAACTCGAGAATATAAAAGGATTTCTGCTGCGGAGTAGCCATTTTAAACATATGACGGTTACCAAGAAAAACAGAAGACAACTGACATCTAGCGGCTATTAAATAAACTTGACTATGTATTCGTTTCTCCAATAGCCGAGCCTAGGCGCAGCGATCGATAGTTTGGATAAAATAATACTTTGTAGTAAGTATATTCTTTTTAAAACACGCTGTATAGTTAAAAAATTTATTTTGTAAAATTAAAGGTAAATAAAGCCTTTTCTAAGATTTATTTTTTTAAGTTACAGACCAATGATACAAATATATGGGGTGAAGAATACTACCTGTTCGCAGTTGCCTATAGAATATTCAGATTCACGTCAATCTTAAATTGGCATCACTCTAAAAATTTATTATTGATAATCATAACCCAATTATGTGAAATGTTCATTTGACTTATATTTAAGCATGAAAACATGTCATCAGTGTATGAAGATAAAAATACATTAATCTGTAGATTTTTCTTTTAACAACTGTACAGACCAAATTTCTCATTGTGTATTTTCGAAACGGCTACTATTTGTATACATTTTGATTCTAAAACTGTAAACCAATGATCTGGTACGTAGACTTCCGTCATCGTGGTCCATGCTATTTGCTTTCGGGCTTACGGACTGAAACCGCGGCACTTGTATATCTGCCAACGTTTCGTACCCATTTGTATGGGACATCTTCAGGGCTCAACTACTGCACTGAAACTGTTTCAGTAAGTTTCAGTGCAGTAGTTGAACCCTGAAGATGTCCCATACAAATGGGTACGAAACGTCGGCAGATATACAAGTGACGCGGTTCCAGCCCGGAAGCCCGGAAGCAGATAGCATTGACCACGACCGCGGAAGTCTACGTACCAAATTGTATGTTATTATTGTTTCTGTTCAATCGACTTTTTATTTTATTACCACCAAAATAAATCCCGGCGAATACAAAACAAAACTAAACGCTGGTTTTTAAATACAATATTTACAATTTTAAAAATCACTGTAAAGAACGGCAATTACGTATTGGTTTTTTAAATTTTATATAGAAATAACTTCGAAATGATTTCTTAAATAAAAGGAAAACCAACAGTAAACGCATTTATATATAAATAAGGGGTGGATAAGCTTGTAATTTTATTCAGTTCAATTTGTTCGTTAAAATCCGATAATGTAGCTTAACAGTTACGTTAATATGAGTATGTTATACCTCTAAATAATAAGAGATCCTCGGTTTCTATCTAAGGTGTGAATCAATAGAATTTTTCTTTAGATTTTAAATTATATCTCTTCAATATAATTTAATCTCTCCGTTCGAAATGATTTCATTAACGAGCGATTATGAAATGCCAATATTTACCAATATATCGGTTCCTATGGTGGTCCGAGCGGACCTCAATCACCAATTAATGGTATTATAACGTGCATTTTCATTATTACCGCTAATTCCCGAACGCTCGCCTCTCGTTTAACATTCAATAAATCTGCTCTTATGTTATTTGGTCCTCCGGAGATCATGTAATAATATCCCGGATAGATATCGGTTGGTGGTTCGGATGGGGTAGGTAGGGTGGCCGCGCCGAAGATTCTAGACAATAGTTTCGGAGTGCTTAAGCCTCTCGAAACGAAACAATGTCCTCCATTAATCCTCCATATTGGCAGGTAATATCGTCCTGATTATTTTTATCGCATATTACGAATTGTTCCCGGGACCGTTATCTCCAAGACACCTATTAGTCGCCACTCTTAGAGAGATACTGTGGATGTCTTCGGTAAAAGTAATTGCATGAACTTTACAAGTTCTCTTCACATATATTTTATTAGTCCTGTTTTAAAATATACGACGTTAACGATATTATGTGCTCGGAAGTTTTATAATCTTTAGATTGAAATAGCTATAAGAAAGCGAAGAACTAACTAATTTATTACTAATTTTTCAAATGTTTTTAAAAATTTTGATAGAGGCTGCGTTAATCCTTATGATATTAGATCAACTACATTTTCCTGTGTTTTGAAAATTATAGCTTGTATAATAAAAATCGCCGGCTAATATTTCTCTAAAAAAAGTATAATAGAAAAAAATTGTATTGTTTGAAAGTATATGTTACGAGGGTAGCCGTTTTTATTTCATGAACCGGCAACATTGTTAGTGTTGCCTTCGATCTGATGATTGCATCATGAAGTTTGTCATTTTTGACAATATATTTACCTTGACAGTTTTATTATTCGGTCGCTATTTATATTGTTGACAGTAACTTGAAAATTTTATGTTAGCGAAAAAATGGAATTAACTCGCGAACATTTTCGTGCAATTAGTTTTCATAACTTTCGGCGTAGATTATTTCAACAAGAATGCATCGACGAGATGAATTCTTTATATGGTGATGAAGCACCATCGAAAACTACAGTACATCGTTGGTAAGTGAATTCAAACTTGGACGGCGTTTTTTGGACGATGAATTTCGTGCAGGTCGTCCCTCAAATGCTGTTGTGTCGGAAAACATTAATGCAGTGTCTGAATTGATAATACAGGAACGTCATGTCACATACCGTGAGAGCGATGCATCTCTAGGTATTAGTAACACCAGCGTGGATAAGATCCTGCATGACCATTCAGCCGCTAAGAAGCTATGTTCACGTTGGGTACCACATAATTTGGCAACCGCTCAAAAAAGGACTCGCGTCGATTGGTGTCAAGAAATGCACAAAAAATACAATGGCTGTGCTTCAAAGAATATTTATAAAGTCGTCACAGACTATGCGGGTATTCCAAGATGAGCTAAAACCAACAAAAGCTGTTCGCGCTCGAAGCACATCAAAACAAATGGTCTCCTGTTTTTTCGGGAAAAACGGTCACGTTGCAACCGTGCCTTTAGAGAGTGGTAGAACAGTCAATGCCGAATGGTACAAAACTATTTGTTTGCCTAAAGTTTTTGAAGAAATAAGGAAAACAAACCGAAAGCTACAGATCATTCTCCACCATTACAATGCGAGCTGAATTGATGAGCCATCCGCTGTACAGCCCTAATCTAGTACCCTGTGATTTCCTTTTATCCCCACGCGTGAAGAACAAACTTCGTGGTCAACGGTTCTCTACGCCGGAACAGGCATTCAAAACTCATATTTTGGAAATACCGCCTTCACAGTGGCAGCAATGCTTTTCGGATTGGTTTAAACGAATGCAAAAGTGCATCGATTTTCAAGGAGAATATTTTGAAAAACAATAAAACTATTTTCGATAATAAAAATTTTTTTTTATTTGCTATTCCCGAAATATAAACTGCTTCCCTCATATATATTAATACACTAATATTTAATACATATTGTATCTAGTCTAGTTCCATATCGATTATCCATATCTGTGACGTTTTTCACAAGCAGTTGGAGATATTGCTCCATCAGCAATGCTAGACTTTGTACTTAATTTTCGATTATTTCGCAATATAGAGAAGACATGGTGCTCTTTACCTACGAATTATGTGAAAAAACTTGGTCGCCAGTATGGGTAATCGATATGGAACTAGACTAGACACAATATTAAATATTAGTTGATGATTTCTAGATTTGCCCATACATCTTTTGTAATTATGCCTTAGACTATGAAAATCCAAAATAGTTGCTCAATCGCAGTAATGACTGAACATTTCAGTATTTAGGTGTATTTATGTGTATATTTTACCTGTCCCGAAGAACTGTAACTTATAACACAATCATCACTGATTTTACTGAAATTACTAGTAATATATTGGCCAATTTAGGCATTTATTCTGGGAAACGGCTTATAGAATAGAACTTGTATTATATCCTCAGTATCTGCGACCTGCATGCATTAAATGACTCATTCAAGACAAGAAGAACGGCGACCATGTATTTTATTTCTATTATGGAAAATGTAAAAAAGTCCCTTGTTACCAAACCAGAATTATTGGCTTGATGACTTATTAATCCGATGCCCTTGCTTCGAAAATAATCGACTGGCGCTACGTGGTATACGTGGTGTTCGCTAATCATCAAAGACTTTAGACAAACGAATTGTAGTAGACCAATGCATTTCTACTCAGTGTCCATTTTGAAACATCTCACTGTCGATTGCTGCTTTGTTTTGGATTTTTGAGAATCTATTCACATTCGTTAAATCATGGATCTGTCATGTAACATATATATATATATATATATATATATATATATATATATATATATGTTACTCTGTCCAATGATATCTGTGATATGTAATGATATCGCAGATATGTTTAGAATATCTCTGAGTGAATTTTGTCAGCACTGCTTTTCAGCACTTAACAGGATCTCCTGTTTGAATAGTTCATAAATTATATTGAATCCTACGAGTATATTTTCTTCATTCATTATGATGCGAAGTACGATTAAATATGAAATCTTGAAATTCGCGCTATACATTTGTCTGTGATGGTACTTCATCGTCAAAAGCAGAAATTAAACATTCCATGTACTGCTGTTAATTTAAAGCACTACAATCATAATCAATCATAGCATGAACGTTTTCACCTGTTAATTCCATTTCCACAACGACTTGAAAACTTTAACGTAGCACTGTGTACACACAAAATGGTATTTTGACAAGCAAACAAAAACATTCCACTCCTGATATGTTTCACGGATATTCTGTCTTCATTCTTGGTACTAAAAATGGTACCCATCGCAGAAGTCAATAGCAATCGATATTGTTGTGAAGAATCTTATCTAAAAAGGTGTTTCTTATTCTTTTGAACTGAAGAGATGGAATTCCAAAGCGTAAAAGAAACAATTGTTTAACATTTCTCTGAGGGCAAACATTTTCGATTTTAAACCACCGAAACTTCACAAATTTCCTCTGAATTATCTCCAGCTGGCGCTTATGATTAAGACAAATTAAAAACCATATTAGCGAGTGATACTCTAAGCGAGACCTTACCAGAGAGAAGTATTACAATGTCTCTAACGTCTGTATATTAATAAATGTCCTACATATCCTAATGAAAAATCCTACTTACATCGTCTCAATGCTTACGGAAGGTCAAGCGTGTATCGAATTGCACCTGTTCAATTTTTTTTACATTTTTCAATATTGAGTCTTTGCTTTGACTGCACCGATTTGAAATGCTCGCTAAATCACATAGCAGTTATTCTCGGTTGATATGTCACGAAATACCATATGTTGAGTTCGTCAGCGAAAAGTAGTTTAACAATAACATCGACAATATCATTGCTGAAAGTGTTGAACAATACGGGTCCAGGATTGGTTCCTTGAGGTACACCAAAAAAGTTTTCAGAAGAATAACCGTTGGAAAAAAGTATTGAAGTTTAGATGTAAGATATCAAGTAGTTTTTACGATTATATGTTTAAGATGTAATATCAAGATATGTAATTAGCCACTATTTACGAAATGTATTTAAGACGTTAACATAAATTAGGTATAGTAGCGATTCCAAAATGATTCGTTGTGGTATTACCTAAGAAACAGAAGGTCTGGGGTGTACTGAAAAATATTCGACTGCAGCAATGGAGTTTACT
Organism: Dermolepida albohirtum; assembly: GCA_031893035.1. Lineage (NCBI taxonomy): Eukaryota > Metazoa > Arthropoda > Insecta > Coleoptera > Scarabaeidae > Dermolepida > Dermolepida albohirtum. The sequence continues at coordinate 1,132,945 of JAVIWB010001220.1, forward strand.
CCATTTCACTTAGAGATAGGAGCGCAAGTAAGGATAGACCTTCACAAACTGTAAAATTTCCTGAGAAATTTTTCAGTTACATCAGGTGATACTGTTTCGGCAGATAAATAACAGATTCATGCCTAGATATGGAAATAGATCACTTGATAGCCAAATACGCTTTTAACTTTTCAGTTGGATTAATTATCATAAAACGATATAGGTGGAAACAAGAGTGCTCCGGTGTGATTTTATGCGACCAAACCTAATATATACATGGGTGTAGGGTTGGCATTGGAACAGGTGTATATTGCAATAGTTTGAAAATATCTCGCAATTTTCATCTGCGAAGTACACATCTGCATTTCAGGTAAAAGTGCAATTCAGCGATGTGTGGAAGAAATTAACAGGAGAGTTTAAGAGATCAAATTATTACCAATGGTCAGGTTATACTACGAAGATTGAGAAGCTCTAAAAATGTGTACAGACTAGTGTTGGAACGTTGCGAAGAGCCCATAAAACTGTCAAAACTATATATAGTAGAGCTGGTATGAAATCTCGGAACATTGGGTGAATCATAGAAAATGAAAAGGTTGAAGAGCTTGTCAGAGAAGGATCATACTACATACTGGACTAGAACCTGCATCAGGAGTGCTAAAGTCCATCCACGGCTCAATACAGAGTGTAACATACTGGGAAAACTGACTCTTGTACGAACGTGGCTAAATATTAGTGCGCCAAAACCGTAAAAGAAGCTGGTCATTTGCTTTTGCTGGAAAGAACCTAACTGAGAATATTAAAGGGATAAATAATTCTTGAATAAAATTGGTAGATGTAACGGAGACCTTAATTGCAGAATGCGTACTAAGGCTTTAGAAACAGTCAACTGTGTACGAGAAAGTCAAGTATTGAATCACAAGAGACCTATCAATCATGAGAAATCTGAAGTATATCCGACAATATAGAGCCCCCAACTTAGTCTGAATCTGGATAGTACATGCGATGGAAGTATTAGATTGGATGCAGTAAGTAATATTAGGTGTAAAGTATAATATAATAAGTCAAATTGTGGTTGTAGTGTTTCAGTGAATATCATGATGGAATCTCGAAGGAAGAAAAAAATGAGATCACATAAGTTTCGGTGTTATTCTTTACCGGGAAAAGACATGTTCAATTCTACTTGATAAATAATAAAATAAATAATTAATTCTAATATATTATAACAGGCAATATAATTTTTTAATTTTTGAATGTTTGATAACACATTTGTAACTCACATTTGAAGAAATGTAAGCATAGATGATTGACTAATGTTTACTTCAGAATTTTATTTGAAGAAAAAACGTTGCTTATTTTCATCGAATTTTACTAATCGAATTCCGTCAGAAGGAAAGAAATAATTACGACTAAGTAAATCAGTGTCAAGATCACCACTCTTAATGGTGTATAGAGTTTTCCACTTCCATTTCACGTCGGGTCAGGTTGGTCACCATTTTCTCCGGTAAATGCAATAATAAATGCCGTTCCGTTCTTGCGTCGGTGAAAACAAACTGGACCCGTGTCAAGTGAAGGTATGGCTTTTCACCGTTGTTACTGGCGCTTATACTTTGTTGCCGGCGTTGCTCCCCCTAAAAGTAATTAGTCGCCCGCTAATGTCTTGTCCAACTACTACGGTCATACTTCGCCATTACTTTCTCGCCGTCCAGAAACAACGTACACCGGTTCTCGTCCCTAAGCGGCTAACGATGTTAGTGAACAACTTACCACTACGTGAACGCTAGGACAGCGTTGACGAAATTTCTACATTAATGCTTTCGCATCGTCTACCTACTACCTCTCTGATGTTAGTAAACTTCTGCTCGTGTCGCGTCGTCCTAACGTCTGCCTCGTGAGAGAGGCAGGCTTACTTATTTTCGTTAAAAGCTTAATGAAGCGGATAGAGAAATGTATTGGCGAGCGTCAGGGGATGATGACAGAGAGCCTGGAAGGAAAATGGGTCGCGTCATCTCAATTTTTGATGATCGTGCTTCGTTATTTATATAGGTATACGGTTGACACATGGCCCAAGACTTAAATTGCTTTAAATCAAGAAGTTTTCCGCGATCGATGGCTTTGGGGATTTGGGGAGTAAAAAATTTGACATGTAGAACGAACACTAAATTTGAAGTGAATGGAACGCTTAAAAATGCTTAATATTCCATCACTTTATTAAATGTATCAAAATAGTTGTTAGTTGTTTGAAATATATGTAATTACAAGTTACAATTTGTTCTCATTAAGACGTCATTATTCACGGCTAGACGGCCTTAGACTTTAAAATCGTTTATAAGTAATGTATTTTGTCAATCAGCAACATCAATACAAAGGGTGATAGGAACTAAAGAACCGCATAATAGCAGTTCTCGCTGTAGCCGTGTATAGCCTTAATAGTTTCGATTTGTGCGTATAATTATTAGATATTGATATTATTTACAAGTTTAGAAAAGAAATCTTAAAAAAAACATCTTATGCTAGCGTTACAAGACTTTTATCTTCAGACGCTTCTTTTCTTGAATTTATAAATCTGATTTATTATTGCATGTTATTACGCGCTTTTACAATGAGAAACTGAAAAAATTCAAATTTCTACTCTCTAAGCGGTTAAAGTTGGAAAATTTCAGTTTCACAAAGTAAAAACGCATAATTATATGCAATTAAAAAACTATCGTGGCTTTTATTTAATATCTGTTCCCATAATATAATTTATGGCACGTTAGAAGACTCGGATTCACCGTTCTCCGTGGTTTAAGAGTGGAAACACATGCCCGGTTAAAAAATATCTCTCTGTCGAATTTCTTCATTTTCATGCTTTTTCTTTCCTTAATCCTTATGCAAGTATTACTTAATTTTTTATAATTTTGCATGAATAGTATGTATAAGTTTTTCATTGTCAATTTCTTGTAAATCTTCCCCCCTTGTAGGTTTTTCATTTATCATTACTTCCCTTGGCATTTTGTCTGTTATTGTATTTGATTGTAACTGATAACCATTTCCATTTGATTTATTATATATTTATCTATTTTTTATGATGTTCTTGACCTGTACACATATATCTTTATATTAATAATAATAATAATAATCTTTAACGCCCAACAGATAAATCCAATTACAGTACATATTACTAAAAATAAGAATAATAAGTGCAGTAAATTGAATACAAAAAAAATAAGAAACAAAATCAAAAAATATAAATACTTATAATAAGGTAATGTAAGTCGTTTTTAAACTAAATGTACAATAAATCCAAGCATAATCCATTGGCATTTCTGCACATATGTACCAGTGGAGCCTTGTAAAAAGCATTGGCTCTTGCCCAAGGTATTGAGAAAGTTGCCGACGATCTAGTATCAAATCCAGGCACGAGGAAACCAATTTGAAACAATAATTCAGTAGAATCAATAAAATTATTTATTAATTTAAAAAGAAAACCACCACTAGCTTTCTCTCTGCGTATACAAAGGGATTCGAAATTATGTCTAGCAAGTAGACCTTTATATGGCAGGATAGTGTCCATCAATCCTATAAGATAAATATTTTATAAATCTTTTCTGAACACGTTCAAGGAATAACTGCTGGTAATGATAATGCGGGTAACACACTACTGAAGCATATTCCATTTTAGACCAGACAAGAGAACAGTAAGAGAATCTTCAAAGTGTGCAGGTTACTAAAACCTTTGCAGGACCGAATAAGGAACCCTAGACTTCTGGAAGCTGATGTAGTTATCTGACTTATATGGTTAGGGGTTATATTGGGTAATTAAAGCGAAATTCGTTGCTGTAGAACGTTTGTTAACAAGTTCATATTGGTATTTGTATATAAGTGGTCTAGCTGAAGGAAAAATAACATTATATACGTAGAAATATCTATCAAAAACTTTTACAAAGTTATTGATGATTGTTACGGGGAGACAGCCTTCAATCAATTAAGTATCAGTGTTTCGTGAGCTAGTGTAAGATGAAAAATTCTCCATACATTAAGAAAAATATCTGGAGAAATTGAAATACTGAAAAGATAAGATAATGGTTTAGTTAGCGTTGGAGAGGAGGAAAGTGGAGAGGGGAGTTAATAAGAAAACTGGAAATATTATCAATTTTGGGAAGAGTCTGTAGCCGCTAGGATTCAATTATGGAAATAAAATGTATAAAAACTGGGAAATAAAACTGAAAAATTCTATGAATGATAATTTTTAAAATAGTCGCGTACGATGCAAAGTGTATATTTTGTAAAAGATCATCTAGCTCCCAGATGGCACTGAACGCATCTCAATTTTTTTTTTAAGTTTTTGAGTTAATGACATTTATCTTGTCGAACGCTGGTAGGTGTTTGATTACCTAATCAATTTCTGAATGTTGATTTTTGATTAAACGACGAATAATGACGGTCAATAGATTTTTGAAACTCCAGTAAACTTATGTCCTTATTCTCCTCAGATGTTAATTTGTACAGTCATCAACCGTTAATAACTGGTATATTTATAATATTAATGTATAGAACTCACCATCATTTTTTACAATGAATGGAGGTTCAATAACAATTCGCTCCTTGATCATGTAGAATAACGTCACCTACTTTGCTTTGAAAAAGATTGGTTTGTGGTACATCCATTTTTGTCCTTCGGTTAGGGCATCAACCTTTTATCTTACTTACATATTCCATAATATCGCAGATGATAACCATGCTCACTGTATTATTTTGTTTCCATCGAAGAAATGAGAGAGCTGAATCACTATCATATAGGTACACTTTCTGATGCCTTATTGTTCCTTTAGTTCGCAGATAATATTCTTTTTGGCAATAACGAGAGTCTATGACTGCTGAGGTAGCCTAAATCCACTCGTGAACCTAATGGAAGAACACTTCATTCTCTGTCATTTTGTTTGTATGTGCAACAAAGTTGTAGCAATAACCTGTTGGGCTACACAGCATTTTATTTTTGGATCCAAAACGCAATTATAAAGTTTTACTATTCCTTCGTCTATCGGTAGACGTTTATGGTATATTTCTGTTATTTCTGATTTAGCTGGACAATTAGAGGGTATAGATTCACGCGGAAAGATAACAATACAATAGTTTGGATCAAGGTTGATATTGTTCACTAAATTAATATATTTTTTTATTCTCTCTTCATCTAGGCTCTAATAATTGCGTCCGCTGGGTAATTTATGATATCCCGTGAAGAAAATTTTTATATTCGCTTTTGAGACGGAAAATTAATGGTTATTTCTTTGAGATGAATATAGACATGTTTGCCGCACTTTTCTTTTTATGACTACATCATCAAAAGCATTCTTGAAAATTTGTATAGGATTTAAATTTTCAAAGTCAGCTTATACTATTTCTAAGCGGTTAGAAAGTGCGAAGGTATCGAACATACTCGTGTCCACTTACCCTTTGGTTCAATTAGGTGGCTTTTGTATTTGATAGGCATCTATTTTTTAGTAGAAATAAAGATTATTCTCCTCGTTACTGCAGTCTTCAGGATCACCCATGTCGTGTAATTCTGCTTTCCAAACAACATCGTTTGGCACGGTTGGAGTTTTTTCGCGAAGGTAGTTATTGTCCATTTGGTGCTCATTAGTTTCTTGGTTATTATCGCGCGAAATAATAACAATGATGTCGTCTATTGTATTTGTTGTTGACAGATCTTCCAAAGTAGTTTGAAGACATCTATAGCCCTGTCCATGAAACATAGTGGGAGCTACAAAAAATTTTGCCAAAAATATCTCCGACTATAGAAAAGACGTGGAAAAAATTATTATTATCTAGATGTACTCAAATGAGTACAGCAACATTTGAGCAAACAATGATTGAAACCAAATTTTCGATTATATTTACCAATTGTAGAACACACTTCTAACAACTTAGTATTACATTATAGTTTAAGTATGGCGACAATATTTCATCTGACATTTATCTAACATTTTTTCAGTACATACATTAGTTCGGCAGGTACGTTACGTATTTAGCAAATGCGCACATAGGATCCGTCTACGACGGATTGTTGATACTATTTAATCTTACCAGAAATAGTACTCAAATTAGTGCAAGGGCAAATAATGTTATGGTCACTTTAGTCATCTCGGGCATGCAAAGCTCTTTATTAAAAAAAATTGTAATAATTGAAGGAGGTAGAAATCTGAAGGTTATATATTTGGGGAATGTGGTGAATGTGCTCGCCCAACCCAATCTAGTCTGGTCTATCTATCAACTTGGCAAAAACCGTCCGTTTGTCTTTGATTATTGCACCCAATGAGTCAATTGTTGACAATATTTACTAGAATTAACGAAGTTGATCGTTTGCGAAAGTTCGTAGTAAGAAAGAATCTAGGTTATCACACGAAGTATATGGCGTCTTGGCTTTTGATGCCAAAATCTGTTTCTGTAAATGTTGGGACCTATTGCCCAAACTGAACACTACCTCTCCTACAGGATCGCTGTAGTAAATCTACTTTTCACTTCTTATAATTAAATAATACAATGAAGAAACAATACTTCCCTCTTTCGTTCAAACATACGAATATACGAACGAAAGAACAAGGACGTGTCATCTCGCCAAAATCGGTAATAAAGTTACCATTGCGCGAATAGACGGAAACTTTAAAATCATGGCGACTTGCCATTAGGTAAACGTTAAAAGAATCATTCAAATGTTATTTACCTCTCATCAGGTAATTTTGTCATCACTTTTAACTATTGGAAAGGTACGATAAGCCTACAAAGAATAGTTCTTTAATAACATAAATTTACCTGATGAGAGGTGAATCCTCGAAACGCGCAGTAACCAGGGTGCCATTAACATTCGAATGATTCTTCGAATTTTTCCATCAAACAAGTTTTGTTAATTCGTCTGGTATCTACTTGAAGTATTACAAAACAAATCTTAATGTTTAAATAAATGCATTCCAAAGTCGTAGGATGTAATATATTCGAAATTTCTTCATATACCTTTGACGTTGTTTCGATTCTCATCGTAAAACATTATTAATCTTTGCAGGCCAACAGGAATGAGATTCATCACCTAAACTGAATTCAATTTTCTTTAACTTCGTGAGCAATCTTTGGAGTTGCATATTTTTATATAGTCTACTTCAAAAATATTACACAAATTTTCTGTTAGAACAGGCACATTATGTCCCTTTTCGAATTTATAGAAAATTCAAAAGTACCATTTTGGTTCCAAACATAGCGTACAGTAACGGTTGTATTTTGATTTTCCTTATATTGTATAGATAAGGACACACGCTACGTGGATTGCTCAGGAATATATTAAATTAGTTAGCGTTTCCATGTATCAATATATTAAATATAGCAAAACTAATTGAAAAGTCGTTTCATTTTAAAGTTAATTTATTTTTCCGATAGTACCAAAAGCCAGTTTGATGTAAAAGAAAATACAATCGCTATTAAAATGTTTGAAATTATAAATACCGTAGAGAAATAAATAACTTTTAATGAAGAATAATTAATAACGAACAACAAACTGTCTTTGAAAGCGCTTAGCTCCGTCGTTTTCGATGGTAGTGGCAACATACATATAACGTGAACTTCGGTCTATCTATCAAAATCGAAAAGGAATGAAACATGGGGACCAAAAGCTTCGTCTAATGTCTCTACAGCGACGAGATTAAAGACACGTTATTTAGCCTTTGGCTTAGAGAGAACTCGACTGCTGCTTCTGCTACTGTGGATGGAATAATTAGATCAAGTAGATCCGAGCAGAGCGAGCGGTTAGCGGGTAGCGGAAAGGGGTATGGAAGCTTAATTCACATACGATGATGGACCGGCGAGGAGGTCGCCTCTCCTATACCAACATCGTTCCCGAAAAGAGCAAAGTTAAGAGGTAATTATGTAAAAGAAAAGAACGATTTAATTTGTACGGACCGGCTCTGTCGATATGGTCACTCGGGTACATCAAGGCTAACGTGATTACTGAGATTTACTCGAGTAGTATTAGGAGCTTTCGATGAGGTTCTCTTCAGCAATGTGGATTTAGGATGGTAAAGAAGGGAGAGAGGTAGGGGTGGCAAATTATGGACACAGCAAATGTTAATTTGTAAATATATTGCGATGGTTTTGCTAGTGATATTATGTTAATTAGTAATTAAGAAAATAATAATGGTGTTTTCGGAAAGATTGTTAATGTGCATTTGCGAGGGTGATCCCATAAGTACCCGGCCTAGAGATGGCGGTAGTTGTTTGCAAAATAACACTGTATTAGAAAGTACACAATCTATAAATCATATGTTTCAAGTTTGAAGACGCCACGTTGTTTAGTATTTGTTTAGCAGCCATCAATAATGAACGTTTTCAGTGAATTTGTAAAAATGGAGAAAATCGTTACGTCATCTTTACGTAATACAATACTTTTATTCGAAAGGCCTCAGCCCCACCGATATAAAAGCAGAACTGGATTCTACTCTGAGGCTACTGAGAGTTTGCTGCTTCGTTTATAACAGTAAAATATTGGGTAGCAGAGTTTAAACGAGACCGTATGAGCTGCCAAGACGAGCATCGCAGTGGTCGACCAAATGAGGTGACGACTCTAGAAATGATGAAGAAAATCCACAATGCGGTACTGGATGATCGTCAACTGAAAGTGCACGACCTAGCAGACATAGTAGGCATTTCAAAAGGTGCGGTAAATCGCATATTATCTGAAAATTTGGACATGAGAAAGCTGTGTGCAAGATGGGTGCCGCGTTTGCTCACATTTGAGCAAAAACAGTGTCGTAAAAATGTTTCAATTGAATGTTTAGCGAAGTTTCAGAGCAACGAAGCAGAATTTTTGCGCCTTTTCATAACCATGGATGAAACAAATCAAAACAATGTACTCAAAACGGAGAACCGCCTCCAAAGAAGGCGAAGACCGTTTCATCTGCAGGCAAAGTCATGGCATCGGGTTTTTGGAATGCGCGTGGAATAATTTTCATTGACTATCTTGAAAAAGGAAAAACTATCAACGGCGAGTATTATGCGAACTTATTGCAACGTTTGAGCGAAGAAATGAAGCAAAAACGGTTATTGCAATGGCAAAAATGAATGAATTAAAGTTCCAATTGTTATCTCGTGCATCCTATTCGCCAGATTTAACCCCCACGGATTTTCTGTTCCCAAACTTGAAAAAATGCCTCAGTGGTCAAAGATTTTCCAACGACGAAGGAGCGATGTCGGTAGTTAATGGATATTTTGAGGAGCAAGACTGTTCTTATTATAAAAAGTGTATCGAACTTATTGAACATCGCTGGGAAAAGTGCATAGAGCTGAAAGGAGATTGTGTTGAAAAATAAATATATTTCTTTCCAAAATTTTTGTGTTTTCTTTGTAGGGTCGGATACTTCTGGGACCACTCTCGTATTGAGAGAAACAAACAAAAACAAACTAAATTTTTATTGAAGAATTAATTCCAATATATACGTTTGAAAAGAATTTCATGCTTAAGCTTTGGACGTAGAAGAGACCAAAATGCAAACAAATTTAATGTGGGAAAACAAAATAATCAAAACTGAGAAAGAGAACACAGAATTAAAATGGCTATTTGAACGCAAGTTCAAAAAGAAATTACAAAAACACAAAATATGGTAGTTGAAATTATATGTTGTCGGAAGAATAGAGTACAAGAATAATATTTAAGAAGAATAATTTATAAAAATGGCGATAAGGGAAAATGTGGAATCTAATTTAAGAAGCAAATAAAACGAAACTTTAGAAAAAATGCAAGGCGATTACTAAAATAGCTTTAACCTTGGAAGATTAACAATAAACACAATAGATCAAATACTTTGCAAAACTTTGGAATACAATAGGGATCTGCATATAATTTTCGATGATTTTACTGACTTGCTCTCAATAAATATCTATAACAGATGAGCTCAAAAAGTAAGTATGCCAAAAAAAAGCTGAGAGTTATAATGTGTAAAGCATATAAAAGCAAAAGTTCGTTTCTATGCAACAGAAGAATAACTAACAAAGGGTTGAATCTTCTCTTGAGTCTCTTCAATTTGGAATTAGAAGTCATTAAACGAAGACCAAAACTAGACAAAAAATATAATAAAGCATACAAGCTTTGATAATTTGACAATAGTGAAAAGGTAACTATCTTTATTTATCTAGGGGCGACAATAGGATAAATAGCTAAAGAAAGATTACATAAATGTGTTTTAAAAGAAAGCTAGACTTGTAAAAAATATTGTCGAAATAGATGCCTTAAAACCACATTATTTTGGTCGCTTCTACTGTCGAATAAAATACTGCATTTTCGCTTGGGGAGAATCTATTGGAGATGTAGATCGAAATAACGTGCAAATACATGTTATTTCTTATTTTGAATCTTAGGTATTCTTTTTTGCCGCCTGTTTGCTTGCATGATCTTAGAGTTTGGGCACGTCAAAATATGCACAGTCTAGAGAATAATTCTACATTTTATAATAGAATGATCACTAAAGGAATAAATAATTTTTGTATACTACGTCGTGAAAGTGCGTTTTTCGAAAAAGCACCTGAATACCGCATGTTAAAGCTACTTGCAAGTTTCAGTATTTATAAAACGGATCTAGAACACTATTTGCTAGATAATGGTCAGCGTTGTTGTGGTTGTCTTGAACTAAATAGAGCGTTATGCTGTTTTTATTCTTTACAAATACAACAGCATCAAGAGTTTCTTATTCTTTCTTCAAAAATTTGAAATGACAAACACATAATACACTTTAAACTCCCATAGTATCACACGTATAAATTGGGACTCAGCAATATCGTAAAAAGCAAGAAATATCTATTTTATGTTGGAAAACTGTATTTAAAATCACAGGGGCCTTATTTATTGTGCAATAAATTTAACGAATACAGAAGCCGTACCCTTCACTATAAATTTCGTTGTTATCAAAAGAAATGCTAAATATCGATTTTGACAGTGAAAGTAAGGAAGTGGGATTACCAAAAATATAGGCCTTGTTTAGATGAAATTTCATTTTAAAAATAACCGCAGAGAAAGTTTGTGATATCGTTACGCATTCGAACGACATCTATTGGTAAATTCGATTAATAAACAAACAACGGAGACGAGACGGATGTGCAAATAATACCAACATTTCGGCAATTCCATTCCGAGTAATATAAAACAGATTACGTAACGTCATTTTATATATACACACACACATTTACACACGTACTGGGAACGCACGAGAGGAGTCTGAAGGGAAACAGATATGGCGCGTTAACACGTCTTGCTGGGCGTAATCTGTGACGACAGCTTGGATCGTGACCAGAAAACGTTATACCCTTCTTCTGGAAATAACGCGAGACATGCTGGAAGTGTGCGCTGTCTATGGTACAAGGCATTACAGTACCTGTTTCACTCCATGCGATACGGTGTACCATCGCGAGCCCATTTTAACCCGCACGACGTGAATATTATTACAAATACGAGTTCGGATGATCGTATATGTATCTATGTGGATGGAATGAGTACATGGTGATTACTTACTGTATCAGTAATTAGTTAATTTTGTTACATATATGTCAGGCGATTTAAAATGTTTTAAGTGATCAGCCTATTTAACACTGTCCAATAAACAAACTGACAAAATCCAGAATCTGGAGAAAAATAGAGCTATGAAAAATGATACGTATTAAGTCAGGTTTTTTATACTAATATTTTTGTTCCGAAATTTATAAATCCTGGCTCAAAACAAAAAAATTTCAAGTTTGAATTAGAACTCTTGTTTATTAATCAAAAAAGAACTCCAAACACAACCACGAATTGTCTATATTTAATCAAAAATATAAATACTTACCGTGACCTAAAGAGCATCTTTATTGTAAAACACAAAGCCATGTGTTTAACGCTGACATGAGACCAATACTATATTCTGACTTCTATGAGTTCCTGGACGATACGACCGTTAAAAAAGGTACACAAGTGATAACGGGGTCGTACATTAGTACAAGTGCTAGTTTTAAGACTCGAAAATATTGACTTGTAGGTTTCTTGTAAAAGTCAGTGTGCGTTTGGTTTTAGCTTAAAATAGTGTGCGGAATTTTTTGTGTGAGTTTTATTGTGGATTAGGTGTAGCATTATGATTAAGATGATAACTTAGTTGTCGAAATGTGTATGGAGTGTACGAACATTAACGTAGTAAAGGATTTTTGCCTTTGTGGATTAATGCAATCAACCAGTTTCCAACAAAATTCACCTTTTTTATTCCTTAGCAAATTATTTTATTAGTTCTATAGTTTACCGATTGCACTATTATTATCCAAAAGTACAGGGAGTAGTTAAATGTGTTTATTCTTCTGCCAAATTTATACAATCTTCTTCAAAGTAATCTTTTTCGGAAACAATATACTTGTTAAAACATATTTTCCAGTTTTCATAGAATTTTGGAAAGTTGTCTAATATAGCCTTCAGAGGAGTTTCGAATTTTGGTTTATCTCTTTAATTGACCCTAAAAGGTCTCCATGGAGCGGTCTGTTAAGCTGCGGAAATAGAAAAAATCGCATTATGGCAATATGGTGCCCTCGAATAAGCGATGAAGGATGACCTGGTGGATTATTCTGATGGCAGGACTCATGATTTACCTAACCAGAATTGAGGACGTGTTAAATTTATAGCTTCACGGAAACGACAAATTAGTCTCGCTGATAGGAGTAAATCATAATATATACTTTGTGGCAAAAAACGAATTACTCAGTAAACATATATATTTTTAAATCAAATACTGTATGAACGTTTATTGTATTGAGAGTAATAAATGATATAAATAAATTTTTATTAAAAAATTCGTACCCTTCATAGAGAAAATGTAATAATGAGTTGTCTCTCCACGAATACGTTTTACTATTCACTCAGGCATGCTTCTGTTCTATGGATTCTCGTGGAAGCTCATTCCAAGCAACTTGTAAGGCGTCATGTAACTATTGTAAATTCAGGGTTGGCAAGTATAGTAACCCTTTGATGTATCATATCCCAGACATGCTTTATAGGCCACATGTCTGGTAACAACGCAGACCAGTTGAGAATATTGGATCGTAATGTAACAACTGCAACACGAGGACGGGCATTACCTTGGTGGAATGTGGTGTTATTTTGTCCTTGGATATGTGGTAAAGCGAATGCTTCCAGAACTTCGTAAATGTATTTTCGAGCATTTAAATGACTTCGAAGAATTGCCAAAAAAATAAAATCCCACTTCCTATGCTAGTTACACCCCAAATTAATTTCCTAACAAGCCCAATCTCACGGTTATGAATGTAAAGTTTTTTAACTTATAATCTGGCTGAATATAACAGTCTTAATTGCTTTAATAACAGGTAAATAAGGAAGTCATATTTAACGATTTACCTGGGTTGTGACCTATACTAAGCGGCAAAGTATGAACATATAACTGTTGGGTTCTACTTTATCAGTCCGCCTTGACAATCAACAATTGACAGATAATGTAACAAATATATGTATATGTGTATTATTTTCTTTTTGTCTAGTCGTGCAACCAGGTTTAACAAAGAGCATTTAATAAATCGGTTCTAGGAAAATCGTTTATTACTTTGTTTATTGTGTTTGCCTATTATTTATTTCTCGATCTATTGCTGTGTTTTTCATTTTGTTTTGTGTCAGTTCTACGCTGCAGGCAAACAAAAAAAGGTAAGTTTACAAAATAAATTATTTTTGAACAAATGATCTTTATCTGCAAAAAGGATGAAATGGAACAAAGTTTTTGTATACTTTAGAGGTAATTGTATAAAAATAATGAGAACAAATATAGCGAAGAAAACGTACAAAATTATCAATATGTAAAATAAACCAAAATGACAAAAGAACATGATCTGTTTAGAAACAACATGAGCAATGTTATTCCTTGCTAAAGTAGAAAAATACGTGTCTCTATTAAAATTATTATATTCCCTCATACGCGAAATATTGTACGCGTGTTAGAGAAAGAAAACGTCGATTGACATCAGTATATGAAATATGGCAAATTTGTGTACGGTCCTCCGAGTGGCAGTGGTCAAATAATAAAGAGAATCCGCGCAAAAAAATCAATTAATTTACTAAATGAAAGTAGTGGGTTAAAACAGCGGGGCGAGAGCTGCTTGGTTTCAGCCACGGTTGTGCGAGCCCTTTTTCAAGCCCTCAGATAGACAATCGTCGTTAAGGCGGCTAGAAGTGAGAAGGGGAAGACGACGCCGTATCCTTCGAGGACACGCTTTAACGTTGGCCACAGGACGTGCATAGGACGTGGACCTCGCATGTGTTTGGTGCCCCAGATGTAGAATCCGCTACTGTAAAACCGATCAAGAGGATTTTTCTTACAGAGGGGTGGAAGTTGGTTAGGTTTACCATTACGAGGACGATAGTGTCTTTCCGGGTCGGGAAAGAAGCACACCATCGTAAAAGCGACCAGGAGTTTCCTTTCACCGAGGAGAGCTTGAACTGCACAAGTATACTAGTGTTGTAGTAGTGTATATATGTATGTATACCTACCTAAACTTGTTCAGTTCCAGATAGAAGTTGGTCACCGAAAATCGACCAAAACTTTCTAATTTTATATGAAATTTTGTGTTTAATTTTTATGTTTAGTGGGCAGCTGCTTTACACTAACATCAATGACGAGTAAAATCAACACAATTGTTCCCCTAAGTATGAAATAAATACATTCATATTAAAAATGCGAAATTAGTATTTAAATTTAAACATATATTTAAATACAAAATCGAACTCAAGGTGCTACTACACATAATAAAACAGTAAATAAGTACAAGCACTATGATGCTTTATATTTCCAAATTAAGGAATATTAATATTATCATTATTATGTCTTTTAATTCAGTAATACTCAAGCAAAGTTAAGAATCGCAACATTTCCATAACTTTAGGGGGCGCCTCGTTTAAGGTTGAGAATTACTGTTTTTATTCTAATTTTGCTTGACAAACATGTATTATATGGATGTCTTCAAATAATTTTGTTGTTATTATTTAGGGCTTCTCATATATTCATATATATATATATATATATATATATATATATATATACACATATAAAATATTGTATATATATACATACAAAATGTATGAACATATTATTTTTCCATCGGAAGCTCTAACTTTTCCCCATCTTTCGGGCAATTGATGGATTCCTTTCCAAAAGAATCGTTCATCCTTTGAGGCTAAGAACGAATTAAGCCAATTTTTGATTCTTTCAACTGAAGTGCAGCATATTCCAATAAGCGCATTCTGCATCGATCGAAATAAATAGTAGTTGGAAGGGGCAGTGTCTGGGCTATAAGACGAGTGAGGTAAAACTTCCCAGCCGCTGTTTTCCAAATAGTTTTTAACTGGTCTTGTAACATGAGGAGAAGCGTTGTCATGATGGAATATTATAGACTCATGTCTGATCGCATATTCTGGACGTTTTTCGGCGATTGTTCACTTCAAACGAATTAATTGTTGTCTGTACAGTTCGCCCGTAATAGAATCATCAGGTTTTAACAGCTCATAATGGATAACACCCGTCGAATCCCAGCAAATAGACAGCATTACCTTTGCACCATGAATATTTGGCTTCGCCGTTGATGTTGACGGTTGGCCAGGCTTTACATAACATATTTTTCGTTTTGGATTATCGTAATTAATCAATTTTTCATCACCAGTAAAGATTCGATGCAAAAACGACTTCTTTTTATGGCGTTCAAGCAGCATTTGCGACATGAAAAATCGTCTTTCAACGTCTCTTGGCTTCAATTCGTGTGGTACCTAATTTCCTTGCTTTTGGATGAATCTCAATGCTTTTAAACGATTTGAAGTAGCTTGGTGAGTTACTACCAACGTTTCTGCAAGTTCTTCTTGCGTTTGACATAAATATTCACCCAGTAATGTCTCCAGTTCCTCGTCTTTAAACTTTTTTGGTTGACCTGGACGCGGTCTGTCTTCAACACTGAAATCATCGCTTTCAAAGCATCGATATCATTCACAACATGATGTTTTTGTTGCAATCGTTGAGCTTCACTTGCACTTTTCTTCCAATTAAAGCAGAAAATTAAAACTTCCCGCAAATGTTGTTTATTTAACACAAATTCAAATATTTTCATTAAGCTCAAAAATAATGTTGTTGAATAAAATTCAAAACAATGTAACTAAATATAGTTGACAAATGTCAAACCTTTCCAACAAAAAAAACAGCTGTCATACTCAACTATATATTGTATAACAACTAACGACCTCCATTGAAAAGTAACCGAATTAAGTTGTATACCCAATAGTTATATTGCATATTTCTAATTAATTTATATGAAACTTATGTTTCGTTTTTCATATAAATCTACGACAATGAAGCATTATTATATGTATGTATATTCATAATTTAATTTTTATTTTTTAGGCAAATATTATTTGTTTTTCTTTAGCCCCTTAATAAAAGTAAAAGATATAAATTTAATCACTATTCTAACAAAAAGAACGTGTAATTAACTAAGCCATCTGTACATAAAGAAGAGAATATAAGCAATACAGAAAATGCTAATTCTTCACTCTAGCGCCTCCACAACAATAACAATAACAATCCTTCGGGACGAAGTTATTTTTATTTCCTGAACCGGTCGAGGTTGAGGGGTAACGTGGCGCATACGTGTTAGCTAGGGCGAGCGAAAACGAAGTGGAAGATTAAGACCTCGATTTTAATCTAGACCACTTCTTTGCTTTTCTCGTTCTGGCAGATGGAAATTTTTATATTACCTGTCGTTTACACCAACGGCAACCGGAGGGGAGACGGTGAGTTCCTTACTTGGAGGTACACTTTAAACGACAGATGCGAGTAGCTTTTTAAAATTCCACCACACCCTGTCGAAGCGAATGTTCGCTCGCCACCGTTCCCCCTATGTGTACACACGAACAATGACTAGCGCGAGTTATTAGCGTAAGAACTAGATTGAGGGAAAAGTATGGAAATGTTAGTTGAAGAAAGAAGTTTGAAAATGAAGGAATTACATGATCTAAAATGAGATATGATTAACAGTAGAATTAGTGTTCATTGCTGGTCTATTTAGTGTAGATCCAAAGAAAAGGATAACGTAATGAATACCAGTACGAAGAGAATAAAAATTTAATATAACAAAATCTTATTTATTCTGTGTCACAATTTTATTATTATGAGAGATTCTAACTCATAAAGGGAACAGAAAAAATTGAGAGAGTTTCTTCCTCTTGCCACAAGTGTTATACCTCTTCCTAACAGATAAAGGTAACTGAAGAAAATGCAGGCCTCAAAAAGCCAGTATCTTATATTGATCCATCCAACACTTTCTTAATGTTACTGTATTGTTGAAATATTCATTTACGGTTAATAATGCAATTGTTAATAATAAAGATAAATGTATCAAATGTAAAAAGACATGAGAAGAGGTATTGGAGAGAAGCACAAAAAATTATATATAAAATCAATAAGGGATATAGCGAGTGGAAAAATTTTCAGACACAGAAGTAACACGAAGAATATCATAGGCACAACATGTATTTGAATCATTGAACAATATACCAATATGGTCATCAACCCAAATTAACAGAAAAATTAAAATGAACATTTTCAATACTAATGTAAAGTCTGCCTTACTGTGTGGAAGTGAAACCTGAGTTCGTAAACAGGTGCCATTGCAACATTGCAAAACACTAAGAGTCTCAACATTATTTGCACTGAGGAACTAGGAAATTAACATGTCAAGAAGCTAAAAAAACTTAATAACAAATCGGAAGCGGAACTAGATTAGTCACATTCTAAGAAAAAATGATAAGGATATCACCAAAGCAGCAGAAGAGAAAGATGACTAATAACATTGAGGAGGTTACATATTTCAGAGAGAGAAAAATAAAATGTCAATTGATTGCAAGGATCCAGAAAATAAATAATAATTCTCATTAATTGTATTAAAATTTGTGCACGCTATCATTAAAGGAAAACATAAGCAACGTTTGGTCTGTTAAAAAAAACTTTGTTCTTGTAATATATGTTCACATATTAAGTTCTCCTCTTTGCATTATATTCAATATGTGCATCATCAAGAGGGCAGATTTCCAGAAGAGTGGAAGAGGCATATGTAGTTCCAATTTTTAAAACTGGGTCGACTAACCAGGCGAAAACTACAGGCCTGTGATCTTCTTCCACATTAGGCAAGGTCTTTGAGTTACTTGTCCGCGAAGTTTCATTTTAGTTTTTCAAACACGAATTGCCACTCGAACAGTACGCATTTTACACAGGAAGGTCTATCATAATAAATCTAGTGAGTTATACAGATTATATTCATGATGCTATGGACTGACGTGTTTAGACGCATGCGCAAGGCTTGTGACAAAGTTGATTATTTACTATTTGTTCAGCTTATTTTTTATATATTAAGCAGGTTACAGATGGTTAAGATAAATGGTTTTTATTCATCTACAGTAGATATACAATATGGAGTTCCTCAAGATTCAAATCTGGGACCTCTATTGTTCAATATTTATATAGGCGACATTGCTAGTGTTTTTAAGTTTTGTAAATTTTTGGCATATGTTGACGATGTGAAATGATTTAGTGAAATACGTTCCTTAACAGATTGTTGTCGTTTTCAGGATCACTTGAATAGTTTCTGCCAATATTATGATATCAAAAATCTTCAATTGAGTTCCTTCAAGTATCACTACATAATATTTTCAAGAAATACCTTTATCATATTCTTCGATTTTATTTTCTCAGATACGGCTATAACTAAAACATCATCAGTTAAGGAATTTGGTATAACAATGGATAGTAAACTTAATTCAACATTCACGTAAACAATATAGTTAACAAATCAAATAAGATGTTAGCATTCCTAATATTTGATAATCCTGTTGGTTGTATCGTGCCTATGTGTGTTCTGTATTAAACAATATATCAACCCACAATAGGATTGTTACATACAACGAATAGATGCCATTCAAAAAGTCGTCCCCAAACGTAGTATTGAGTTCACGTTCTATGGAGATATCTACGATATTTTGGGAAGACAGATCTTTAATTGATAAAAGGAAAGTTAACGATATATTAGTACTATAAAATTGTCAATGGTCACTTATCATGTTACGATATCTTGTGCAGAATAATGGTTAATGCACCTCCATGATCGTTATGGTTACCATCACTGTTTCAGATTTCCATTTTAACACCAGTGCTTGTGGCAAATCTCCGTACTGACAATAATTTGCAGTTCCAATATACCAATGTCGAAATATTCGCTAGCAAGCTTAGCTATTTAGGGATCAAGTACAAATATTGTGTCATTCTTAAAGTTTTAAGGTTAGCTGATTAAATTCTTAGACGTCACTCTTTAAGAGTTAGAATTTATAGTGAAAAATACGTTGGGTTAATAACCTGTTTTTGTTATATGTGTAAAAAAGAAACAAGTAATTAAATAAATAAATTATCAATAAAATATTTACTGATGCGTATATTGTGTTGAAGCACAGTAAACCGGAAACGATTAAAAAGCGCTATAATCTAACACTACCATTTACTGTATGATACATGAAACGGCCACTAGTAGTAATACATACAATGATTTGATAACGTGTAAGCGGAGCTAGTTGCTGTTATTGTAGTTCCTTTTGGTATGCAGTCAACAAGAACAACACCTTGTCTTGGATTCAAAAGACAGTTGGCATGAATTTTCAGCTGAAGATTGTATGCGGCCCTTTTTAGAGGCGAAGAACCAATATGAATCCATTTTATGGACTCTAACTTTATTTATCTATCCCAGTGGTATACCCAAGTCTCATCGCCTGTCACTATTTTAGAGAAAAAGTCCAAATTCTGAATTCAAAAATGCCAAATTGGTTTGGGAAATTTTTTGCTTAAGCAGGTTTTGTTGGGGAGTTAACTATCGTAGAATCCACTATACTGAAACTTCGCTCGCGTTTAATTTATCGCCTAGAACTATTGAAATGCTTAGTTCAGATATATTTAATGCTTTAGCGATAGTAGGAACTTTCAAACGATGATCCATGAGAATCCTTGTTTCAATTTTCATGCAAACATCAAGATTGGTTATGTTCGAAGGGCATTTCTTGAGCCATCTTCAATGGAATCACGATCCCTTCGGAACTCTTTTGATCAGTGTTTCATTTTTAAAATATGTCAAAGCCCCAATCTCGTACAAAGTAATTATTTGTTTATGAATTGTTTTACAGGAATTCTGTACCTTTGTTGAAAATTTGACGACGCTGCCATGTTCTAACTTCACAAAGCACGTTTTTTTGTCGCGAAGCACTTTATAAAGTACAAAATAATAAACGAATCGAAGTCAAATTTATCACAATTAATTGTTTATATCATGGCTAGTTAGATTTTTTTCGGTCGTGCCCTGTAAATAATTTTCTGGCATTAGAAGTGGAATTTTCCAAGTGTTTTTAATGAGATGGTAATTGTTGAAAATACAATTGTATTAGAAGCATTCCAGACTTCATAATGCTATTTTTGTCTTCTATGCAAAGCTCTTGCACATAATTTTTATACTCTACTCGTTTCTTTTAACAACGTTTCATATCTGTCCTTATATCTCTTGTAACTGATATTGTCGAAAGGAAGTAACTAAGAATGTAGGGTCCGGGGAGATTGAATCGTGATACAGTGAGGGTATATACACGAGCCACCTTCTTCTTTGTGAAACGGAACGTTAGCGTGTCCCGAGCGCTCTGTTAATTTCTTTAACCATCTCAAGACACGGCAGTACGCCCTTTATCCGAGGCATTATCCACCCTTTAACGCACCGCCACAATGCAACGGAAGCGCGAGGAGCTACATTGTGTCCGACGTGCCTGGGTTCTTCTTTGTTTCATGTTGGCGCCTGAGCCAGAGGATTCGGCCAAGCGTGAGTCCCCGCGACCGTAACAACAGACACACTAGGAGAACTTGAGGAAATTGCCTTTAATGTAGCTGATACACAAAGGCAACGCCACCGTTCCCTAATTAAAATTAAAACGCTGAAATATACGGGAAATCCCCTTTTATTTCGCAGGGGGACGGAATCTTTTACCTCTTTCCGTTTTTTTTGGTCGTCGCCACTTTGAGAGTGATAATGAAAACTGCTCGGAAAGATTTAATAAAAAATTGAGTAAAGGCGGGAGTGTTTTAATTACTATATACAGGGTATGTTAAAAATTAGCAGTATATGAAAGAAAGTGACTCTATTTTTGTTGAAATAATCATTATTTTGAGATGTTTCGAATAATCTTCTCCAACTGAATATAATTCCTTTGGAAAGAGGTGATTGAGAAATATTCTAATATCTTTGTCTAGAGACGATTAGGATGGGCTTATACATTCTTTGGTTTAATGTTAATGAAAGTTTCTTATCTTGGCCTGTAAATTTGTCGAAGACCTAAAACGGATTCTAAAAGATCAATGCAACTTTGATTTTTGCGTTGTTCATTAAATCTGTATTTTAAATAAAATTTTGAAGAGAAAATACTAATCAGTTGTACTACCGAATACAATTAATGGATATTTCATAGAAATGATTATACATTTTAAAAAACTTAACGCGTTCGAACAGGTTTTAATGTGATCTTGTTGGGAGAGTAAAATTTTTTTCAGTGTAGAAAAAATACAGAAATATTAAATTTTGCCGAAGTTTTACTGCAATAATTAAAACAAAAAAAAATCGAAATTAATAATGCGTGATGATTTCTACTAACATCTAAACACCTTCGGAATCTTAAAGGCATGAATCGGATTTTAGTATATTTTTGGGCAATCTTATCCTATTCCTTTCTGGCAGTAATTCGTACTCTCTAAAGTATTCTTGGTGGTATATATCGTACAGGGACACATCCTTCCACAATATCTCAGCGTATTCAATTGAATTTAATCATATTGCCGTTTCTCATTTGCCATAACTCGTCTTTTCAATATCTTTAGTTAATGTAACTTGATTGTTAGCAAATCGTAAGCTAGATAGATGATCTTGACAGATCTACATTGTTACTGAATCGTAATTGCCATTCTATCCTTTAAAGTATGCAAACTTAGAATTACATACGTATGATTAGAATTAAATATGAAGTACAAGTGAATTACTCGTTCCATATTGCAGGTCTGCCACCACCAGGTTTTCGAGTGCACGGAATTTCTCAGCAAATTGATGAGTCATTTACCGCAATCTGCTCAAAATGCTTAACGGTTTTCATACAAATTTTAATAAATTAAAAAAAAGCGATTCGACATCATTTTTTCGTTTAAGTATATTTGTGAACAAGTGTTTTAACACATCATTGTATTGTAACTTGTTTGGACAAATTCTAATGTGATTTCACTGGGAGAGTATAAAATGCATTTTATTTAAAAAAAAATACAGAAATATTCAATTTTATGGAAGTTTCATTGCAATTATTCGACAAGAAAATTGAGATTAATTATGTGCATGATCTCCACGAATATCTAAAAAATGTTTCTATGTGCATGTCGGATATTTCTTAGGGAATCGTATCCTATTCCTTTTTGACTACAATTCGTAACACCTAAAGAGTTTTTAGTAAATATTTTGTGCAGCAACACATGTCACCACATCCCAAGCCTATTCTATTGGATTATCATCTGCCCAATTGACTGGCTATTCCATTCTTTTTATTTTGATTTCATCGATCCAGTTGTTTACGATGTTTGCTCGTTGGGGGCGTGCATAATCGTCCATCAAAATGAATACCTCTTTCAATGCTGCTGCATAAAGAAGAATAATGGGTTATAGAATCTTACCCAAACATTTGTAGATAGCGAAATGTTCGTTTTCTTTCATATAAGTGTGTATCCTCTAGTAGTTAGCTCGATCCATAAATGTAGTTACGCCACAACCCTCATACTGAAACCTTTCCCGGACAAATTGTTCACAATCCTTCTCTGAACAAATTGTGGGTTATTACGTGTACTAGTTTATGACAGATCAGAATAGGCAGCGTAAATCTGGATTTGTCACTGAATAATACTATTCCCATTAATTATGTTTCATTCGTCCATGTTTTACGGGTTCTTTCTTTCCCTGTAGTAAAAAGAAAGCAAACCAATGATATTCGGACATGTAAAATGAATTAAATTTGCTTCAAGAGGATATTCCATATTACATTCGCAGAAGAATATTTTTTCAACGTAATAGAGCAACAGTTTCTAATGCAAGAATAATAAAAAACACTTAATAGGAATTGGTGTACGTTGATCTATTCAATGACCTATTAGACCCCCGGATTTAACACCGTTTTGGACTATTTTTTGTAGTGAATATTGTTTATAAAGAACAATCACGAAATCTATAAATCTCTAAAATTTGATGTAAGAACAGCATATAGAAACATACTACAAGGTCAAATGCCCATAGCCTCGGGGACTACGCTAGGATAGCTAATGAGTATCTGAAAGAGGCGGTCATGCGCTGAAAGTCAAAGCGCACACTGGTTTTCAGCGGTACGGTTCGTGTGCGGAATTTGTTTTCGTGCAGGTATTTTGCTGTAGTTGTCCAGGTCCGACACTGTTTAATTATCTGATGATGATGATAATTTAGTTGTTGAAATACGTATACAGAATACGAAAATTAATGTGGAAAGGGGTATATATCAACCTTCAGTGATTAAGTTAATCAATCACAGGCTCCATCAAAATTACCTTTACGATCGAAATTATAAATTGTTTCATTTGAAAAAAAGAAAAAGTCTACATTTTTGATTAAACTGAATATGAAAACAAATTTTATATGATAAAATAATATTAACAAAGAGGAAGAACTGTACATTTTGCGATTTTCTCGTGCATACTTCTTATAACATTTTATGGACCCCGTGGAAGCTCATTTTAAGCATCATTTAGTTATTTCAAGTTCGATTTGAGATAAGAAACATATTAACCCTTTATCCCATCATTTACCTATCACATTCTGTGGGCGATAGGTCTGGCGGTTGCGTAGACCAATTGAGAATATGTTGGCTTCTTACAGAAATCGTAATATAACAGCTGCAGCATGAGGGCGGGCATTGTCTTGCTAGAATACGACATTATTTAGCCTTTAGATATATGTTGAAGCGAATGGTTCCGGAGCTTCGTAAATATGTCGCTTTGAATATATAAATGGCATTGAAGGAATGTTAAGGAGTCTTATTTCCTATGTTAATGGCACCATCATTCTTCTGGTGAAACATTCTAAAAGTGCTTTTTCCTCTTAGATGTCGAATACGTTTACGAGCATCGTGGGCACACAAACTACAACAAAATTCGTCTGAAAAAACGACACCGTCCCACTTCGTCTATACATTACACCATTTTAATTTTAGGACACAATGCCTACTAGTGAACGGCAGTATTGGTCCTGGACGAAAGTAAATCAACGTAAACGAGCGAATACGGCGATATATGGAACGCATTGTTATTCTACGTTATTCTAAAAACTAGTAATCTTAGTATTCTATCTTTTCGTTCCGTGGTCTTTTTAGGTGGTCAGAGCTTCTACTTCGATGTTGTCTACCTTCTTGAGATCATTCTCTCCAACAATGTCAGTGTAGCAATATATCTATCCCATACATATAGATTTCCCGAAACGAAATATCCGCTTCATGTAGATCAACCATAAAACCACTTTCAAAATTACTTAACTGTTGATAATTTGGTTGTCTTCGAATTCATTTATGCGGGCATTTAAAAAGTGTGATGTATGGCATTTATAAAAATGACTTCGCACACGGTACTATAACGCGTTCAAATTGTTGAATTATTTTATGAAAATCAGCGTTCTGTGAAAAGAGTTTTTAGAAAATTACGTGAATTTTATGGTTTACATAATCGTCCATCACTATTGGTCGAATTATTAAAAAATTTCAAGAGACCGGTTCTGTGGAAGATCAAAAAAGTGAAAAATACAGTCGTAGTGGTCGTTCACAAGAAAATATTGGTTTGGTTCGTGAAAGTGTTGCCGAAGCTCCTGAAAAGCCCATTAGACGACGTTCACAACAACTTGGACTTAGCAGATCAACAATATGGCGTATTTTACACAAGGGTTTAGCTCTGGAGGCATATAAGGTTCAAATAACATGGGAACTGAAGCCATTAGATCATTTAAAACGTCGTTCATTCGTCAATTTCACCAATGAACAGCCAGCTGATTTTTCTCAAAAAATAATGTTTTCCGATGAGGCACATTTTGAACTTGGTGGCTATGTTAATAAACAAAATTGCCGTATCTGGGGTGATGAAAATCAACGAATTATTCATGAGAAACCTATGCATCCTAAACGAGTTACTGTTTGGTGTGCAATATGGTCAGGTGTAGTATTTGCTTCTTTGAAAATGCTGTTGGTGAAACTGTAGCTGTCAATGGTGATCGATATCGTCGGATAATAAACGAATTTTTGTGGATCTAAAGGATATTTGGTTTCAACAGGATGGCGCTACACCTCACTTTGCACACGGATCAATTGATGTATTGAGGAAAAAATTTCCTGGACGTGTAATCTCAAGAAACGGTGATGTTAATTGGCTACCAATATCATGTGATTTGACATCGTTAGACTACTTTCTTTGGGGTTATGTGAAAAGTCAGGTTTATAAAAACAATCTACAATCAATTCCTGCTTTGAAAGATGAACTTATTCGTGTCACTGGTGAGATAGAGCCTCAATTATGTCAAAATGTCATTAAAAATTTTAACAAAAGAGTGGACGTCTGTGGAGCTGTAGGAGGATGTAATTTGGCAGATATTATTTTTCGCATATAAATGTCATACTGATACTTCAATTATCAATAAAAAGTTTTCGAAAGTGAATGCAAATTATGTGTTTTATTTATTCTTTAAAAATACCGCGAAATTTGAAACACCCTTTATTTGTGAAAAATTTTTCGAAAAGTATGTACTCTTACTGTGTGATTCATTTTTGTCATACAGTATATGTATCGTACTTATATACACCTGTTTTAACAATTTCTTTTCATTTTACTTATAATTTGATATTGATCAATAAGGTTGATATATAACCCCTTTCCACATTAACTTTTGTAAATTCTGTATACGCATTTCGACAAACAAGTTGTCATCATCAGCAGATAATTTCAAAGTGTCGCACCTGGTAAAACACGGCGAAAAACAATTGTACGAAAAATCAAACTCCGTACGCGATCCACACCGCTCAAAACCAAGATGTACACTGTGTTTGTTTCACAAGATTTTTAAAAAATTACTTTTACTTAAACTAACATGCACTACATTGAAAAAGGTTATTATGGTCAAGACAAGTGCCTGCCTGTGTGATTTATGATATTGTTCCTCCTCTGACATTCAGTAGAGAGAAAAGGGGCGATTGTAAGGGGCCGGCGTCATTATAGTTCACCACATGGTTTAAATTCTTTAAGATGTGCATGCTTTCATACGTGTCTAGTTCGCGATAATTATACACGTTTTTTATCAAATGTAAACAATCCATATTAACACTGTGGTTATTTTCTAATACATGTCTCGCTATAGCCGATTTTTCCGGTCGGTTGAATTTTATGTGCGAAAGGTGTTCTTTATACCTGGTTTCGATCGATCTTTTAGTTTGGCCGATGTATTGTCTATTGCACTCTAAACATTCAATTCGGTAGATTCCCGATTTTTTATTTTCTTCGATTTTGTCTTTTGCATTTCCTAAAAGCGTTTTAAGGGAATTATTGGGGCGGGAACAGACTTGAAACCCGCGTTCTCAACCTTATTGATCAAGTCACTCAACCACAGGCTCCATCAAATTCAACTATAATTTGATATAATTTAAAAAATAAATATTTTGTACCTTAACGCCTTTTTCTCATAGCTTTAATTTTTGACTACAACTCTTGGATTACCGAAAACATGAAAATTATCGCATGTATAAGTATGTGTGGGAATACTCTTTAGTCAAATAGCTGGATCGAACTGAAATAGCAGAAACACGAATATTCGAGTAACCAGAAAAAAGAAACCTAGTTAAATTTGTATCCCTGAATAATTGAACGTCGGTATGTGAGGGCTGGCAGCGTGAAGGAATAATGCGATCTGAACTGGAACAGTGGTGGCCGGGAGGGCCGCCAGGGAATCCGCAGATATGTAAACGGCATTTCCTTACTCCGGATATTTTATATTTCGGGGTTTTATTTTATTGGACGGTTAGTTCGCGTACGTTTAAATCTGTATACATGTTTTCGTGTTTTTTTTTTTTTGGTAGAATGAGAAAATTTCCGTTGGAATATGAAATATCACTTCCGAAAACGTCGGAAAATATTAAATGTTAATATAATCTGGAAAATACACATTATTTTCCAGATTCTAGAGGGTGCTTTGATATTTCTTCTAGAAAACTCTTATTCCCTTTTGGGAACGAACCTTCTTATCTTGGTCACAGTTGGAGTCGTTGATAAATTATTTTTGTAGCTTATATTCTTGCGCTGACGATATCTCGTGTTGTTGCTCAAAAATAATCCTAAAATCAAATAAATGATTACTTTTTTTCTGTCGATTACACCATTTTACTTTCATATGAGTTGGAACATAGTTATTCGTTATCCACTCTATAATTTTACACATTAAATTTCATTTTCATGCTTAATAACAGGCTAATAGATATGTAAAGGCTGTTTCAAATTTCGCAGTTTTTTTAAAGAATAAATAAAACACATAATTTGCATTCACTTTCAAAAACTTTTTATTTGTAATTGAAGAATCAGTTATGACATTTGTATGCGAAAAATAACAGACGTTCACTCTTTTATTAAAATTTTTAATGACAATTTGACATAATTGAGGCTCTATCTCACCAATGACACGAATAATTTCATCTTTCAAACCAGAAATTGATTGTGGATTCTTTTTATAAACTCGACTTTTCACATAACCCTAAAGAAAATAGTCTAACGGTGTCAAATCACATGATCTTTGTGGCCAATTAACATCACCATCAATTGATTTATGTGCAAGGTGATGTGTAGCGCCATCCTGTTGAAACTACATATCCTCTAAATCAATATTCATTAATTCAGGCCACAAAAATTCGGTTATCATCCGACGATATCGATCACTATTGACAGTTCAGCTTCACCAGCAGCAGTTTCAAAGAAGTGAAGTCCAATTACACCACCTGACCATAATGCACAGTCACTCGTTTAGGATGCATAGGTTTCTCATAAATAGTTCGTGGATTTTCCTCACCCCAGATACAGCAATTTTGTTTATTAACATAGCCACCAAGTTCAAAATGTGCCTCATCGGAAAACATTATTTTTTGAGAAAAATCAGCTGGTTGTTCATTGATGAAATCGACAAATGAACGACGTTTTAAATGAACTAATGGCTTCAGTTCCTGTGTTATTTGAACCTTATATGCCTTCAGAGCTAAATCCTTGTGTAAAATGCGTCATGTTGTTGAGCTACTAAGTCCAAGTTGTTGTGAACGTCGTCTAATGGACTTTTCAGGATCTTCAGCAACATTTTCAGGAACCAAACCAATATTTTCTTCTGAACGACCACTACGATTGTATTTTTCACTTTTTTGATTTTCCACGGAACCGGTCTCTTGAAATTTTTTAATAATTCGACCAGTAGTGCTTTCAGATGGATGATTACGTAAACCATAAAATTCACGTAATTTTCTAAACACTCTTTTCGCAGAACGCCGATTTTCATTAAACAATTCAACAATTTGAACGCGTTGTTGTACCCTGTACGAAGCCATTTTTATAAATGTCATACATCACACTATTTAAATGCCCACATATCCAGACAAATTCAGTGCGCTATCTATATTTTATTAATTCTTAAAAAAACCGCGCAATTTGAAACAGTCTTTATTAGAGACATTAGTTTATTAGTTATAAAATTATGTTAGAACCCTTTGTATTCGGTTTAAGAAAGCTAAATAATCAATAAACTATCACGCAATCAAATTATATAATCGCCTACCAAATGATATAGAAAAATCAAACGTACTTTTTTCTGTTTTATTCTAATTATAAATTTTATTTTTCTCTGTTAGGATTTTTCGATCAGTATGTGATAATAAAATAGCTTATATTAACTACGTTTCGGGGACTTTTTCCCCTTTTCCAAATTATTTATTTATTTTTTTAACCTGCAATATATTAATTTTATATATACATACTTTTACTTAATGGATTTTTCTAATAATAGTTTTTTAAATAATAAATATTTATGAGTACGTACATTTTCTGTCCTAATGAGATTTGTAAATTTACAACCACACAAACATTTTTAAATTAACAAAATTATACCATCTTCTTTGTGTTTATACCTGTGTGTGGACGCAATTGTTATGCACATTTGGTAAAGGTTTTCTAATCTGAAAATATGTGTTATTTCTTCCTTTCCCTTCTCTTCCCGTGTCCCTGCATGAATATGTCAAGTATGTGTGTTTATTTTCTAAGAATTAAGTTAATCACTGAAAGTTGATATATAACCCCTTTCCACATTAATTTTCGTGTTCTGTATACGTATTTTGACAATTAAGTTGTCATCATCAGCAGATAATTAAACAGTGTCGCACCTGGAAAACTACAGCAAAAATACCCGTACGAAAAATTATGCACACGATCTCTACCGTTGAAAGCCAAAACGCACACTGTGACAGTGTGCGTTTTGGAATTTGTTTTCGTACGAGTATTTTTGCCATAGTTAGAAAGGGGTTATATATCAACCTTCGGTGATTAAGTTAATCATCCACAGGTTCCATCAAAATTACCTTCAATAATGAAGTTATTATTAATGTCATTAAGATTGATAATATTTCTTCAACACTATGGGTTACAACAGCAATATTCTCAGTTGTTTTTAAGCGACGTGCACGAGTTCGATTCTTCACATTTCTAATTTGTCACGACAGCTTAAATTTTTCCACGAATTTCGCAATTGCTGGCCGAGAAAGTGTTTCACAACGACCCAAAAATATTTTAGTTTTGCGAACTGTGACTGTGAAATTTTCACCATTTTTGTAGTGAATTTTAATAACTTCGATGCGCTGGTGAAGCGTACATCGAACCGTTTTTATTAATGGTGTAGTTTTTACTTGTCATCTGTCAACTAGTTACAAGTTGAGTCATGACAACTGTTAAATTGGTGGGCTATTGAAAATGAAATGTCGTATTAGAACACCTTTTATAAACAGAAATATGGTTGGATTCTAATAACTAAACAAAATATATAAAATTGGAAAACTTAAATTTATACAGGAATTAATGCTACAGGCAATATTTATTATTTATCACATCCTAATCTAATGAGTCTTTGTTTTGTAGTTGGTCATAATATTACGGCCTGTATCGATCTATCTTTCAAAACGATATCGACTATTATTCTGCTCATTGAATTCGGAGAGATAATTTATGTTGAAGAACGTATCCTTCTAAATTTAAACTATATTTAGAATAAGATTTACATTTACCTTTTTATGTACAGAATTTTATAACGCTAGTTAGATAAGTAATATATTCATGAAATGTGTTTTAACCTCAATGACACGTATGTATATAGAGCAATATGTTTCTGCGCGTACAGTATGCAAGCTGAAAATCTAATTTGGAAGAAATAAACTATTATTTTATTCTGTATAGAAAGTTTTTAAAAAAGGTAATTTCTTCCTTAATTAGAATAAAATTAAAATATTTCCATTAAAATATGTTCATTCCTCTTCAAGATGAAGAGCACTATCATAAGTTCACATAATATAAATCATTTAATTCTTCGTTTCACGATAACATTTCTGAAAGGAAAGCGTCGAATATAAAAAAAATCTAAATTTATCGGTTGAGTTTCCGCCACCGTTCAATCTGAAAGGAATCTCGTTCGTCCGGAAAGAAAGTTATCCCGTAGAAATGGCACAGAATGCCTGGATGCATTTAGCGTGTGACAATGGACGATCCTGTTTGACAAACGCGAACAACGTTTGTCAATCTGTAAGTTTCCGCATCGATAGGTACCTACTGTCGCCGTTACTGTTCTATTTCAGGGTTGGAAACTCCGTTACGTGTGTGTACGAATGTTTCGGGGCGGCTGGGCGGGCGGGAAGGCCATTATGCGGACTCGATGTAAGCGAACAACTGAAGGAAAACATGTCTCGTCAACGAGAGAATTACATACCCGTGATGCAATGATATTCGGCGATCTGTATGGTGACAAACTTTACCGAATGCGATTGAGATTTGAGTTGTTTTCGATGTAATTGAGAATCTTACGTGGAGATGAACGGATTTTGTATGTTATGAGTTCGTTTTTGAGAGGGAATTAATAAGTAATATTCATCAGAAAGCACGTTCAACAGAATATGAAGTTGTATGTACATAATTATAATGGTGAACTAGCCTGATGTACGTATTCGTTTAGAAATCTACTCGACTTTATTTCTAATCATTGAGTTAGGATATTTGTTTTGTAATAATGAGAACAACGATTGCCGAACAAAGCAATGATGACAACTACCGTTAGGTTCAATCAAGAGCTCATCAGGTAGTCTGGCTTTGTTCGGCAGTTTTACGTACTTGGTGGGTTATATCATATGTACATATATGGTATATATATATGGTGCGTAGAACGGTCGAACAAAGCCAGACTACCTACCTGATAAGCTCTTGATTGAATGAAACGATCGTCGTAATCATTGTTCTGTGCGACAGTGGTTGCTTTCATTATTGAACATAATTTAAAGAGAACTAATGAGTGTGTTTATTCATTACTTTTTATAATTATTTTTGACCGTACACAAACATGAGTTAAAAAAACCGGTAGAAAGAATTCGCACAGTGTTAAATTGCATGATTCGATGACCAATTGATGTCGCCGTTTCTCGAGCTTTGAAATTGCTACTGTATTAAACCAAGCGTTTCTGAAGGAGTGTGGCAAGTTGCGTCGTTCTTCGTGAACTACGTGTCATGAAGATGCATATTGATAAATTGGTGATACAAACACAGTTAGCATAATGCGGTAAAAAACACCAATCGTAGTTATTGCACTTTCGACATCGTTTTTGGAAAAATACAACCTGATCATTTCGCCTGCCCAAAAATCGCATCACAGCGACTCCTTAAGGATGCCATCATGGTCATTTTTTTTCCCATTTCAATATTGTTTTCAATTCTGCTTCACTGAAGGTTCATTTTGTATATATACTAGGCGTTCTGATGTATGTGAACGCAGGGCAGTAAGACTTCTTGAGTATTAGCAATGGCAAATTCTGTGACAGATTTTCGTGGTTTAGGATCTTCTTAACACTAGTAGCTTTTCAAACCTCTAGCTTCCCTTTAATAAAATTACTTCTCCGGTTTACCTCTAAGTTTTTGTCAAGTGACTAATTCCTTTCGCGAGTTTGGTCGACGCAATGCAGCTATTAGCTACTGACCAGTGAAACACCGCCGGCATAGGTGTCAAATAGATATCAATGCACTTCCTGCTCCTGGATATTTTAACGATTTTCTCTGACCCAAATGCTGCAATTGCGTTTGTTGATTGAAGTAAACTTCATTATTCTAGATTATTTTCTTCGCAAAATCGTCGTCCTCATTTTGGTTTTTCAGATCCAGATCTAGAATGGTATATTGGTTGAAGTTTCTGCGAAAATTTAATTATTTAAGCATTATTCAGAGCCTTCATTAGAATCTATTGCAAGAAACTGGCTAAATGATAGACTCGATGTTAATCGATATTTTAGGATATTTAGTAACACTCTTATTTACTATAGCAATATTTTAGGATGACCGAAAATCTATTTTCTTTAAATTTTTTAATCAAACTGAAAATTGTCATTCGAGTTGCATGTATTTTCTCAGACGTATGGGAATTGAACTTATTTAGAAAATATATGGGAAAAGGGGTGTACAACTCGAAGGATAAGATAACTGTCATACATTTAGGTTACTAGGAGACCTCCCTAATATTCATGAGTTGTATAATGGCTAACCGTAGTGAAGGTACTAGTTAATCTGGTCCACTTATCCTCAGTTTTTACCACTACATATCTTTTTAGTAAAACTCGTAAATTTTAAAACTGTAGACACGAAATTTTTTGACACTGACACTACATATCTTGTCAAATTTTAAATCTTTTTTGGAGATGTCTATTAGGTTTAGTCTATAATCTTCTTCTGCCTTCTCTACTTTTTTATCTTTTGTGTTGCATCCTCATTTATACTGGTTTTTTTCTAGCTACAGTTTTCCTTTCTTTAATTGTTTGCTATGGTCAGGCTTTGTATACATATTTTTCTCCAATTCTCTTTTGTCCTCTTCACTATTTCTTCCACTGGTCTTATTTCTAATTGCTTTCGTATTAGATTATAGTTTAAAATTTTCTTAGGAGCGTCATTACTTTATCATATCATTACATTTAATTGTAGTTTTTCTACCCTGAGTTATATTTTCTACTTCAGATCACTTCTTAGCTATGCTGCCGCCTTCACTTGATCTTGCCAGGTTTTTCTCGACCTTTCTCTTCCCCCTTTTTTCGCTCCAGCATAGTTTTGCATATACATTCTACGCATATGTCCTATTCATACCAGTTGCCTCTTTTGAATACTCTTATTTATTGCTTTCGTTTGGAATTATTCTCTGTAAGTTTTATTTCTTATTCTACTTCGTCTTGTTTTCTCCGTTATTTTCATCAGAAGTTTCATTTCTGTTGCCGTTGTTGTGCATTCTTTGTATCCATATATTAGCATTGAAGATATTATTTTTTTTACCACTTGTGCTTTTACTTTTTTGGCATGTCCTTTTGCAAAGAATGTTTTTTAAGTATTAAATAATTTTCAACCCTCTCTATCATCTCATTAATTCCTCTTTCCCATCTTCCATTCTTGTCTATAACTGCTTCATAATGCTTATAACATACTTTTACTACCGAAGTATATACAACTTTAAATTCTTTTCAAAACGTACATTTAAACAAACTTGAGTAGAATGCTTTAATATTTACTAAAACAGAACAAACGGGAGTTCAACGATTTCACAAAGGAACTAAATTATTATTGGTTTCAAGACTATTCCTAGGACGTGTAAAGACTTAGAAAATTAAAGATCCTTGGTCCGGTAGCTAATTCTAAAGTTGATTTGTCGACTTCCATGTGTTCTGAGTATGAAATATTTGAATTGTTTTGTTTGATAGAATTTATTAATTATTTAGGTAGTTAAAGATAAATTTGTTTCTAACTATTAATTCGTGCATAGCTAGTCTAAAATGTCTTCTTTTGTATTTATATTGTTTTAACAAGCTAGCAGGATAATTTTTCTAGTTCTCCACGCAGTATATGTGCCGGAGAAAATCTTGTCAATTTGCGAATCTACGTCATGGCTTTCCATTACCATTAACGAAAAGTTTCCGAAATCTCTCCACTTTCTAGCTATTCCTGTCCCTCGTTCTCTCATCGGCACGTATGTATGTGTCGTACCCTTTAAAACGCGCTCCTAGATACTTTAAACCCGATTTCTAATCAACTAAGTCTGCTTCATTTAAATCCTCGTCGGCATTAAACGCCGCGTGAAAGATATGAACCAAAGGTGTTTACTTGCATGGATTTCCCCAACTTTCCCCCAAACTATCAACCCAGCACACGTTGATAGCACATCCGACGGCTTCGTCGTCGTCGTAGTCGTCCCCGTCATCTTCGTCATCAAAATCATCGTTTTCGACATCAAACTTCGTAATATTTCAGTTCTCATCAAGACGAAATGTGGGCGTATGCGGATTGCCACGTCGGTAACGTGAAGTGTGCGGTGGTGCGGTTGCGGTTAGAGATGCGGCAATGGTTAATGTTACTACAGCGACGACATAGTCCTCTCTCTTCGTATTCTTCTTCATCTGTCGCCTCCCGTGTGCGAAGGAGGATTCGCTGTGTGTAAACACGCGTTAACTTCTCTTCTATCTGTCTATTTTCTGTGAGATTTTGTATTCGAAATTCGATTAAGCGTAGGTAAGTTCTTTATGTATATAGGAACTGAGGAGAGAATCACGTTCTATGTGCTTACTGTGAGAAATTAATTGCTCCGGAATGGAACGGATAAAGGAATTTAGGGAACGCAAAGAAAACTTTAAGTTAATGCAATAAGTGGAATTTTAAAGAAAGTTGATATTTTGATGTGAACAAACTAAGCGAAATCTTTTAAAATGCTTCAAAATTCGATCGACGCAAAATCGTCTTAAAACATTTGTATTATGTGTGCACATTTGGCAAGTGAAACACATATTTTCCGAAGTTATCGAAGAAATAAGAATTTATGTATGCAAAAGCTAATACTGTTCCATCTTATAACAAAATAGCGAGAAAAAACGACAAGAAAAAACTAACTAAAGATTTATGATTTCAAACAAATGCAAGTAAAGAAGATATTTTGTGCGTTCAAGGAAAAATTAGAGTATTAACAGTATTTTAATTACAGTGATTAATGAGGCTTTTCATATTTATTTATTTTTGAATTATCTTTCGTAAATTACATATTTAGTTAACAACTGATGTCTAAGGTGAGAAAGAAAAGATTAAATGTCAAGTAGAAAAAGCGAGTATTTCCGACATATGCTGTAGATCAGGTATGGGTAACTATTGACATGTTGTGGGCCAAACTTCAATGTGCAAAAACGTTCGCGGGCCGCGTTTAATAGTAGTGCATTTTAAAGTAGTGTTTTAAAGTAGTGTTCATAATTTTTAGTGATAGATATCAGACATGAAATAATACGACAATGTCGTGCGGGCCGGTTGTTGCCCACATATGCTGTAGATAGTGTTTAACAGAGGAGCTAATGCATCGGAAGATGCTAGAATCACTAGTGCCGTTTACAGAGAACACATAATTTGGCAGAGTACAGCACAGAAACGATTTTTTAATTTTATTGATTGAGGGGTATTTTGACATAAATAATTTCCAAACTTCAGAAAGGCCATCGAATTTCAGGCGTGAAATCGAAAAATTGCCAATTCGTTGCGAGACAATCATAAATATTGAAGTCTTATTACTTCATCTATTTTCTTTGTTAAAAAATGTAATTTAGTAGTGCACTTCAAACTTATGTATAAGACATATACGAGTATGCCATTTTGTAGAGTACCCAAGTTTGTTTAATTTACACTTAGTCACGGACTTTTAATTTAAAGAAATTCCGATTTATTGGTGTGTGATAAAAATGATTGCGTGTTTTGTCAGAATGCATGTTGATTTGGTTCAGAGGATTCTTTTGTACTCAAACTTACCACACAGTGTTTTTACGAAGGACCTACAATTTCCCTGTCTTGTAATAACCTTGTCCCAGTATTATTGCTAGTGCTTAAAGACATAATATATGCTCTTTTGTGAGAGCTCCTTCAAAATTGTCTTTAAAGTCTTAACAGAACCAATTCTATTTGAAACCACAGTCTTTTAAAGTATTTTTTTGCATGAGAATATAGATAGAAGTCGCGTGGGGCACATCAGGAAATTTTTTACTGTACAAAAATTCTGTGACGACAACCACGTGCGAATAAGTGTTATTGAGGAGGGATTTCTAATCTGGTGCGTATACTTCCGCTGTCGTGGTCCATACTATCTTCTTCTGGGCTTCCGGACTGGAACCGCGTTACTGGTATAACTGCTGACGTTTCACAACCACTTGTATGGGATATCTTCAGGGCTTAACTACTGTTACTATTTGTTGCACTGAAACTGACGTCGGAAGTTATACCAGTGACGCGGTTCCAACCCGGAAACCCAGAAGAAGATTGGAGGGGTTTCCACTTTTTAACTAGCTTATGGTATTTTCTGGGAACGTGGTCTTAACTGAAGAAAAATTTTGTTAGAATAATTAGCAGTTAGTACTTTGCAAAATCTTATAGACTAAGCAGCAGATTTTTGCAGTTATGGTCCTTCTTTTTGTACCCAATGCATACTCTGCTGCCTTATATTCGAATCATAACAATATATTCAAATTTTATCCGCAGTAATAATCGTTTTCCATTATCTTTTACCTTCTTCTGAAATCGAATATCGATTCTAGTACTCACAAATCACTACTCTATTATCACAGCCTTTTGATTAAATGTTAGAGAACGCGGAATCCAGCGAGCACAAACTATACATGTGTTTAAATGTTTGTGCAGCAGGATATATACACTCCCAACAGAAATACCAGTAATGTAAAGAGTTACTATACTACAACCAATTCAATTTGGCCAGTCAAGCAGCACAATCGTTTTAAAAGATACACTCCGACAAAAAAAATTGGGGCGCTTAATTCAAAAGTTTGACATGTGAATGTGAAGTTATGACAGCAGACTATTAGATTATACAACAAACTAACCTATAAACTCAAACAACAAATAGATATGAAATTGTGCTTGACTGTACTTCAGCCGAATATATGGGTTAAGGAGGTGAGAGGTAAAGAGTTTCGCTTATTAGTTCACATTTTTTCCGCCGGCCAAATAAAGTTTGTCGCATTATAGATCTGTAGGTGGATAATATTGAAATACGGGACATATTTTGTCGCGTTTCCAACGAGATGGTTAAAAGCTACTCTTAATCGATAAGCTCATTAGTAGCTATGGAGAAAAAGCAAGTACAAATCGGCAGTC
Organism: Dermolepida albohirtum; assembly: GCA_031893035.1. Classification (NCBI taxonomy): domain Eukaryota; kingdom Metazoa; phylum Arthropoda; class Insecta; order Coleoptera; family Scarabaeidae; genus Dermolepida; species Dermolepida albohirtum. The sequence goes on from JAVIWB010001220.1 coordinate 1,170,534, forward strand.
CCGGATCAGAAAACTCGGGAGTAGGTCATCACCCCCAGTATTCTTGTCAAATATGTTGGCAATGTTGACATGACGTCGATCAGCGACGTCCTCGTTGGCAGATTGAATAAAGAATGGTAAAATGTTTCAGCAAGTTTCAGCATAAGTCATAAATCGACTTATCAAGATCTGTATATATGCTAGAAGAGGAGTCGGCAAGAAGCCTTTACAATATTAATAGAATTAGTGAATTTGGTAGAACTATTGAATAGTAATTTGTCGGGGATTCTAGTTGGACGACGTTAAATATTGAAAAAATTCTGTAAATTAGCAAGGCAGCTTTTGATACCACGCTCAATCACCGCGAGATAACTATGAATGTAAAGTAGGACTGGTGGAAAAATACGCAAAAATTAGTTGAGGTTATCTGCCTCTGGGTTTCCGGGATGGAACCGCGTCACTAGTATATCTGCCGACGTTTCGTACCCATTTGTATGGTACATCTTCAGGGCTGAACTACTGCACTGAAACTGAGTTTCAGTGCCCTGAAGATGTCCCATACAAATGGGTACGAAACGTCGGCAGATATACTAGTGACGCGGTTCCATCTCGGAAACCCAGAAGCAGATAGCATGGACCACGACCGCGGAAGTCTACGTACCAAATTAGTTGAGGTTAGTTTATAACACATGTCTATGTCTTGGATGTGCATTATTTTCGCGCTAAAATTTCGATTAATTTTGAATTCTACGACAAAATAGTAGTTTCAATACAAATGTATTATTTATTAATAAAATTTTGTTTAAATTCGGGCAAATTTAAATTTGCATTCAAGCCGGAAAGTTGTCCTTGCGTCCTCAGTTTGTGAATAAATATTACTGAAGAACTACCAATAATAATGCTAGATACATTATTATGAAATTCCTTTACTCATAATTTTGTATAATTGTTCATTATGGACAGTAGTTATGGTTAGATGGTACAAAGAAGTGGCATTTAGGTAAAGGAAAAACGCTTACGTTTGCAAGCTATATAGCTTTATAAAACAGTATAATAACATAGATAAAAGTTTATTAAGGGCACGGGTTGTTCATTAGAATTACGAAAATACTTAAGTTAACACAAATTTTTTAGTTTCTACTGAAATTACTTTGCGACAATGGTATCTGTTGACAGGATAGATTAACATACATATGTATATTAAATTGAATTTTATTCATTTTTGTAACTTATATTGCAGCAAATAACAACGCGACAAAAAAATAATAATAAAATGTGAAAAAAACACAAGGGAACAAAAATAGAAATAAAAACAAGAGAAGGGTGTTTTTTTGTTAACGAGATTCGCTCCGATCAAGTTGGGCGCGCTTCTTTTATAAACTCGTTTGTTTTTACAAAACGGATTTAAGTACTCCATTTCGCTGAGCTCTATTTAATGACAAGGCGAGTGAGAGAGATTTTTTTGAGCCAGTAACCTTCCAGTCGGGGGGGGGGGGGTAGTAGGTCTTCTCTGAACATTAAACTCTGTAATAACCTCCTTCACTACCGTCAGTTTATGAACCAGGAAATGCCATCTATGAGTGCACATTTTTTTCTTTCTCTTGTTTTTATCTCTGTCTTTCTCAGGCTAAATTACACGTCGATCGGGATTTCTTGTATGGTTGTTGTTTTTTCTTCAGTTCGCGTTCCAGCGGGACCCCTCTCAGTCCGGAGAGGCGATCAAATTAATGTGAGTCTTCTCAGTTTGTTCTCACCCCTTTAGGGAGATTTCGCTAGATTGACTAGAAGGCAATAACGTTTAAAATAAATTCGATTTAATACCTATTGGATGAGACGAAGCGTGAATATAATTGCGATAAGTTTTTTACGTCTTAATTTTGGAGTTATGTAGCATGTATATGGATTTCAGTATTTATTTTCATCTTCTTAAAGAAAATATATATGTATGTGCCTTCTTAAATCAAAATAATATGAATGTTTTTAATATAAATGGGAATTACTAATAATTAGTGATTGAATAACTATTGGAAAAGCGTATATAATTCTTATATAACTCCTACTATAACTAAGCAATATAGGTAACAAGTAATATACGTTAGATGCGTATTACTGGCTTGGCATTTTCTTGGATGTGGAAATATAAAAGGAGTAAAATATTCATTCTGTATTCCGTCGTCGTTTCAGAGCGAATGCGAATTATGGGACCTAATTTAAAAAATTAATTCTTCGGGTATATATACTGTTACACTTTGAACACATAATATTTTTTTCATCATATTTTTAAATTACTTATTTAATTTAAATACGATTCTATTTTAAATACGAAATTATTGTTATTATTAAGACACAATTTGAGATACAAACTTTTCAACAATGAATCTCTTTGTTCGTTAATTGTTGCACCATGAAATCGAAAACCCTCTTTTTCATTTTCCAAGAAACGTAGTACCTAGAACGAACGTATTTCGGTACCTGGGTCCCTTTCTTAGAATAGTTTCGTAACCCACCTCACCATTTAGTATTAATTCTATTTTATCTAATTTTTAAATACAATTAGAAATTCCTTTTTCACAATAAATACACATTTATTATTCTATATAATTAGATACCCATCTAGTAATTATATTACGTATATCATGTCTCTTAATTAATTGTACTTTTTGGCGTGCCTATTCCCTTTTCTTCTCATTACTTCATTTTAAATATGATTAGTGCACTTGATCTTCGTTCTGGTTCTTTCTTGAAAGAGCGAATTGTAAGAAATCAACCTTCTTCTTCTTCAAGCCACGATCGAGGGTAGGACAATACATCGTTCAACGGTAAAACACATACTGTTATATATATATATATATATATATATATATATATATATATATATATATAAACACCTATTTAAACTTAGAAATTTTTCATTTTAAATAGGTCCTAAAATAACTGTGGCCAACTCTTCACTGCTGAAACATTTCACCATTCTTTATTCAATCTGCCAACGAGGACGTCGCTGATCGACATCATGTCAACATTACCAACATACCTGACAAAAATACTGGGGGTAATGATCTACTCCCGAGTTTTCTGATCCGGCACTGCAGATTTGTACTTGCTTTTTCTCTACAGCTACTAATCAGCTTATCGATTAAGAGTAGCATTTTCCCATCTCGTTGAAAGCGTGACAAATTATCTCCCGTACTTCAATATTATCCACCTACAGATCTAGTAACTCTCTAGATTACTGGTATATCTGTTAGGAGTGTATCTATCCCGCTGCACAAACATTTAAACACATGTATGTATAGTTTGTGCTCGCTGGATTCCCCGTTCGCTAATATTTAATCAAAAGGCTATGATAATAGAGTAGTAATTTGTGAGTACTAGAATCGATATATTTCAGAAGAAGGTAAAAAATGATGGAAAACGATTATTGCTATAGATAAAATTTTAGTATATTGTTATGATTCGAATATAAGGCAGCAGAGCATGCATTGGGTACGAAAAGAAGGACCATAACTGCAAAAATCTGCTGCTTACTCTATAAGATTTTACAAAGTATTAACCGCCAATTAATCTAAAAAAATTTTTCCACAGTTAAGCCCACGTTCTCAGAAAATAGCTTAAGCTAGTTAAAAAGTGGAAACCCCTCCTATCTTCTTCTGGGCTTCCGGGCTGGAACCGCGTCACTGGTATAACTGCCAACGTTTCATCAGTGTCAGTCACTTGTAATATTGACACGAAATGTCAATATTATCGATAAACTGTTCTTCTAACTTTGAATTATTTCTTATAGCTCTCTTGTTTGCATGGTTTTACTTTTTAACGCAATTTTAAATACTTTTAATATGTCGTCTGGGGTTATCTTTATCTGTAAGCATCACCATTTTGACTACAGTTTGACTCTGATGAAGCATATAGTTTAGGTTCATGAGAAATATTGCTGTATTATTTCATATTTACTTATTTAGTTCGGAAAGATAAAGAAACACAAGCAAGCAAATACAAGTAAACAATATAACTTTAAAACTTAAACATATGAAAGAAAAAGAAAAAAAAAGCTAATCAAAAGGAGGAGTTCGCCCAGTTCTCTACCACTTAATTTCAGGTTAATTGCATGACGTACCAATAGAAAGTAGTCCTGCATATCCTGCAAAAATATAAAGGAAGAAAAAGAAAACAATAACTAATTACAGTAACCACTAGCCATACTGTCATTCTGAGTGAAGCACATATCACGATTGTTTTATGGTCTATGGCTTGAACTGCACCTGAGATAGATTTGAGATCCATTGGAATTTTATTGTAAATAACTGGGGCATAATAAGAAAAGGATCTCTGGAATAAAACAGTGGAGCGTTGCGGTACCTTTACCAACAACGCAAATATCTGCTATGTACTTAGTGACGAGGTGTTAAAGACTGAAATAAATAAATCGTACAAAGCATACTAAGTGATGTTCTCTTCTATTTGTTATTTTAAGCCACCTCAGCTGTTCAATACCACATTACATATAATCTAGGCGTCTTAGTCTCGAATTAAAAAGAAATCGTATGCAAGAGTTGTGCACCTTTTGTACGATATTCTAAAATAGATCGATTCATCATTGGGCGGACGATACAGTTTCTTCACTGTATATATAACAGTAATCAAGAATAAACAGAAGAAGAGTATTACGATATCTAGGTTATAATAGAAAATCCTTACCGACATGTAAACATTACAATATTCCATAAGAACGTTTAATTCTAGGTGATGTATATGGTTTAATACGTATGTAACACAAGCCCCGAGCTTTTGTCTTTATCCACATGAGTTATAGTATGCCCATTTAATATTATAGAAACCATGTCTATGATTCTCCGATGATCTTTAATCGGACAAAGACAACAAAAGAACTAGTTTTGATTGACTTGCTCAGAGATTTCAATATGTTCGATATTAAAATCTGAAACTATTCGGCTATCGTTCTTAAAGAAATATGCTCGGCTATGGAGAATTGCAGGGGTGTCTAAATATATATATATAAATAAAAGAATAATATGAGAAATGTGGTGAACAAAGAGAACAGGAACATCATCTCTGGCAAAGCATGTATAGACACAGGGCACAAAATTGATTTCAACGAAGTCAACATGGTTGCAAGCAGCGAAAATTTAACCGATAGAATTTCAAGAGAAGCTGTCAATGTAGAAAAATAGACTTTGAATTTGAACAAGCACGTTGATTCGCAACGCCTTCTGACGATATGGAGAACGGTGTTCCCAAAACTACACCAGCAAGTGACGAAACACTCTGTCGATAATAAAATAGTAAAGGAAGATACCTCCACCGATATCAAATGAATTAGTAACTACAGTGACGATAAATAACATAGAACTAACACTAATTGCACGAGGCCGCATTCGGATTGGTCGAACGCATCGAGAGGACATGGGCAACAAAGAGCCAGCCGGCACCCATGCGGACATCATTATTGTGATAGCCACTGTCCGAAGAAGCTTCAGAAAAAAATGAAAGGGATTTTATCGAAACGTCAGTGAAGAAACTCTCCTTTTGAGGATAATGCAACGACATGGTATACCCAAAAAGACACTGACTCTTATTTAGATAGAGTGTCTCATTGTGTGTCCTGTCATTTTTCCTTAATAATAATTAAATCCTGGACTGTCTTGCCTTTTTTGGTGTTACTTCTGGTTTACCATGTAAGCATATAATTTTTTCATTTGTTCTTCTTTTTCATATGCTCCTGATTTGTTTTGTTACAAAAATACTGCGCAGTATCTTTTTGTCCAAACTTTTAGTTTTTTCATATGACTTATTAAAGACCCGCAATTCACTACAATATAGGACTGCGAGTTTTGTAACTGTTTCATATATTCTCAGTTTCGTATTTCTTGATACTGTCCGAGATATTAGGGTTTTAATGAAAATGTTTGGGATTTTGTTTGTGCTGAATATTCTGTTTTTTTATTATTATTCTCTGTTAAAGTTATCACAAGACAGTGAAAAGCTGAGATCTTGTCAAAAATTTTGTTATTCTTTATCATTATATACTTCGTCTTGGTCAGGTTTAATTCTAGCTACATTTCTCCTGCAGTCTACTTTAGTCTTCTGAACAAGTCTACAAGTTTCAGGTTGATTCTAGTCACTATTGTTATTCCATTAGCATATGCCAGAATTCCATTCTCGTGATGACAAATGGTACCCTGGCAGTATACCTGTCTAAACTATAGAATTTTCTCCAGTACGATATTAACGAAAATCCTCGAAAGTCAATTCCCCTGTATTACGCGATATATCACGAAAGCTTCTGATGTTCGTTCCTCCGTCTATCAGAACTTTATTTGCTGGTCATTAATTGACTTCCCTTGGTAACGTCATAAGCTTCTTTAATTTTTAATCCCATCTTATGTTCATAATTATTCGCTAACACCTATGTCATTATGATAATTTGGTATCTTTAGGTATAGATTAATAAAAATATTGTTTGACAAATTTTATTGGGAAAGCATTAACATTGCCTTCAAGTTATTCTTTTAATTATTATTAATAAAAATAAATTGCATCTCTCTCACTTATGCAGATTATTAATGAACTTATTATTAAGATCTTTTCTACGCTTTTTAATGTTTTTAACGATCTATCGCATGTTGAAGTCATCAACTTAATGGATTTTAGAGATAAACAACACACATTACTTATATTCCAAAGCCTAACAGATTAAATTACTACGCCAATGAGAGTTTCCGCCGTCCCAGATAGAGCTTTTCGGAGTTTAGTTTTTCTAGCGAAGTGCCGTATTTAGCAGAGACTCCACTAAGCCAATTTCAAAGTCAAATCGGGGGCCCCACTAAAGAGGACTAAATATTCCGTTTTCCGGGCTTCTCCTTAAACCATTCCAACAACAATAACCCGTGCGATAATTGCTCCGACGCACTAAAACTCTGACAGCACGGCTTCTTCACTGTATATATGTATACCGCTCGCTCCTTTTGGTCTTCGGCCGTGTTACGTCGTACTTTACGGGAGGTGTAGTGGAAAGAAGCTAAGACGACCAGTAAGCCGAAAGCCCGAACCCGTCGAGGGGGGATAGATGAGCTTGTCCGTCCACCACCACCATCACCGCCGCCCCCCAGTCATTAGGCTGCAGCGCATTAACTCTCAAGGCGTGCGTAGGCACGGGGATCAAGTCCTGCCTGCTGATCCTCAGTCGACATACTCCATTACATACTAATGCAAGACCGTACGCAATTACTGCGGCGGTGGCTGGCAAAAGGTCTTAATACGGCGCCTTGGTATTTATTGCGGATTTTGTCTTATGTTTTCGACGGCGGTGGGACGCTAGATGAAGAGGACGGGAGTAAAGCAGGGAACGGATCCGAAAGCCACTGCCAGATTAGACGACCGGTTAAAGTTTGCGGCTAGGATGGTATAGGATATTCTTGATAGATGTCACTTGAATTCTTGTTTTATATTGTTCTCTACATATAAATAGTCGAATGAAAAATTTAAATCATGGTACTGAATCGATTCTTCGTTATATCTTCCGAACAGAGTAAGAAATGTAACACAAGCCCATTTTTTATTGTTTTAAGAGATTATTTTTAATAAAATCTTCCAATTTCGAATGCAAGTGTGAGTGCTTTTATGTAATTTCAGATAAAAGTTTTAATAGCTAAATGAAGCGGGTCAAAATGTAAATGTAAGTTGAAGTAGATATTATAGATTTATCAATAGAAAATTCTGTAAAACAACTGTCTTAAACATTTAACGTTACATAAAATGATTAATAGATTATTTAAAAGATTCAAGAACAATAAATACATTGTCTTGTGCTGCATCTGCGTGGGATTACTGTCAGTAAAAAAATACTCGAAGATAACGAAAATTGAAATTCATCTTACACCAGAGGTTGCAAATTTTACCAAAAATGCAAATCCGATCCATATTCAAAGTAAGTCTAAGATCTGAACTATTCCTTCTGTATATATTTGAGATCCGATTCGAATTTTTAACTACATAAAAATTGTAAATAGAAAAGTAAACTTTAATTGCAAATATAATTAAATAGAAATAGAAAACAAACGCTTAACTCAGCACTATAAATAACCGTATACAACTACGAACAAATTTCATTAGAATAATAATAATAATAATACTAATAATAATAATAATAATAATAATAATAATAATAATAATAATAATCTTTATTTGTCCAACAGTCAAAGACCAATTACAGGATAAAAATAAATAAAAATACATTGAAAAAAATACAAATAATAACTAGGTAACAACAAAGTAATATATCAAGAATCAATTACCATCACTAAGACTCTCGGAAAGGATTCTCAAACAAAGCGTTGGCATTCCTACTCATATGCGCTAGAGGAGATTTGTATAACACATTCGTTTTAGCTCTAGGGACCGAAAATGTGTCAATAGATCTACTCGATCCCCGAGGCACACGAAAATTTACCTGCGACAAAATGGAAGAGGCGTCAATAGAATTAGTAACAAGTTTCTTTAAGAACTTGGCACTAAGAGCCTCACGTCTCTCTGCAAGTGACTGAAACTGAAAATCACGAAGCAAGCTGATGTCAACAGCACGAGGAGGATACATGCCACTCACTTTGAATGCCAGATATTTTAAAAACCTCTTCTGGACTCTCTCAAGCTGCAGATGCAAATATACATAGTGTGAGTACCAAACAATGGCAGCATATTCAAGTTTGGGGCGAACAAACGTGTAAAATAATAGTCGGAGAGTAATAATAATAATAAGAAAACTTTATTGTCCAACAGTGAAACACCATTAACAGGACAAAATATAAACAACCATAGAAAATTAAATAAATGCAGATTGCCGTACCCTAAATAAACACAATAAATAATTCATACAAAATGAAGAGTTAAAGAACATATATATATATATATATATATATATATATATATACAACATGTAAATATAACAAAGTAAACTAAACAAAAATGGTATACCATACATAATAAACTCAGAAATCAAGTCAATGAAACGGGTCATCATAAAATTGCATGAAATTCCGTGACATATGACCAATCGGTGACTTAGCCAAAACATTAGTTCTCGCCCTAGGAATTCCCAACAAGTTACTGGAACGGGTGTCACGGCCCGGCACACGAAAATTAACGCACCTGAGTAAGGCTGCACTGTCAATTGAATTTGTTAATAGATTGTGCATAAATCTGGCACTGTACATATTGCGTCGATTAGATAGAGACCGAAAGTCGTGCTGATCCAACAAGCTTGTGTAGTCAACCCCACGGTCAGGGTAATGACTACTTACCCTAAAAGATAAGTATTTTAGAAATCGTCGCTGAACACGCTCTATACATAAATCGAGATGGAGATAACATGGAAACCAAATTAATGATGCGTACTCCAACTTGCTCCGCACCAGCGCGAAGTATACCGATTTTATAGCTTGGATATTATTAAAACCACGACAGGATCTAATAACAAAGCCAAGCGACCTCGATGCAGACAAGCATGTCGAGGAAATATGCCCAGCAAATGTAAGCCGCGAATCAAAAAGCACTCCTAAATCCCGCACTCTTGACACTCTTGCTATCGGCCCAGATCGGGCCAAATAATTATAAATACGAGGTTGGCTACATTTACAGTAGGAAACCACTGAGCACTTGTTAATGTTCAAAGAAATATGGTTCAATGCGCACCATTCGTCTACTAACCGAAGGTTCGTCTGCAATTTAATACAGTCAGCCTCCATGTTGACAATATTATAGATTTTTAAATCATCCGCATAGCACAAGTACTCACAGTTCAACCTACACAAAAGGTCGTCAATATAAATATTGAAGAGTAAAGGGCCAAGATTCTATCCCTGTGGTACACCCGAAGGAACTGGGAAGGAGCTCGATGAGTAGCCATTATAAAAAATATAAGCACGTCTGTCTATTATGTAGGAAGAGACCAGTTGCAAAAGCCCAGGGCAAAAACCGATACGATCAAGTTTGGCCAAAAGCAGGTTATGGTCGATAGAGTCGAAAGCTTTAGAAAAATCCGTATAAATAACGTCAACCTGCTTTCGCTGATCCACAGCATCACACAGATATTGTGTCATTTCCGCAAGGTTCGTCACCGTAGATCTCCCACTCATAAACCCATACTGACGCGCGGACAAGTAAGGCTGTACACTCCTATAGATCCTAGAATATAATATGTGTTCCAAAACTTTAGCAAAATTAGAGAGAATATTAATCGGTCTGTAATTGGCAATATCGCAGCGATCTCCTTTTTTAAACACAGGAATAATTTTACTCATCTTCCAGGCGTCCGGAAACACAGATGCATTAATTATCATGTTAAACAAGATGGCAAGGGGATAGGACAAAACTGTAGCACAATCGCGCACCAAGAAGCCGGGAACGCCATCCTCACCAGACGTCACACCGGATTTAAGTTTACGTACACTTAGCAATACATCATCTTCGGAAATGCTTCCCACATTAAATGAGGGGCAATTGCCAAACAATACTGGAGATACCACCGCACTCGGACGAAAAGCCCTGGAAAACTCACGAGCAAACACATCAACTATTTCCTGAGGGAAAGAATTTCGTTTCCGCAGAAAACACGACCAGGAATTCTTGATGCACATCTCCTACCATTGATGAACGACCAAAACGCTCTAGGATCATCTACAATTTTAGATTCTAAACGCCTCTGATAAGCGTTATATGAGGCATGCGTATCACATTTAACCAATCGTCTCAATCTCTTAAATTCACTGTAAAAGTATTCAGATTTTGTAGACTTCCATTTTTTAAAATAATACTCCTTCATATGCACAAGATACCTAATCCGGCCATTAAACCACACAGGATATTGACGGCGAGACGATCTTACCCTAGGCACAAAACGATCGAACACAGAATAAATTTTGCTGTAGAAACCATCGACAGCAAAATTCACATTGCTACAGCTTAAAAGAAAAGACCAGTCAATAGCAGCCAAATTTGTATACAAAGCTGTCAAGTCAGCTGCACGAAAGTCATATCTCAAATTACTGTTGGAAGGGAAGTTGACCCTCGCAGGTAGAGTATCCAAAGTAAGAGTGATAGAGAGAGCAGGATGATGCGTATCCTCAGGAACTATCGGCATCGGATCCCTAACTACTTCGAGATCACAATCCAAATTAGACAGTATTAAATCCAGTGTTCTACCGTTATCATTAATAATTTCATTGAATTGACGTAAGCCAAGTAATTCCATAAACTGCTTAATAGTTGCAGATCTCCTATCCACATAGTTAGTAGAATTGTAACAGGGATCATTGAAGTCACCGATAATAATTAGATGTTTACCCAGTAGAAGAAGACCAAGCGCATCCAAAAAGGATTCATAATCATCACCATTAACATCCGGAGGAATGTAAATATTAACAAAATATATCGGAATTGATCCAAAGCAACACCTGCAGATGGTAAGATCGACGATCGGCACCAAACTGGTCACAGCAGAAGCATCAACCAATGTAGTGTCATACCGACTAGAAAAAGCAGATAGAACTCCACCACCACTCATTCGACCAACAGTCGAAAACTTTCTGTCTGACCTGAACACAGAAAAACTGGCGTCGAACATCTCTGCATTACCAATGTCATCGCTCAGCCAAGTTTCAGTAAAGAACACTACATCCGCATCAATTACACTACAGCAAGAATACACTTCGCTAGTCTTAGTACGTAAACCACGAACATTTTGGTAATATATATGCAGGATTCTGGTGGACACGTTGGACATTGTTAGTTTAACGAATGGTCGGCTTTAACAATTTTAGGAACATCTCTAACATATTTAATGTAAATACCAGTTTCACCCATAGCCCTACGATCAATTAGTTCCTGCTTGCATCGCATTACTCACATCAGCAACAACAGAGAGGGACACCTTAATAGGTCTCTTCCGATGTGGCTTAGATGAATCGAATTTACCCAATCTAATGGGTTTAGGAACACTCATAGAAACCTCCAACACGGACAAAATTTCCGTAACTGTTGTAACATCAGCAGCCACCTGATTACTCACGCCGTCTGCCTCCTCAGGTATGTTAAATATAACGATGTTGTTCTTCCTCCTCTCTCTGTCCGACATTTCCTGGACAACATCCTCCATCCCAAATAAATCGTTTGACATCCTCGGAGAAACAGTAGTAGCTCTTTCACGTATTGCCCGTATTTCATTCTGAAGCGTAACAACCATCGAGGTCAACTCGTGCATTTTTCCAAGCTGCAGCTTAAGATCAGAGCAGTTAGTGCAATGAAAAGATAATTTTCGATCTTTAGTCCTTAGACATTGTATTTCCAATAGTGACAAACCACTACAGTTCGTATGTATGCAGTACCTACACATATCGCAAGTTATCTCCTTTACAGGGTTGAGCTCTTGCTCGCAAACAGCGCACCTCGTGCTCATTTCAGGAGACCAAATAATATAAAATATATAATAAAAGCAATGGTATATAGAATCAACAAGGGAGCAGGAACAAAACAAGGACACAATGCTTCACACCTAAGCGACCTGTCTTGGTGACTCACATTAACACAAACAAGAAGGCCGCGGATAGAAAGGGAAAAAGGAGAAGCACAAAAGCAAGCGATGTGATAGAAATATACGTTCACAATAATAATTGGTTAGTTCCCGTATATGTATGCATAAAAGGGAAAAAACAACCAGGAAAATAAAAAGATAACAAAAAACACTATGCAAGAAAGGAACAGACACAAGGAAAATATATCATTAAACTTACTTACTGTAATTCCAACATTAAAAACGCACAAACAGTAGGTACAACTATATGTACCGCTAGAGAAGAAAGTAAGCTATCCAACGGTACAAAACAGAATGCTAATTTATAAAAAGAGTAGAGGGGTTAACGAATCGTCGGCACGAACGAATGATAAAACTCAAAGAACGAGAAGCAGAATTACATATGAAGTGGATATGTTTCGAAAAACTTAAGTGTGAGTCGAAAATAACACCTAGATCCTTTACTTCAACTTGTCTAGTCAAAAAAGTTTGGTAAACTGAATCTTCAAATATAATACGGTTATTGCACTTGGAGTAAGTTACCATCCTGCATTGGCTAACATTGAGCATTATTTTGTTGGAATCACACCAATTATAAATAAAGTCTAGACGATGCTGTAAGAACAAGCAATCAGAAACGGATGCAACCAAAGAAAATATTTTGAAAGTTTATTGGAATCTTGCATACAATCAGAGCAAGTACGCTTATTAAGTTAACAATTTATATTCAATATTTTTTACGTCGTTAAGTTAACGAAGAATCAACTTACAACTCATGTAGAATCCAGTTTTTATAATTCAGTTTTCAGGACTGGCTATTTATTCATGAAATTTTGTTCGCTATAAATATTCACAAAATAAAGGTTTGTCGATGAATGAAAAGGGGAGAAAGAGAGAAAGTGGATCAAATAGAATATATTTCCACACCAACACCTACTTTCTTCATATATATACGTATGTACGTATAACAAACCGACAAACTCAATATACAAAATAGGGACCATTCCGTTTGGAAAATTTTTATGCCGACCGCGTCTCGCAGCAGCCTTTCTATCATTTCGGAGCTCCAATATATATAATTCAAACGTCGGGCAAATATTAGCTCTGCATGTAGACACCCCGCACATACACATATAGAGAAGTCCGAGAGCCTTTGTGCCACTACGGCCTCGATAACAAGGGCCCCGGCATGTACCACGCGTTGTTGAAGAACTCCGAAATCGAATTTCTGATACTCACAATTCCTAACGGCGTCGACGGTCGGGTGTAGCAGAGAGACTTTCAAGCGAATCTACATATATTTACCGAGGTGGTAAGTTGCTTCCGGTCCAAGCGTTCGCGGTCTCTTCTGTTGTTCACTTATTCGTTTCATCAGGTTCATTCGTGGACTGTAAATAAGTTTCTGAAACTCTAAAGTGGAGAGGTTGAAAATAAACGCAAAAAAGTGTACTTTCACATAATATTCTCTTATTTTATATTTAAATATTTCTTTTGTTAAATGAGATAATGTAAATATATAGACATGTCTAGTTAAATGTTCAATAAATAACTTAAATAAGTTTAATACTTTGTTTATATTTTGTGTACATCGCTGTATAGTCCAGTCTTAAAATTTTTGTGAGTATTAAAAGAGATATGATTAACGGTTTTCCAATTTTATTTTTCGTTTCATGGTTTGTCCTTTATTTGATTATTTCAGTACGGCCATGTACGAGGGTAGCTTGACAAGTAGTGAGAATGGAAAAAAAAACGAATTTTTTAAATACAAAATAATTTTTATTTTTCAATATATTCTCCTAAAAGAGCAATACATTTATTCCAACGGTGCTCCAATGCCCTTATGCCATCTCTAAAATGCGATTCCGGAAGGCTTGCAAAATACTCATTTACGAAGATGATAAGCTCGTCGTTAAACGAAAATTTTTTTCCACCTAGTACCGTTTTCAATTTTGGAAAAAGTGGAAGTCGGAAGGGGGTAGATCCAGCGAATAAGGCGCATGCGGTACTAATTGGAAATGCAACTCGTGGATGTTGGACATCGCAACTGTGCTGGTATGCGAGGGAGCGTTGTCTTGGTGAAACAGAATCGTTTTCTTTGCCATTTCTGGCCGTTTAGCACGAATCTCAACATTTAATTTTTGTAGAAGTTCTGCATAATATTGTCTGTTTATTGTGGCAACTTTCTGAACGTAATCAATGAGCAAAATGCCCTTTGAATCCAAAAAAATTGATGCCATCACCTTGTTTGCCAATAAAGTGGTTTTCGCTTTCTTTGGAGGTGCAAAACCACGTTCTAACCATTGTTTCGACTGTTGTTTAGTTTTGGGTGAACTGTAGTGTATCCAAGTTTCATCGCAAGTAACAAATTGCCTACAAAAATTAACCGGATTCCGCTTATAAAGATCCAAACGCTCATTGGAAATGCGCAAACGAGTGAACTTTTGATCAGTCGTAAGCAATCGCGGCACCCATCTTGCCGAAAGCTTGGAAAGGCCCAATTCTTTCGTTAAAATGTGGTGTACGCGTTCTATTAACCATGTTTGCTATCTCTCTCACTTTGAGTTGTCGATCTTGCGTAATAATATTGTGGATTTTTATAATTATTTCCTTAGAAGTCACGATTTTGGGTGCTCCAGAGCGCGCTTCATCAACACAACTTGTTCTACCACGTTTAAATTCATTTACCTATCTACTTATTGTGGCGGATGATAGAGCAGATTCATCTAATGCTTCCCGTAATTCATCTTTTATTTCAGTTGCTTTCGTACCCTTAATTACGAAGTATTTAATCACCGAACGATACTCTGCTTTTTCCATTTTAACAAAACGACGTGTTGCTTCTTCTTCAATCAGCTGTCAAAAATAAACTAATCAACCGATTGATCTAAATATCGGAATGTACACATATAAATAGCCAACCTAAATTACAGTGCAGTGTGTCATTCTCAGTACTTGTCAAACTATCCTCGTATTATTTACATTGTCTTCATTAAATAATCTGTTAATTGAAGTGGCTCATGCCATGCAATTGTTTTATAACTTCGTTTACTTCAGGGTTACGTTTAACAAAGTAATAATTTTATTTTACAATTGTCTTAATTTTCTTTTTAATTGTAACTGTTTCGTATCCAATTCTTTAAAAATCGTTTTTGTTATTATCATCCCCTTGTAATTATACCAACGTCATCTAGATTATTCGTTTCATTTTAGTTATTATTTTATAGACGACTGTATTGTCTTTTAGTTACACTGTTTAATTAATTTCAATCTTTCGACTGTTTTATATTTGGTATTCTAGTTATTTTGATACATTTTTTTAATTGGATATTTTTTAACCCATTTTTTAATGGGCTTTTCCAAGGCAATTAAAAATGAAAACTTGTTTAAATCTTTTATTTAATTTAGTTAAAATATACATAAGTAACATAAAAAAAGTAAAAAATTATTAGGTGCGCAACTAAGTTCTCGCTGCTTTTTTGATGAAAATGGAACTTCATTGTGAAAAAATGTTTACAAATGAATCATTCAAAATATTGCCTATCGCTAGCGACAACTTTTTCCCATCTTTCTGGCAGAGCTCGAATACCGTCACGGTAGAAGTGTTCGTCTTTTGAGGCTATCCACGAATCAAGCTATTTTGAGATGTCTTCATATGAGCGGAACTGCTGATTAGCCATACCATGTGCCATTGAACGGAACAAGTAATAATCGGACGGCACAATATTTGGGGAATATGGTGGGTGGGGTAGGACGTCTCATTCGAGCGTTTCTAAGTAGGTTTTAACGGGTTTGGCAACGTGAGGCCGAGAGTTGTCATGCTGTAGAATCACTTTTCTGCGCCTCTGCTCGTATTGTGGTCGCTTTTCGCGCAGTGCTCGGCTCAATCGCATCAATTGAGTTCGATACCGTTCCCAGCTCATAATAAATGGCGCCGCCCTGGTCCCACCAAATACGCAGCAAAACCTTCGCAGCGTGAATATTTAGCCGAACCGATGACGTAGAAACATGACCGGGCAGTACCCATGATTTTGTTCTCCTTGAGATGCTGTGATGAATTCATTTTTCAACCCTTCCTGTTTTGCCGCTGGAGTAGTTGTTCACAGGCGAAAAAACGACGCTCAACGTCTCTTGGCATCAAATCATAAGGAACCCAAGTTCCTTGCTTTTGAATCATTCCCAACTCATGCAATCTCTGGGAAATGGCTTGGCGAGTAACTCCTAATGCTGAAGCAAGCTCTTTTTGCGTTTGACATGGATCCTCATCGAGCAATGCCTCCAATTCAGCGTCTTCGAAGGTTTTTGGTCTTCCTTCACGCGAACGGTCGTCAACATTGAAATCACCGTCTTTGCAGTGACGGAACCAATCACGGCACGTTGTTTCACTTAGAGCAGCATCTCCATAAACTTTTTGGAATTCTCGATGCGCTTCAGCCGCCGTTTTTTCGAATGAAAGAAGAAAAGTAACACTTCCCGCAAATGACAAATATTTGGCACAAAATCAGACATTTTCACACAACCAAAAGTATACGATGCAAAAACAAAATCATTAATGTGTCAAAGGGGTTTGTTTACCATCTGTCTAAGCTTGGTTCATGACGTTTTGGTTATATCACAATCGACCAGCACTTACTACTGGAGACGTCTCTTGAAAAACAGCGAGAACTTAGTTGCGCACCTAATATAAACAAAAATTCAGGAACTGTTGTTTTGGAGCTGTACCCAAACGGGTACAATGGCTTAGTTAGTATGCTTATTTTTTAGTGTGATATATTTTAAAACACTCCCTTTCTATACAAAGTGCAACACATCCATCTAATTCTACTATGGCATTTGCGGCATCGTAAAGGGTTTTTTATTCTCTTGGGGAAGTGGTTTCCAGCAATAGTAGCTACACGCCAGCGAGCGTTTCGAATTTGGAGTATCTGCGTATAATTTCGAAGATAGTAGCGAACAATATGACGCTGAAATTCTAACAGGTTCGTTTGGGACTTGATTGCAGTTTTATATAACTTCCACGCATTGACCATAACGGAACTCAATATTGTGGTAAAAAGCGGCCACCACCATTCCTTTCCTCGAAATTTTATTTTTTTAAATTCTTTTAATTGTTCAAGTGGAATATCGTCTTCACTATCGCTGCCACAAAATACCTCTATTTCACCTGGCACATCGTATGGTATACGGTCAACTTCAATATTTTCAGCGACACCTACTTCTTCATCTGTGTTATAGTCCGGGCTTGGAGGTATAATAGCAAATTTAAATTCGTGGTAATCTTCCTCAGCTTCAACATAATTCAGGGCACAGTTCGAGATATTGAAATGTCTGCCGTAAAATCTTGACGTTTTTATAGTAGGAAATTTCATTTTTTTGTGGGCAAGAATCTAAAAAAAATGCATACTCAATAAGCCATTTTACTCAGTTGAGTATACCAATTTTTCTGCTCATTCAGCATCGTTCCAATTAGTTTTTTATCTTTCACCTTTTAATAAATTTGAAGCACAGTTACTTCCCTAAGCAAAACTATAACAAACACTTATTATAATACAACAGGTTTTACTTCACGCAGCTGAATAATCACTGACCTAGCTAATGTTTGCAAAATTGACGCAAATGTATTAAAACTAAACAAAATATATATACAGTAACGGTACTATTTCTAAACACTTTGTTGTTCTGTGCTTTTTAAACACATTATGTTGAATGCAAAACCAAAAGAAACGTTGCGTAATTTCACTTATCCTAAAATTTATGAACATTTAAATATTGCCTTTTTCTGTACTCAAACAGGTACAATGGCTAGGAATGAGTTAATGACTTCGTAATTTCTACTATTTTCTTTCTTTTACCTTCCTTTTATGTCATAAGATAAAGCTTAGATAAGGATAGGAAAATGTCTGCTTTCTTCTTGTTACTACGCTGATACAGTTAAGATGGTGGAAGTTTGAATCAATTTGTTTTAGATAAAATGAATTAGCGTTTATCATAAATAGATTTTCATTGATTGAATTATTAAATGTTAATTTTGAGGTGTATCGATATGTGTTATGGCATAGGTTCCCAAACTTTTTAAAGCTATGGCGCGTTTAACGTTCAGATTATTTCCGGCGGCCCTCTTCATGTGAAGCAAAACTGGAGACATGATAATTTTAAGTCTAAAATATTAAATTTAAATAAACTCTATGCAATGATCTCTAAATTTATTGATTATATTTACTATCAAGTGCAAAAAAGCTGTTTAATAAATTCATTTTCATAAAATTATACTTTTGAATTTTTTTTCGTTTTGGCAAGGCTGTCGCGGCGCCCTTGGAGACCTTTTGCGGCGCATAGTTTGGGCGCCTCTGTGTTATGGTATTAAACGAGAATCCGATATATTATCACGACATGTAGGTCTGTTCATCCATATTGATTGAATCAAGGCACCATCTTGAAGAAGATCGTATTATTTATTGACTCTCTCTACATTATATAGAGGTATGCGTTGAAAGTAGTTATATATCGACGAACTAATTTTTATGTTTTCTTTACATTGAATTCATTTGATTGAGTTATTCATGAGTCTAAGGAAAGTGGGGTAAACTAGGGTTTTAACCTGCAACCACCTGTGTATAGGTTGTAATCAAACTTTTTCGTTGTACTACAATATCTAGTATCATGTTTAATTAAGGTAAGATTAGACTATATTATCCCCGCGAATCCGCCAGGATTTAGGGAACTGTCGAACAGAGGCCGTATCATAATTTTAACAGTAGTAATTCAATGTGTTATAGTGTTATACCTAATAATTTCACAATATGTGATCAATACATTTTGTCTCTTTAACGTTAAGAAGTTTTAGTAGTATGCAGTAGTTGTTAAGGTAGAAAAAATCACTATATAGAGTCAACAGGTTTAATATTAGTTATTGTACGAAGGTGGTCCAATAAGTACTCGGCTTGACCTAGACATGGCGGTCGGATCATTGCATTAGAAAGTACACATTTTATAAAGCTTATGTTTCAAGCTTGAAGACGCCACATTGCTTTATATTTGTTCGGTAGCCATCAATAGTGAACGTTTTCAGTGAATTTGTAAAAATGGAGAAAATTGGTCATCGTTACGTGATGCAATACTTTTATTTGAAAGGCCTCAGCTCAACCGATATAAAAGTTGAACTGGATTCTACTCTGGGTGAGTCTGCTCCTTGGTTTACAACAGTGAAATATTGGATATCAGAGTTTAAACGAGGTCGTTTGCGCTGCCAACACGAGCATGGCAGTGGTCGACCAAATGAGATGACGACTCCAGAAATGGTGAAGAAAATCCACAAAGCGGTACTGGATGATCGTCGATTGAAAGTGCGTGAACAGCAGACATAGTATTTCAAAAAGTGCAGTACATCGCATATTATCTGAAAATTTGGACATGAGAAAGCTGTGTGCAAGATGGGTGCCGTGTTTGCTCACACTTGAGCAAAAACAGTATCGTGAAGATGTTTCAATTGAGTGCTTAGCGAAGTTTCACAGCGACAAAGCAGAAAATGTTTCTACTTGCAAGAATGGCGGCAAAATCAGGCACAATAAAGTCAGATATCTCATCATTCGTGAAACTCATATTAGCTCATAGGCTTTTTAAGGCGTATAGTACTTTACTCTCAGCAAAAGTTGGAATACTCAATACTGAATAGTTGCCATGCATACACGGATAATTTGCTGGCAATGGTTAAAATACATTGTAGAAGTCCACAGAAAACGAATTAACTATATCATAGGGATATTTTAATTCGAAAATATAATAAAGACGGCCAGAAATCACAGACGACGATCTCGAAGAAGAATTCTGGATTATTGACAATTTGGGACCCGCTACTATTAATCGTATATACAAACTTTATCTTAGATTCGACAATCCACGCAAGCGCTAAAGTTCTAGTAAGTATGTATGTGATCTCATTGATATCTGTCTTTTGAAATAAAATTTTTATTGACAACTGAGTTTAGTTTTGTTGCTGAATTAAGGTATACAACTTCATCTGGAGAGTTTATCGTTTTTAAACAAATGCGTCCATAAAGCAACATAGGACATCGTGAAACGCACGGGGGACATAATTAATAATTGCGTAATTGTTCAGAAAGATCTAATCAACGCGACCTAGTTCTGAATACAGAAGGACATGTTTTGAAGGAATTAAAAAGTTGAAAAACAAACAAAATTCTTTATTAATGCTGCCCTCCTTCGTCAGCCTAACTAATTATCGATCTGCTCTCGTACAAGCAAGTTCTTAAATATATCTGGATGTGGTGCTGCACTAAATCTTTTAACAGTGAAATTATAGACTGTTTCAAAATAAAATATTAAAGATTGCAGTGATCTATGCAAAGGTCTGGAAATAAACGTTGCGATTAGCGAGACTGGAAGATTTGCCAGGTAACATGAAGAAGGATTCCCCGATCACGCATATGTTGAAATACTTTAATTTCAACTAAAGAGGGCCAAGCTTTTTGAGTAAGTTGTGCATATGAATAGCGTAAGTGCAAAGATAGTATCTGTAGAAGTGAACGGAAACCGAGGAACGCAAAATGAAGGAACTATTAGACTTTAAAGATCTATTATTTAGTTAGTTGAATTAGATTAAAAGTCATCGTTAGTTTAAATAGAAATTAGTTTTAATAGAGAAAAGATTGCAAGAGTGATTAGTAAGAGGAAAGATCGAAGTGTTTTAAATTTGAAACAAATAGAAGTTTTGAGACGCGCAACTAATCATTTGGGTATTAGTAATAATTGTATGTGTTGCCCAATGTCCTTAATCATATTGTACTCCATAATTACTTTATACTATTTTTTAATAAGAATTAAAGTTTGGAGACGAACACCAAACCTGCATTGTATTAATAACGATTGTGTGCGTTGCTGAATCTACTAAATACTATTATATACAGAATATGGTATCGCGTGAATTTATACATTGAAGTAAAGACAATTTCCGTAAAAAAATTTGTCCGTTAGCAAGCGATTTATCATTTTTAAAGAACAAAGTTGTTAAGAAAAGAATATTATAGTTCATCAACAATACTAAAGCAATTCTCATATTTCAAGCAAATGAAAATAAGTCTATAATTTCTAGTTAGATATCTTTTAATACTTTCAATATTCTTTTTGTTACAGGTATGTGTTTAAATTGTCTTTAAAATGTGGGGAGGATATTGGTAAGTCTAGATCTTTTAATTTTTCTTTTACGTTAGATGGAAGACAGAATCTACAGATTGTAAGAAGATCGTACATTCAATTCATTTCATTTTGAGTCTCGTTTCCAACGTAGAATTACGTTCAATTATATTTTTAAATATGATTGGATTCATTCAATAAACGTAAAAATAAAAATCAAACTTAATGGTATACAAACAATCTACATATATACCATAGACAAGTGAAAAGAGTGCACGTGGCTGAAATGAAGTATCGAAAAGTTGCAGAAAATAAAAGATTGAATTAGAAAAGGAACGAAGATATTAGATAATAACTGAATACAAAATCAATGGAAGATAAGGTAAAAGAAAAGGAACTAAAATGGGCAGACCATCTAATTAGAATGGATAAAAGAGACGAATTAAATGATATGGAAGGCCGTATAGGTAAAATCGGGAAACAAGATCTATAACCACATAAAGTCAATATTGATGAAATTTTAAAGAGAAAAGAAAACATGGGAAGAGGTAAAACAAATGGCCAAGAACAGGAAAGAATAACGTGTTTTCGTAGAGAATTGAAGAAAGAGGCGAAGAAAATCTTGAAATCTGCGGGTATAAGAAGAATCAGATGATGAAAAATTAAAATATTATAAAAATATATATTTGATTTCTCATTCCTGTTGATTATGCAGAAGATATTTAGTTGTTTACAATATAATTATAGTATAGTTCCGTTTAAGTTAAGCCATATGGTAATTGAAATTGTAACACGAGTTCACATTTGTTCAACAGCAAGCAGCAATCCCATCTTCATACAAAGAGTACTAGAAATGTTTTGCAATACAGCTTTGTTTATTTAATTTTTTCAAAGTAATTTCCTCTACACTCAATACACCTCTCCATCCTCCGAAAGCAATCTTTAAACCAGTTCTGCCAAGTTTCACTAGGGAGTAAAGCACATTCGTTGCCCCAACCCCGCAGAAGGTCCCCGTCACTGGAAAACCGCCTCCCTTTTAGCTTCATTTTCATATGCGGGCACAGTGCAAAGTCGCAGGGAGCAAGATCTGGCCTGTAAGGAGGGTGCTTGAGAAGTTTCAACCCTGTCGTGGTCAAATATTCAGTGCAGGCTTTGATGCGGTGAGCTGGAGCATTATCTTGATGGAGGAACCAGGTGTCCATTCTTGATTTTAGCCGCAGGTTCTTCATAGATCCAATGACTTTAGGCAAGCACTGTTCAGTACTGTTCAACACTTAGCTGTGACTGTCTTCTGTGTGTCCAAAACGACGCGTTCCACAATTCCACTCGATTTGAAAAATACAGCTATCATTTTTTTCTTTACAGATCGGGATTTTCTGCCAACAACGGGTGTGTCCTCATTATTAAACACCCAAACTTTGTTTTGAGCATAGGTCGGCACGTCGTAATAGTACAGCAAAGTCTCATCACCTATCACAATGTTGTCCACATACCGAAATTATTTATTTGTATAATTTTTTAGCATCTCCCGGCACCAAGTCACACGTCGTGTCATCTGCTCTTCAATCAGTCGATGCGGCACCTAGAGAGCAAAGTTTCTTCACGTGCAAATGATCATGCAGAATCGAACGAATTGCTAGTGCATTTAGGCCTGAAGTACCCTTTATCTGTTGGTAGGTCACTCGCCTGTCCTCGCCAAGCGTTTTCTTCACAGTAGTAACGTTTTCCTCCGTAACTGACGTTCATGGTCTTCCCGCCCTCTCAGCATCCTCCACAGTTAAATTTCGCCTTTGGAATTCTCTATACCATCTGAATATTGTTGTGCGATGTCGAAAACATTACTTAGTGCAAGAGTCATTTCTTCGAAGCACTGGTCTATGTTTAAACCACGCACGAAATTATAACGCAAAACTGCCCTTATCTCATTTCGTGACCACGATGCCATCGCAAGCACTTTACACTCTCACTGTTAATGAATAACTGAGCTCATCGACATGGCGCGGCGCCTACTGTGCACGTATGAATATGTCTCAACATGCAGCAACAAGCAGCTTCCTACAATTCATTGCTGCGTCATATTGCAAAACGTTCGTAGAACCCTTTGTATGTAATTGTTGCAGAATATTATGCACTTGGTTGAGATGTTTGCGGATTTAGCTACCTCGCACACTTTTATTCGGCGATTGGTCTTTAGAATGGTATGAAATCTATTTATAATTTTTGGAGAAGTTATTGTAAATAAAGGTCTCAGTTCGGTATTTTCTGTGCTCACATAACCGTTTTTGAAAGCAGTGAACCTCCTACTCTGTGGGAGGGATCAGAATCATCATAACATTTATGTGCTTTTCTCCAGTTTCTTTAATGGTTTTTTTCCACGTAAGAGATAATACTTAATTACCATAAGAAATTTCTTTTCTTCCGTATTAATACAAAAGCAACAAATACTTTAAACGATTCTAAAACATTATCTATCTGAAGGATTTGGGCAAAATTTTCATAGTAGACTTCTAATACATGTCTGAAGTCTTATTATGGCGAAAGTGTTGCCAAGTTTTGAAATATTTATCCGAATGATTTATATAATTCAAACGTAATGCAATTTGTGGAATATCTAACATCATATTTGAGGATTCTCTAAGCAATTTTTTTACACGCAGTACGTACAGGGATTTTGTGTTCGCTTATATGCAAGAGAATATAATGAAAGCAGAATATTCTTTTACTATAGTTGGTAACACTCTGAGAGTTACTCGTTACAAATTTGACATAAATACACATTATTACCACTAATACATCTAGGGCCAATCGAATTATGGGATCCGTTCCCGTTGAGGTCCAGTAAACGATCAGCAATACACCAACTCGGCCTTAATCGAATTTGTCAACTCGCCTCTTTCTCTAGTTACCGTCGTTATAGCTAATGCTTTCGTCCTGATTTCAATTCATAACACGGCAGCGGAGACTGACCATAGAGAGCAAGTGATAAAAGCCAGTATTATATATAAACAAGTAAATGTATTTAGAGAATGTACATATATAGATCGATAAGTATATAGTATGGAAGGTCATGTATACATATACTCGCCATGTCCAGCAAGAGGTTATTACTGTAAATAGTATTAACTCTCTGTTGTAAGTACCAGGCGAAGCCGTAGGTCAATCGAAAGCTGTTTGTGTCAAGCTTTTATGTTAATGGTCAGGTCATCGCTATTAGGGCGAAATATCTAGTTTAGCAACGTAAACAGAAACACTCAAAATTTTGAAAATATGACACTATAATGTGCATTTATGATTTGACAGGAAGTGACCCTCGACTACTAGCACTAGCTTTCGGAAAAAATTTAGCGTTGTATTCAAACCATTCTTTTTATGGCGACAGGCGAAATTTGGCTAAGTTCTTTTATTTGATTTGAAAATATCAATGTGAATAAATTGCCAAACTAGAAAATTCTAAAATGCATGAACTCTCTATGGTACAATCCAGTATACATTTTTAAAGGACTAAACACATCTGAAAATATGTCTAGTCCTTTTGTTCTTTTATAGGGTATAATTTTTCGCTGAACCATCCAATGCTAACATGGAAATATGAGCATAGAAAATGATGTCTCACAAGTGCCATCCAAAAGCGTAATGATTTTTAATTATATTGTTTTGAATGATCGACGAATTGGCATCAGAGAAATACTAGATAGCATCTTGAGCACATCGACTTAAGTATAAATGACATTTTACATGTAGAAATGGGCATATCAAAGCTATCAGCTAGGTGAATGCCAAATGTTGATTTGTGGCTCAAAAAACGTGAAAGAATGCAAACTTCAAGTAACAATTTAAAGCTGCTTTACAAGAACCAGCCTAATTTTTCGCGAAGATTTTTTTACAGTTATGTTACCATTTCTATTTTAGCATTAAGTTTATGAATCCAAATGATAATCTTAACAGTGGGCACATTATGGCAGTCTTATTCAAAGAACTCCAGTACATTTACATCGGCAAGTAAGGTAATGGTTTCTTTCAGAAACTTATACTTACTGTGTGAGAATATGGTAACTAGCGCTCTCAAGAAACGTGATCTAAACTCAAACTAAGGCGTAAGACTACGTGCCGACGGTTGCGTGGCCGCAGGGATATACGATAGTTAACGTTGCTCTGGGAACACTAGGCGAGAAACCTCACCAGTTAGGTAATATTGAATTTCTAAAGCTAAAATACAAAAATACAAGAGCAGGTGGAAGAGAGACAAGTTTATCTAAAGCCCAAAAGAATTGTAATCAAGACCAACATCAACAGGCATATGCAAATAGGGCAAGAGACTTTTGAGAAACATGATGACCACAATCAATATAAAAAGATCGCAGTGGAATAGGCTTAATGATCACCTTAAGTAATCGTTAAGGTAGTGGCTACAATATTTTGGAGTTTGAATGGAATAATTTCCATGGACTTCTTAAAAGAGATATATGTAATCATTAACGTAGCGCATTATGCCACAGATAAACTGCAAGGAGCATTTTAAAAGAATCGATTTGTAATAGCCCATAAAGGAGTTATGTTTTCTCACTACAGTGCTTTTTCTCACATTAGTGAAGTTGTTTACTAAAAAATGAATAAGCTGAGATTTCATATTGTACTCTACTTACCCTATTCGTCAAGCCTTTTGTAGAAATTCGTTACACGCTGCTTCGTTAAAAATAATTAAAAAGAATTTCATATAGTTTCATTGCCTATCAAATAGGTAAATAGAGAGTACTAAATCATATCATAAAATTTAAACGAAATCCAGTAGAGCACATCAGATAATTAAATGACACGGGAGTATCGGCACAAAAGTTTTATTCTACAATAAAAATGTGATTAAAACATACAGATTTTGTCTTTATTATTATTTATATTTGGATATACACCCTTACAAGATGGTTTGATCCAAGAACTGAAGCTGCTGGGTAAGCGTAAGCGCCGTGCCTTTGTAGTTTGGGTTTTACAACAACGCAAAACGGATCATAATTTTGTGCAAAAAAGTATATTTTCAGATGAAGCTCATTTCTGGTTAAGGGTCGTTTTTAGTGTGAAAATAATCCCCAAGGGATTCACGAGGAGGCCTTTCATCTGTAAAAGCATTGTATGATATAGTATATAATAATAATAATAATAATAAGTCTTTATTGTCCAATAGATTGTTACAATCCATTAACAGGACAAAAAAATACAAATCATCAGATAATCAAACAATAGTAACCTAATTAATGTTCGCAGTGCATTAAAAAACAAGAATAACGAAAATAAAGATATAAATGAATACAAATATAGTCATACACACACACCCATAATTAAGAAAATTAAGACAAACGCGCCCTAGCGACAGCCAGTATCCGCCCCAGGGAATCAAAATTTATACCGCAATGGTCCGACAAGCCGTTGAAGCCATCATATAATGGAATCATCAGACAATTCTTTTTCCAAAGTGAGGTAAGAGATTCGATGATTATTGAGTGGTACCAGTTGATGTTAGCAGAATTTTCATGAACAAATTCAGATGAAATTGATTTGGAAGACATGAGGTTCCAACAAAATGGTGTCACATGTCATATAGCTGACGTCGCAATCGATATATGTCAAGAACAGATTGATGAAAGGATACTTTCAAGGCATGCAACTCTCAGTCGACCTCCAAGAAGTTGTGATTCAACTCATTTAGAATACTTTTTGGGAAGTTATTTGAAATCTATAGTCTGTGTAAACGAAAAGCGAACCTTCAACTTAATTGCATTAACATGACTCCATGCTCATACAAAGTTATCGAAAATTGGGTTTAGAGATAGGTGCTTAAATAAGGTGGGCCATTAAATGACGTACTATTTAAAACACTATGATCCAAAATAGACTGTTCAAAAAAATTAGGGGATATTTGGAAAAATGGTAATAGAATAAATAAATAAAGAATGTAGCATCTCGCAAATATTTTTGTATTTAACTACAACGTTTTTAAATAAGAAACCAAACGCATTGACACGTTTGAACTTGTTTGTGCACATTATAAAGTTACTAAGGCACTAGAGTGAATAAATATCATTAAATGAATACACAATTATGAGACTTTATAAGAAGTTGTATTGATAAAATGACGAAAAATCTATTGTTAATAATGCGTACGATCTCCACGAACGACAATAAAGGTTTGACATCTTAGCGACATTCGAGTCAGGACATCAAAAAATTCTCGTGGAATATAATTCCATTCCTCTATCAGAGCAATTTGAAGTTCCCGAATTGCACGCGGTGGCATATTTCTTGCTGCGATACGTTTTCCTAAGGCATTTCAAGCATGTTCGATAGGATTACCATCAGGAGAATTTGCTGGCCAGTCAATTCTATTGATTTCCAATTGTTCAATCCAGTTGTTCGTGATGTTTGCTCCCTGTGAACGAGCATTGTCATCCACTAAAATGAATCTTTCACCCGTAGCGCCAGCATATGGAAAAACAATGTGTCTCAAAATTTCATCCAGATACCTCTAAGCAATCAAGTTGCCATTCTGTATCACATGAAGGTCTGCATGATCTCCTGCGCTTATTTCAGCCTGTACTATTACACTCCCATCTTTATATTGCGGCCTTTCTCGAACAAATTGTGGCTGATTACATATTCCAGGTTCACGCCAAATCAAAATACGCCTATTATCTGGATTTAAGGCGAATCTGGATTCGTCACAAAATAATACTCGTGCTCAGTCATCATGATTCCAATTTCTATGCTGCTCAGACCGTATTCTTCGCGACCTTTTATGAAGAGCAACTGGTGGAACGCATACTAAGGATCTTCGAGCATACATGCCAACGTTACGAAGACGATTTCTTATTGTTTGAGTTGATATTACTCTTCCCATAGCTGCAGCAGGCTTACTTCTAAGCTGTGTTGCGTTATGAGTGCGGTTTCTACGTGCAAATACTGTTAGATATCATATCTTGGTGTTATAGATGTTGGACGTCCTTGTACTTGTCCTTTGAACATCTCCAGTTTCTAAAAACCGTTTCTATAAACGCTAACTGCAAAAACTTCAGCAACAGCTTGCTCTCTTCGTCCGTCTTCTAATTGACTTATGGCTCTCCAAGCCTGTGCAGGAATCGAATCGCGTTGCCTTTTCATTATTAGCCGTAATTACAGTTAAAAAATTAGTTATGATACAGAAAATGGTAAAATCTAACTATAGTCAAGATCGCTCACATACGCGCTTTTATACCCTCGAGTAGTAGCATCTTTAGCACAGGATTATTAAATTAAATAAAAATAAAATAAAAAAATAATAATAATAAATTAAATAAAAAATTACTATGTCTATGTGTAAACTTACAATTTGTAATTAAATTGAGATATTAATTTGTAAAAATTATATAGTGGCGTTTATTAAAGAAGAACTTTAGGAAGGTCATGAGTCATTATTGAATAAATATTAAAGGAAGTGATTAAATAGTGATTACATTTTTCAATAAGTGACTTCGTTTTCAGTTACTAGGAAAATAATACTTTTCTGAGAAGAGTAATTTTACACGCTGAAACGAATGTGTTCCACATTAATACTAACATTGTCGCCGTGTTTGAAGACCACTGGTTTAATGTGACGCGAAACTGCTGTAAAGTGCTACACAGCTCAAGCACCCACTATTCAGGAAGGATCTCGATATTTGTATTTACAGGGCGTACATGCGACGAAGTTTCGCACAAGTTGCCCGGGAACCTCTTAAGATAATGGTCGTGTTATGGCCGGGCCCTGTTGCGGCCACAGCTTGCACCTGTGTCACTCCCCGGCTCTAATTATGATTTAATTGTTTGTTATTTTGCGTGCAGAGACGGTACTGTGGTACGTACGGGCTTTCGAGGAGGTCTTATCGGTCGACGGGAGGACCACCACCGACGGTCTCTACGTGTACTTAATTAATAATCAACCTCCGTTTAATCGCTGGCCTTTTGTTGGTCGGTCTCGAGAAGTGTTTAAGGAAATTTATGTGTTCGGAGAGGAGAAACGAAACTTGGCCTTTATAGCGAACATAAGCTACTAATAATTAAGCTATGGAAGGATATTCGTTACAATATGGAAGTGAGATTTGTGAGTAGGCAGATTTATTTAGACATTCAGACATTATAAACTAACCCCAAAATATGTCTACGATAGCCTGTCTCCAAAACATTAGCAATATATATGTATGTATGTATATACGTATATTAATCAATATTAAGTGGTAAGCAGTCAATTTCTTTATAGATTAGGTAGGTAGGTTGTGCATTGATACTCTAATACGAGGGTAGCCGTTTATATTTCGGGAATAGCAAACAAAAAAAAATATTGTTATCGAAAATAGTTTTATTGCTTCGTTTAAACTAATTCGAAAAGAATTGCTGCCACTGTGAAGGCGGTATCTCCAAAATATGAGTTTTGAATGCCTCAACTGTGAGAGCTCGCATTGTTATGGTGGAGAATGATCTGTCGTTTTTGGTTTGTTTTCTTATTTCTTCAAAAACTTTTGGCAAACAAATAGTTGTACACCATTCGGCATTGACCGTTTTACAACTCTCTAAAAGCACGGTTGCAACGTGACCGGTTTTTCCGAAAAAACAAGCGACTATTTGTTTTGATGTGCTTCGAGCGCGAACAACTTTTGTTGGTTTTGGCTCATCTTGGAATGCCCACACAGTCGACTGCTGTTTACTATCGGGCTCATACGTATATGTACATCTATGATTCATCACCTGTGATGACTTTATAAATGTTCTTTGAAGCATCGCTATTGTATTTTTTGTGCATTTATTGGCACCAATCGACGCCAGTCCTTTATTGAGCGGTTGTCAAATTATGGGCTACCAAACGTTAACATAGCTTCTTAACGGCTAAATATACATCCAGTTTCTTGTGCACGCTGGTGTTAATAATACCTAGAGATTCCTCAATCTCACGATATGTCACATGACGGTCCTGCATTATCAATTCAGACACTGCGCTAATTAATGTCTTCCGACGCAACAACATTTGTGTGACGACCTTCGCGAAATTCATCGTCTAAAGAACACCGTCCAAGTTTGAATTCACTACGAGTATACTAAATCCATAATCCACGGCGAAAGTTATGAAAAATAATTGCACGAAAATGTTTGCGAGCCAATTCCATTTTTTCGCTGACAAAATATTCAAGTTACTGTCAACAATAGAAATGGCGACCGGGTAATAAAACTGTTAAAGTAAATATATTGTCAAAAACGACAAACTTCACGATGCAATCATCAGATCGGAGGTTCCCTAAATATAAACGGCTACCCTCGTAGTGGTAATAGAGATAATAGAGGCCCAGTGGGGGTGTTTTTATTTAGCTCACGTAAGATAACTAGCACCATATAAATAAATATTTTTTAAAAGCAATAAAGATTTCTTAATTTAACACCGAATTTATTCAAACGCGTATGATTCTAAACAGTTATATAAGTTATCCAACCACTTAATACCTGCTATTCTCATTCATCCATGTGAACATTTAAAGTAAATAAGTAAACGAATTATCTCGGACATAATTGCGGCCATTTCACGGCTCCGAGTCGTTTCTGTTTGTGAAATAGAACCAGTCAGAATCTAACCTGCCCGATTTACGTTTGCACGCCGCAGTTTAACAGTTCTGCAAGTGCGGAAACAGCTGGAACAGACAGATTCATTTCGGGCCCTGCATACACAGATACAAACATACACATACACACGATTGCGCCGTTCATTCCCATTTCTCCTCGCTACTTGCTTCTGACCGCGAAACTTTTCAGGTATAGTCTCGCCGACTAGTCACGTGAGCATCGACGTTTCCACAGAGGAAAAACTGAATTGTTCGATCCCTCGGCTAGGTATCGGCACCTATTAAAAAAAAGAATTGTCAAACTGCCTATAAAATCGAGGAAGAATATTAAAGAAAACGAAAAATAGGTGACCTGTCGTATCGCATTCATAACGTGATAGCAACAAGAAAGATGAAAAGCGGGGGTGAGTAAAAAAAAGTGGAAAACTTTCCGACAAGTTGTAAAAATAATTAGGGCTTTTCACTCCGCTGAATCCCGTTAACCAAATTAAGGAAATTGATATTGAACCAACGGGCGTACTCTTGTAATTTTCATTAAATATTGTCCA
Organism: Dermolepida albohirtum; assembly: GCA_031893035.1. NCBI lineage: Eukaryota > Metazoa > Arthropoda > Insecta > Coleoptera > Scarabaeidae > Dermolepida > Dermolepida albohirtum. Next base: position 1,202,396 of record JAVIWB010001220.1, read on the forward strand.
TGGGAAATATTTTCCCCGCCATTTCTTGCCTCTGCTATGTACTTTTCTGATATGTACTACATGTATATAACCAAACCCGGTCGTTCTCTTGATGAGGAGGAAATAAAAAATTATGAAGAAAACACGAGCGAAGGAGGTGGAATAGGAGGAGTTTTAACGCAATTGTTCTGCGTCTTCCGTTCACAGAATTTTCCGTAAATAATAATAAAACAATCAAGGGATCGTGTTTAGAAAAAAAGAAGGAGAAAGTTTCGGCTTCATCACCAATAACTGGTTCTGAGAGAATACAAGAAGTTACGGTGTAGAAGTGAAGAGAAATGATGATGAACGTTGTTAAAAAACTTTTCCCCAATAACAAAAAAAAAGAAGAATAATTACCAACGTCAAGTGGACCGTGAAAGAACAAATGAAAACATAAAACAAATGATGCCTCGCTTTCAACGAGAGTTCCGCGGGTAGATTGATAATATCTCGCTTGGAAATTTAAATACACACTTGTAACATTCACGGGTTCGTATTTTTTTAGGAAAAGACAGATAATAAGTGGTGAAACGGCGAGGAGAGAGAGAAAGACAATTGGAATCATTGGCGTGAAATCATAATAGCCAATATCGGTAATTTATTCAATTTCGGTGTTTTTATTAGTGGTCGAGGGGCGGGGGAGGGAATCGGGGCCTTCGTGAACGTTTAACAGATGATTTATTTTATTGTTTCCGTTGTTCCGCGATGCACCACCACCGCGGCTACGCCAGGTCTCCCCAGAGGGGGAGCTATCTCCGATCGACGATAATGAATTTCAAATGAAATCCATAATACTAATGATTGTTTAATTAGTATTGACAGGCAAAGAATATTGAAAATTGAATTATGATTGATTTAGTACGATCAAAGTGATTTTTTATTGTACAATGTATTGATATACATATTAACAAATAATAGCTTACGCACATAATAACGTAATTTTAACAAAGTGAAGACAATTAATGGAGAAAATATTTAATGCAATTTTGTGGAAGAAAATAAGATATTGAAGGTTTGGAAATTAACTTTGAAAGCACTAAATTTACAGTCTCTGTTAAAGCAAATTAACTGAAGTTAGAATAGAAAAGAATAAGTTTGAAAAAGCAAACAAATTTAAATATTTGGCAGTTACAATTACAGAAAACATATAATCCACCAATAGAGCATTCTGTGCAAACAGGAAACTTTTAAAAAGTGAGTGGATAAACAGAGAAGCAAAAATTAAAATATTCAAATCTTTAATTAAAGCAGTTATTGCTCATATAGCCGAGACCATGTCGTTAGCACAAGAAGAACATCAACTAAGCGTAATTGAGAAAATAATATTGAGAATAATACTGAGATCTGTGAGATTGAGAGATGACAACCTAAGAAGAATAACTAACCTACAAATAGTTAAAGCATTCAAACAACAATAATATTATGTCCCATATAAAACTGTTGAGTATGAAATGATTGGGGTATTCTTGAAGAGTAGGCTCAAAAAGCAACATACGATCAATAATAAAATGGACACAACGGTACGGAGAAAGAAGAGGCCTAAATTAAGGTGAACAAATGATGTAGAAGATGCTTTTCGAAATCCGCGTATAACGAAATGGTAGAAAAAGGTTGAGAATAGACAGACAAATATATTCAAAATAATTGAAAGAGAGCACATTCAGAAAATTAGCGTAAAAGAGGATTAATCTATCCCATAAACGGGATTGGCAAGACTTCAAACAAGAAGGAGCGAAGCTTCTGCGAAAGGGGGTGCACATGTCTATACATAGAAACATGCATACACACACACACACTCTCATTTCTCGGGGTTGTAAGTATGAGTAATATTAGCGATGTTCAGAAGTTTTCGAAAGAATCGGCGTCTCGGCGTTTCGATGATATCTCCATCGTCTTCTTCAGGAGTTGCTTCGTAGAGATGAGTTAATCTGAAACTGGCTGTGACTACTCCCTCCGCTCCTTTATATACTAGCTCCTCGTAACCCTTCGGGTTACATCGGTTTTGGTTTCGGTGTAATGGGATTTTAATGAGTTTGTAATGTTCCAGAACGAATTAAGATACCATTACACTGAAACCAAAACTGATGTAATCCGTCACTTAGCTGATCGGCTTTCTTGTTTTTTGATTTTGCTCTGTACCTTTACTAAGAGCAACAAATGAAATAATAGTCCACTCGATCAGAACCCTGCTTGACAAAGTAAGGCTAACATCAGAAGACCGCGCCTGGTTACCTTAAGCTCTTAGTTTAGGTTTTGAGTTCCTTGGAAGCGTTAGTTCCTGCATTCAAACACCAGCTGTGATACTTTGAGGGCAAAAAATGTGAAGACCTTAGATATATAAATAAAAAATTAGAATAAAACGCAAAAGAGTGGTTATTGTTGAAATAATAAGAATATTCTATTCTTTTCAATGAAAATATTAGTTGATATTCGGTTAATTTTCAGAAAGGGACATTTTCGGATCTAGTGCTTGTCAATTGGAAAGAGAAATCTATAAGATATGTAGCTATGGAATAAGAGATACTGCTTTTAATCAGTGGAGTTTTCCAAGGAACGATTTTGAGTCTATTATTGTTTATTATCTATATCAACAAAATTGGTAACGACATACGTATTGTATAAATCTTCTTGCAGACGATATATTAATGGGATTAGCTGGCGATAAATTTGACTCTGTTGTTAGAACAATGAGTTATGAATTTGTAAACTCTTTCAAGTTGTTAAAACTAAATAAGCTTAAATTAAACAATTTTAAAACTGAAGCAATGACGATTAGAAGAAAAGTTTGGGTTCTATAAACAGTGATATTGTTATATATTGTTCCAGAATCAAGTAGGTTATGTAGTAAAACGAGTTGCTAAAATATAGATTTCTTTGGTGGGATTAGTTCTACGTTAAGTCGTTGGTCGCATATCGCAATAAATAAGCAAAAGCTTTACTTATCCTTGAGGCTTGGCAGTGTCTCTTAAACAATGAGTTTATTTAACACTCTTGTTTTTTAGTTCATAAATTAGCAAGAAAAGCCTCACCAGTATACAACAATGCAATGACTGGTGCAATATTAACTTAATCTACCTATAAACGATTTAGTCGTTTAGGCACGTTTAGATTTAACACTGTTTTGAACTGATATAATCGAATACTGATAACGTAGATGCTGATTTTCAGATGCTATGCTTCTTTTGGGTTTTCATTACTTCAAGTAGAAGTTTGTTTTTCTCTTTTAACTTTCTTTTTAAGTAATGTATTATAGAAGACAACGTATTCCAAAGGAATATTGAATATTTGGACCTGAAAGATGGACTTTTCTTGTAATTTAATGGAACATAATCTTTTCTTCTGCCTTGTGTCGTTTTATTAAAGTAGAATATGTGGTCTATATTTTTGAAAATAACTGTTATAGGTATATAATAGAATTAATTATAGGACAAAACGCAGAAATAATACTTTTCCCATAAGCAAATCCCCTCTAACCGCATCAGAAATTTATTAACGATGCAATATCTTACGGGAGTAGCTACGCTCCTTTCTCGAGGGCCCGAGTTGCTGCTTTATTTTTGAATTAGTGATCATCTTGGTGGTATGAGACGGGCGAGTCGGTCGACTAACAACTACATAATTCCCCGCCTCCTCGACGCCGATAGCTCCGCACGGGTTGCCAGAAACTGCTTACCTGCAACGTCTAATTACCAAATCAGCATCAGCTCTCGAAGTTTGCTGTTTGTGCGGTCATTCATTAAACTCGAAAACTTCTGGCCGACGCCAGGAGAACGTTTGGAAGTTAACCCCCACCAACCGGCATTCAGTATTCTGCCCTTAAGCAAGTACATCAACGATTTTACATACACAAATGATAGCGTGGTTAGCGCTCAATGAAGGAAATGTTTTTCCAACCTCTTCTCGCAACTTCATCTCAGTTTATTACATCGTCCTGGTCTCGATGGTATTCTTTTTCTTTGCAGCAGTTAATGACTCCTCCATGCCAGAACGGCAGCTTCGCTGTTTCAGTCGAAAGAAAAAAAATTACTAAATACGTTTAATTATCGAGCTAATTAATGGAAAGTTTAATATAATGCAAACAATATGGCGGATTTATACTTGACTTTGCACTTTCTTGTGCGTCCGGGTTTGTAACGATTCGGGCAGACCAATTCGATGGGAAGTATTGTTCCCTTTCTTATGTTTCTCCAATGGGAGACTTTATCGCCGTTGTTGTATCCGCTTCTCTCGATGGATGTCGATCTATATTATTTGTGTTTAAATTTCGTTTTAATACGGGAGCAATAGAAAGTTAGTTCCATTAAAAAGTCTGAGATAAACAATAGGGGCGTTATGTTAAAATGTTTTTAAATTTGATCGCGATGTTTTGTTTTGCCTCTTTTCCGCGCCGGTAATGCCTAATTTCCGAGCGAGGAAGTTCGCGAAGTTTGTTGTGGAGTTGGCAGTTAAGTTGTTAATATTTTTTCTTGGTTGCTGCACTACAGAAGGGTCGAATTAACCTGCCATACATTTCTCTTTTTTTTTGTCCCTTTTCCTTCTCATAATACGTAGTTTGAAATGTCTAGAATCTATGTATAAAATCGATAAATAATTACATTTAATAATCGTGATTTTTTCTCTCATTATCTTTTCCAAAGATTAAATATATAGAAGTGCTTAACCTCTGTGAAGACCTTTTTATTTCTTTTTATTTATATTTAGATATGAGCTTTTAACTAACACTCTCTTGTGGCTCATTAGATTGTCCAATAAATTAGTCAAGACGAAAAATCTTTTTGGTTCTGAAATAAATGTTGATAGTTACTTGTAAAAGGACATCTTCCGTTCTTTTTCAATCTGTATTCATAATAGGTTTATTGATTTAAGTTGTCGAATGTGTGCTTTTTCGTATTAGAAAATAGAGGTAATCGAAGAAGTGAGATTTGGATAGAATTTAGTAATTTACGAAGGCGCCTATAACAGTGTTGGGAAATTTAGTGGGAGACGTACGGTATTTGAAATCACGAGACGTTCGAAAAACTATCAGAAAAAATCGCGAAAATTTCAAAAGAATAAATTTTAATTATCAATATCTTCTTTTGTGTCTTTGTTCGACTTTTTTATTCATTATCGGTGGTATCATTCTTTTAATTTAATAATTGTAATGTTTAACATAGCTGGTTTTTGCAACTTACAATATACTTCTTTTAAGAATTTGTTTTTAGCATCTTTATTATTTCGTGTGTACTAATATACAGGGTAAATCTGGTACGTAGACTTCCGCGGTCGGGGTCCATACCTTCAGGGCTCAACTATTGCTACTGTCTGCCACACTGAAACAGTTTCAGTGCGGTTACAGCTCGGAAGCCCAGAAGCAGATAGTAATATACAAGGTACTTTCAATTAATTTTGACCTACTTCTTGATTCTTTTTTTATTTCCTCGTTGTTAGTATTTTGGATCTTTTTACTTGAGTGAGCTTTTACCTTCTCGTGACAATAAAGCGTTCTTATATATCGGGTGTCTTTTTAAGAGATTGACATTTTAAAATGATAATACAAGACAGAAATATTGTTGGAATGAAATTTTTTTATTATAATCTGGTAGATAATTTCATGGCATTTATTTTTTAAATACGATTTCCGGCATATGTCCGCCGCGGCTACGAGTTACATAGTCCATTCGATCAGTCTAATTTTTGACTACTTTTTCCAATAAATCTGGCCGTATGGCGTCAATGGTGGCTTGAATATTGGCTTCCAATGCTTTTAGAGTTGCAATGACTTAACATAGCCCCATAAAAAGTAATCCGGAGGCGCTAAATTGAACAAGTGGGCCAATGAACAGGACCACTTCTAAGACTAAAGTTGTCACCAAATTGATTTTGTAATAAATCGATTGTTAAGTGCGCCGTCTTGTTGGAACCAAATGTCGTCGATGTTTAGCTGATTAATTTTTGGAAACAAAAATTCAGTCAGCATGGCTCGATAGCGCTCGCCATTCACCGTAATGGCAGCTCCTTCCTCATTTCGAAAGAAATAAGGACCGATGATGCCGCCAGTGTGTAAACCGCACCAAACAGCTAATTTTAATGGATGTAATGGTGATTTGTTAACGACTTGAGGATTGCCTTCGCTCCAAATACGGCAATTTTGGTTATTGACGTAGCTATTTAACTAGAAATGAGCTTCATCACTAAACACAATTCTTTGATAGAAATGCTCATCTTCGGCCAGTTTCAAATGAGCCCAATCTTACGTAAAATTTTTCATTTAGTCGAAGGGCAAAGACTAACAAGTTGAGAACGACGACGAATCGACATTTCGGCGTCTTCTTCAATAATTCGCGCTACAGCAGCAATATTCTGTACGGTACGCACATATCTTTGTCTTGTTGATGGTTTTGAATCTAAAAGTAGTAGAATTAGTGCGAAAACGATCAATAACTGCACGAATTGCTTGCTCACTAGGCTGATTATGTTGACCGTAAAATGGACGAAGTGCTCTATGAACTTCGCGAACAGATTTATTATATATTTAAATTTCTACAATTTGGAAGCGTTGTTCTGGCTTTAAACGATTCATGATGACTTGCCAAACCTTACTGAACAGAAAGGTCAACACAGTTTGACATTATCAGCTGTCAAACTAATGTTATCGATGTCGATAGTTCTCTTGCAGCTTAAAAACACCTATATATATATATATATATATATATATATATATATATATATATATATATATATATGTAAGTGGTGGAGATACTGACATTTATACGTGAGTCACGATAATAGTAATCAGTGTTAATAATATTTGTAATCAAAAAGAATGTAACTTTTTGAAAGATTGGAAAACACGCACAGTGATGGAAGACCTAGTGATTGTTTTACTCTTTTGGGAGCCATATTTAGTTTCTTCTTTATAGTCCGTTATTCGAATCTTCCGCAGATCTTTTTTAACCTATTTTAACCACCTCTTCTTGAGGCATCTACTTCTCTTCCTACGTTCCTCCCCTCCTAATAGAACCTTTTTGGCTCATCTTTTTTAGGCATCCGAGATACAAGTCCCTGCACTTTACCTTTGCACTTCCCTTATTTATCCAATTTCTAAAATCTCTGTCCACTTTTATTCACCATAATTCTTTTCTGAAATTCTGCTTTCTCATATCATTTTCTTCTTTTTTGATCATCGTCTAGATTTTTATCTATTTTTTCAGTAGTATTTGTCATGGTTTCTTGAGTTTTTGAATTGTTGGGTTAACTGAGATCGTCTGCATTTCAAAAAATGTGCTTTTTCTTCCTGTACTCTCCACGAGAGAATCGAATATACGTTTATTACGACTAAATAATAAAAGCGTGTACACACACATATATATATATATATATATACAATATATTTATCAACGTTCCATATGTAATTAGATCAAGTAAGGATTGAATCGTAATTATTGAAACTTATTACAAACGATTTGGATTAATATATTTACAAAAATATGAATTATAATTCACACTAGTCATTTTAAAAATGAGTTCGTATTTAATTCGTTTTTCTCGGTTGCATATCCGGTACCCCGTGAACTGCCTAAATTCCTTGCATCTCCCTTTTAATGAACAGAATTTATTTTAATATCATTCAGTCCGGAATGTTAAATATAATTGAAGAGAAACGTATCGACTGTCTCCAAAACAAAGGATGCCTTTTCCCTTCAATGAGACAAGATTGAATTGATTCTTGACGTGACTGTATAATTTGTTCTATGTCGGACTGTTGCTCTTCTTGATTGTTACTTTCTATTATGGCCAGAGCGGGTATATACGTACATATGGATAGATTAGAAGCATTGTGATTTATATGCAGCTATTTTTAATAGAATTTATATACCTTAAGATTCAAGAAGTCCTGAATTCAAAGCTAATTGTTGTTACATGTTGGGATATATTATTTCCCTTTGTATCCACTAGTTTATAGTCACATTACTTATATCTTTTCTTTACTTCAAAAATATTTTATATGAAGTTAGATGAAAAACGTTATATCTTCGAAATGTTTTGAATAGTTTCTCCACGTGTAGTTTATATGAATTATTTGTTAATACAAAAGATAATGAACAGTAATTGTAATGAAATTATTAGGATATAAAGCAGGGAATTAGAAATCTTTTACTTATTCGAAAATACTTAAAGCTATACAAGTCATATCATAAGTAAAACTGAAGCAGAAGAATTGAAGGAATGTAAAGGGAGAATGTACAAGAAGTACAAATTCTCCTGTTTGTGAAAGTGGGGACTTGGGGGCATAAAGAAACCGAAAACTGCGTGGTTACTAATAAGTACGGTATTTAACGTTACCCTAGGGCACTAGACGTAAATCCTTTGCATTCAATCTTACCTGGTCAAGCTGGACTCTGAAAGGATGGGCTGTTATTTTCCTTGCGGCTTGCGAGAATAGCATGGAAAAGATGTGGAAGCCAAACTCATAGAACAAAAAAGTAAAAAAGAACTTGCGAGAAGTTCTAAAGCTGTAAGGTACGTAAGCCAGGAAAGCTTGAACGAACGAGAATCATATACATAGACAAAGATATGTAAAGACCTTTGGCACTGTATAATAATACTTGATGAAACTCTTAAATGGTGAGTTATATAGAATACCTTACTAAAAAAGACCGAAATGAAGATCGAAACAATGGACTGAGGCTGGCAGCCAAAGATCATACATCCGACCAGAAAGGTTATGGCTACTGTCTTTTGGGACTGCGGTGGCATGCTTCTTATCAATTATCTTCAAAATGATCATCGGCAGTAAATTTTTTACCCCGCAGCTCTTTTTTCATTTTCGGAAACAGGTAATAATCACTCGAGGCCAGGTCTGGGCTGTAGGGTGGGTGATTCACAATTCCGAAGCCTACCTTATGCAGGGCAGCTAACGCAACGCGGCTCTTGTGGACAGGCGCGTTGTCGTGCAAAAGCACAACACCTTTTGTCAATTTTCCCCGTCTTTTCTCTTTAATGGCTTCTTTTAGTCGCTCTAATATTGAAGCGTAATATTCTCCGGTTATAGAAACACCTTTATCTTTATAATCAATCAACAATATTCCTTCCGAGTACCAAAATACCGTTGCCATGAGTTTCCTAGCTGATTGGGACACTTTAAATTTATTGGGAGATACTGTGCCCTTTTTATGCTACTGCATGGAGTCTTGTTTGGACTCAGGTTCATAATGATGAACCCAAGTTTCGTCTCCAGTAACAATTCCACTCAATACAACATCCTTGTCTTCATTACAGAGGTCCAAAAATGCACGCGAACACTCTACGCGCTGTTGTTTTTGCGGCGGCGTGAGCATTCTCGGCACCCATCTTGCGCTGACCTTAGACATGCCGAGATGATCGTGTAGGATTTTAAAAATTGTTGTATCGGATACTCCAACCATTTCTGCGAGTTGTTTCTTCTTTAGTCGTGCATCTTCGAGTACAATTTGTTCAACTTTTTGGATAAGTGCTGGTGTGGTCACCTTAATGCTCCTGCCCGGCCTCGGGTCGTCTTCAAGGGATTCCCTTCCTTGTTTAAATAAGCTATGCCACTTGTACACCATGGTTTTCCCTGGACAAGAGTCGCCGTAAACCAATGACATCTCATTCATTATGGTCGCGACTGATTTTCCTTGCCTGGTAAGGAACTTTATAACGGCACGATATTCGATTTTTTCCATATTTCACTTTTCACTCCTGATTATGTTACTTGGTTGACGATAGCTCAAAGACTAACTGTCTAATAACAATGAAACTTCGTATTTTATATATGTAAGATATGTAAAGACCTTTGGCACTGTATAATAATACTTGATGAAACTCTTAAATGGTGAGTTATATAGAATACCTTACTAAAAAAGACCGAAATGAAGATCGGAACAATGGACTGAGGCTGGCACATGTGCTCCAAAGAAGCCAAAGATCATACATCCGACCAGAAAGGTTATGGCTACTGTCTTTTGGGACTGCGGTGGCATGCTTCTTATCAATTATCTTCAAAATGATAAAACGATAGTAGGTAAATACTATGCATTCCACTCAGAAAATAAATGAGTACTGTTTCTAGGATAATGCATGTGTTCATACTTCAACTTTCTTCAATGGCAAAAATAAATAAACTAGATTTGATTTCCTCAGACTCTTGAAAGCTTGGTTCAGTAACATATTTGGTTTAGACGAGGAGGTACAAAAACTAACGCATATTTCGAAGAGTTTGATAAAGCTTATTTAGCTTACCTTTCTGCTGTAATGAAATTAAGTGAATATCGATGGATCAAGTGTAATTTTTTCGCCAAAAAGTATGTTTTCTTGTCGAGGATCACTACTTATTGATCCATCCTCGTAATTATACTTAGATTAACCACTTGACCTGTAAAGACGTGCCACGCACGCTGAGCTAAATATTAATTATTATTATTTGTTATAAAGTCGCCAACGTACACGTCGGTATACAGTTGTCGCAGAAATGAAAATTACGTTCGCGGCACGTTGACTAAGAACGCTTGTTAAAGCATAGTTTCCGATTGAACCGCGTCGCGTAGAGTTATGTATGTAGTATCTCATATAGGTGTATGTATTTCAAAATTCTTGTAATTTGCAATATATTTTCTTATACGCCAGTAAAATCAAATTTTATTTTATTATTACCAAAACATGGGAATATGTCTGCTGGTCACACACCGCATTGTTTACAAGTAAAGCAACAGGGACATTTTTCCAGGGAATGTTCCATCCACAAATATTAGAAAGAATATACAATGAAGGTGTAGAGTAGGTGCGAAACAGAAAAAACGCAGTGAAACTACATGGGAATGCAAGAAATTTCTTGTGGTACTATATATTCCAGACTGTAGTGCAAGATTTCATACTGCACTGAATAGACAAAACTGGTCTTCATATCAGCGTAAAATTATTTGTGTAAGACTCCACCGCCTTTTCATTTCAAGTGACGCTTCGTGGTGAGATACAGTGTAGTTGGCACATGCATATGTTAATAAGTTGTCAGCGTAAGTTGTTAATATTAATGGTTGGCCCAATAGACCAGTTTTAATATTGCATATTCAACTTCTGTAATCGTTAAACGAAAATAATGTGATTGTGGGAAAGAATACATCATTTAGCGCATGTACAAACGTTTTTTATTTACGACATGATATGTCTGGAAGAAGAGCTTATTTGAAAAAATCAAATATAGAGTATATTGCTAAATTTTGAGTTAAAAAGGATATCTTATTTAAAAAATAAAGCTAATTTTTTATCACTAATGAATGATTCAATTGCTAAAGACCTAGGCTTCATCAAAATCATTCTTATAGGTTTTAATTAAAGTTAAAGTTAAAATATCATCTGCATATTATCTGTCGTGAGCTCACATTTTTTTTGTAATATATTGAGTTCTAAATCTTATAAAATTTTATTTTTCAACGTAATATCCCTGAAGTCCAACCCTTTCTGCGCCACCTATTATGCAACTTTATTCCATAAAAAAATTATTTCTGTTGGTTTCAATATAGGCATAAATTTTCTCTTTCAATTAGTTATTTTCTGCAAACTAGCGTCCTCTGAGGTGCATTATCAAATTTCTAAATGAAAAGAAGTCAAATTGTTCCAGATCTTAACTATATTGTGGGTGCTTCAACCCAAAGAAGTTACACTGTCTCGTGAAGTAACGCATTGACTTTCTTGTGAGGTAAATCTGGATGTTAATGGTCAATAGTTATACGTTATTTTCTTAAAGTTTTTCTCAAACTTAAATATAGTATTAACTGTTATTACTATATCTCCTTTGGCATGTACACTGCTGAGCCCTATAGGACAGTATGTCGCCATTAGTGGATTAGCAACCTCATCAAAATTGTTTTGATCAATATTTTACTTTAAAATATGAAAGCCTTGTCTCTATACAATGCAACCATTCGTTCGTGAATAGTTTTAGTAGAATTCTGCTCTTTCATCATATTAGATTACACTGCGTTGTTTATAAAGCTCAAAATAATGAACGAATCGAGATCAAATTGGACACATACGAGGGAGCGTTTTTATATTCGCGGAATGGGGGACAAGGGGTGGAAATAAAAAAACCAAATTATTTTCCTTTTTTAATATATTCACCTGCAAGACGGATACATTTTTCACATCTTTCAATTAATTTATTTATACCCTCATAAAAAAATGATTTCTCTTTATCTGCAAAATACGCCGATACTGCCTCCTTGACTTCATCATCGGCAGTAAATTTTTTACCCCGCAGCTCTTTTTTCATTTTCGGAAACAGGTAATAATCACTCGAGGCCAGGTCTGGGCTGTAGGGTGGGTGATTCACAATTCCGAAGCCTACCTTATGCAGGGCAGCTAATGCAACGCGGCTCTTGTGGACAGGCGCGTTGTCGTGCAAAAGCACAACACCTTTTGTCAATTTTCCCCGCCTTTTCTCTTTAATGGCTTCTTTTAGTCGCTCTAATATTGAAGCGTAATATTCTCCAGTTATAGAAACACCTTTATCTTTATAATCAATCAACAATATTCCTTCCGAGTCCCAAAATACCGTTGCCATGAGTTTCCTAGCTGATTGTGACACTTTAAATTTATTGGGAGATACTGTGCCCTTTTTATGCTACTGCATGGAGTCTTGTTTGGACTCAGGTTCATAATGATGAACCCAAGTTTCGTCTCCAGTAACAATTCCACTCAATACAACATCCTTGTCTTCATTACAGAGGTCCAAAAATGCACGCGAACACTCTACGCGCTGTTGTTTTTGCGGCGGCGTGAGCATTCTCGGCACCCATCTTGCGCTGACCTTAGACATGCCGAGATGATCGTGTAGGATTTTAAAAATTGTTGTATCGGATACTCCAACCATTTCTGCGAGTTGTTTCTTCTTTAGTCGTGCATCTTCGAGTACAATTTGTTCAACTTTTTGGATAAGTGCTGGTGTGGTCACCTCAATGCTCCTGCCCGGCCTCGGGTCGTCTTCAAGGGATTCCCTTCCTTGTTTAAATAAACTATGCCACTTGTACACCATGGTTTTTCCTGGACAATAGTCGCCGTAAACCAATGACATCTCATTCATTATGGTCGCGACTGATTTTCCTTGCCTGGTAAGGAACTTTATAACGGCACGATATTCGATTTTTTCCATATTTCACTTTTCACTCCTGATTATGTTACTTGGTTGACGATAGCTCAAAGACTAACTGTTTAATACTATGCCTTCGCGCGCGTGAATTTGAGGCTGAACTGAGTTCTTGACCCTTGTCCTGACTACCGGCCGGTGAATTTGTGACCTGAGGTCGCGTTAATTAATATAATTTTGAATCGACATCACAGAAGGTGATGCGAATTCGGATTTGAATGAAATTTTGTCCTAACTTGAATGAGATTTTAATAATGTCATAACTGGTTTGATTTAAACCGGATTTTAATGAAATCGCGGCACCGATTTGTTGCCCGTGCGCGTACGCGTACGCGATTTGAATGAAATTTTGCATTTATGATGGGGGGACAAAAACCAAGCCGCGCCACTGCTTGAAAAAATAACCCCCTGGAATTCGAAATTCGCGAGCGTCCCTCGCGTATCCCGTTGCCGATTTTGGTGAATTTTTGTGACTGAAGGTCACGCGTCGTTGGCCAAACACGCCGTGTCCTGGAGTGTCTGTAACAAATCTGATTAGTGATTTTACATGTAAACTTGCGTTTTACATGTATTTGAATGAACTTTTGTGATGTTTCGTATACATTTGTATAGATGTCTGATTTGTGTGTGCTGTTGTGTCGTCTTAACGAGTGACTCTAGTGTCATGTGAGGACGTGTTGCGGTCTCCTGTAGGGGCCCGCGGTGTGTTCAAGGTCAATGTTGGAAATGAGTGGATTTTCGTGATTAGGAACTTGGGAAAAGTAGTTCGTGGCAAGTTCGAGTATGTACTCTGGAATTGTTGGGATTTGTAGGTCGTTATGTAGTGTTGTGTTTCTGGTGAACCAGGTTGCACCAGTCATGACTCTAAGTGTTTTGTTTTGTATGATCTGTAATTTGTTTATGTGTGTCTGTGCCGCGTATCCCCATACCGGCGCAGCGTACGTCATTTTTGGTCTGATGACCATCTTGTATACCTGTGTCTTCAGCCGCAGGTCCAACTTGCTTTTGTGATGCAGAAGCGGGTACATCTGCACCATGGCAGCGAGACCTCTGGTGGCGACTTCTTCGGCGTGTGACCTCCAGGTCAGCCTCTTGTCCAGTGTGAGCCCCAGGTACGTGACCTTGTCGCACCATGGGATTGCTCGGTCATTCATCCGCAGGTTCGGGAGCTGCGTATTCTTCGTTGACTTGCTGAAACAGATAGCGGAACTCTTTTGAGCATTGATGGTGATTCTCCAGGTGGAAAACCAGTCCTCATACGCTTCAAGTGAGTCCTGCAATTTTCTCACAGCGTTGCCAGGTTGGCGCGACTGCGCGAAAATTGCAGTATCGTCAGCGTAGAGTGCATAGGTCACTCCTGGGCGGGTTTTTGGCATGTCATATAGGTAGATGTTGTACAGTATGGGGGATAACACAGAGCCCTGGGGGACTCCGGCTAGGATTTGTCTTGACCGGGAACGACATCCTTTGTGTTTCACAACGAATGTACGATCCCCTAGGTAGGAGCGGAGGATGTGTATCATAGGAAGGGAAATGTTAGCTGTCAGGAGTTTGAAAAGGAGCCCTTCGTGCCAGACGCGGTCAAAAGCTTTGGCCACGTCCAGGAAAAGGGCGGCGGTGGAATGGCGGCGGTTATACCCCTCTGTTATCAGGTTCACCGTGCGGTGAAGCTGATTGGTGGTGGAATGACTCTCTCTGAACCCGAACTGCTCGTTCTGGACTATCTTCTTCTGCTCGACTTCTTCAGCAAGTCTGGCTAGGATGGTCTTCTCCAGGACCTTCCCCATTGTGGGCAACAGACTGATGGGCCTGTAGTTTTGTGGGAAGGCCGGATCTTGCATCTTCTTCCTGATCAGGATGATTTCCGCTTTCTTCCAGGTGGTCGGGAAGTGGCGGAGTCTCATGGCCGCGTTGACGATGCCCACCAGGTGCATCAGCCCCAGGTGCGGCATCATCTTCAGGGCGGCGTTCGTTATCCTGTCATGTCCAGGTGCCTTCTTTTTGGCCAAGCTCTTGATGATGCCTGCCACCTCCTCCGGGGTGGTCGGTCTCATCTCTTCTGCGCTTGGGTATTCCAAAGTGTCCTCCACGACCTGTTCCACGTGCTCCACGTGGTCCAGGTCGATGTCCTCATAGGAGGGAGTGAACGAGTCCTCCAGGTGGTCTGCAAACGCCTCTGCTTTGCCCTGGTCATCATACACCACACCTTGAGTGCCGTGGATGGGAGGCACCATCGGTGTGTGTCTTCGGTCAAGCGCTTTCTTCACCTTCCACATTGAAGGCGAGTCGTCGAGCGCTTCCAACCTGGCTTTCCATCGCTCGTTGCGGTGATCGCACAGTTTGTGTCTGATCTCCACTGACAAGCGATTCGCCGTTCTTCGAAATGCTGGATCTCCTGATCGCGCAAATCGTCTTCTCATGGCGTTCTTCTGACGTATCATGTCAATGATGTTGCCAGGCAGGGCATCTGGATGGCGTATCTTCTTCATGGGATTTTCTGCGTATCGCACGGCCTTCTGGATTTCCCTGGTCAGTGTTTCCACTGCTTCCTCCAGGTCTTCGGTGGTTTGGATCATCTCGACTGGAGGAAGATCCGTCTTGAGTTTTTCTGTGTACGCCGGCCACGACATCATGGTTGCCATGGTTTCGGGCGTTACTTCTTCGTCTTCGCCAAGCTCGATCAGGATTGGGTTGTGATCTGAGTCGAGCTCGTGTAGTGAGGTAATGGAATATTGGAAAAGGAGATTTTTCGTAATCATGATGTCCAGTACATCAGGTCTGCCTCTTGCCCCATAATGAGTGGGTTCAACAGGCCCGTCCACCATTATGTCGTTATCCAGCATGTATCGATGAAGTCGAATACCTGCTGGATTTTGTGCACGCGAGTGCCAAGCTCTGTGCTTGGCATTTAAGTCTCCGGCAATGAGTGTTTGTGTATCATTGACGAACAGTGAATTAAGATCGCGAAGGTCTAGCATTCTGTTTGGTGGTTTGTAAACCGAATATACGTTTAACGGACCTGACGTTGTAAACACCTTGATTCCCGTTGATTCGAAGCTCTCCGAATCAGGGGTGGGAATCTGGTGATGTGGAATGGATCTTCGGACCAGGATCGCCGTTCCTCCACCTCGGGCCATCCTGTCGTTTCTGAAACAGACATAATTAGGTATTTTAAACCTGTTACCTGCATTCAGCCATGTTTCCTGGACAAGGATAACATCGACTGAATATCTTCTCGCAAACTCCCCCAATGGGAGTTGCTTGTCGACCAGGGATGCAGCATTCCATACTGCGATCTTCAGGGACTTGGGGCGGTTCACTCTTGGCTCCATTGACCATTGAAGAGTGAGCATATTTCCTGGGTGAAGCCAAGGACGATGTGGAGCGCGTCCTCGTTGCTTCTGGCTTGGGACAGGCTGGAACCTATCCTGAAAACAAGTGTCATTAGTCCACTTATGTTATCCATAGTGAAGTGGTTGAATTTTCCAGATGCTTCAGGCTTGGGATTAGCCTTTGGCAAATGGCGTTGTCTGGGTGCAGGAGCTGGAGCAGATTTTGGGATGCGGGGCGGTGGTGGAGGAGGGACTGTGGGTTTGGATTTGGGGGCTGGTGGTGGGATTTGGGATTTGGGTTTGGGAGCTGGAGGGCTGGGATTGCCTGGTCACCTCCACTCTCCTGCTCTTTTCCTGAATGGGCTTCTTCCTAAGCCCTGGGAAGTTGACCTCGTCCTTCCTTGGAGGGGGGGGGAGGGCAGCAGCTCTGGGAGGGGCTGGATTCGTCTTCGTGGGCCTTTCTGGGGCTCTGGGGCAGCCTCGATAGCTGGCAACGTGGTTGCCACCACAGTTGCAGCATCTTGGGTCTTCGTCCTTCTTCTTTTGGCAATCTCTGGCTTGATGCTCTTGTCCGCATTTCACGCAGCGCGGGGCCAGATGGCATTGGAATTGGCCGTGGCCAAACCGTTGACATCTGAAGCACTGCGTGACGTCGTAGCGTTGTCTTGGTGCTTCGATTGTCACGCAAAGGCCCAGGATCCTTTCCACGTCGTAAATCTTCCTCGATGCTGCAGTCTTCGTCAGCTGCAGCATGATCAGTGGCATCGGGGTACGACCTATTGTCCTGCACATCCTGGTCGCGTGCAGGACTTCGAATCCCTGTTCGATCAATGATTTCTTTACTTCGTCTATGGGGATGGCTGTGGGGATCCCCCTGACGACGACCTTCATTGGCTTGTCCCCGGCAAGTCGGAAGCTGTAGTATTGATATTTGCCTTCCAAAAAGGCAATCATTTTTCTGCAGTCGCCTACAGTGGTTGGTTCGACGCGGATGCCGCCGACCGTGTTTTTCGCTTTGCTGTAATTCGCCTTAATTCGCTGGAAGTGTCCTGCGATTGCCAGCCATTTGTCCTTCTCCTGAAGAACTATGGGAGGAATTTTTTGTCTGGGCATGTAAGTCGGTTCCTGGGCCGTTGGTTCAACGGCGGTCTTCTTAGCTGCAGCTGCAGCGGCGTTCGCATATGACGTACTGGGAGCCAGAACGTCATACCTGTTTGACGTGGGAACAGGTTCGGGGGGGGGCGTGCCCTCGTCCCTTCGGACACGCTTCGATCCTCTTACTGTCGTGAATCCATCCTCTTCCTCAACCCTTGTCGAGGAGGTGGATGAGGAGGAGGAGGTGGAGGACTGAGTGACGTCATCTTCCATGGCGCTGCAGTCGTCGGCGTCGTCACACGACTCCATTGCGTCTTTCATGTTTTCCATGTTCTCCTGAAGGATGTGATCTATTTGCGTACCAGCGAACTGTAATTTCGCTGGCCGCAAAAAACTGGTGGCGGGGGGAGTGGGGGGGACTTCCTGGGGCGTCGGGCGTCCCTCCGGAACAGCTGGCGTTGGCGGGAGTTGTCCTTGTTGGCTCATCTTCTTACTATAATCCTTTTTGTCCTCTCGGGCTGCAACAAAAAGCAAAATTATGCTTCAGGCGGTCCTGGAATTTTCCGTTCGTCGATAAGTACAGCTACACTGCTAACGCAATGAGCTGCACCACGAACGAACGAAGTATTAACTGTTAAATAATATTTCTATTATTCAACAGCTCATCAACAGTCGTTAAATATATTCACTATTAAATAGTGAAAAACTGAATGCTTTGAAACAAGCAGATTATATTATGAAACACACAATGTATTCTCGGAGTTCAGAAATACGTCTTCACTCTTTGAAAGCAGTCGTGCGACATATTAACTGTTTAATAACAATGAAACTTCGTGTTTATACTAATCATGAGTCGCTGCACAGGCCACGCCCCCAATGCGCCTACTCACCCCTCTACAACCCTTTCATTCCGCGAATATAAAAACGCTCCCTCGTAGGTACAAAAATATTGTCTCTATAGAGCTCGTGGTAACGCACAGTTAGTTGTTTCTATCATGGCTAAGTAGATTCTTCTCTAGTTCCCTTTGTAGCTCAGTGGACTATTTTTCATCAAATAAACTTTAATTGAAAATAATTTATTTCTTTTTCTTAACGTGAATAGATATTTACAGATGTTTACAATCATCTCTATAAATACTGTTGACGTATTTTAAACTCTCTTAGTGTAACAAGCACATAAAATTCCTCATCTAATGAATGAATTTTCGATTATATAGCTTTGCAATTATGACAGACTTTTTTTCCTGTCAATTACTACTAATTCAGAGCAATACATGTACATTGCAAAAGACAGAGAAGAAATAGTTCACGATATTCAATACATAACTCAATAATGACTGGATTCAATTCCTACGTTCATCCTCCAAAGTCTTCTTCTATCTCCCGCCACGACCGGAAAGTTTTATTATGGAAGTTTCTGTTAGAGCCCCAGTAGCTTCAGCCGTGTACACTGATTGTTCACGTCGTCATCTTCTCGTCACTAATGATGGCCGTACAGCTAATAAAAGCATCCCCCTCATCCTGTTCCTTCGTCCTGTCAGGGATAATCATAATAGCGTTAGACGAACGAGTATCGTCGCGGTTAATCGGCACTGACTTACTAATTACCGGCTCAGACAATAGTTGGAGAGAGTTGAAACGAACGGAGAGAAGACGTCGTCGTCGCTGTCCTGACGGCCGTTCAATTCAGAATGCTGCGTGTCCTAGTTGGTTCGGATCTACGTGCTACAATGGGGTCTAACAAGGAATTATTTCTTGTCCGATGAATGATATAAAGAAGTAGAGTAAATGTCACAAGGAAAATTATTTGATTTGAATTAAGGGCGATATTTATGAAAGCTTTGAAATCGGGGTAAGACAAGGTAATTTGAAACTTTAAACAACCTTAATGTGCCTGTAACTGAATTTAATTTGAGCAAATAAAAAGATTGCTCTGTTCGTGTACTCCCACTGGCAGCGTACACGCGACACTTGAAAGTGAAATTTGGCAGTGCATTGGAAGCAGCACATAAGTATGCTATTCAAAAAGTTGGGCTAAAGTTCTAAGTTTCAAGAAAGATTTCATTAGAAATTCACTTTAAAGAAACTTTGTATGTATATCAAGCACATGTAGGATCCAAACTGGCTTCTAAAATTAATCGAGGCATTTTGTGGATACAGAGAGGATTTTTGAGCTGTAAAAATGATGTGTGCAAAGTAAAAAGAAGAGAAATTTGTAACGAAGTTTTTAAAGTATATGGTGTACATACCTTGCCAAGTGTTTAGTAGAGAAATACACCAAACATTTAAAGAAATACGATGTCAGTCATGCCTACAATATTCGAGTATTTCAAATCAAATCCACGCATTCCTGAAACAACCCACACTTACATAGAAAAGCATTTTGATTGATTGACTTAACATGTAATTAAGATCTTCGGTTTCTTATCAATAACGGATTTGTAATTTAATTCTTTTAGACAATTAATAGTTAAAAAGAAGATAAATAATATCATCATTACCCTAAGGTATCGAGATTTCAGCTAGAGTTCTTGGTATGTCGTTGCTTTTTTTAATTTTCTTCTGTCTGCTGCTATTTTATTATCTGAGTTCCAACCTTCCCGTCTCATTTAAAATATCGACATCACTGTTCTAGTTTCGTTTAGTTTTTTCACCAGATTTTGTTTCCAAAATCTTCATTATTTGTCTTCCTCACATCCCATTCTTTGCCGATTTTGCTCTTAACTCTTTCATTATTTCTTCGGCTATTTTACTTTCAATTTTTTAACTCTTAACGCCCTCTTATGATATTTCATCTCGACTGCCTACTTGCAGCTCTTTTTTGTTCTCCTGCAAGGAAAGCACATTGTCTTGTATACTGCAATTTCTCTGTATGATAGAATTTGCTCTGAAAGCCGAACTTTTTTAAATAAAACCAAAAGCTTACTATTTTGGT
The DNA here is from genome assembly GCA_031893035.1 of Dermolepida albohirtum. Taxonomy (NCBI): domain Eukaryota; kingdom Metazoa; phylum Arthropoda; class Insecta; order Coleoptera; family Scarabaeidae; genus Dermolepida; species Dermolepida albohirtum. The sequence continues at coordinate 1,222,920 of JAVIWB010001220.1, forward strand.
AGAATTCATTTATTCTATTCAAAGCAGTCGCCTTTGTCTTCAATACAACGTTTTGCACCATCAATGTACATGTCGAAAGAATTTTTAAGTTCATCTTTAGAGATGTCCTTCAAGATCACTATCGACGCCTTTTTAATTGCTTCGACGTCGGCATAACGCTGTCCTTTCATCGGCAAATGTAGTTTGGAGAATAGAGAGAAATCACAGGAGGCCAAATCCGGAGAATACGGTGAATGGTTGATGGTTAAAATTCCATTTGTAGTTAGAAAATCAGTGATAAGCGTCGAGCGATGAGATGGTGCATTATCATGTAACAAACGCCAGCTACCATTTTCACGAGCGCATACAACGAATACGCGCCTAAAGACGATTTATAACACCAAGATAATATACAGCATTGACTATTTGACAATGCTCTTCAAATCATAGAAACAAATCAATATTGTCTTCACTTTTCATTTCTCCAAACGGCTTGTTTTCACTTTTTCTCCGCTTGAATTTTTCCATTCAGAGCTTTGACGCTTGGTCTTTGGATCGTTTTGGAAACACCACGTCTCATCGCCAATTACAATAAAATATCTGAAGTTATCATACTTTTTTGAGTCTTTAATTAAGTCTGTACAATGTTGAATTCAGAGTAATTTTTGATCATAAGTTTGCTAGTACGGTCCAAACCTTACACAAATCTTTCTCAGTCCCAAATGCAGAATCAAAATGCGATGAATTGAATCTTCGAAAATATTAAATTCCATTTCCATGTATCGCAATGCGGATTTCGGCTCATTTCTGATCAATTCACGCACAAGTTCGATGTTACATTCTGCAACCACTGATTTGTTTGCATCAGGATGTTAATCGTCATTTGTGTCCGTACGACTGTCTTTAAATCGTTTATACCACTCATACACACTCGTACGTGATAAACACGCGTCACCATACATACATACGAATCTAAGAATATCCGTTATTGGAATCTCGTCGGTGATTAGATCGAAATCTTGCACTTTTTTGGGTTTAAATTTGCTTTTTTTTTCATTAGTTACCTGTTTTGATGCAACTAATTCTGTTTATAAGTTTCTGTATTTTCGATTTTTTGTCAGGGAATATTTTCCTGGCAAAATATCCCTTCCATTATAAGATTGTCAATGATTTTATTATTTTTTTCTTATACTTAATAATTTGTTTCTAATTGTTTCTAATATTAACAAGTATATTACATACTAAAAATGCCTTCATCATATACATAATTGTTTACTACCATCGAACTCTTTTTAACATCCCTTTATCGTAATGTCGAATTTTATTTTTTTACATTAAATGCCCATACTAGATTGAATTTGATCGTTGTTTCCATGATACACACAACAACTATTAGCAAAACTATTCCTGCAATTATTCCGTAAAACTTTACCAACAGGGAGAAATTCGCCAAAAATTAATCCTTATCAGCTCCATTGGTCCAGATGTAAATATAATAAGCCCCGGCGCAACCGGCAAAGTATTTCATTCCGTCCGGCAAAAACCTCAAGCGCTCACAGTATGTACGTTCATACATACACATGTATAGACGGTGGGCTCAATGCACGTTATCTAAACATCTATTTAATGACTGTACGTGCGGAATTCCAACTATATAAGCCGGCCGTGAGAGGGTTCTTGAGAATCCGAGTTTGATTGTGAGAGGGAGGTCGTGAATTATGCTACCGCGGATACGCGTCAATTCACATCACCGCTATCGGCCGATCCTTTCTCGAATGCAGCTAAGGATTTGGAAACGTTCATCGTTGAAGACTCTATCGTCGGCCTGCTCCTATTGCACACATAAGCTAGATATTTCATGTTTAGTTAGGATGTAGGATCTCTATACTTTTCTCCATTCCTGTTTTAACTGATTTTGAAATATTCTTCTTCTTCTTTATAAATTTATTAATATTTAGTCCCACGTTGGGCGCCAATATTTGTTGTATGGTGGGTGGTTATATAGTTAGATATGATTTGAAAATGAAAATAAGATACAAAGAGAGGTGTAAAAGCATAAAGAATAAAGATATGAAGGGTGTTTCAAATTGCGCGGTTTTTTTTAAGAATAAATATAATATAATAATAATAATAATATTTATTACGTTCCATTATGTCAAAAAAACATAGAATATGTCATAAGTATAAAATATATAACAACGAAAAAACAATCACAAGTTTAAATAGATAGTAAGTATATGTACATATGCGTGCAGTTGACCTATGCTATACGCCAATGTCTACGCTTGTTTCAAGGAAATCTTCCACACTGTAGAACTCTTGCTCTATCAGCCAAAACTTAAAAATAATTTTAAACCGGGCCAACGACAAGCTCTTGATCCGAAGCGGTATGTGGTTGTATATTTTTACGCAATGGTGAACAACATTTTTTTGTATTTTTGTAAAATACGTTTGTGGGGGCACAAGATGCATATTACGAAGGTTTCGCGTAGCATGTGCATGATTCGTTTCGTATTTTTTAAAAAATTCATTATAGTTTATCTTCACATGTAGCGAGCACTGAAGTATATAAATTGAGGGCATTGTCAGTACTTTGGCAGATCGAAACACACCCACACAACTCTCTGTTGGTTTCATTCCATAAATTGCTCTAATACATGACTTTTGGAGGACAAATATCCTCCGCCAGTCGATGGAATTGCCCCAGAACACCACGCCATACTGGAGCCTCGAATGTACATAGCCGAAGTAAGAAAGCAGCCCCGCTTCCACACCAACGTTAGGAGCAATAACACGTAAGCAGTAGCAGAACCGAGACAGCCCCCCAGATAGTTCGTTGATGTAAGGTTTCCAGGACAGCTCAGAGTCAACCATAAGGCCAAGAAATGGCGCGTCACACTTAGAGGCAAGCACTTCATCACCCACCACCACATCTGTTGGTAAACTGTTACCAAAGGTCAGCAGATGGGTTTTGGATAGATTTAGGTGTAGATTATTTGCCGCAAACCACTATAGATGACGCACTGAATTTGTCTGGGTATGTGGGCAATTAAAAAGTGTGATGTATGACATTTATAAAAATGGCTTCGCACACGGTACAACAACGCGTTCAAATTATTGAATTATTTTATGAAAATCAGCGATCTTTGAAAAGAGTTTTTAGAAAATTACGTGAACTTTATGGTTTACATAATCGTCCATCTGAAAGCACTATTGGTCGAATTATTAAAAAATTTCATGAAATCGGTTCCGTGGAAGATCAAAAAAGTAAAAAATACAGTCGTAGTGGTCGTTCACAAGAAAATATTGGTTTGGTTCGTGAAAGTGTTGCTGAAGATTCTGAAATGTCCATTAGACGACGTTCCCAACAACTTGGACTTAGTGGATCAACAACATGGCGTATTTTACACAAGGATTTAGCTCTGAAGGCATATAAATTCCAAATAATACAGGAACTGAAGCCATTAAATCATTAGAACGTTGTTCGTTTATCAATTTCATCAATGAACAACCAGCTGATTTTTCTCAAAGAATAATGTTTTCCGATGAGGCACGAACTTGGTGGCTATGTTAATAAACAAAATTGCCGTATCTGAGATGAGGGAAATGCATGAATTATTCATGAGAAACCTACGCATCCTAAACGACTTACTGTTTGGTGTGCATTATGGTCAGGAGGTGTAATTGGACCTTACTTCTTTGAAAATACTGTTGGTGATAGTTGTAACTGTCAATGGTGATCGATATCGTCGGATGATAACCGAATTTTTGTGGCCTGAATTAATGAATATTAATCTAGAGGACATGTGGTTTCAACAGGATTGCGCTACACCTCACTTTGCACACGAATCAATTGATTTATTGAGAGAAAAATTTCCTGGACGTACAATCTCAAGAAACGGTGATGTAAATTGGCCACCAAGATCATATGATTTGACACCGTTACACTATTTTCTTTGGGGGTATGTGAAAAGTCAGGTTTATAAAAACAATCCACAATCAATTCCTGCTTTGAAAGATGAAACGATTCGTGTCATTGGTGAGATAGAGCCTCAATTATGTCAAAATGTTATTGAAAATTTTAACAAAAGAGTGGACGTCTGTGGAGTTGCAAGGGGAAGCCATTTGGCAGATATTATTTTTCACATATAAATGTCATAATTGATACTTCAATTACCAATAAAAATTTTTTAAACTGAATGCAAATTATCTGTTTTATTTATTCTTTAAAAAAACCGCGAAATTTGAAACATCCTTTATAATAATTATAACTCGGAGTTTTGTATCTGTGTTTCTATTCCTCTATTTCTATGATATTTTTAAAAATAACAGCACAGATTCTTTTGACAAATGATTTATAAGTTTTCTTTTATGTAAAATATTGCCGAGTGTACTTATTAAAATATGCGTACATGATTCGACAAACAACTTAGCTAGAGAATTAATTTATTTATTATTTTTTCGACTTCAGCGTACTTAGATCAACAATATTAAAATGTCATAACTACAACCTGAAATATCAATTGATTCAATTTTTTCGCGAAAAACTGAATTGGTGTGAAAAGGCACATTGCTATATTGGAAAACTTTTTTATTGACCATTTTAAATCTTCAATTTGTCTAGTAGAATGTTATAATATGATGAGTTAACAGCTTGAGCGTTTGCATTTTATGTAAATTATGTTTATGGAATACCAAAAAACAATAACTATTACCTTACCGTGCTTATACATTGGTTGTGAGCTCTTGGGGGATGCCATTACTTTATCTATCGACGGAAATGCTTTGGCTTTCCTTGGATCAGGAGTATTAAGATGTTGAGGTTGTAGTAGTAAAGCCAGGTTTCATTAACCGTGATAAATCTTCACAAAAAATCATTTTGGTTCTTGTTAAATAGCTTGATTGGCGATGTATAAGAATGTTTAAATAGTAAAGATTGAATAATATTGTATTGTATTATATTATAATACATTCTTTTGTTCTTTTCATTGACATTCACAATACTTGAAAGTCTTTTTGTTGAATAAATATTAATATTAAAATAAAATTATAATGCTAGAATTTGAAGTTTGGCTTTCACCTAACAAATTGTATTTGGTGGCACATCTACGCTTAGAACGTTTTTCAATTCATATGTACAATTTTCAATACATAAAAGCAAAATTATACATCCTGTTATGGACAATATCTTGGCTGCAGCTTAGAAAAATTCAATATAACTTATAAGAGGCGGGTTTTTTTAAGAAAGTACCATTTTAATATAAGAAGAACACAAGCGTAATTTTTTTAACACTGTTCTTTTATAATAAAGTCTGTGCCTTAAAGTACATATCAGCGTAATTACCACCAATAGTAAGGCAATTATCATATAGTACAACTAGCTTCTGAATTTCGTCCTCATAGAAATTTGTCGCCTGATTTGCCAATCACCACAGCACGGGCGTTTTCACGTCAACGTCAACGTCGTGGCGCTGACTGCCAAATGCTTTTTCATTTGAAGAAACAAGTGATAGCCTTAGTTTTGTAGCCATCGGGCGCTAGATCCGGGCTACGCGAAGGGCGAAGTTGTTTCCAGCCATATGATTCGATAAGATCTTGGGTTCAAACACACAAGGAATGTCAATGCACTGGCCACAGGATTCGTTTTGTTCACCTCGGTCAGCATATTCGGTACCCAGCGTAAGCAGAACTTCCGATAATTTAAGCATTGCCACAATCTCATAAAGTTCACTCCTTGAAACTTGCGGAAACTTATCAGGCAATAGCGAAATCGCATAGTTTCTGTTTTCTACAATTTTGCATCAGCTTTCTGCACTAAGCTTTCAATAATAACCGACGGTCGGTCACTACGCTCCTTATCATGAATATTAGTACGGCTACCTTTAATGCTTAATGCTTTTACATATTTTCGCACCATTCTGTCGCTCATAGTGTTTTCTCCATATACTTCACTACTCTGGAGATGAAATTCGATCGCTTTCACGCATCTGAATATAGAAAGCAAATTATAGCGCGTATTTCACAACCGACGGAATTTTCAATTGTTCGCATTTTAAGTACATACAAACAAACCTAAACACGAACGTATGCGTTCTGTGTACTAGCGTCTGTGACTAACCAACAGATGTATGTAGGTACTCAACGTACTTGAGCGGAACGACAACTGCAGTGCTGTTGCGGTCGTAAATTTATACAAAGAGAAATTCTACAGATAATTTTTATATTTTATATCGATTTATTCTAATGGATTCTCGCTTATGTACAAACATGATGCCACTCTTTTCGTAGATCCATATTTCAAGCCTTTGGAGTATAGGAATATTTAATAATGAAAACCATGAAAGTACACTACCGGTCATATTTATTTGCCCACCCTTAGTTTTAACCAAAATTATTAAACTATCAAATGTGTACTGAAAATTTATTTATTGTACCAATACAATAGTGTAAAATAAACATAAAATAGTTACATTTTTCTTATATAAAAACTTTATCATTAATTATTATTAAATTTCGCTCTCATCAATGTGCCCACCTTTATTTTTGATAATTGCGGCACATAACCGCGGCATCCTTTCAATTAATTTTTGCAGTGTATCTTCTGTAATTTGTGCCCAGGCTTCTTGAAGTTGTTCCCACAGTACAGTGGTGGATGATAGAGCACGTTCTCGAACCTTCCGGTCCAATTCTTCCCAAAGAAGCTCTATTGGGTTCAGATCAGGATTTTGAGCTGGCCATACCATTATAGAGATTTGCCCTTGCTCTTCTAGTTGACGCAAGTAATCGCCACACAATCTAGAAGTGTGTTTCGGATCGTTGTCCTGTTGAAATACAAAGTTTTCGCCAAGAATCCTTAGTCCTGAAGGAACAGCGTTATTTTCTAAAATTTCCTTGTAGCCTTCTTTTCTTAGGATTCCCTCAATTTTGACGACATCGCCTACAGATCTTCTATCAAAACACCACCAAAACATTACTGAACCTCCTCCATGTCTTACGGTAGGCGCAATACATTCTGGCAGTAACCTTTCTCCTGCGGATCTTCTTACGAATATTCGCCTTTTACTACCGAAAAGTTCAAACTTCGATTCGTCTGTCCACAACACATTATTCCACTGATCAATCGTCCAATTCTTATGTTCTTTAGCCCAATTTAGTCGTTTTATCTTGTTTTACTTTCGTAGTAGTGGTTTTCGCAGAGCAATTCTTCCGTATAAACCCGCTTGCCTTAACCATCTCTGTACCGTTGACACACTAATTGGTTTAGCACGCGCTCTATTCATTTCAGCAACAATTTCTGTTGCTGTTTTTCGTCTATCGCGTCTACATATCCGTATTAGATGCTGGTCATCTGCAGATATCGTCGCTTTGCGTCGTCCAGATCTTCTTTTGTTGGAAAATGTACTACTTTCTTCAAATTTTTTAACGTTATAATCAACGCTTCTGCGATTTGATCGTAATTCTTTTGCAATTTCGCGATTACTTTTACTCGTACGATGATAAACAATTATCATAGCACGCACTTCAACGGATAATTCCTTCGTTTTCGGCATTGCATTAAAATATTCACAATAACTCTCTATTTCACTGTTTTCGCAACAAAAGATCAACGATGACTGACATAAAATTTATTTTCCTTTTTGAATAACACATTCTAATATTGTAATTAGTTAGTACAATAACACAATATTGGTAATACCTTTCCGAAATCCAGGTAAAACTGTTAATACTGTAGGGATTAGCCTATATAATATTTATGGTATTTTTCCAATTTATGACACCATTACGATATGTCATAAACAATTTAAGATTTTCGTAGAAATTCATATGGAATTACTTCCACTAATAATACTGTTGAATAATTATAATACAGATTTTTCGAAAGATAATCCGTATTTCAGGAGACACATAAAATTGGGGTGGGCAAATAAATATGACCGGTAGTGTATATTTAGTGCAAACTGTCTATTTACCTTCTAATGTATAGTGATATTAGTAACTGTACGTAGTTTTCCTTTAAATAAGCCATTATATTCATCTTCAATGTATGCATGATTTGTATCTTAAAAATAATATTATTTTTCATATTTTGCTTTGCCACGTATGTCGAGATCTTTGTTAAGAGACAAAAAATAATAGCCAATGTCATTATTTTGAACAGGATGTTTCAAGAGCCTCAAGGATTGGCGTTCTTTAAAATATATGAAGGCGTTGCTTTTCTTTGTAATATAATCAAAATTTTCTCTCTAATATAGTAGGACGGACTGTATATTTTAGATTCGTGTAAAAGCGAGCGGTAAAGCACGATGTTTACACAAAGAGAAACGGAACACGAACGGCAGGAAGAGTACGTGTTAGTCTATGACAAATTGCTCCTCCGGCTAAGGTGTCCAGATGATAAACGGTCTGCTCTTAAGTACGACCAGCGGGCAACTAATGATACCCTGTGTCCACCCTTTAATTCCCTTATTGTGCCTTTGATCTAGTGCCAACACCTTGACCTCTCTTATGTGCTCAGTTCGACCTTCTAAGAGGCCGGCCTTACAGCTTCGAATTACGAGATTAACATCGTCGTTGATTGTTTCCTGCATGTGTCTCAGTGTTTGGATCTCTTGTACGTTGTAGGACCCCCAAGGAAGAGAACGGCGGTCAGATTTCAAGGAGTCGCTTTGAAAGGAGAGGTGTTTTCTTGCGTCGTTATCTTGATGGTGATTTTATTGCTTGGGTGAATTTAATCTATTAGCGGATAGAAAGGAAGATGTGGTTTCAGTGTAAATAAAATTAATGAAGTTTATTTAATAAATTTATTAATAATAAGTATCTAGATAATATAAAAATAATCCTGTCGACAACATATACTTTTAAGAAAGTATACTGAAAAGATACTAATGATCGAATTTACTTGAAACGCTAGGTTTTCAATTTCGTCTTCTAAATAACTGTGAATATTAATTTGGTACGTAGACTGCCGCGGTCGTGGTCCATACTATCTTCTTCTAGGCTTCCGGGCTGGAATCGGGTCACTGGTATAACTGACAACGTTTCGTACCCACTCGTATGTGACATCTTCAGGGCTGCACTGAAACTTCGTTTCAGTGCAACAAATAGTAGCAGTAGTTGAGCCTTGAAGATGTCCCATACGAGTGGGTACGAAACGTCGGCAGTTACACCAGTGAGGCGGTTCCAGCCCCGAAGCTCAGAAGAAGAACTGTGAATATTGATAAAAATGTTTATAAAATAATATAGTTTGGGAGACTCGTATAAGCATGACTACGATAGATTGATTAATATTCCATTTATGAAGCTAGTCTAAAAAGTTTCCAAACTAACACAGAAACCAGTATTTTTTTGTTAAATTCAGGATTATTTTTTAACATAGTCTCCTTGTAGGTCTATATAGTTTTTCCAGCGACGCTCGCATCTCTTTAATTTCTCCAAATAGTAGTTGTGATCTTATTCTGCGTTAAGTTAGCGTTTATGAATATGATAACGTCCGAACACTGAAAATCTGTATCCTCTGAACGAAACTTTGAGCCTAGAAACAGAAAAATATCGTTGCTGGCCTGATCTGGTGAATACGGTGAGTGGTAAATTAATTGGAAAACTAATTTAAGAATTTTGGTGACCATTGGCGTATAAGATATAAAATTTACTTTTTCTTTAAATATGGCCAACAATTTCTGCGCTCTGCTTGTTAAGTAATGATGTGCACTATGTCCCTGTTTATTGTTTTTCCTTTTTCAAGATAATCGATTAACATAATTCCGTGACTATCTCGAAAAATAGTCGCCATCATTTTCTCAGCTGATGGAACATACACACATACACACATTCCGCATACGACACATCACACGCCATGCATCACACACCACACATCACACACCGCACCTCATAGCCACACACCACACGTCACATGCCATACGTGTGGTGGTATATCCATGTTGCATCTACAGTTATTAATCGACGGCTTAATTCATTTAAACTGCTTTGACAAGGCATTGGAATTGTTCATTCGAATGCGTTTTTGGTCCTGAGCGAACAAGCACGGTTAGCTTTTTCATGCTCAAATCTCCAGTTAATATATAATAAATATGTTGTTTCGCGATATCTATAGCCTTTGCTATTTCTCCGAACTTATTTCGATGGTAATTTGGCACCATTTGGTGTACTTTTCTGATGTTTCGGTAATGGTTGCAGTTTTTGGCTAACCCGAACATCGCCAATCAAGCTGGTACGACTACGTTTATTTAGCAGTTCAAAATTTCACAATGGCAAATTGTAGTGCAGTGTCCCTATAAACTACTCTATGCCAGCTTTAATTTGAGTAGGCGTATTGCCTTTCGAACGCAAGAATTTAATGAAGGTTCGATATTTGATTTTTTCCGTTTTTACAGAAACGCTAATATCAACTGACACAAACGACTACTAAACAACAACTAAGCGTCCAACATGGCTGAAAGTTTCAGAACCATTGTTCAGCGCATGCACAATTATATCATCAGAACATTTTTGACGAGTAACTCCATCTTCATGTTGAGGTTTGAAACTTTTAAGACTACCCCCGTAAATGTAACTTTTCAGACTATTCGGGTAAAAGTTTATTATATAGTTAAAAACTTTTTCATTAAAATTGAAATGAGTCAACTCGTACTTTAGAAATGTTCGTAGGTTCTTAAAACTTATATTCAGGTTTTTTCACGGGTGTGTTAAAAGTATACCCTAATTATATCGATCATTGCATCAACAAGTAAAAGTTTAGAGCTAGTAAGAGATGTTCGACAAGCTGCATATTCTAATTCAGATAAAATTTCAAAAAATCGAAGTCAAAATTATTAGGTACTTGCTTCTTTAAATGCCCCAAAAGTATACTTAAAAACGAGCATAGACAGGGATAGAAATCTATAAATTAATTGATGTTACTCAAATTAATTTCCAATTGTCAAAATAAAGTTGAATTTGATGGAGCCTGTGGTTGATTAACTTAATCACTAAGGTTGATATATAATCCCTTTCCACATTAACTGTGTACATTTTGGTTCTCAACGGTACAGATCGCGTACGGAGTTTGTTTTCGTACAGGTATTTTTCGCCGTGGTTTACCAGGTGCGAATTACGAAAGTTAATGTAGAAAGGGGTTATATATCAACCTTAGTGACTATGTCAAAATAAAAGAGGCATCTTCACGATATCGTAAATCGCTTAAAAATAAAGTTTACCTGTGTTCACATGTCACTGTCTTTTAGGCTCCTTCAATTCCACCAAATTTCATGAAAATTTTAGCGCGCGAGTTACTAATCCTACCTACCTAGCAGGGAATAGTACGTACTTTGTTTAGATTTGGTTAAGTAATTGTTTAGGAATAACTAGCCTGTAGCATCTTTCTGTATTCGTGTATGTAGAGGATGCTCACGAGTTGAAGAAAGCATACCATTCATAGTTGCTCAGCATTTAGAAAGTAGTAATTGATCAACTGTAATTTAACTAAATGTTTTAGTTTATTCCATAGATTTTTCCTAGTTCGGTATATCGAAATAGTATTTCAGAAGAACAAATTTTATTTTAGTATGATTTTAAATATTACATCTCAAATATACATTTTCTCTTTCTTTTGCAATTGTTCTTGTATTTCGATTTCTTTCTTTTTTTCTAAATAACATAATTTAATAATTTTCCGACGGCGGAGCGGTCGGCAATCATGGTGATGTCGCCTGCTTATCACGCTTTGTCTCTTTCTTCTCCACCTCTTCCACCAGTAGAAGTAGTAGCAGCAGCAATAGCACCGCAACTGTTTCCTCCGGGCCTCCCCAAACGACATCCGAAAGAGAGACGGCAACGGAAAGATTTATGCCGGCGAAGTACATTATCTTGTAGTCTCAGTCGGCTAATTACAGCCTATGATACCACATTAGCCTCCGGGCGTCGCGAGAGGATGATAACCGCTCCGGATCGGAGAGATGTACGGCCGGAGGCGAGGCTGGGTCTGGGTTGACTGGTTCTGCTGTACTGTATTACTATGAAACGGTCGGGGATATCGCGTTCGGTTTATTCCAAAGAAAAAGACGAAGTGATTTACGGTATTCGCGATGGAGAAGACACTTCGAATGTACCTTTTAACTACAAAATTTTTGTTAAATGTCGAAATATTAGTAAGCTGTACTTCAGGAAAAATTGTAAAGAGCGTGATCACATTTAAAATAAACTTCACTTAGTATTAAGTCATGCAAATCTAGCAAAGTTGTAATCAATACTTTTAGTACGGAAACCAATTTATTTTTGTTCTTACTCCAAAAAATTCAGTTGGACTTTGAGTATTTTTTCGCAATTTATATTTAATTTTATTAATTTCACGTAAGTATATTTTCTTATATTTGCTTTATTGATTTATTGTAATGCATCTATCTAAAATGTTAACGATATTAAACCGACCGTGTTCATAACATCTCTGCGTAACCTATTTTCTAACGTTACCCGTACATGTGTCCGTCGATGCATATATTACCTCTGCGAACACGTAATACTCATCGTCGTTGTTCAGTCAAATTTGGTCCCAGCGACGACCATGTAACTGTTTCAGATTTCTTACATAACCTTTTCCCTTTCGCTTCACAGTATACATACACAATACGCAATGGCGGATAATTCCCCTTATACAAAGGGTCTGCAGATTAGAGTAATAACAGAGGGCGAATCGAACTGACAATTTTAAAAGAAAGATTTTGGGGATTGGAGTCTAGCAAGTATCTCGCATGACAAAGACCAATCTTTACTTGCTGCTTTTACCCTACTTAAATATTCATTCTCCAATCGCCTATTGAACTGAATTAAGCGAGGAGGATCCACAATCTATATACGTTAATGCTAGGCACATCTGTACACGTATATTGTTGTAGTCCTATGTCAGACTTGATATATCGGACTTACACAAAGTTTATATGAGCACGCTAAGCACGTCCTCTAGTGATGAAGAAATTAATCGCAAGTATACACATTTATTAGCGGCATAAAAAAATCTCTAGCCAGAACTGAGGTATACATATATACTTATATATGTATATATCTACGATCCATGCAAATTTTTATTGAATTATATTTTGAAGAAATTCCGTTTATGCAAATATTTTTATTTTATTGTAATAAATGTATTAAATGTTTACAAGGCTTTCATTTTTGAAACACAAGCATACCTTTAAAGAGCGCATAATATAATATTTTATTTGTTACGAATAAACGAAGTGCGCTAATATAATTAATATTGTTGTGCTCTGTGCATTTTACTGCAAATAAGAACTTACAGGTTCTCACACAAAGGTAAAGCATAATTTTAATTTAAAAAATAAAATTTGTGTGAAATAAAATTAAGATCGAATAAGCAGAAAATGGCTAAGAACATAGTTCCAAAGAAGTTATAAATTTCTTTTCGAATTGTTACCACGCTCGAATATTTTGGAATATCGACCAAACATTTAGCGCTCTCAAAGAGGAACTAGAATAAGTCAAAGCTTTTGGTTTCTGTGAGTCACTATTATTCGGATGTGTTGATTATATGCAATGAAAATTCATTAGCATTATGCCCATAATACTAATGAATTTTCCTTGCATATAATCTACTTATATTCGGGAGTACTTCAGGGATCAAATCTGGGGCCTATACTGTTTTTACTGTCATCACTGTCTTTTTGCCGATGATCTCAAAATTTTTACAAACGTTGAATCATTAAGTGACTGGATACAACAAAATAAAATTAATAAAATAAAACTATGGTGTAATAAGAGCAAACTACAAATTAATGTAAAGAAAAGCCATGTCATTTGCTTTTGCTGGGTAATCACATCCGATCTACTACTCCTACACTTATGCTAGCACTGACTTGAATCGATGCACTACAATAAATGATCTAGGTGTACATTTTGACAGCAAGTTATTTTTATTGATTACATTAAAATAATTACGACTTCAGCCATGAAAATGCTGGGCTTCATAATAAGCAATTCCCAATCGTTCAATCACATTATCATACTCAAAACATACTACTTCTACGTTAGATCGAGATTGGATTATGCATCTTTAATTTGGTATCTGTCACATGAAGAACACAGAACCAGCCTTGAAAAAGTTTAGCATCATTTTCTAAAGTATTTATATCTAATGTTGTAGATAATACAGCGTCGTTGCATGTGCTTGACATAACATCTCTACAGTTAAGACATAGGCTAAAGTTTTTATATAATTTAGTAAACAATTATATAGACTGGACAAACTTAATTGATAATTGCCTTGTTTTTGAGATAGGTGTTCCTTCAAGACAGCGATTGACTCTCCAACTACCTGTAACAAGAGCAAATATAGCCTACATGCTACCAATATTATGATCCCCGATTTCAAGGGGATTGTCCACAAAGAACTAGTTTTAAGTGATACAATAGTTAATTCAGAAATCAGGCAATTGGCGGTTGTTTCACAATAATATACCTTTTCATAGTTTATCAATTGTCACTAACTTTTTGACCGAAAGTCAAATTTTTTTGTTTCCGCAGAATCTATTCACATGACATTGACGAAAAAATCAAAAAGCCTTTCTATGCGCTTCTAAATCTCTCAAATCGTTGTATTTCTATCGAAAGAGAATGTATCGAGCAAATAAAATTATTTTTGTCAAAAATTCTTAATTACTTTTATTTTTCAAGCCATTCGTTTATTTTTGGGAGAGAGTATACATACAGTGTGTATCAGCCAAATGAAATAAATTCGATAATAATTAAATGGAAGGGTGTTCGAAAAGACGCTCGGACATGTCGATTGGGATTTTTAGTTGCGTATTTTTTAAATAAAAAGTTTATATACAGTGTGTCATGTAAAAGTGGTCAATACCAACTTTCTTATTTTAAATGCAACATACTGTCAAATATTAAATTTTTGGATTCTTTAGAAAATTCCAGACATATTTCATGTACAATGTCCTATACCTATCTTCGACTGTTTCGGAAATATTAAATGTTGTCAGATTAATAATTTTGTTTACAATTAAAATAAGATTTTCACATAATAGTTTGTTTACCGACCTATTAAGTGAAAATCTTTAATTGTACTTGTACTTCGTTTTAAAATACCTTGCCTTAGCAAAGTGTTGTCAGTGTCATAACTGTTTGAATTTCGTTAACTACATTTCAGCAAAATGGTTCATTTAACAGAAATGCACAAAATAACAATTCTGCAGATGATTGGTTATGGAGATAACATGGACACAAATGGAAGTTGCTCACTTATTTCATGAGAAATTTCCAAATTTGCCGCCTATATCCCAAGGGACAGTTAGTAAAATAGAAAAGCAGTTTCGCGAGTTTGGACATGTAAGGCAAATAAAAAAAGCAGCTGCGAATGCAGTAAGTAAATTATACTAACTCAAGAGCTCATGGAAGACGACTTTGATAGGAGAACGTATTTTTGTGAACAAATGATGACAATGTTAGATAACAATGTGATCCAATTAGAACATATTTTATTTTCTGATGAGTGTACCTTTGCGCTTCACGGTCATGCTAATCGTCAAAATTGCCGCTATTGATCCAGGGAAAATCCTCACTGGATAAGGGAAGAACATACGCAATACCCTGAGAAGGTTAATGTTTGGGCAAGAATTGTTGGAGATCATATCGTAGGTCCTTTTTTCATTGATGGAAATTTGAATGGCGACAATTATTTAGCATTGCTTCAAAATAATCTCGTGCCAGCTTTGACAAACTTATATCCTGATCTAGCCAACCCACAAGTTCCAGCAAATACGATGTGGTTCCAGCAAGATGAAGCACCACCCCATTACCAAATCAATGTCCGGCAGTACCTCAACCAAATATTCCCGAATCGGTGGATAGGTGCGCGGATCGATGGAATGGCCAGCACGATTCCCTGATCTAACGCGAGTAGACTTCTTCTTATGGGGATATGTCAAGTATACAAAACTAAACCCCTCGACTTAGCTGACTTAAGAAGACGAATAATAGTTGCGATTAGATCGGTCACACCTGAGATGTTGAGCAACGTTAGAAAAAATTTTTATTTAAGATTAGGATGTTGTCAAGACGTTTGCGGCGAACATTTTGAACATCTCCTACAGTGACATTAATGTTTTTCTTGTTATTTTTTACATTATCAAAAATTTTTCAAGTTAATCTGAAAACATTTAATACTTCCGAAACAGTCGAAGATAGGTATAGGACATTGTACATGAAATATGTCTGGAATTTTCTAAAGAATCCAAAAATTTAATATCTGACAGGGTGTTGCATTTAAAATAAGAAAGTTGGTATTGACCACTTTTACATAGCACACCCTGTATATAAACTTTTTATTTAGAAAAATACGCAACTGAAAATCCCAACCGACGTGTCCGAGCGTTTTTTCGAACACCCTTCCATTTAATTATTATCGAATTTATTCCATTTGGGTGATACACAATGTATGTGTAACAAACGAATATTTATTCGATATTTACAAGAAGCTAAAGAACGGTATGATAGTAAAGTCTAGAAGACTGCAGTGACTGAGTTGTATAAAGATGATTGCAAAAGAAAATAGCCTGAAGAGTACTAAATCAAAAGAAAACGGAAGAAAAGTACAGGAAAATTGGTGGGAAATGTGTTGACAGACGAAAAGACATAATGGAACGACGGAGGGTTGTTATAAGCGATTTAAATTTAAATGTTTTTAAATATGCATTTAATGATAATTTATTTGTGGACAATTGTATTATTAAATATTCTCCAAATTTAGTTTACTATTGTCTGTAAGGGCCAAAAACTTTTGTATTAATTGACCTGCCTTTCGACGTTTCTGTTAGTTATTGTTATTCAATAATGCCCTAAGAATGTTTGAAACCGCAAGTGAAAGATTATCAGTGGCACAATAAAATGATTAAAATAATTAGATTTAACATAAGCAATTAATACACTTATCTGCTTCACGATATTTATTTTGCTTTAACAATATTGTTTTAGTATAATTCTACCATGTTAAAGAGTATATTCAACAAAATGTAAAGGTGCAATTGACCCCATATATAGTGTATGTATCTATGTGTGAGGGGGGAGTAGTTTGTCAATTTATTCTTTTTATATGTTTGTCAAATTTTCTTTCCTAGAAATTACTTTCTTTATTTCAAATATTTCTAAATAATTCAGTTTTAGCTTTTATTTATATTGTATAACTGTTTAAAACTAACTCTTTCCATATCGAGAAAATGTATGTTATCTATGAAATTTTAACCTACTTTTCTTATTTCTACTACTTTATCTGATCTAGACGATCGTAATTTTTACAATTTATTCTCTCAGCTTTTTTTAGGTTTGTAAGTTTATCTCTCATATTACATAATATGAAACCCCAGTTGTGTCTATTAATATTAATTATTTTTAAACCAGCTTCATTTATATAATAATTATTTAATTAATGATTAAAAATTATTGTTTTTTTCTTTCTAACTTTTTACCTAGAAGAATATAAACGTAACACGATATTCTGTTGCTGCCACTTCTTCTTTATATGAGAAATATAGAACAGGATATTAATTGTAGAGAAAATGATTATTTCGACCAGTTAAATTAAACTTATGGCCGTAACTTGCCTCTTATTTTTTGATTACATTTTACTTGCTAGTAGTGTAAATAAATAAATGTTATATTAGTAATGTTTTCTTAAAAAGAAAATATTAGATTTTTGTAAATTACAACTAGGATATTAAACAAGGACTGTGTATATGTATATGGAATTCCATTTAACTCAACTATAAACCTATATAAAATTCAATATGTATGTATCCACACCATTGACTATGAAAGAGCCGGATCAAACAACACAAAAGCAAATCTAAGAGAAATCGAAAACATATCAGAATTCGAGCGCGAAAATAACGATTTGAATTATATTTATTTATACATTTAGTGACATCGGAAGAAAGAAGGGCGTCTGTGCCGTCACTATGGTCATTTTTCACGACGCCGCGGCCACTCGACGCATTAAAGACGCCAGCCGACGCTTTTCCGACAATCCAATAAAAACCCTGACCGTTCATCGTCTCGGCCTTTACGCCAGAAACCACACCGAAGTAGAGGGTGTCTGCATATTTGTTTTGATTTTTTTCCCTCTGCCGCCCGGTTTTTTTTTGCGTATTTTTCGAGGAAATCGCCCCAAACCACTGGACCGCAGTTCGCCGTCGGATTCTCGGGGAAATTTGATGAATGGACGGCTGGAACATACGCGACGGATGGTTTATTGAAACGTCCCGCGGGCTGAATGCGGTCAAAATTTAGGATTTCATATTTGTATTTGGAAAGTATCGAGAAAAGTTTGTGCAGATGCGAGGTTCGACTGGGGAATAAAGAAGAGGAATGGATGCGTGTCGGGCACCGCCACGCCGTCGAAAGGGAAGAAGCAAAATATAAGAAAGGAAAGGGGATGGCGTAGTTCTGGTGGTAGAAATCCCTTCTTTCCATCTCTCTTTTTTTTCCATTCTTGTTAAAAGAGAAACTAATAACTAAATGCCTCAATCACTTACTGCGTTTCACTTTTTTAGGGGGGTGACTAAAAAAGATAGATTTTCTTCTATTTTCTATATGTGAGGGTTGATTGGAATTTCTATACGAATGATAGCTTTTCAATTGATACACGGTAATAAAGACAAAGAACACGATATCATTTAAAAATAATGGTCTATTTAGTGTTTTATAAATACAAGCTTATATAATGAGTTAACAGTAATATAAAACTAATACACGCACCGGCAAAAAAGTGGATTACCTATAAGTTAAGGATTTAATTTATTTTTATAATTGTATTACGCCCAAGTATTTTCAACGTAGGTAACTATTACAACATTTTAAGCAGTTTACAGAAAAAATCCTAGATAATGTAATTTATTAGTTTATCAATAACACGAATTTCCTTCTCTTACCCTTATTATAGCTTCCATTCTTCGATGCATACTTTGAATAATGGAGCGAATATCGGTTTAAAGAATATTTCTCCGTCCTCTTGAAGAGCAATACGAAGGTGATTTACATTATCCGGGACGCCTGCACGAACTCTAACAAGCTTCCTAATCATGTTCCAAATATGACTGCGTTTAGACCAGGGTTAGGTGCTAGTCAAATCATTTGATAAACTAGCACATATTGCAAATATTTTGAAATCATAAGCGCTGTGTGCGGTCGGGCATCATCGTTCATTAACACAAATGCATCACCAATAAATGAGACGTATGGTAAAGCATGTTCTAAAGGGATTCCTTCTATGTACTTATGAGCTGTCAAAGATCCATTTCCTATGAAAACAAGCTCTGTATGGGCTTAGTACGAAATTCAGCCTATATTAGTAAAAAGCATTCAAAATGTCATTCTCTTGATCTTCTT
The DNA here is from genome assembly GCA_031893035.1 of Dermolepida albohirtum. Taxonomy (NCBI): domain Eukaryota; kingdom Metazoa; phylum Arthropoda; class Insecta; order Coleoptera; family Scarabaeidae; genus Dermolepida; species Dermolepida albohirtum. The sequence continues at coordinate 1,242,297 of JAVIWB010001220.1, forward strand.
CATACTCTTCCTCGACCAGTTGGAAACGGCAAAGCGATTCTGAATTCATCTGAGAATAAAACATTCCACTATTGCTGCTTTATCTAATCCAATTGTTGCCTTGTGAACTGTAAGCGACCCACTCGATGTTGTATCAGCAATTCTAAGCCTGTTGCTGGTTTGAAAGCCTTACAATTCTTTCACTTACAGTCATTCCATCTACTTCTGCCAACCGATTTCGTGTCATAACAGTTGTAGAATGACAATTCCGTGCAACAGTACTTACAAAAAATCGTGAACCGTTATTACTTTTCGTCGACCTGATACTAGTCTTTTCGTGTATGTTTTTGAGTTTTTTTTATATTTAATGATGGTTCGATGATCGGTTGTAAAGGCTGTATGAACGACTCATGCAGCATATTGAATGCTACGCCCATCTTCAACTGGAGCTATAACGCTATAACTAACGATATTATAAACAGCCTAAGCCAAAATAAACACTAGTAATTGTAACATTGATAATCAACAGTAACTATAATTACAAGAGGCATTAACAGACATGAGTTATTATTATATCAGCATTCATGGTGCGATTTAGGGTCTTTAGCAGTCAGTATTCGCCTATATATCAAAGGACAACCACGAAAAACCTTCCTGGACAACAGACCGTCGGACACAATCCCGAGACTTCGGTTGTAATAGGTGGTAACTAACCACTAAGTCATCAGTAATGGATACGAAAACTGAATTAACTTTCAAATTTTTTTTCAATATACACTAGATTATTGTTTTTGGTACTCCAAGCTTCATTTATAAATCTTGCTGAGGATTTTACCACGAAATCGCATTCTTTTAAGACATTTACTTGATTTGAATGCTTATCGTCATTAATATTGTCACTGCCACTCAAAAATTTGCGCTTGTGGTAGATGATTATTTCTATAAGAGATTTAAAACATTTAGAGTATTTCTGTAACACTGAACCGCTTTTATTAATATAGAACTTATTGATGATTTAGTTGTAATTCATTTTTTAACTGAAGTTTGTAAACTACTTAAATGCATCGTATCTTTGTTTCCAGTCAATGGAATATGAGATTTTTGCAGATAATTTAGAGAAGTTGAAAACCCGATCCTTTTAATGGATGGCGCTATTAACTTCGTTAAAATAAGCCATTCCAGTATTTCCGGCATAGAGTATGTATTTTTGGAGGCAAAAATGGCAAACGTACAATCTTGAATTCACAAACGAGGATATCCAAATAAGAAAATTTTATGAAGTTATGAGGAAGATGACAAATTGGTATATACGAGAGTGGTCCTATAAGTACCCGGTCTGACCTAGAGATGGTGGTAGTTGTTTGAAAAATATCACAGTATTAGAAGGTACACAATCTATAAAACATATGTTTCTAGTTTAAAGACGCCACGTTGTTTAGTATTTGTTTGGCAGCCACCAATAGTGAATGTTTTCAGTGAATTTGTAAAAATGGAGAAAATTGGTCATCGTTACGTGATCCAATATTTTTATTTGGAAGCTTCAGCCGAATCGATATAAAAGCTGAACTGGATTCTACTCTAGATGAGTCTACTCCTTCGTTTACAACAGTGAAATATTATGTAGCAGAGTTTAAACGAGTCTGTACGAGCTGCTAAGACGCGCATCGCAGTGGTCGACCAAATGGGGTGACGACTTCAGAAATGGTGAAGAAAATCCACAAAGCGATACTGGATGATCATCGACTGAAAGTGCGCGAGCTAACAGATATAGTAAGCATTTCGAAAAGTGAGAAAATTGTATTTAAGATATGTGCCGCGTTTGCTCACACTCGAGCAAAGATAGTGTTGTGAAGATGTTTTAATTGAGTGTTTAGTGAAGTTTCACAGCAACAAAGCAGAATTTTTGCGTCGTTTCATAACCATGGACGAAACATGGGTCCATCACGTCACGCCCGAGACAAAAGAACAATCAAAACAATGGACTCAAAAGGGAGAACCGGCTCTGAAGAAGGCGAAGACCGTTTCATCTGCAAACAAGGCCATTGCATCGGTTTTTTGGGATACGCGTGGAATAATTTTCATTGACCATCTTGAAAAAGGAAAAAGGCGAGTATTATGCGAACTTATTGCAACGTTTGAGCGAAGAAGTCAAGCAAAAACGGCCGCATTTGGCTAAAAAGAAAGTGTTGTTTCATCCAGACAATGCACCAGCTCACAAATCCGTTATTGCAATGACCAAAATAAAGAATTAAAGTTTGAATTGTTACCTCATGCACCCTATTCGCCAGATTTAGCCTCCTCAGATTATTTTCTGTTCCCAAACTTGAAAAAATGGCTCAGTGGTCAAAGATTTTCCAACGATGAAGCAGTGATGTCAGCAGTTAATGGCTATTTTAAGGAGCAAGACAGTTCTTATTATAAAAAGCTATCGAACTTGTTGAACATCGCTGGGAAAAGTGTATAGAGCTGAAAGGAGATTATGTTGAAAAATAAATATGTATGTTTCTTTCCAAAATTTTTGTGTTATCTTTGTTGGATCAGGTACTTTTGGGACCACTCTCGTAGTTATAGGAAAATTGAGAAATTAATACAATACGTTGTTAAAAATGCAGCACAATTTGTTGTTAAAATAATATGTCGATCTAGATATAAATGCAATTTATCCTAGAGATTAGTATTATTTGCGGTAAAAGAGAACAGGAGCGTTCGTCAATTTTATGTTAGACTTTAATTCCAAATATCGCTGCTCTCTCAGAAACTATTTCAATTTCGTGTTCATGGCTGGCACAACAAAAGCAACAAAATATTTGTAGAAAGCAATTTCTCTACTGCCGCGCAAAGACATTTAAATAAAATGAGGAAAATCACCAACAACCAGTAATAATACTGATTGCAGTACTCATTTCTAACTTGTGTGTTTTTAATTACACTAAAAGTTGAGGTATTTTCCTGATCTTATCTCAACATCTATTCGTGATGGCAACAAGCAATGAAAACGTCTCGCTAACACGGCTCTTTTAATAGGAAACTTTAACAGAATATCGTGTATCCGAACTATGCGGGTGACTATAAAATCTAAGGTAACGTAACGTTCGAAATGAAGAAAAAAAGAAAAATAGACAGAAAAACAGGAAAAAAGGCATGAAATCACATCGATGGTAACCGGGCAGATGTGGCGCGCTTTTACAAAGTAAAGAGCCTTTAGCGTGCCATCAATCGGAAATGATTCCCGTTCGATAAATAAGAAAACGACCCTCGCGTTTCGATCGAGCCAAGAGAGACATAAAGAGGAATTGGGACTGTAAATCAAGGGCGACGGAGGACCTATCCGACCGACGGAGCAGCAGAAGATGTCCCTATCGTCTCCTTCGCTTCATTCCCGTGCACGAGCGGAACAAGCAGAAGAAAATACGAAGGAGATTTGTTTGTTGTTTGTGCGTGCTTTACGAGACATTGCTACGACTTTTCTAATCATCTGCTATGCGGGGTGCTATCTCCATTTCGACTCGTCATTATAGGGTCCGGAGTTCGAGATATGTTCTCATCGAACTAATTGCATTCTAGATATAATCGGGGTGATAAACTATTTTTTATTTGTGGTATTTACATTAGATTATAGCGAAGATTCAAATACACATGGAGTCTAACTGTCGCTGGACGTAAAATTATAGTAGATTATATTAACTCCTTCACTCGCGTTGAGGTTAGTACGAGTATATGAATTAAAAATGTAGTAAGAATGGAGCTGGTATTTATGAGTTGGAAACTAGCTCTCTTCTTACAATAATAATAAAAAGAGTTAGCAATAAACTTAATTTGTTTTATGGTGAATCAATAATCCAAGATGTACATCAAGCAGAAAGAAATTATAATTTAAATAAAAGAAATCTTAACGCTTTAATGTAGTTACAAAAATAATTAATAAATGAGAACAATAAGTAAAAGGAAAAATATAAGCAATTATAAATGCGGTAATAAAATGAAATTAGGCAATAAGCTGTGGATTAAAATACACAAGGATTAGGAGAAAATAAAATAAGTATCGAGCCTTACCTGGTGTACGTGTACGTGATGTGTGGATGTGTTTCCTCGGATAAGAAGTTATCGTATATACATATTATGATCGCGAAATAAGTATGTTGAACACTATATGTACAGGGTTACAGTGAAGGCTTACTCACATATATACCGTTGAAAGATGTACTAGAAAAAAGAGTTCTTAGAGCAGAAAGGGATGTTTCTTTTTAAAAGAATGGGTGAGACGGAGAGTAAGTGCACTGGTTAATTTAAAATGAATCAATGAGAGAACAGGAAAGGGACGTCAAAACTTAAAAAAATAATTTAAGAAACGTGATATACTGAATATTTATCAGCAGGTGGGTAATAGGCCAAATAATAAGGGCGTATTCTGTGTGAAAAAGGGTTAATTATTAATTAGATTGAAATTTCAATTGCAATAAAATAAAATTGAATTAAATGCAAGTGAAATATTGCAGATAATCTTCCAGGAATTGGTCTATGTGTTTATATTCGTTTGTTCTAGGTAATAGGTTTCTTTGAAAACGAAAAAGTGTCTTTTTTTATTCAAGACTAAACAAAATGCTTTGTCTCTGCTTCTAGGCTTCCCGGCTGGAACCGCGTCACTGGTATAACTGCCGACGTTTCGTACCCACTCGTATGGGACATCTTCAGGGTCGTTTCAGTAGTTGAGCCCTGAAGATGTCTCATACGTGTGGTTTTTCAAACAAACAAAATTGAAACGACTCAACTACTGAACTAAGTTGAAACTTACATACTTATATATCTGTTTCGTTTCTTATATATGACGTGAAATTTGAATTATAGTTTAAACTTCATTACTCCTAGTATTAACTGACGTAAATCATTGTTAGAGGACTTTTGTTCAGTCATTACCATTCATTTATACTGCTAATTTTAAAATGGTTTAAAGTGACGTCACATTTAATATTATAATTTATTTTGGATGTTCTTTTTTGACGAAAATTTTAAGTAAAATTCTAATTTTAACTGCTTTTTTTCCCTTCACTACGCTTGACTCGAACCCGCGATCTCATTCTTTCCGGAAAGGCGCCATCATCATTAGACTACGAAGACAGCGAATTCACTATCTCCGTGATCAAAAACAGAGTTCGTCAGTGAAGCGGGAAAATTTAAAAATTCTGTTAATCATTTGACGTTTAAGTGACAGCGCTGAAGTTAATGATAAATTGTCAGTCATTTAACGCCATTTAGTATACATGGAGCAGTGGTCAAGTGCTCATCGTGCTTTCTGTGTGAAAGCGTTTTATAAAAATAGCCACTCCGCCGCAACTGTGAGAAGGTTATTTCGCACTCAGTTCAATATTCCGCGTCCTGGGCGGGTACTTTCTATTCACGCAATAAATGTGTGGGTATAAAAGTTCGAAGAAACTGGGTCTACTTTAAATTTAAAACATAAAAGAGCAGCAGAAAGTGTAAGAGCGCTACAAAACATCGACGGGGTTCGAAATGGCATAACAAGTACCCCAAAACATTTTGCGAAGGAACATGCAGTTGCCCTGAATATTAGTGAACCGTCGATACGTGGAATTTTACATAAGGACTTAAGTTTTAACCTTTATAAGATTCAAATTATTCAAGAATTACAAGAAGCTGAGTTGGTTTCTCGCATGAATTTTTGTCAAGAAATGTTGCAGCGCTTTGGTGGTGACGAAAACTTAATCCACCATATGTTTATGTCAGATGCAACCCATTTTCATCTAAAATGATATGTAAATAAACGAAATAGCCGATATTGGAGCGCTGAAAAACATGGTCACAACATTTTGAGACAAGAACTGGTTCGATTGACAGAGATTACGTGGTTCCACCAAGATGGTGATACCAGTCAAACTGCTCGTGTGTCTATTGCTGTTTTACGGGAACTCTTTCCGAACCATATCATATCCAAAAATGGAGACATTGTTTGGCCGGCTAAATCGCCAGATTTGTCCGCATCCGACTTTTTCATTTGGGGTTGGCTGAAGAGCAAGGTGCATGTTGAGCGACCGCAAACGTTCGCGGAACTAAAACTAAAAATTCAAGATGAAGTTACACGTATCACAACGAAAACTTTACGGCGAGTAATGGAAAATTTTCGAATAAGAGCACAAGAGTGCGTAGATCGTAATGGTGCCCATCTGTCAAGCGTTGTTTTTAAAAAATAAAATGGCAGGTCTAACTTAACTGAAAACTATAAAAAACGCTAATGTTAAAATAAAAACTTATGTATGTAGATACAGTAGTTTTAAATTTTCCCCCTTCACTGATGAACACTATATAAGTGATGACATATTCCCAGAGTAAATGAGATAGCGGATTCGAGTCCAGCGTGAAGAACATATATTTTTAAAAAAATTTCTGCATTTAATATACTATGTAAAAAGCGGTTAAAATTAGAATTTTTCAGTTAAAAATCGTAAATAATTATATGCTACCTTTTACCTATTTCACAAATTGCTGTGTTCATTTATAGTTCTTGAACAAGTCCAATAGAAACGACTCAATTACTGAACTAAGTAGAAATTTACATACTTATATAGCTTTTTCGTTTCTCATATATGGCGCGCAATTTGAACTATAAAGGGTATTTCAAATTGCGCGGTTTCTTTAAGAATAAATAAAATATAGTGGCGCACTGAATTTGACTGAGTATGTGGACATTTAAAAAGTATGATGTATGGCATTTATAAAAATGGCTTCGTACACGATACAACAACGCGTTTAAATTGTTGAATTATTTTACGAAAATCGGCGTTCTGTGAAAAAAGTTTTTAGAAAATTACGTGAATTTTATGGTTTACATAATCGTCCATCTGAAAGCACTATTGGTCGAACTATTAAAAAATTTCAAGAGACCGGTTCCGTGGAAGGTCAAAAAAGTGCAAAATACAGTCGTAGTGGTCGTTCACAAGAAAATATTGGTTTGGTTCGTGAAAGTGTTGCTGAAGATCCTGAAATGTCCATTAGTCGATGTTCACAACAACTTGGACTTAGTGGATCAACAACATGACGTATTTAACACAAGGATTTAGTTCCGAAGGCATATAAGGGTCAAATAACAAATGGCTATGTTACTAAACAAAATTGCGGTATCTGGGGTTAGAAAAATCCACGAATTGTTCATGAGAAACCTATGCATCCTGAACGAGTTACTGTTTGGTGTGCATTATGGTCAGGTGGTGTAATTGGACCTTACTTCTTTGAAAATGCTGCTGGCGAAGCTGTAACTGTCAATGGCGATCGATATCGTCGAATGATAACCGAATTTTTGTGGCCTGAATTAATGAATACTGATCTAGAGGATATGTGGTTTTAACAGGATGGCGCTACACCTCACTTTGCACACGAATCAATTGATTTATTGACAGAAAAATTTCCTGGACGTGTAATCTCAAGAAACGGTGATGTTAATTGGACACTAAGATCATGTGATTTGACACCGTTAGACTATTTTCTTTGGGCTTATGTGAAACGTCAGGTTTATAAAAACAATCCACAATCAATTCCTACTTTGAAAGATTAAATTATTCGTGTCGTTGGTGAGATAGAGCCTTAATTATGTTAAAATGTCATTGAAAATTTAAAAAAAATTGGACGTCTGTGGAGCTGCAAGAGGAGGCCATTTGGGAGACATTATTTTTCGCATATAAATGTCATAACTGATACTTCAATTACCAATAAAAAGTTTTTGAAAGTGAACGTAAATTATGTGTTTTATTTATTTTTTAAAAAATGCGCGAAATTTGAAACACCCTTTAATTTAAGTTTCAGTGCTCCTTCTAGTATCGACGGATGTCAATCATTATTTGTGGAATTTTGTTCACTTATAACCATTCATTTATAATGCGAATTTTAAAATGGGTTAAAGCGACTTCACCTTTAATATTATCTTTTATTTTTTATGTTTTTTGACGAAAACTTGTAATTAGAAGTAATTGTATTTTTTCATTTAAATCTAGATCATGTAAATTCGAGATCTCATATTTTGTTCTATTCTATTAATGAGTAAAAGTAAAATAAGAATTAACGAGGTAGCTAGCATATTTAAATTATTAATTTATTGTTTAAAATACAGTAGTTTGTGAGAAAATAACTTTTTGGTGAAAATAATCCAGTAGCATGTAATATTCTGTTACATCAGATCATCCAGAACGTAGCCATGGTCGTCCACATTGTTTTCGACATTCAATTGTGTAAAGTTACCAACAATTTCGTCGTATAACAAGGCGAAGCTAGGTGCCATAGATGTGCGTCATTGATGTTTCCAGACATATACACAGACGCAGGCAAATAACACACACATATACAGGTGTCAAACAATTAAATGCGTCAGAGCGCGATCGCGATTTTGATCGCGCTAATAATCGCGCGCCGTCAGCCTAACCAACCAGTCAAACCCATTGAAAACAAATATTTTAACAACCGGGCTGTGTTCGTTAAGCCCTAAAACACAATGGCACTCAAATATTGTTATCCACCACCGTTGCCGGCATCATAGCGCACAGCTAATTATGAAAATTCGACAAGAACACGTCGCCTGGCTAATGATAATTGATGATGGGCTGGTTCTTTTCACGCCTTCCCCGTTCGTTCGGGGCAAGAGAGAGAGAGAGAAGATCAATTTAATAAATCTAGACAATAATTAAGGCATAAACTTCATCCTCTAACTATTAACAAAGCCCAAATTAGTCGCGGTTTAGAATAAAATTCGTACGCGTTCGTTGTAAGTTACTTTACGCTCAGCGACAAACAGTATAATGTCATTGTTTGCTATTGCACATGTCTACGTGTCCTAGACATATACGTTTTCTCAGTTGAATTGTTTTCATTGTTCAGTACGCGTATGTAGGATGTCGTTACAAGTTATATTTGTTAATTGCTTTATTTGTGTTGCCTGTGAATAGTTCAAGCGTATCTTCGAAGAAAAATCCTTTCAAAATTTCTTGCTCTTTGGTGAACATAAATTCAAAATCGTATATTGTTGGAAACTTATGATGTTTGAAACAATGATTCCATACATTTTAAGGTGGCCGGAGTTGAAAAAGTTGAACTTAATTATGGAATTTACTTCACTTCTATTTTAAAAGATATTTCGTATTTATTTAAATCCTGAAATGCCACCTTAATAAGAAATCTAAAAATAATAATAACAATAATAATCTATATTTGTCCAACAGATAACCAAATACAGGAGAAGAAAATAAAAAAAGGTAGTATAAGTAATTGCAAAGGTATAAAAAAATTAAATCGAATCTAAGTAAATAAGAAAAATCAATAAATATTAGGTTTGTAAATAAACTAATTATTTACAGTAAAGCTATTGAAATGGATTCTCTAATATTAGGATTAGGATTCCGACCTATCTGCGATAGAGGAGTCTTATATAAATCATTCGCTCTAGCCTTAGGAGTTAGAAACCTGTCATTATATATATATATTCATCGAACATGTAGTGAAGTGTCACTTAAAAACTACTACGATAAAAATAAGATGTCGCATACTCATGCACCTTCTTTTTTAAAGTATCATGGTGAATATCACAATGATTAGCAATAACTTTTACAGTATTAGATATTATGTATAATGGCGAATTGCCAACAATATTAGTCCTCGCAGTTGGTAAATAAAAAATGTGACGTGAACGTGTAGATGGCAAGCGTACCAGGAAATTAAGTTGAAAGAGTAGTTATGGATGGAATTGATCCTAAATTGGAGTCTTCGGGTATTTCAGAATTAGCATAGAAGACGCTGGATCTATGGATGAAATGATAAAAAAGAATCAACAAAGCTAAAAAATTTTAATTTACGAAGGACAATACGATCAAAAGACTTAGTCAGGTCCGTGTATATGACATCTACTTGACACCGAATGCCGAGAGTAGAGGACTCAAACTGTGAAAAACAAAAAAACGTGTGTGAAGTGTGAAATAGAACAAAGCGTTCTATGATTAACACATCTACCTTTTGTTTATTATAAAAAAAAATACAAGAAATATCGATGCGGATAACTTAGTTTACGAGGATAATTTGAGGGAAGGGGAGACTTAAAATGAAATCTTTGAAGTACGACAACGATTTTTTACACTTTTCAACATATTCCTTTTGAACATTAATACATTTGAATCAGTGGTTCTGGTGCCATTAGACCAATTTTATAATCATCAGCAACAAGATCATCAAAGTACAGTCCTACTTCTGCATTAACTTTCTCGTTTGTCTTGAATTTCCTTCCAGTGAGAAACAGCTTGAGTTTTGGGAATAAGTGGAAGTCCTAAAGGACTAGATCCAGTAAATAGGATGGTTGGGGTACAACCTGGAATCGTAATTTAACCATTTTTTCCAGAACAATGCGTTTAGCATTGTCACGATGAAATGGAATTTTCTTTTCAGTTATTGTGGGTCTTTTTTCGATAATGGTAACATTCACATTCCAGAAGCGCAGCATAATATATCTCGTAGACAGTTTGGTTGTTTGTAAGATACTTGATAAGAAGTGTCTCCTTCGAATCACAAAATATCGTGGCAATTTCATTTACACCTTCTGGTCTTGCTCGGCTTTGGCACTACTGAGATTGTCGTTTCGATTCTGGAACATAGTAATGAAGCCAAATTTCATCGACCATAACAAAACGACGCAAAAAATCTATTCACTTTAAAGAGCTTTAGACTGTGGTTGGAGAGTCGCACTTTCTCACGTTTGTGATTTGCATTTAGTAAATGCAGCACCCACCTGGCAGAGAGCTTAGACTTGTAGGCATGTCGAATTAGAATTCGACATGCAAAATGTGGTGTATACGTTCAGTAGATACGCCCACAGTCTTGGCAATCTTCTACACTTTCACTTTCTCAGCTATTTTTGCATGCCCACCCGTTTTGATGGCTCGGGATGTTCTTCATCCTTGAGACTCACGTCGCCACGTTTAAAGCGAACAACACAGTTTTTTATGTATAAATAAAATATAGTGGCGCACTGAATTTGTCTGGGTATGTGGACACCTAAAAAGTGTGATGTATGACATTTATAAAAATATCTTCGCACACGGTACAACAACGCGTTCACATTGTTGAATTGAATATTTTTAGAAAATTACGTAAATTTTATAGTTTATATAATCGTCCAACCGAAAGAACTATTGGTCGAATTATTAAAAAATTTCAAGAGAACGGTTCCGTAGAAGACTAAAAAAGTGAAAAATACAGTCGTAGTGACCGTTTACAAGAAAATATTGGTTCGTGAAAGTATTGCTGAAGATCATGAAATGTCCATTAGACGACGTTCACAAGAACTTGGATTTAGTTGATCAACAACATGGCGTATTTTACACAAGGATTTAGCTCTGAAGGCATATGAGATTCAAATAACACAAGAACTGAAGCCATTAGATCATTTAAAACGTCGTTCATTTGTCAATTTATTTCATCAATGAACATCCAGCTGATTTTTCTCAAGAAATAATGTTTTCCGAGGAGGCACATATTGAACTTGGTGGCTATGTTAATAAACAAAATTGCCGTATCTGGAGTGAGGAAAATTTACGAATTATTCATGAGAAACCTTTGCATCCTAAATGAGTTACTGTTTGGTGTGCATTATGGTCAGGTGGTGTAATTGGACCTTACTTTTTTGAAAATGCTGCTGTTGAAGCTGTAACTGTCAATGGTGATCGATATGGTCGGATGATAACTGAATTTTTGTGGCCTGAATTAATGAATATTGATCTAGAGAATATGTGGTTTCAACAGGATGGCGCTACACCTCACACACCATTAGACTATTTTCTTTGGGGTTATGTGAAAAGTCAGGTTTATGGAAACAATCCACAATCAATTCCTGCTTTGAAAGATGAAATTATTCGTGTTATTGGTGAGATAGAGCCTCAATTATGTCAAAATGTCATTGAAAATTTTAACCAAGGAGTGGACGTCTGTGTAGTTGCAAGAGGAGGCCGTTTGGCAGATATTATTTTGTAAATGTCATAACTTTTACCAATAAAATGTTTTCGAAAGTGAATGCAAATTTTGTGTTTTATTTATTCTTTAAAAAAACTGCAAAATTTGAAATTCCCTTTACTATTTAATTGACTACATCTTTCTCAGATTTTGCGGCAGTTTGTAATGTGATACATTTAGTTTGAGATGAGATGCTTGAAGAATAATGCTCAGAAGTATGCTTAGATGAACTAGTGCATACCGTGTTTGACCATGATATTAAATTTAATTAATTAATTTGAAATATCATAAATACTGGGTGTTGTTTTCTATATACTATCGTGTACATATTTTGTATGAATTAGTTATTTAGTGATTTAGGAACTTATTTGATAATACCGATTTTTCTACAATTCCATGAATCATAAACAGTAATACTTGTGCATCAATTTAAAATTATTTTGTATTAGAAATAGTCAATACATGTTTCGATTAAAACTAATCCCTAACTAAAATTGAGTGCACTCAAAGCTACTTTCATTTCCAATAAGTTGACATAGCGTTACACCCTTATGGAGGAAAAATAAATATGAACAATATAAACCATATATCGTCATCATGTCGATGAGTGTCGCTCGAAGAAGAAAACTTATAACGAACAACAATCCCGTAATGTCCTTCTCCTCCATCCGTTCATCTTGAGAACGAACAACACTCATGTCTTTTCGTACATTTGTGTAAGTGGTATCTATTTGTGTCTGTATGTGTGCATGTGAGTGTGTCCGCTTTCGTGTTATTTAATAAATGACATTATCCAACTTCTGCAACTCATCCGGAACGCCCGGAACTTATGGTTATTTCTTGTTTTCTTTTATTATATTCCTCCGGAGTGTCGTGCTCTCGCCTTTGCCCAGCTTTACGGGTGTGTTTTTGTTTGGAGGAAATAATGGTGGCCGGCTGTGTCTTGATGCCGACGCTCGTCTTGCAACCGCCGCATCTTAGCGGAGAAAGCTCATTTATCTAGTCTACGTTAATGAAATTATAAGGCTGGGTCATTTAGTCCCGCAATCTTCACACGACCGCGTGCGAAGGGGTCGTGATGGGAGCTGCACGTGGTGTTGGGGTCGTAGTGGCAAGAGGGAACATAGATAATACTCTTGGATACTTTGTAATATATATTTTTCATTAATAATTTAAATGGCTATGAAATACATTTATTACTCGTATAAATATGTAAGTATGTACATCTCAAATTTTGATAGCATAGTCTAATACTCTGAAAATGCTGAAATGTTTATTTTTTTCATCAAAAATTGACTGCAATGGTGAATAAATTCAAAAATTCTACAATTAACAGGTCAAACGTTGTTAAACATACAAGTAGCGATTGATCGTGCCCAGGTGCCGAAACACCAATAACCGTTCAGTATTGAGAAAATTATACGAAGTTTTAAAAATTTGCGGTACTTAAAGTTGTGTAGGTAAATTTTGTTGGAGATTGGTTAATTGAATTAATCAAATAAAAGCAAAAATACCCTTACCAAATCAATCTTCGAACTTTGTATACGTATTTCGACAACAAAATTGTCAAAAGAAAAGAGGAACTCCCGTTATTTAATTGTCATGCCTCGTATATATGTATAAAATATATATGTGAATTGAGATTTAGTTCTTGAAAGTTTTCATGAAGTTGTTTAAGAATTATTGCAGAGGTAGAATTTATAATTGGTATTATTATTGTTATAATTATTATAAAAATATCTTTCTTTTCATAAGTATTTTTGTAGTGGTTTTTTTTGGTAATAGATTATATTTACTATTAAAAATGCATTTAAATCACTCAATAATTTCTATTACACGACTGAAGAAAGTACTTTATTTATATGTATACAAATTTACATTTTTTACTGGGTTTCATAACTGATTAAATTTAGAAGAAAAAGTAAATATACCTGTCTAGAAGCATGTGATTTTAGTACAGAAACTTGAAATAAATTGTCTCACAAATATCGATCGATAAGTTTTGTAAAATAATACTCCAATAAAATTACAACTATAGAAATGTAAAGGAAAAGGTGATATACTGAATAACGAACTATAATAGATCATTTGGATCCGTAATTATAAAATGGGAGATAGTTTCTAAAATATTTACCGTGAGTTTCTTAAGATTCGAATATTTCGTGGCTTGCAAGTTCCTTTTGAATTTATAGCAGACTTCCGTCGTCACGGTAACGTTAAAATATCTGACACATCGTTCAAACGGGGGTCAGTAATGACCGCAACAGCAATCTGATGACCAACACAACTATTCGCCTTAAGAATTTTAACTGCCACATAGATCGGCGTAATGCAAGACATTCCTCAGAACTGGGCGATGGCCTTTTACTATGAAGACAATTCAGAGCTATGCCACCAAGACCAGAATTCCAGATTTCAACTATTTGTATATTATTTAACATTCGAATTTGTTTACGCTTCTTAAAAGTAAATATGTGTTAAGTTTTTTTTTAGTTAGCGCTGGTTATTGTAAAAGGATACGATTGCAAAAATTTCGGACGAAAGTAATTTTTGTAAAAAATAGAATTTTACTGATGGTAACATGCAATCACTATTTATAGTTCATTCATTTTTATCAATGTTCTTGTTTTAGGTAATACCGAAATTATTAGAATCATCACGTGTTGTAAAGTTCGAGTTAACACCCTGTAAAACTCTTACCGATAAAGATGCGTTTTTTTTTGAATGAGGTATTATAAACCTCCTCGAAACCTCCTCAAATTATTTATGACATTTATATATTAGAACTCTATTGCTTCGTTTTTAGGAAGAAAAATACTTTTTTTGAATGGAAATGTAAGTCATAAATATTGTATGATACACGAACTCACAATTATTTATTACCTGCTTCACATACAAAATCTATGTTTCAAAAAGGAATATATTTTATGGGATGTAAATTACACAACAACTTACCACGTACTATTAGAAATATCACACACTTCTGTAATTTTAAAAGTAACCTTAAACGGTACCTTCTTACAATAAATTGTTATTGTACAAATGACTTTCTATGTCCAAATTTATATCTTTTTTATTTAGTATTGACAGCTATTTTTATATGTACTGATATGTATTGTATACACTTTGCTTCAGAAATAAAATTATTATTATTATTATTATTATTATTATTATTATTATTATCGACGAAAAATTGATTGATTCTTTTTGATATAAAGCGTGTTTCAAATTTCGCTGTTTTCTTAAAGATTAAATGAAACACATAATTCGCATTCACTTTCAAAAACATTTTATTGGTAATTGAAGTATCAGTTATGACATTTATATGCGAAAAATAATATCTGCCAAATGGCCTCCTCTTGCAGCTCCACAGACGTACACCCTTTTTCTCGCCTCAGATAGGGCAGTTTTGTTTATTGACATAGCCAAATGATCTAATGGCTTCAGTTCCTGTGTTATTTGAACCTCATATGCCTTCAGAGATAAATCCTTGTGTAAAATACGCCATGTTGTTGATCCACTAAGTTCCAGTTGTTGTGAACGTCGCCTAATGGACATTTCAGGATCTTCAGCAACATTTTCACGAACCAAACCATTATTTTCTTGTGAATGACCACCACGACTGTATTTTTCACTTTTTTCACTTCTCTTCCACGGAACCGGTCTCTTGAAATTTTTTAATAATTCGATCAATAGTGCTTTCAGATGGATGATGATGTAAACTATAAAATTCACCTAATTTTCTAAAAACTTTTTTCACAGAACGCTGATTTTCATAAAATAATTCAACAATTTGAACGCGTTGCTATACCGTGTACGAAGCCATTTTTATAAATGTCATACATCACACTTTTTAAATGCCTACATACCCAGACAGATTCAGTGCGCCATCTATATTTTATTTATTCTTAAAAAAACCGCGCAATTTGAAACACACTTTATTAATAGGTAACTTATGAAAAACATCAAAATCATGATTTTTCCGACAATTTAATAATATTATTTATATTTATATTATTTGCAAGAAAAAATTATACCCTTTTGGGTATTTGGACAAAATACATCATCGACACAACTCATTAATAAAGAATTTTTTCAAATTATTTTTATGTATCTATTACATATTGAGTGCTTTTCGAGAATTTTAACCTGCATTATTCATAAGAGTCACCACATTACTTCAAGTTTATATCCCGCAAGAGCTTTCCCTCAACAGCCCCAATACCGGAAGGAAATTATAATCAATCACATATGTGGTATTCGTGAAAGATGAATTTCTGATTTTGTCACCCTTGGTAACATTGAAATATCGTGAAAAGAAACAAGAAATACCGCCTTCATTAACGGTAAACGAAGCAAATCGGACTGTCATAAATTAAATAAATAAAAAGTCAGAACATTTATCGATGCGCTTATGTTATAACCGTTTATGTTAATAAAAGTCATTATAGACGTTCCTTCCTTAATGATACACGTTCTATACAGTATATGAACTTTGCATGTGCCTTTAGCAATGTTTATTATGGCAAAAATCGCAATTACTCCTATGCAAACCTATCATTAAATTTGTTTAGCGTGTGTTGTTCCCCGCTATAATAATAAAATCGTTTAAAATTTAGGAGCATACAAATCTTCCTATACTACCTAGTAGGCATATAATTACAGAAAATGCATTTATTTTGATATTTTCTACTGGAGGTATATACCGGGTTTGTTCTGAAAGTATCAACTTTGTATACCCCTTAATTAAATATACAAATAAAAACGTTGCTGTATTTTTTATCATTAATTCGTTTGTTATTCTTCGTAACTAGATAAAAACTCGTAAGTGTTGAAACTACTTATTACAGTGAAACCCCTTTATTGGAAACCCTCTTAATAGAATATATCGGTTAAAGAAATTAAAATCTCAAGAACAAAACCATTTCCCTTTAGGCATTAACGAAATTATTCGGTTATAAGAATATATTTTAATAGAATATATTGGGTATGGGGCTTTTCTAAGAACATTAATGCGATTTTGTCTTCATAAGAGAATAAATTTCTCTACCTGCTGAACTAAAGGTGAATGTAAACCAAAAGTTACTATGAATGTTTACTTTACTTTTAGAAAGCTATTATGTACATAATTACAGATAATATTCGGATAATTACGTATTGCAATAAAATCTTGTACCTAAGTGATTTTAAACAGTATTTAGATAATGGTTAATTCTGCGCGAATTACATACATATAATAAAAATTTTTTCGGAGGTTTTGAAAGCAGGAAATTTCTATATTTCTGGTCAGTTTGTTATTTGATATTGCAATCGAAAGTTAGTGAAAAATGGCTTCTTCAACAAGCTTGAAAAGAAAAGACCTTGCTCCGAAGGAAAAAGTAAAATTGCTTGAGTTTTTAGAAGAAACAACTTGCAGTCAGTGGGATGTTGCCAAAAAATTAGGTGTGTCTCAAGCACAAGTGAGTAAATTATTAAAAAGAAAAAACAGTATTTTAAGTGATTGGCGTGATAACTTTAAATCTACTCAAAAACGTAGACGCAACGGGAAGAATGCTGACGTAGAAAATCCTTTAAATCATTGGTTTATGGAAAAAAGAGCCCGTAAATTTCCACTTAGCGGACCCATTTTGAAGGAAAAAGCCGAACAGATTCCACAAAATTTGGGTAGTGTAAATTTTCAAGCAACAAATGGGTGGTTTGCCAGATGGAAAAGTCGTTCCCAAATTTCTTTCAAAAAAATTGTAGGTGAAAATACATATTCAAAGGATACTCCATCAACCGCGCCATCATCTCAAGAAGTGAAATTAGCATGTGACACTACACGTCGATTTTTAGAATCAAAAACTGATTGTAATTTTGCACATTTCTGTGGATTAGATAACCAAATCACTGATATTTTGTGTAAAGAAAGGAAACAAAATGAAATTACAGATTATTTTGTTAAGGATGTGTAGAGTTTGAAATAAAAAAAAAGTATCAATTAAAAAATATGTATTACGCTAAAATATGTTTTATTTCCTTTGTATGTATTCTTAAATACATTTTATGAAATCGCAACATAAATTTACAGTATCATACTGAAGTCAATTTTATAGTTATAAAATCGCAGATATAAACAATACTAGTTATAAGAAAAAATAAGTTAAAAACGGATAATGGAATAATCCGCATATAGGAATAATTTTAGCGGACAATATGAGTATTCCAATAAGCGGGTTTCACTGTAATAATAAATAAACTAGTGGTAAAATTATAATACAATAGTTTTCGTATTTAATCACTAGTGCATTATTACAAAGCGACGATCGGCAGCATCGAATTCCTTTACATTCTGTCTCAAAAATAGAAATGTCAATTTTGGAAAAATCGCTGTTTGCTATGTGATTTTATAAAACATTTTAATATTGTTTCGAAAGTATTATCATGAAACTTACAAGACAACATACGTAATTTACGAAAAAGAAACCCGAAAAGAATAGAAAGTGCTATTCCAGAACAAGAACAATTCCCATTCGCCAGACCTATATATAAGTGGTTAGGATTGTGCGAGAAGATCATTAACTGGACTGGCAGTGACTAGCGAGGATCGATGTTAGAAAGCAGTGTTGACTAGCGATATTAGCGAAACGCTTCTAAAAAGTTCTATAATTTTCTAAATCATTTTTACACTTATTTAGCCTCTTTTTCACTTCAGTGTCACTCCTAACGCCAATTATTTCGTGTTTGCTGGAATTTTGCAACAGCATTTGAATAAAACGTCAAAATAGAAGAAACAACGTTTTCAATAATTTTATTTAACTATGTGTGTAACTATACAGGGTATAGTTAAATAAAATTATTGGAAAAGCTGTTTCTACTATTTTGACGTTTTGTTCAAATGCTATTGCAAAATTCCAGCAAATACGAAATAATTGGCGTCAGGAGTGAGACTGAACTGAAAAAGAGGCTAAATAAGTATAAAAATGATTTAGAAAATCATAGAACTTTTTAGAAGCGTTTCGAAAGTAGGATAACGTAGAACGAGCTAGAAAATCGTAAAATTTTCTAGAAGAATTTCGAAAGTTTATAGAAATTAAAAATTTTCAATTAATGAATTTATTGCGTAGGCTTAAAAGGCGGTGTTACAGATGTGGAAGGTCATACTAGAGCTAAAATGCGACCTCCAGCGTTCGATGGTAAAACCACTTGGTTTGGAGGCTAAATAAGTATAAAAATGATTTAGAAAATTATAGAACTTTTTAGAAGCGTTTCGAAAGTAGGATAACGTAGAACGATCTAGAAAATCGTAAAATTTTCTAGAAGAATTTCGAAAGTTTATAGAAATAAAAAATTTTCGATTAATGAATTTATTGCGTTGGCTGAAAAGGCGGTGTTATAGATGTGGAAGGTCATACTAGAGCTAAAATGCGACCTCCAGCGTTCGATGGTAAAACCACTTGGTTTACACACATGAAGTATTTTAAAGTTGCTGCAAAAACGATGAATGTTTCGAGATAAACAAGTCAGCTGCTTTAATTGTGGCATTATGCGAAGAAGTTTAGAATATCTTACATATGATTTCGGATACCGAACATCATAACTATACGACTGTAATTTGGCATTTAGAGCTCGCTACGGAGACAAACACCTACAACAAATTTATCAAGCATAACTGAAAGGAAGAGCACAAGAAGCCAATGGGAGCTCACAGGAATTCTAAATAGATATAGCACGCCTGATAAAATTAAGTTTCTCATCAACTATTGAAAATGTTATTAATCGACAAGCAGCGCCAGTTTTCATTGGTAGTGTTAGGGACCGAGAAACAAAAAGATGCTCTGGTTTGATAGATACAGTGTCACTGTAGACACATTGGTCTATACCTTGACATATAAAGCGGCCGGTGTATCAGTTGAGAGCGCGCAAGTGCGGGAGGCGCAAGTATAAGTACCTGAACACAATAAGAAAGCTGCTCTTAAAGGTGAAAAAAAAGGTAGTCATCGAGAGTTCCCAATAAAAATGTAAGCCTGTATGCTGAAACTGCAGTAAATTCGGTCTCTTCAGGAATCGATGTCGATTCCAGAATTAGTTGTACGTAAAATATGCTCAGAAAAACCAGAATCAGTGAATGTAAAGGGAGAGAGTTTAATAACTACTATGTCCTCTTATACATATGTATATAGTTATGGTATCAAAACTGCAATCCGAACTGTAGAACTACAAAATTCCAGCATACATGTAACAATAAATACTGAGAGAGAGATCAAAAAGATTTTGGCAGAACTTGTTACTGAATAAACTTTTTGGTTAGCGACTTCGCTAAGGTGTCTGTCAATGCAGTAATCTATCATTCCTTGTTCAGTGTTATGTTTTTATCTATTCTCACTTTTCCGCGCTTCATTCAATAAAAATTTGTTGGTATTGTGCGTTAATTTTACTATGGTTATATACCTATATATATCTAAAGAATAAATAAAACACAAAATTTGCGTTCACTTTCAAAAACATTTTATTGGTAATTGAAGTATCAGTTATGACATTTATATGCGAAGAATTATATCTGCCAAATGGCCTTCTCTTGCAGCTCCACAGACGTCCACACTTTTGTTAAAATTTTCAATGACATTTTGAAATAATTGAGCCTCTATCTCATCAAAGACACGAATAATTTCATCTTTCAAAGCAGAAATTGATTGTGAGTTGTTTTTATAGACCTGACTTTTCACATAACTCCAAAGAAAATAGTCTAACGGTGTCAAATCACATGATCTTGGTGGCCAATTAACATCACCGTTTCTTGAGGTTACACGTCCAGGAAAATTTTCTTTCAATAAATCAATCGATTTGTATGCACAGTGAGTGTAGCACCATGCTGTTGAAACCACATATTCTCTATATCAATATTCATTAATTCAGGCCACAAAAATTCGGTTATCATCCGACGATATCGATCACCATTGGCAGTTACAGCTTCACCAGCAACATTTTCAAAGAAGTAAGGTCCAATTACACCACCTGACCATAATGCACACCAAACAGTAAATCGTTTAGGATGCATAGGTTTATCATGAATAATTCGTGGATTTTCCTCACCCCAGATACGACAATTTTGTTTATTAACATAGCCACCAAGTTCAAAGTGTGCCTCATCGGAAAACATTATTTTTTGAGAAAAATCAGCTGGTTGTTCATTGATGAAATTGACAAATGAACGACGTTTTAAATGATCTAATGGCTTCAGTTCCTATGTTATTTGAACCTTATATGCCTTCAGAGCTAAATCCTTGTGTAAAATACGCCATGTTGTTGATCCACTAAGTCCAAGTTGTTGTGAACGTCCATTTCAGGATCTTCAGCAACACTTTCACGAACCAAACCAATATTTTCTTATTAACGACCACTACGACTGTATGTTTCACTTTTTTGATCTTCCACGGAACCGGTCTCTTGAAATTTTTTAATAATTCGACCAATAATGTTTCAGATGAACGATTATGTGAACCATAAAATTCACGTAATTTTCTAAAGACTCTTTTCACAGAACGCTGATTTTCATAAAATAATTCAATAATTTGAACGCGTTGTTGTACCGTGTATGAAGCCATTTTTAAAAATGGCATACATCACACTTTTTAAATGCCCACATACCCAGATAAATTCAGTGCGCCATCTATATTTTATTTATTCTTAAAGAAACCGTGCAATTTGAAACAGCCTTTACTTGCACCATCTTTGTGTTAAGCTAAGAACATTCTCAAGCCTCTTCGTATTATTTTATTTAATTTTTAGCATACGATTTGTGAAGGAACGTTCGCAAATATAAGATAATTAAAATCTTTCAATTATCGTAATTTATATAATCTATAAACAACTCCACGTTTAACTTTTCCATTGCACTAGATATTATTCTTTTATTAGTAACTGAAATATGGAACTATCATAAATGTCAACAGACAGCTGACATCCATAGACAAAGACGGACGGATATTAACAGAAGAAGACAATATTTCTCCTTCGTCTAGGTTGTCGCCGCTTTCTTACAGGTTCTAGTTTCTTAATTTCAAAGCGATATTTGTCAAAATATTTGCTATTAATCAAGATAATCTCGCGACGTTCATTCGTCTACTACACTTATTCACACACACACACACATATACTTACATACATACATACATACACACCAAAACTCTTCCGGAAAACAAATAAAGTTGAGTTTCCGTCTACTAGGTAGCTACTTATAATGATTAAAACATCACACGTACTCCATAATTAAATATGGCGTCTCAAAGAAGACGGAGACGCTGCAGCCGAATCCATGACTTTAGTTGCAGACTCGTCTCTCTGCCGCTCCCTTTCGCTTTGTAAATATAACAGAAATCGAATGCCCTTTTTTTGCCTGAGCGAAGAAAAAAGCGGTTTAAAAATGTGGAAAGAGATTTTCCCAATTAAAATGGCTCCTAACTGGACGAGGCTGTTTTAAATCTTTTTTATCACTTCTAAAATCAGTTTTTCGACTAAAACGTACAGTCTTGTTCAAAACGATAGCTATATATAAAATGGTTATTTTCTTATGGAGTTCGCAGTTATATAAAGCGGACGTGTTACAGTCTGTAAAATGTCTTTTGATCATAGTTTAGAATTTGAAGACAGGTAAGATAATCAGAACGCTTATTCCACAGCGAATTTTTCAGATTTATTGTAGTCCTCATGTCTTTCTGAAGTCATTTGGCTTTCTTGCATCTATCTTTTGAAGTTGGCCGTAATTACAGTTCTTTTTTATGTAATTTTAGCCTTGTTCCACCAGCTTTTTCATTAGTCTTAGAAATTCCATTATCTAGTTGAACGAGTCGCCCCAGCAGATACAAGATTAACTTCTTGTATAGTGTTGATGCTCAGCAACTATATGAATGTGTGTAAATAACCTGGTTTATCTTTGATTACTTGGTTTGTTTTTTCATGAAGGGCTCTTGCTTTGTCGTTTTAGATAAGATTATCTTCCACACTTTTCTACGTTTTTTGTGGGATTTGCTCTGCATCTTTTGCATACGCTTTCGATAAGTAGCTAGAGAAGTAACAGTCCGCCAAATCAGAGTCTTGCTTAACCCACTATGGCTAAATACAAGAAGGTCATGTCTGGTAGGGAAAGTGAACTACCGCACTTTATTCCGACTGTGCAACTTTAGAAACGTTACTTTACACATTAGTTTGGGTTTAGTTTTGGTTCCTCGAGGGAGATAGTTACCGTTTCTTTATATATTAATTGTAAGTCCCTGACGGGGCAGGCATATGTTCTCTTATTATTTGATAGAATTTAGCTTTTGTAGATTTTGATATAATCTATGCCTTTAAGATCTCAGGTATATTCCTTGCAGTTTTGCTTCATTCTACTAACCTTTTTCCTATTTCTTTCCCTTCGTCTCCTTTACATGTTGGCATTACATGAAGAAAAAATCTGTTCCAGTTTATCTACTTCATATCTTCTATTTGCAATGCAATTACAATTTATCGTAATTATATATAAATATATAAATTAGTTTCACGATGGGAAATTTAATGAAAATTATATTATTTTCTGCTACTCCATCGTTAATTAAATACACAGAAATTAATTAAAAATTTATACACTGCCTGGTGGCTTAATTGGTAAAGCAGTCGTCTAGAAAACGGCAGATAGAGGTTCGAGTCCTTCTCTAGCGCAGAAATTTTTAATTAATTTCTGTGTATTTAATTAACGATGGAGTAGCAGAAAATAATATAATTTTCAATTACAATTTGTTTTTAATTTTAAATTTTCTCTCTCTTGTTTTCCACGATCCTTTATTACTATGCATTCTCTTTCATTATCGTTAATTTTTAGTCTTTATTCGTTTTATTTTCAAGTAGTTTCAACGTTCTTATTAATTATTTTTCTGATCTAACCATAAGTACCTTTATATCAGCGTACGGTAGGTTTTAAGCCTTCTTTTGTGCTTATGCCTTACCACTTTCTATTAGACTCGCCTCTTGCACCAAGTTAAACAATATCGTGGATGTGCCTCAATTCCTTTTTTTATAGTGAATTCTTTTGGGATTTCGTCTTTTTCTGTTCGGAGGTATCTCCACTAATTTCCGTAGATTCTATGATATCACGCAGCTTCTTCCTTCTTCCTGATTGAATCACAATCTTGTCTGTTGATGAATGTCAGATACAAACTTAAGTTCTGTTGGAGTTGTTCTTAATAAAATGTTAGTTTATCTTTAATATTCCCACTTTGTATCCTCCTTGATACTTCAATACAAACTTGTTATATATATATATATATATATATATATATATATATATATATATATATATATTAGGCAGCTTCCCATTCTTCTCATTAATACTTTGTGAACTACTAAAAGCACTTTTCTCTGATAGTTATCGCAGTTTACCTTGACTTCTTTTTACATAGTGACGCAATTAAGAGTTGATTCAATTTTCGCCGTTTTTCAGTTTCCAAAATAGTTTTTACCATTTTTCAAGTTCTTGATATTATCATTTTATCGTTGTATTTTAAAATTTCTATCAGGACGTATTCTTTTCTAACGCTCTTATTATTCTTAAGTTTAATTACTTAAGGTTGATATATAACCTACTTCCACATTGATTTTCGTACACTGTGAAGTGTGCGCTTTGGCTTTGGAATTTGGTTGGTGCGGGTTTTTGCCGTAGTTTTCCAGGTGCGACACTGTTTAATTACCTGCTGATGATGGTAACTTAGTTGTCGAAATACGGCAAAAAATCTTCGCGAACCAAATTCCTAAGGCAAAACACACACTTAACAGTGTGCGTTTTGACCTTTGACGGTACAGGTCGTGTACGGAATTTTTTGCCGTAGTTTTCCAGGTGCAACGCTGTTTAATTAT
This sequence comes from Dermolepida albohirtum, assembly GCA_031893035.1. Taxonomy (NCBI): domain Eukaryota; kingdom Metazoa; phylum Arthropoda; class Insecta; order Coleoptera; family Scarabaeidae; genus Dermolepida; species Dermolepida albohirtum. Next base: position 1,267,134 of record JAVIWB010001220.1, read on the forward strand.
CTGCTGATGATGACAACTTAGGTGTCGAAAGACGTATACAGAATACGAAAATTATTGCGAAAAGCGGTGATTAGGTTAATCAACCACAGGCTCTGTCAAAATTACCTATTCTTAAGTTGTTTAATATATGTGTCTTGTTTCTCCTTTGATTCTTTCCCGTAGCCTGTTTCATAATTCGTTTAGTTTTCTTTTATTATATCCCACTAAAAAAAGGAAAAAAGTATACAGGAGGAACTAAAGAAAATAAAAGAACCATATAAAAACAAGAAAATTATGAATTCTTTTGGGACAAAAATCTTACTATTTGAGAATGCCTTCTGTAAGAAAAATAATATTGTAGTAAAGAAGTTAAAGGTGTTTCTTCAGCTCTACTATTTCATAGTTTTGTTATTCATCAACAGAAGTCTGTTTAAATATATAAAATTTATCTTTCTTAAAAAATTGTATGCTCTAGTACTTGACATTTCTGTCGTCAATTTTGACAGTTCGTAAGTGATTTAATTCAAAAATTGCACTAAATATGTAGATCAAAAATTTCATTACGATTCGACTCTAATTAACAGTAACTATTATGATCGTTTTCTAAGATTGAATAATGTGGGTTTTCGGATATGGTTCCTTACTTTGGAAGGTGGATTTCCCGTACGAAGACAAACTAGTCGGTTATATTAAAGGTTTCAATAGAAGATTCTATCAGTACAGTACGGACCATAGAGGTACACCAGATAATCCTGGTAGAGTAGTTACCCTGATTCCATCATCGAACCTCGAAGCCAAAGTTTGGGGCATAGCTTACAAGATAAAGGACGCCGAAAAGGAAAACGTGATGGAGCATTTAGATTACCGTGAGAAAGGAGGTTACGAACGCATGCAAACTATGTTTTATCCCAACGATAACGTAGCACCATTCGAGATAACCTTGTATGTGGGTACAGCTGATAATTGTTTATTCGCTGGTGAAGCGGACATAGAGAGCATCGCCAAACAAATAGTAAACTCAAATGGACCTAGTGGTAGTAATTTGGAATACGTTTGCACTTTGGCCAAATCGATGAGAGATATTGCACCAAATATTAGTGATGACCATCTATTTCAGTTGGAAGCAAAAGTATTGGAACTTACTAAATGATGCTCGTTGTAAGTGAAATAATTAAATCATTTTCTATATACATTCTTTGTCTCATTTTAATAAAAATTCCTTACATTCGTACATTGAATATTTAAGGGTAATAATCATAATATTTATATTAAAATTTGTCTTTAAGAAGTGTGAGGCAGATATAAGTCTAATTTGTGTATCTACAGTACCAGGCTAGCCATTTATATTTCGGAAATAGCAAACAAAAAAAATTTATTATTGAAAAGAGTTTTATTGCTTTTCAAAATATTCTCCTTGAAAATCAATGCACTTTTGCATTCGTTTAAACCAATCCGAAAAGCATTGCTGCCACTGTGAAGGCGGTTTCTCCAAAATATGAGTTTTGAACGTCTCAACTCCCTCTTTCGGCGTAGAAAACCGTTGACCACGAAGTTTATTCTTCACGTGTGGGAACAACACAGGGTACTAGATCAAGGCTGTACGGCGGATGGCTCATCAATTCAATGTTTTGCCTGATTAAATATTCAAGCTCGCATTGTCATAGTAGAAAATGATCTGTCGTTTTCGGATTGTTTTCCTTATTTCTTCAAAAACTTTTGTCAAGCAAATAGTTGTGTACCATTCAAAATTGACCGTTCTACAATTCTTTAGAGGCACGGTTGCAACGTGACCAGTTTTTCTGAAAAAACAAGCGACTATTTGTTTTGATGTGCTTCGAGCGCGAACAAATTTTGTTGGTTTTGGCTCATCTTGGAATACCCACACAGCCGACTGCTGTTTACTATCGGGCTCATATGTATAGACCCAAGGTTCATCACCTGCGATAACTTTATAAATGTTCTTTGAAGCACCGCCATTGTATTTTTTGTGCATTTCTTGGCACTAATACACACGAGTCTTTTTTTGAGCGGTTGTCAAATTATGCGGTACCCAACGTGAACATAGCCTCTTAACGGCTAAATGTTCATGCATGATTTTATGCACGCTGATGTTACTAATACCTAAAGGTGCTTCGATCTCACGATATGTCACACGTCTTGCATTATCAATTCAGACACAACATTAATGTTTTCCGACACAACAACGTTTGTGAAACGATGTTCACGAAATTCATCGTCCAAAGAACGCCGTCCAAGTTTGAATTCACTGTACCAACGATATACTGTAGTTTTCGATGGTGCTTCATCACCATATCAAGAATTCAGCTTGCCGATGCACACTTGTTGAGATAATCCACGCCGAAAGTTATGAAAAATAATTGCACGATAATGTTCGCAAGTTAATTCCATTTTTTCGCTGACATAAAATTTTCAAGTTACTGTCAACAATAGAAATAGCGACCGGATAATAAAACTGTCAAAGTAAATATATTGTCAAAAATGACATACTTCACGTTGCAATCATCGGATCGGAGGCAACACTAATAGTGTTGCCAATTCTCGAAATATAAACAGCTACCCTCGTATATAAAAATATGACTACATATATTTTGACAGAGACTATTACACGCTTCCAAATTTAGTCGGATAAAGCGAAAATTGTGATCATAAAAATTACCAACATTGGTTGACAAAATATTACATTGGCGGATAAAATATTACATGGGAAGCATCCAGTATTAAAGCGACTGCAAATTTTTCAAGAAATAGTAAATTTACTAACATCAACTAGTGCTAACACTGAATTACATTATGAATTTATTAATGAAATACGTGTCAGCTGTAGTTAGTGAAAGAGCAGCTTTCTGGTTCTTATTATGAATACTTTTGTTGAAGAGTCAAATACGAAATATTATTTTGAGGTAATTTTGTGAATGCACGTGGAATATTCAGTTCAAAGAACATGCGTACGAGCGATATATAAACTACATACAACAAAAATAATCATATGTGGAAATCTTGAGTAAAAATGAAGAACTAACATTGTCTAGAATTTACATTTTGAGTGCTTGTATTTAGTAGTTATGAGGTAGGTTATCTCTATGATACGTGCGACAACAGGCAAGCGAAACTAAAAATTTTACAAACTACAACAAGGGATATATACAGTGTTATGCAGATGTTAAAAATATATAACGATTTGTCGACATTATACCAAAGTTTAAATACGAAAGAATTTAAAAAGTTAATTAACAGTTCTTAAAAAGGAATATATTTAATAACATATAAGATTACTTTCAATTTAACAGATTTGATGAATATGTATAATAAGAGGGACAGATTCATCTAGTTTGTGTAATATCATATTAGTATCCCTTGATTATAATTGTATGTATGTATGAGGTTGTTCAATATGTTTCGTCATTCGATAAGAGATGGCGATATTAGGTACGTCGTTTTATTTTTCTAGAAATTGTACTACTTTTTCATGAAATGTGAAATTCGCTTATATCATATTTTCTCATTCGTATATTTACAAGTGTTCAAAGTTTACGTGCCACAGTATTTTTTTTTTTAATGGAAAAAATTGAATAGCGTACAGTGACAAAATTATTATTTTTGGAAGGTGTAGCACCAAAACAAAATACACGATTTAGCGATTGTTAAAATTGTATAAAGACTCTTAACGTTCAATTAGAACAGTAGAAAGATGAGCTGTTGAATTTAAACGTGGCTGTACAAGTCTTGAAGGTGAAGGATATCCAAAAAGTGCATCAACACAAGAAATCGTAGCAAAAATACAGGATATGGTTTTGGAAGATAGTCGATTAACCGAGAGACATTTAGTAGAAGGCCCAAGCATTTCATTAGGCAGTGTGAGCATTATTTTGGGTGAAGTTTTGGGTTTCAGAAAGCTGTGTGCAGAATGGGTGTTGCATTCGTTAACAATGGAACCAAAACACATCCGAATGCGACTTTCTCAGCAACATTTGAAGCGTTTCAGAAAGAATAAAAACGATTTTCTGCTTCGTTTCATAACTATGGACGGGACTTGGGTTTACCACCATGATCCTCAATCAAAAGCAAAATACAGTTAAGATGTAGAACTGATTCGCTCGTTTAGTTTCTGTTCCATGTTTTACTCTTTATCTATCTGGACTCCTAGATATCTGTATCTGTCTTTTATCTCAATATTAAGTTGTTTGTTTTTTATCCTGTAACCATCACCTTCAGATTGTATTTATTTTCATATTTCGTTTGCATAATTTATCTTTCTGCATTTACAGAGGTGCACTCACCATCAAATCGTCAGTAAAAGCATACATATAGCCCCACTGGTCTTAATTTATCGAATTTTACTCGTATGTGTATTCTGCCATTTTTTTCGATTACTCTAATATCTTTTATAAGCATGATGAACAACAATAAACTGATTACACTTTCTTGGCGCAAGTCTTCTCTGATCTGAAATATCTCTAATTGCATTGAATTATTAAAAAAGTATATGTAATTAAAAATAGTATTGAAAGCGAGAAATTACGTTAATTACAATTATCACATACAGAGAAATTTCGATGAAATTGCAAGAATCCATAAAATACCAGTTAGTAGTGACTTACTGAAAATCCCGAAGTCGTAGTTTATTGGTACATAAGATTAACTACCAGTTTATCCGTTAAATAGAACAATACCAAATTACTTAAATATTTTAAATATATTCTTCAACGCAAAAAATAACATTACTAAGACTTAGCGGTCAAATTGAAGTAACTATCCTTCCATTTGTGTTACTTGAAATATATGTTATAATAATTTATGCTTTTGCTTCTCTCAACGGTTTAATATTAATTACAGGAGGCATTGGTAGACCATGAATTATTATTATTATTATACTTGAATTAGTGGTGGGTTTCTGAATTATAATACTTATGTTAACATTCTTGCGTGTAATTATGCCTGATACCTCACTACTGCTTGCATATATAAAAATTAACCTCGTGAAAAGGGTCCATCATTTGCATTTCGGCATTTGAAGTGATCACATATCAGTAGAATTCTGTCAAATGAATATATTTGACAATTGAATTTCGTTAGACAAAGGTTGTAGTCACATAATAATAACCTGTATTGCAAAATATCCTAAAACTAAATAAATTCTTTGATTTTTTTTTTTACAATAGATACATGTTGTTGAATTATTTTATTATAAAACTGAAACCGTATCTTCTATTCTAGACAACTTTTTATGATTGTCGTCGCGTTCATGATAATTGCATCGACAAGAATACGCGTATTTTTTGGAAATGTAACACGTAATGTCGCCCGAAACCTCGTTCAATTTTGTCGATAAGAACGTAAAGTTATCAACCCTTTATCGGTGGTTCGGGTCACGTGTCCGGTCGTGAGATTGCGGAGGTCCCACCCTTGTTATTTCATGCAAATCAGTGTCGCAAAGAGAGTTAGTCAATCGAGATTCGTGTGCATCGTCCTGTCTCAGTGGTGGGTCGGGAATGATTATGGGAATTTTAAGGGTTTTACAAATACATACCGAGTGTTGCATGACATGATTACCACAACTTGAGGATGTATTACTGATGCAATTTCTGGTTTTAGACAACTCTACTAATGCAGGTATTATGTACAGCTGCAGAAAATTCTCAATGAAAATCATTTAAAAAGAAGTCTCTTTATTGAATTAATTATTCAAAATGTCCACACAGTTACTATATACATAATCTAGCGCTTCTTAGAATTGAAGAGGTAGCTTTGCTAGTAGTATCAGGATTAACACTCTAGGTTTTGGGACGATCTCAAAAGAGCTAAAACAATTATAAAAGGCGTAAATGATTTTATTTAACATGAAATTTAATTATATGACATATACTGATAGGCGGAGGTCTCATGACATGGTTATCACAGCTAAAGAATGTGTTACTGAAGCAATATAAAGTTCAAAATCTCTAATGAACATATGCCCAAAACTCTATAGGAATTAAGCTACAAGCATTTGTAGTTTTAGATAATCCTACTGATGTAGGTATTATGTACCACTCTAAAAAAAACTCTATGACAATCATTTAAAAATAAGTCGCTTTATTGAAGTTGTTGTTCAAAATATTCAGTCAGTATGTACATAGTCTATCTCTTCTTTGAATTGAATAGATAGCTTGGCGAATTGTCTCAGGATCGGCATAAATAGTTTCTGCAGCACCCATAATTCAAGAAACAAGTTATTCTCTGTTTTCAAGTTGTTCTGCAAAAACCAAATTTTTCAGCCCTCTCAACAAAAAGTAATCTAAAGGTTTTAAGTCTGGTAACCTTGACGGCCAAGCAACTGCTAAACCTCTTCCAATCCACCGATTCGTATAAGTTTGATTAAGAAAATCTGTTACTTGTCTACTAAAGTGCGGAGGAGCGCCATTGTGCTGTATCAACATTCGTCGTCGTACATTAAGAGGAACGACATCCAGTAATGTTGTAAGGTCATGGAGCATTTTCCAGGAATTGTGAATAAGGAACTGCCGTTAGACGTTCTTCGATTATAAACGAATAAGTAACATAGTCCTCAATAATTCTAGACAATTTTTTAATAACAACGAAATCAGCAGTAGTTCGTAATACTTGCATTAGTAGGGTTATCTAAAACTTCGAATGCTTGTAGCTCAGTTACTATAGGTTTTTGGGCATATGTTCATTAGACTGTGTAATGGGTAACATAAACTTGATATTTTATATATCCTTACATACGATGAAATCAGGGGTATCGTCGGGTAAGCACAAAAAACAAGGTTTTATAAATTATATAATCTTCAAAAACATGTAAACATTTTAAATAGACAATAAAGAGTATGATTTGTATTTTTATTATTTACAGTTTTGAGATTAAAATCGTATCTAGTAATTTCTAAAAAGATTTACACTAAAGTATTCGTTTTTAAACACAAGTTGAGTGCCTAAAAACGGAAACATCAACTGGGTTTCCGTTTTAGCATGGACCACGACCGCGGAAGTCTACGTACCAAATTATGAAACATCAATTTTTGAAAATTAACTAAATCATAAATAGTAATGATCAAAGAACTTGTCTTTGAATACAAAATTAAATCATACCATTTAATGTAAAGGCTGTTTCAAATTGCGCGTTTCTTTAAGAATAAATAAAATGTAGATGACACCGAATTTGTCTGAGTATGTGGGCATTTAAAAAGTGCGATGTATGACATTTATAAAAATGGGTTCGTACACGGTATAACAACGCGTTAAAATTGTTAAATTATTTTATGAAAAGAGTTTTTAGAAAATTACGTGAATTTTATGGTTTACATAATCGTCCATCTGAAAGCACTATTGATCGAATTATTAAAAAAATTCAAGAGACCGGTTCCGTGGAAGATAAAAAAATTGAAAAACATGGTCGTAGTGATCGTTCGCAAGAAAATATTGGTTTGGTTCGTGAAAGTGTTGCTGGAGATCCTGAAATGTCCATTAGACGACGGTCACAACAACTTGGACTTAGTGGATCAACAACATGGCGTATTTTACACAAGGATTTAGCTCTGAAGGCATGTAAGGTTCAAATAAATAAGGAACCGAAGCCATTAGATCATTTAAAACGTCGTTCATTTGTTAATTTCATCAATGAACAACTAGCTGGTTTTTCTCCAAAAATAAAGTTTTCCGATGAGACACATTTTGAACTTGGTGGCTATGTTAATAAACAAAATTGCCGTATCTGGGGCGAGGAAAATCCACGAATTATTCATGAAAAACCTATGCATCCTAAACGAGTTACTGTTTGGTGTGCATTATGGTCAGGTGGTGTAATCGGGCCTTACTTCTTTGAAAATGCTGCTGGTGAATCTGTAACTGTCAATGGTGATCGATATCGTCGGATGATAACCGAATTTTTGTGGGCTGAATTAATGTATATTGATCTACAGGATATGTGGTTTCAACAGAATGGCGCTACACCTCACTTTGCACACGAATCAATTGACTTATTGAAAGAAAACTTTCCTGTACGTGTAATCTCAAGAAACGGTGATGTTAATTGTCCACCAAGATCATGTGATCTGACGCCGTTAGACTATTTTCTTTTGGGTTATGTGATAAGTCAGGTTGATAAAAACAATCCACAATCAATTACTGCTTTGAAAGATGAAATTATTCGTGTTATTGGTGAGAGCCTCAATTATGTTAAAATATCATTGAAAATTTTAACAAAAGAGTGGACGTTTGTGGAGCTGCAAGAGGAGGCCATTTGGCAGATATTATTTTTAGCATATAAATACCAAATTATGTGTTTTATTTATTCTTTCAAAAAACTGCGAAATTTGAAACACCTTTACATGAAATTGTGCCATGGCCATTATCGATCTATTCATATGACTTATGATTCCGTGATATTTAATACATTATGCCAAATGTAATATATTTTATTGTGAAACTCTTTTACTGTATATTGAAGGTCCAAGGCTTTTGACTTTGCTAGAAAACACTTACAAAAAAGCAAAAATATCTTTTTGATGTATTAAGCTAATATTCAGAATAAACTTTTAAAATCATGTATCCACATAAAAAATTAATTTAAACTACCTTGAAATGAAGTGTAAACGAACAATTTCTCTTATTTTTTATCAAAACACTATTCAGTATTGTTAATTGAAGAAATACCTTTACCTAGGAGTAAGTTTTTAATTATTCATTACTATTTTTGTACTCGATTTCTATTAAGATCAAGTAGGGCGTACACGGATGACGCATTGTTCAATCCTGTAATAAAAGGCAAACACTCGAAGAAGAGCGGGGGCAAAGTAATATACGATGATACAAACGATGTTTATAACATTCCACGTGTAAGTACTAACAGATAATAGAGACGGTATTAAACTCTATCCTTCATTAAGGTCTTAACATTTGATGAAGCTATTGCATATCAGTTACCACAGCCTCGAGGGTTTCTTCAATAGAGAGTTTAGCTTATCCTTTTCATTTCATCTTCTTAATATTAGAGCGCGTAATACGTAATATTTAACCAATATTTCGTGTGTAATAGCTAAGAAAACATGACAAATGTGTAGAAAATATTTCTTATTATTAGTATCTACAATTAATTCATAAATGCGTACTTTGAAATAGTTGTTTTATCTGTTAAGTCGATTGGAAAATATTGAATATTTTATTCAATTGTTGTTTGTATATGAATATTATATAAATAATATAAAACTTTGCATTGTAAAATCAAGCGCATTAAATGAGATTAAGTTCAAAGTTGATTCGAACAACATTTGTAAGGGCATTCTGTAATACAGTGAAACCCGCTTATTGGAATACTCATATTGTCCGCCAAAATTATTCCTATATACGGATTATTCCATTGTCATAATTATATATAAATATATAAATTAGTTTCACGATGGGAAATTTAATGAAAATTATATTATTTTCTGCTGTGTAACTTCGAGTCCTTTAACACGCCATAAATCGTATTATGGAACAGATCTAATATTTATTTAAAAAAAAAAGTTACACTGCCTGGTGGCTTAATTGGTAAAGCAGTCGTCTAGAAAACGGCAGATAGAGGTCCTCGAGTCCTTCTCCAGCGCAGACATTTTTAATTAATTTCTGTGTATTTAATTAACGATGGAGTAGCAGAAAATAATATAATTTTCATTAAATTTCCCATCGTGAAACTAATTTATATATTTATATATAATTATGACATCATAACCGAACTGCGGGTTTTTTTAAATAAATATTAGATCTGTTCCATAATACGGTTTATGACGTGTTAAAGGACTCGAAGTTACACTGCCCGGTGGCTTAATTGGTATAGCAGTCGTCTAGAAAACGGCAGATAGAGGTTCGAGTCCTTCTCCAGCGCAGAAATTTTTAATTAATTTCTGTGTATTTAATTAACGATGGAGTACCAGAAAATAATATAATTTTCATTGGATTATTCCATTATTCGTTTTTAACTTATTTTTTCTTATTACTAGTAAGTTAAGTATGTATATACATACATACTTCGTATTCTTTATATCTGCGATTTTATAACTATAAAATTGACTTCAATATGATACTGTAAATTTATGTTGCGATTTTCATAAAATGTATTTAAGAATACATACAAAAGAAATAAAACACATTTCAGCGTAATACATATTTTTTAATTGATACTATTTTTTTTAATTTCAAACTCTACACATCCTTAACAAAATAATCTGCAATTTTATTTTGTTATCTTTCTTCACACAAAATATGATTTAGTTATCTAATGCATAGAAATGTGCAAAATTGCAATCGGTTTTTGCTCACATGCTAATTTCACTTCCTAAGATGATGACGCGGTTGATGGAGTATCCTTTGAATATGTATTTTCACCTACAATTTTTTTGAAAGAAATTTGGGAACGACTTTTCCATCTGGTAAACCACCCATTTGTTGTTTGAAAATTTATACTATCCAGATTTTGTGCAATCTGTTCGGCTTTTTCCTTCAAAATGGGTTCACTAAGTGGAACTTTATGCGCTCTTTTTTCCATAAACCAATGATTTAAAGCATTTTCTACGTCAGCATTCTTCCCGTTGCGTCTTCGTTTTTGAGTAGATTTAAAGTTATCACGCCAATCACTTAAAATACTGTCTTTTATTTTTAACGATTGACTCACTTGTGCTTGAGATACACCTAATTTTTTGGGCAACATGTGACTGACTGCAAGTTGTTTCTTCTAAAAACTCCAGCAATTTTACTTGTTCCTTTAGGGCAAGGTCGTTTCTTTTCAAGTTTGTGGAAGAAGCCATTTTTCACTCACTGACCAGAAATATAGAAATTTTCTGCTTTTAAATACTTCGAAAAAATTTTTATTGTATGTATGTAATTCGCACAGAATTAACCATTATCTAAATACTGTTTAAAATCACTTAGGTACAAGATTTTATTGCAATATCTAATTATCCGAAGATTATCTGTAATTATGTACATAATAGCTTTCTAAAAGTAAAGTAAACATTCATAGTAACTTTTGGTTTACATCCACTTTTAGTTAAGCAGGTAGAGAAATTTATTCTTTTATGAAGACAATATCGTATTAATGTTCTTAGAAAAGCCATTCTTTTACCCAATAAATTCTATTAAAAGATATTCTTATAACCGAATAATTTTGTTTATACTTAAAGGGAAATGGTTTTGTCCTTGAAATTTTAAATCGTTTAACCCATGTATTCTATCAAGAGGATTTCCAATAAACGGGTTTCACTGTATTACCAGGAATAGAGGTCATCACTTTACATTAGCACTAACGATCACACTATTTCCACGTACCTTTATAACAGATCCAGAATAGTATTAGTAGCCTACTAGTTCTTTACTTCATACAAGCCCATATGTGTCGGCTATAATAAAAAAAGACTGAGAAAACATCATCAAGCTAACATTACAAAAGCAGTTATTCAAGAAATCGATCGGGAAGTCATTCCACATCCTTTTATTTTCCTGATTTCGCTCCATAAGACTTTCATCTCATTCGCTCCCAATTAGACAACTTTCGAGGAATCTTCTATAAAAACAACGTTGCGCTTCAAAATTGGTTGGACCACTTCTGCACATCCAAACCACCCGATTTTTTCAGGCGTTGAATCGAAAAATTGCCAGATCTTTGGGAGGCAATATTATGTGGCGAAGAAGAATATTTTACTGATTAGCTCATGTATTTTATTTGTTAAAAAAATTAACGAAGTTTGAGTTTAATTAAAACTCTGCGAATCTGAGCAGTCTTGATATATTTGCCCAAAAACTTGGATATTACCAGAACTGCATGCAATTACAAGAAATAAAACGAAAATATCAAAAAAGCATCATGAATAAAAAAATATTAATAAATAAAATATTTGATAAAGAGAAACTTAAAAAGCATTGCATGGCAAATTCGATTGATAACTCCACAGTTAATATGTTACTACACAGTTAAACTCCGGGCTGATTAGGTTTAATTGATCTGATGTTTTATGACTACAATTTACGATGAAGCCATTCTATCAGGAATTATATTAATAGCTAACAATGCTTCGTATACACTGTCATATATATATATATATATATATATATATATATATATATATATATATATATATATATATATGATATAAAACGCCGAGCACGCAATGAATGTACTGTTTCCAAACTTACTCCCTTTTGATCAATATTTTGATTTGGGTATCCATTTTGCAGAAACTTTTTTCTGGTCTAAATCGATGGGAAGTATGTGTTGGACACCTTCACATGAAATATACACTAAATCAGATATTGGTTTTAGTCCAAACCTAATCGAAGTATTTAAATCACTTTATGGAATTTGTTATTGAAGTATATCGAGTAAAGGGAAGAATCTATATTACGTGTATATATTTTAGACACAATTTCTGTCAAATATGTTAAAATTTTAGAGGTCGTAGTTACCTAATTGTACAATCAAGCGCATTAAATGTGATTAAGTTCAAAGATGATTCGAACAACATTTGTAAGGGCATTCTGTAATACTATCAGGAATAGGGGACATCATTTTATATTAGCACTAACGATCACACTATTTCCACGTACCTTTATCACAGGTCCAGGTTAGTATTAGTAGCCTACTGGTTCTTTACTTCATACGGGCCCATATGTGTATATGATTTATTTAATTCAGAAATGCATAAAATAAAAAATCATCATAACCTTTATGTAAAAATATCCATTTTACTATTAATTTACTTTGATAAAGAAAGACACTTTTTGGCATTTTTCATCGTATACCTTCTTCCACTAACTGTAGCGAAATTTCTATAGTACAATGAATATACCACGCATAACGACTTCTATCAAATAATACTCTAGAAAGCAATTCCTGCTGAAGTTCAGTCCAAGTAGCGGAAAGACCAAGGCTACGTGAATTTTTCCTATTGTGGATGCGATTGTTACTTTTTGATCTAAAACGTCAATAAATAATTTTGACTGGTTGTATTTTGGAACAGCGGAGGGTTAGCTAAGGCTATCTGCGTGAGTAGTAACATCTTGCATTCCTGGTATGTCTTTATGTAGTTAGTAAGAATAAAACTTGCCATTGACCTTTCCATTTCCCAGCAATAACTTTTGTATTGCTCTGCATCATTTTTATTTCACCCTTTTCTTACTTTAGCGGATGTTACTGGTTTTGGATTAAATTTCTATTTTAGCGCAAGTTTCAATTAGACATGAATTTAACTTTTGAGGTAATGAAGTAATGAAGTGAGAGTAACGCTGATGGAATAGTTGTTAACTATTAGCGTTTCTCACTATTTAGGAGTTTCACTAGCAACATAAACGTTCTCTGGTTTTTGTCGATTTTCCACCATAAACTTTTATTGCGTAAGTAAATCCACAATTTCTACAAAGTTTGCGAAACTTAAAGCTATACTTATTCTTCTTGCCTGGTATGTACGTACTGACAAAAGCTAAGCCCTCGGCGAAATGGGGCCATCATTTCCTTAGTGCATACATATTCGTTGGGAGTATAATATTTCTGAAACTTGTTTAACATTTGTATCAACGAGTTTGCGTTGCATAGCCTGTTTTTGTTGTCATAGGTTTCATTATCGGGGACATGAAGATAATGCAAAGTAGATCGAATCTGTTTCGATTAATTTCACATTCTTTAGCAATACCATTTCTGTACCAAATAAATTCGCTTCGATAGTCTCGTAGTTGGTTTCTTTAATAAGGGTCATCTAAATAATTAATCTCAAGAAACGTTTCAATTCGTCAGAGGCTAATTCTTTCCAGTCAGCGACACTATAGTTAGCTATTCTTTCATAAACAATGAGACAGGATTTTTGATCACTGATCGAACTTTCTCAAAGATTTTTTCCACAAGATACTGCAGTGAATGTTGATGAATTATTAATAGTTAGATGTATCACAAATTTTTGTAAAATTTAAGGAAGTCTCTTTGATTTATTTTCTCATCGTTTTCAAAAGTCGTACATTTACATTTCGGCCAACTAACAAAATCAGCAAACTGATTAACTGATCACGCTAAAGCTAGCTGGTAATTAGGTACATTGTTACAAATTTACGAAAAAAATGTTTTTTGTACTTTTTAAAATGATTATTTAGATAAATAATTACCGGAATTCATTTGACAGAATGCACATTTCCGAAAGTACGCTTTTGATTCATCAGGTCAACAAATATTAATAAATTAAACAACGTCTAAGTAATTTAAATCTCTTTTGCAATGATTTTCTTGCAAATCTTACACATTATATGTCTCTTTGATATTAAATTTTAATTTTACTGCTTCATTTCTGATGACGAGATCCCGCGCCAAAGACCAAATATCGACACACCACTAAACGTGCAAACAGACGTATCAACGATGCGGTGATGATGACTGGATCGACTTAACTGAACCGAATTGATTCAGTTTCTCTCTCGGTATCTGTGCATGAGTGTGGTTGCGTATGTGTGTTTAAAAGCAAATACTGGAGTCAGGGCACGCACGTACAGAGGAGTCATATGTAACCGCTTCAATAGTCATTAACCGCACCATAAGGGATCCAATATGAAGGAACGGAGAATCACCGCAGCATGTCAAACAAGCCGATGCATGTTTAGTCGTTAATATCCTCGTTTTCCAGTCGCTGACGTCTACGACAGCCTCCCGGTGCGGTATCGTAGGTACTGACGATGTCGACGATAGTTCTTCACTGCAGGGCATTTACGGATTATTTAGCCGATATTCCCAGAATATACGATAAATAAATTTTAATTCGAAACTCCTCATAACACGGTATGTTGTTTGATATGTGTATAGTTATTTAATGTTTATTACGTCTATGCTAATGATTCTACCTGAACGGCTATTGAGCTACATTGACAAATACAATGGAAATTCGTTGATAAGTTTTAAGAAGTGGTATTAAAATGTTTCAATTTCACATATACATACGTGAATTTTACCAGTGGCGTTTCTTATGGGCGTCGTAAATCATGGTGTATTATAAAAAAATTAATTCAAATTTATATTAAACTCATCTACTACTTATAATTGATCGTATTTATACAAAGGGTAATAGGAAAGTTCTGTAATATGACGCAACAATGAATCTTAGTCGATGGGCTCAGTTATTCATTAGCAGTGAGAATGTAAAGTGCTTGCGATGGCATCGTGGTCACGAAATGAAATAAGGGCAATTTTGTGTTATAATTTCGTGCGTGGTTTAAACATAGACCAGTGCTTCGAAGAAATGACTCCTGCATTAAGTGATGTTTATCCACGTGGTACAACGATGTTCAGGTGGTATAGAGAATTCCAAAGGAGAAATTTAACTGTGGAGAACGCTGAGAGGCCGGGAAGGCCACGAACGTCAGTTATAGAGGAAAACGTTACTACTTGCTTAGCAGGGACAGGCGAGTAGCCTACCAACAGATAGAGGGTACTTCAGGCCTAAATGCGTCAGCAATTCGTTCGATTCTACATGATCATTTGCACGTTAAGAAACTTTGTTCTCTCTTATGACTTGGTGCCGGGAGATGCTAAAAAAATTTAATAAGATACAATGTTGGTATGTGAACAACATGGTGACAGGCGACGAGACATGGCTGTACTATTACGATGTGCCGATCAAAGCTTGGGTCTTTGATAATGAGGACACACCCGTAGTTGTCAGAAAATCCCGATCTGTAAAGAAGAAAATGATAGCTCTATTTTTCAAATCTAGTGGAATTGTGGAACGTGTCATTTTGACTGAACAGTGCCTGCCTAAAGTCATTGGATCTATGAAGAACCTGCGGTCAAGGTCAAGAATGGACACCTGGTTCCTCCATCACGATAATGCTCCAGCTCACCGCGACAAAGCCTGCACCGACTATTTGACTACGACAGAATTGAAACTTCTCGAGCATCTTCCCTACAGTCCAGATCTTGCTCTCTTCGACTTTGCACTGTTCCTGCATGTGAAAATGAAGCTAAAAGGGAGGTGGTTTTCCAGTGATGAGGCTCTTCTGCGGGTTTTGGACAACGAGTGTACTTTACTCCCTAGTGAAACTTGGCAGAGCTGGTTTAAAGATTGGTTTCTGAGGATGGAGATGTGTATTGAGTGTAGAGGAAATTACTTTGAAAAAATTTAATAAACAAAGCTGTATTGCAAAATTTTCCTAATATCCTTTATATACTTTTGAATCTAACTATATATCAAATATATACTAAATGATTCAAAATATTATAATAACATTTGAAAAGAAACAAAGTCGTCAATAAAATTTACCTGTAAATTTTCATCTACTTTTCTTAAATTTAACTGTAAATGAATAATTAAAAATCAATCCTATCATACCGTTTCCGGACAACCCCTTTCATAAAGGGAAACTATTATAGACGTACGAGAATCTTTGTATCATCCAATGCACAGGATGGCTAACATTCCATTTCAAATTAAATTATAGCGATCTTTGATCGCGCTGAAACCTTCTTGGAGCACACGGATTTCAATTTTAATGTCAACTCTTCCTTTTACATCAAATAAGATCCTTGACGAACTTTCGAAAGATGTTCCCCCATCCCTTTCGCTTCATCCTTATGTCCTTTTCATCTTGGTTTATAAGCAGGAGCATATAGAATTTCGTGCTAGTCGATACTAAGATGTATTTATTCGCATTCGTGGGACACACCGAGGATTCAGTAGTTCGACAGATTAGGAAACAACAAAGCCCGAGTTGCATGGGGACGATGTCGTAATCTCGGATAGAAAATGTGTTTCAATATTTACGACGCGTGAAGACTTTGAGGACAGAATGAATTGAAGGAAACTATTGTCTCGAGATCTTTAATTGCTTCGAACAAAAAGTTAATAACGTACATTCCTAGAGAGCATTGTAATTAATTGGAGAGTGTTCAACGGTAAATTTGGCGTTGATCTTTACGTAAACATAGAAATGTGTTTGCAATAGCTTTTTATAATTATTAAATTCAATTTGTTGGCTATAATCTATTGAAAGACTATTCAATAATGTAAATGAATGAATTTAAAAAAAAACGCTCATCTTTTTGCGTTAGTGTGTGTTAGAATTAAGTTAATTGTTAAAAAAAGTTGCTAATAATTAATGTGATATTTCCAATGAAATACGGATATATCATAACAGGGTTTAAAAGAAATACCACATGCTTCAATATGTAATAGCTGTAATAATACCTATATTAATGCACAAAAGCTATAAAGAGATCAAAGAAGAAATTTATATATACCTAATACAGGATGTTTCAAAAAGAATATACGTATTTCGAATGCATATATTTATTAAACTTCAAGACATACGAATATGAAACATTACACACATATTTACGAACCTCTCAAGTTCAGATTACAGATGGTCAATGTGTGCCCCATCAGCGACACGAACAATATCGCATCGATACTCGAATTCCCCCATACTCGGGCAAGCATGCTCTTCGTCACTGATGTTATGGCAGTACGAATTCGGTTCTTCAACTCTTCCAGGTTCTGTGGGGGCGGTGGTACATAAACGTTGTCTTTAACGAAACCCCACAGGAAGAAGTCACAGGGTGCCAAATCCGGTGACCGTGGAGTCCAGCTGAGACATGCTGAGTCGCCAACTCTTTGACGGCAAATGCTACGGTTTGGTAGAGTTTCATTTAGATATTCACGCACTTGGTGACTCCAGTGAGGGGTGTCTCGTCTTGTTGGAAAATGAAGTTGTTTTCGTGGGGCCTCGGAAACAACCATTTTTGTAATTTGGCGAGATACTGCTGACCGTTAACCGTGTTTTAATCAAAGAAGAATGGGCCGCAAACAAATGATCGGGATATCGCACAAAACACATTGATTTTAGGAGAATCTCGTACATGTTCAATGGCTGCGTGTGGGTTCTGTAGACCCGCTAATTCGAACGTTGTGTTTGTTTACCAGACTACTAACATGGAAAGTCGCTTCATCACTGAACATGATGCGTTGTGCGAAAGTGTTATTATTGTCAATAGCATCATGAATCTTATTACAAAATGCCACATGTTTTCGTTTGTCATCAGGACGCATAGTTTGCCACAACTGTAACTTGTACTGCTTCATGACCAACCAACGTCTTAAAACGCGCCAAATTGTTATTGTAAGCAGTTGTGGTACACAGTGATCACTATCTTTTTTTTAGAAAAACAATTTCAAAGGCGGATATTTCTTTCTAATGTTGTTCTGAAAACTACCTTTAATGATTATTTACAAAAAATTTTTTGGAAATGTCGTTGTTGCTGAAACTTGAAGTAGCGTATGGATGCTGAAGGAATATATACATACCTACACAAACTTTTTCATTGCTTATTGTCTTCTCTTTTATCTCTAGGTAGATTACATAAAAAAATCTCCCCTCGTATCTTGTTGGATTGCAGTTGTGACGAAATACGAATACACAAGTTTTGGTTATACGCTCAGATTTTTTTGTAATCCGAATTCGTGTTTATTTACTAAAATATCTAGAACAAAAACGAAGCAGTGACGAAAAAGAGAAAAAAACGAAAATAAAAGAAAATTACTAGGTGTTTAAGTTTTATTTGATTCGTATCTTCACTGTTTGCTTTCGGAATACCTTCGACATAAATCCCGGGGTAAGTGATCGGTTAGCGCCGACCCCTGTTCGGGGATTTTTCCTTTTGCTCCTCGGGACAACGGAAAACGTATCCCTGACGCCAATCCACAGTCTTCTGCCATCTCCCTTATCCCGGCTTCATCCCACTGAATCTCTCGCCGACCTACCCTGGCCGACTAAATTTATGATTGCAATCGGTGGAGTAACAAGTAAGACTTCTGCAAAGTCTGCATTGAGATCGTGAAGGTTCGCATTATATTTCACCTTGAACGGCGATATTTTGGGCACACGAGACGTTAAGGCTTAAAAAAAAACAAAAATGAGGAGGACGGAAAATACTCTTATTAACAAAGAATATTAGAAGCGAAAATAAAGACCTTTCTCGCGGGGTGATATACGCAGATTTGGGGAAGTTATTTTGGATAAAATTTACGATTGGGACAGAAGGATAATGTTTGTCATAGGAAATTAATCGCTGCTTATGTGTATAATGTGTTTGCTGAGCGTTTTCGGTGTGATATATTCGAGTCGGACAAGTTCGGAAATGTTTACCACCAGCTGTGTTTCAACTTATACCAGTATCTATCAGTGTTCGGGTAATTTTGATAATTCGCGCAATATTTTATAATATGTAGGATATTAATATTTTGCATCGTTGTAATCCAGATGTAATGCAAATTTTTAATTAATTAATACTTTGTATTGTTGCGTTTCGGTATATATATATGTATATATATATATATATATACATAAGTATACACACACCCACACACACACACACACACACATATATATATATATATACAGACTTGTTCATTCTAGAATTAGATATGCGCTGTCCGCAAGTGGAAAGAGTGCAGTTAGGTTAAAGCGCGCGAGAAAGGAGGATAGAATATCTCTCACTGGCAGTTTCGTTTTCTCCCACTTTTGTATTGCAAACAACTTCCCCTACTTTCTCGCGTGTTACGCGTGAGAATGTCTGAAATCAGTCTTCACCAGCGACATGATGTGTGTAGGTCGGGGCTGTAAATCATTATGCATTGACAATACGTACCTACATTTTTAAATTGTATAAATTATTTGAATCTTTTAATAAAATGCAACATGGCTATTTTCTTGAAATGTTTTGCCGTTTGGCGTGAAACTAATAAAATATTCTTGAAATAAATGAAATAGAAAATTCTGAAAATTAAAAAGATTTTCAAACATGGCTATTTTCTTGAAATGTTTTGCCGTTTGGCGTGAAACTAATAAAATATTCTTGAAATAAATGAAATAGAAAATTCTAAAAATTAAAAAGATTTTCAAACATGGCTATTTTCTTGAAATGTTTTGCCGTTTGGCGTGAAACTAATAAAATATTCTTGAAATAAATGAAATAGAAAATTCTAAAAATTAAAAAGATTTTCAAACATGGCTATTTTCTTGAAATGTTTTGCCGTTTGGCGTGAAACTAATAAAATATTCTTGAAACAAATGAAATAGAAAATTCTAAAAATTAAAAAGATTTTCAAACATGGCTATTTTCTTGAAATGTTTTGCCGTTTGGCGTGAAACTAATAAAATATTCTTGAAATAAATGAAATAGAAAATTCTAAAAATTAAAAAGATTTTCAAACATGGCTATTTTCTTGAAATGTTTTGCCGTTTGGCGTGAAACTAATAAAATATTCTTGAAATAAATGAAATAGAAAATTCTAAAAATTAAAAAGATTTTCAAACATGGCTATTTTCTTGAAATGTTTTGCCGTTTGGCGTGAAACTAATAAAATATTCTTGAAATAAATGAAATAGAAAATTCTAAAAATTAAAAAGATTTTCAAACATGGCTATTTTCTTGAAATGTTTTGCCGTTTGGCGTGAAACTAATAAAATATTCTTGAAATAAATGAAATAGAAAATTCTAAAAATTAAAAAGATTTTCAAACAATGAAAAAATTAAAAGAAACTTTTAAAAATCCTAGTGTAGAATACGACGAACTGTTAGAGGTTTTACGTCAACTACTTCAGATATTTGTTTACTAGAATAAGAAGGTTCGATTTCAACAATACTGCACACCTCGATTTCCCTCTGTTCTCGTTCTTCAGGTAACTGACGAATTCTAGCTTGATCTTCGTCAAATAAGTGAATACAGTAGGGGAAGTTGTTTGCAATACAAAAGTGGGAGAAAACGAAACTGCCAGTGAGAGATATTCTATCCTCCTTTCTGGCGCGCTTTAACCTAACTGCACTCTTTCCACTTGTGGACAGCGCATATCTAATTCTAGAATGAACAAGTCTGTATATATATATATATATATATATATATATATATATATATACTATGTTATTTTATTAATAACAATACATGTTATAAGGAGAAATAATTAAATAACAAGTATTTAACGTATGTCAAAATTATTAGTAACTGTATTTAAGTACAGGCTATATATAATTTAAATTTTCGAACATAACGGAATGATACATACGAGGGTAGCCGTTTATATTTCGGAAATAGCAAACAAAAAAAAAATTTTATTATCGAAAATAGTTTTATTGCTTTTCAAAATATTCTCTTTGAAAATCAATGCACTTTTGCATTTCTTTAAACCAATCCGAAAATCATTGCTGCCACTGTGAAGGCGATATCTCCAAAATATGAATTTTGAATGCCTCGACTGCCTCGACTGCCTGTTCCGGCGTTGAAAACCGTTGACCACGAAGTTTATTCTTTATGTGTGGGAACAAAAAGAAATCACAGGGTGCTAGATCAGGGCTGTACGGTGGATGGCTCATCAATTAATTTTTTGCCCGATTCAATTGTTTGAACCAACCTGTGAGAACTCGCATTTTCGGTTTGTTTTCCTTATTTCTTCAAAAACTTTTGGCAAATAAATAGTTATGTACCATTCGGAATTGACCGTTCTACGACTCTCGTGACCGGTGTTTCCGAAAAAACAGGAAACCATTTTTTTTATGTTTTTCGAGCGCGAACAACTTTTGTTGGTTTTTGCTCATCTTGGAATACTCACACAGTCGACTGCTGTTTACTATCGGGCTCATACGTATAGATCCAAGATTAATCACTTGTGACGATTAGTACCCAACGTGAAAATAGCTTCTTATCGGCTAAATGTTCATACAGGATCTTATGCACACTGATGTTACTAATACCTAGAGATGCCTTGATCTTACGGTATGTTACATGACGGTCTTGCATTATCAGTTCGGACACTGCATTAATGTTTTCCGATACAACAACACTTGTGGGACGACCTTCATGAAATTCATCGTACAAAGAACGCCGTCCAAGTTTAAATTCACTATACCAACGATATACTGTAGTTTTCGATGGTGCTTCATCACCATATGTAGAATTCTCGTCCATGCATTCTTGTTGAGATAATCCACGCCGAAAGTTATGAAAAATAATTGCACGAAAATGTTTGCGAGTTAATTCCATTTTTTCGCTGACACGATGCAATCATCAGATCGGAGGCAACACTAACAGTGTTGCCGTTTCCCGAAATATAAACTGCTTCCCTTGTATATGTTAAATTAATAAATATGTATTGTATTATTATATTTAAATTTTAAACATTTATTTGTAAAAGTATAATAAAGGATACTTTGTATTTTTCATATAAAGGTTGATAGTATATCATATGGTATTGATATAAAATAAAGCCCTATATTATTTTAAATAACTAATAATTGTTGTTAGATGTGTTAATTTCAATATTTTGAAAATTATGTGAATGTCGATATTTTGAAAGTATATTAGAATGAAAATTTTAAATTTTTTATACCAGTAAAGGTACGATATTAAATATGTATGTAATTTAAACAGTTATAATTAATTTAATTTATGAAGATGAAGAGGACGAAAATACCTTTAACGTGTCGATGCAACTTTTGTATTGGTGAATTTATGTATAAATAAATGTCATATGATTAATTATAGAAAGAAGGCTTTATTTTATTTTTTCAAAACTATAATATATTGTTTATTAGAAAAGTCATCACTCTTTTTCTTCCTAAAGCTTCTATTTTATTAAAAAAATAAGTAATTATTTGTTGAATATATATCTGGAGTCCATTTGACATTTACAAAAAAATAAATACTACATTAAATTCAATAGCTGGAGGATGTAGTGATTTACTTATGATTGTTTTTGAGTAATCATCATCATAATAATAGCGGAGGTATAACTCTGACTGAGATTAAGAGTACATTCATTTTAAAATTATATAGTCATAGTCACATTACATTAAAGGAAAGGTGATGTTAAATGGCCACCAAAATCATGTGATTTGACACCATTAGAGTATTTTCTTTGGGGTGATGCGAAAAGTCAGGTTTATAAAAACAATCCACAATAAATTCCTGCTTTGAAAAATGAAATTATTCGTGTCATTGATGAGATAGAGCCTCAATTATGTCAAAATGTCATTGAAAATTTTAACAAAAGACTGGACGTCTGTGGAGCTGCAAGAGGAGGTCATTTGGCAGATATTATTTTTCGCATATAAATGTCATAACTGATACTAAAGTTTTTGAAAGTGAATGCAAATCCGAAGCTTGCCAAAATTTTGGTGATAGAACCATTATCCTGCACAAAATTTGTAGAATGCATAACCCTTAAAAAGTTATTGAGGACGGCTAATAGCTCAGTGACACGCTATTGACTTATCGCACCGGGAATCTTGGAGTCGAGTCTTACGACTTATTATCCTTTTTTGTGGTTTTCCTTTTCCGCTCAAGCGAATACTGATAGCTAAAAATCTTAAGTTACGCCATGAATGCGGACATAATAATAACTCATGGTCTGCCAATGTCTACTGTAACTCACGTCAAGCTGTTGACGGATGTAAAGGCATGGCTTATTATTATTAATTCCATCTGTTAAGACAACCCAACCTATAGTCCAGATCTAGTACACGGTGATCACTATCTTTTCTTGAGAAAAACAATTACAAAGGCGGAGATTTCTTTCTAATGTTGTCCTGGAAACTATTATTTACAAAAAAAAAACGCCAGATTTAATATTATTTATAAGAAAGATCGTTCTAAAAGTGATTCTGATTATCAATAAACGCATAAATATTTTATGAGAATTTTCCCTTATTCAAATTAAAATGGTGTTTATATATGTGCATCCGCTTCGTAATCCCAATCACCCTGAGAATTGTTATTTGTAAAGGGAGTAGCATTCTTACATTTATTTGTCGAGTCACATGCTTGTCTCAGTTTGCTAGCCGGTGCAGTTCTGAAGATGTCTTGTAAAAGTGGTGGTAATGTTTGTGAAGACACAATATGTAAGGTCAAGGGCACGTTTCTCGCCTAGAAATTAAGAAGAAACTACGGATAAGGATCGCGGAAGTGTACAAGTCAAAATACACATCTGAGTGCTGAAGTAATTTCAATAAGTCTGCAGCTGCTTCAAAGGTATGAACTGCTATAATTAATTAATTGTAATAGTCGAATTAAGAGATTTATTTTAAATTTACAAAGCCTAGTTTAAAGCTAATCTTCTTTCTTTCTTTTCTTTCTGCTGAAGATACCAACCTGTCTGTTGATAATGCGTACATATATATCAAAATTTTTATGTTCTCAATGATTTATTTATTATGCATTCGATATGAGAAAATGCAATTTAGTAATGTATTTGGATTGGATTTCATTCACATTTATAATTTAGATATGCCCATATCGACATACGTTCCTCTTTTTTGCTATTGCTGCGTTGCTGGCAGAGATATATTTATGTCTGAAACAGGAAAATAAAACAAAACAGGTGTAAACGCGAAAACCAGAACTACATCCGCGACGTCTACAATGCGAAAAATAAAATTATGCTCTAAAAAAAATCGAAAAAAAAAAATTAAACCGAACGTAAGCTGAAACGTACACGAGGAGAAAAAGTTTTCCTCTGAAAAGGGAAAGAGAAAAGGCGAAAAAAAATGTAAGTTAGTAAGCCTAGAAGCGGAGGCGTGGAATATGGGGCGCTGGAGTGCTGTATTCCTAGGTAGGGTTGCGGAGAGTGCGCTTTTGATCGTTTCTAATCAGTATCTCGGCGTTTGTCGCCACTTGGAGGTTATTCCTTGTTGAAGTAACATCGTTGTTGAAGTTAGTTTGGAAAAACATCGCTGATATCGTGATCTAATGAAAAAAAAAGAAAAGAGAATTAAAATATAAAACAGGTATAAACGTATAATAAAATTTATATTGCTATGTAGGGTGTTCCACAATAAAAATGGAATCGTGTTACTAGTACAATTTATTACGCTAATATAATTGCTGATAATTTTAATTTTACATATTTTGTTTCAATATTCTGTGTTTACGTTTCAATATAAGAGGATAAAATTAATTGCAGACGCATTTGACTTATTTTTGGGTTATGAATTAACCTCTCGTTAATTTTAGTCAAGCTTTGGGTTCATTTATTTAACCTTTCTCGGGATTTCAAAATAATTACAATGCTCTTTGGTATATTTATCAAGTACGATATATAATTATTTTCACAGCATGTGACATACTTATAGAAACCTCCATCCTTAAAACACATCCGCATATATCATAGTAACTATTTTTGCCACCAGTTAATCATAAAGATTTAAAACGTATTGAATTAAATTCGAAAAACTGAAATGAAGATATAAAGATTACTTTCCTTAGGTTAAACATCTGTACGTTTCAACCCAGACTATTGATAAAGTGTTTGAAAACTTTAAATATTGTAAATTGATAAAAATATTAAAAAAATGTAAATAACTTAACATACATTTATTTAGATAACTTTTATATTGAAATACTTTTTAAAATACGTAGGTTTTATAAATAAATTATTTCTTTGTTAAGTAGCGGTTGAGCTAGCAGGTTGTTCGGAAATTTTTTAGCAATGTCATAGATTCCATGAATATATAGTATGCGGCAGAAATAACTCTCGAATATTAAAGCAAATAACAAAGATATTCAAAAATGTATCTCAAAATTTGAAAAAACAATGCTATTTACAATATATACTGCATTGGACCTAGAAACTTAAACTGCTCTTTGATAACACAAGGCTTATTTCGTAGATAATTTAGGCACGGTCGATATGCTTCACGAAACCTATTTTGTATTGGGTCACCAGTTTGAGAAGAACCACAAATTTGTGTAAGAAAATAGTATACAAACTGTTTGCTATTCTAAGTGGAGTAATACAAATTATGAAGTTCATCCGAAAATATATGTAAAAAAGAACTAAAAATGCTGGGCAAAATAAGTACAATTATTTAGAAAAAGTTTAATTGGGAAAATAATTCGTTAGTAAGATCACAGATTGACTGATGGGTATTTAATATACGAAACAAGTCTCAATCAAGATCTCATGAATAATAGAATTATTCTTTTCCTCACTAATTGACTTCTGCCGTGTTTTTAATGCTCGATCATTTACGTATTATAAAAACATAGACGTTCATTGGGTGGGATAGACAACGAACGAATAGTTTCTATTTCTATTCGTGAGATGGAGGTATACTTTTTCAAGAACTTAGTTATTGCTATCATTATCAGCTTATTGTTTGAATTGTAGGGAGTAAGCGTAAAAGAATCGAAAGTATGACCAAATTTAACAAGAGTTTCATTTAAAGCATAAAAGATTTATAGTATAATTTATATATTCATAGTATAATTTTCAATTTTATATAAAATATCAAGAAATTGATTTTTATTAAAACATTGCTAATTTACCATTGTGAAAGATCTTGGTTTAATAAATACATTTCTCTCTCTCTCTCTCTGTGTGTGTGTGTGTGTGTGTGTGAGTATGTGTGTGCGTGCGTGTATGTATGTGCAGTTTGATATTCAAGAACATTTTGCAGTTTCTCATAATTTTACGCCTCTTTAAAATTACTTTACAGGAACAATTAATGATGCGCTTCTGTATTTTTATTTTTTCAGAATTCCATGTACCACATGAAAATATGATACATGGAATAATAATGTTGGCTTTTACTAAGATAGCAAATATAGTTAATAGAAACCGCGTCACTGGTATAACTGCCGACGCTTTGTACCCACTCGTATGGGACATCTTCAGGGCTCAACTACTACACTGAAACTCCCTGAAGATGTCCCATACGAGTGAGTACGAAACGTCGGCAGTTATACCAGTGACGCGGTTCCAGCCCGGAAGCCCAGAAGAATATAGTATGGACCACGACCGCGGAAGTCTACGTACCAGAATAGTTAATAGGAGTTAGTTTGAATGTCACGTGATATTCAAATACAGTGACAGTAGCAAATAATCAAAGAAAATTATACAGTGGTTACCAAATAATCGTAGACCACTTTAAAATTTCATACCATTTAGGTTGACATATATACATTATAGATTTATTTTTTAAGCCAAAGGTTGAATTAACCTTGCAAAGGAACTTATGATATGCAAGTAATATACGAGGGGTAGAATTTTAATTGTGAAAACATTGTTACGATGTTTTAAAAAACGAACAGTGAATTTGGCATGGACTGGAAGCACTGAAGGTCGTATAACACATTTTCGTAATGATCCTCCAGAGATTGGATAATAACTATGTAAAAATCTTCAACAAAGAACGCTAAAATGTAACATGCACGCCTTGGACGCAATGACTTAGGGTCATTGATGAAGAAATGCATGCACATATACAGGTTAATTCTATACGATTCATGAGTTAGTTAAACAGACAGGATTAGTGCATAGGCACATGTTTTATATTGTCAAGAAACGCTTGTGCTTAAGAAAAATGAAATTATTGTACTTTCTTTGTTGTATAGGTATGTATCAGATTGATGCATAAGTTCATATTGTTTTTACTTACTTACTAAAAATGTATTAATTCTTTTAACAAATCTAATTAAGACTAGATTCTCCTCCACTATTTACAATTGCCTCCCAACAATCTGGCAATTTTTCGTTTTCATGACTAAAGAAATGGTTTGAAAGTGAAGAAGTTTTAAAGCTAATTTCAAAACGCGACACCGTGATTAAAGAAGATTCTTTAAATCGAGAAAACCATTTCGGCACTTTATTCTCCCCAATTACGTTTTCTCCGTAAACGGAACAAATGATTTTGGAGGCTTCCGATGCATTAACGTCTCTGTTGAACTCGAACAAAGGGATATGTCATAAATAAAATAATCTTTTCACAAATTGAAAAACTATACAATTAAACAATAGTATGACATTAAAATATCTGGCATATGCTTAACAATTTTTGGTATAAAATTAATTAGAAAACGCGAGTTAATTTTTAGATCTTCAAGTTTTTTAATTTTCTTTACGTTTACATTACTATTCCCCCGTTTAAAATGTGTTACGATGTTTAAATAATTTTATTTTGTTTTTTAAAATTGTTTATCATAAATACTCTTTTATTTTCTCTAAAGTATGCAGTCTATACTACCTGTCTCCAATAATAAGAATAATAAAGTAAATTAGAAAAATATAATTTAAATATATTGCTTTATTGAATTCCTTAATATTTATCTTTATTTGTCGAAATTCTTTCCAGAACGTATTATTATAAGATCCACTCATTAAATAACCTAATCCTAATATATTTTCATTCGAATTTTTACGCAATATGCTGCAGCGAAAGAGAGGGAAAGAGAACTGGTCGTCTAGTCATTCGTGCAGTCTTTGACTTATTGGATCTTGTGTTAACAAAGCTAAGCTGAAAGGGTTGGCCATCATCATCATGTGCGCCTTGGACAGAATCTATTAAGAGGATTAAATCCCGATGAAGCCATCGTCTGTCCGTTCTCTCTCCGTGTTCCTGCAACACGCCAAAGCTGAAAGTGCCATATTCTAAAGAGTCGGGGCTTCTTCGTCATTATCCCGCTGGCACACATAGATATCTCGATCTATGTGTACCGTACAACTGCGCACCGAGGCAGAGCTTTTCGTCTCTTAAGCTCGTGAACATCGCCTTTGTCATATCAGAGTTTTTAATGAAGACGCAAATTAGGTAGTCCAGAATAACCCGATGCTGTCTAACAATAAGTGGAAAAAATTTGTATTGTTATGCTGTTTGCGTCTTGATATTGACATAAAAGAATTGAAACTTTATGAATTTCTTTAAAATATTTTGTGTACAGTAATCTAATTCAATGTAAGAAGAAACAATTTAGTAATGCGTTAATATATACAGGCGTATATAAATTATAAGATATGAAAATAGCTTTGCTATATGGTTGCAAAACATGGGTACTGATTGAGTTATGTAAGAAAATATAAGCTATAAAAATGAAAGATGGCAAATGAACAAGATAGGAAATAATACCATAAGAAAGTGATTGGTAATTGAAAGTACCAAAAGGTATGTTGAGAAACGACAGATACAATGGTGAAAACGGTTGAAAAAAGGCAGGTGAAGGAAGGCATGTAAGAAAAGATAAAGTACAAGAAGAGATATGACTTGGGATATTGAAATAGAAAGCTATTGAAAATAAAGGATTATGCGAGAGTGGCCGTTTATATTTCGGCAACTGGCAACAATGTTAGCGTTGCCTCCGATCTGATGATTGCATCGTGAAGTTCGTCATTTTTGACAATATATTTACTTGACAGTTTTATTATCCGGTCGCTATTTCTATTGTTGACAGTAACTCGGAAATTTTATGTCAGCGGCAAAATGGAATTAACTCGCGAACGTTTCCGTGCAATTATTTTTCATAGCTTTCAACGTGGATTATTTCAACAAGAATGCATCGACGAGCTGAATTCTTTATATGGTGATAAAGCACCATCGAAAATTATAGTACATCGTTGGTATAGTCAATTCAAACTTGGACGGCGCTCCTTGGACGATCAATTTCATGAAGGTCGTCCCACAAATGCTGTTGTGTCGGAAAACATTAATGCAGTGTCTGAACTGATAATGTAAGATCGTCATGTGACATACCGTGAGATCGAGGCATCTCTAGGTATTAGTAACACCAGCGTGCATGAGATCCTGCATGAACATCTAGCCGTTAAGAAGCTAGGTTCACGTTGGGTACTACATAGTTTGACAACAGCCCAGAAAAGGACTCGCGTCGATTGGTGCCAAGAAATGCACAAAAAATACAATGGCGGTGCTTGAAAGAATATTTATAAAGTCGTCACAGGTGATGAATCTTGGATCTATACATATGAGCCTGATAGTAAATAGTAGTCGACTGTGTGGGTATTCCAAGGTGAGCCAAAACCAACAAAAGTTGTTCGTGCTGGTGCTGTTTTTTCAGAAAAACCGGCTACGTTGCAACCGTGCCTTTAGAATGTTGTAGAACGGTCAATTCCGAATGGTACACACTATTTGTTTGCCAAAAGTTTTTGAAGAAGTAAGGAAAACGAATTGAAAACGACAGATCAATGTCCACCATGAAAATACGAGCTCTCGTAGGTAGGTTCAAACAATTGAATATTTGACGGGCAAAAGATTGAATTGATGAGCTATTTGCCGTACAGCCCTGATCTAGTACACTGTGATTTCGTTTTGTTTCCACTCGTGTAGAATAAACTTCGTGGTCAACGGTTTTCTACGCCGGAAAAGACAGTTGAGGCATTCAAAACTCACATTTTGGAGATACCGCCTTCACCGTAGCAGCAATGCTTTTTGGATTGGTTTAAACGAATGCAAAAGTGCATTGATTTTCAAGGAGAATATTTTGAAAAACAATAAAACTATTTTTTTTGTTCGCTATTCCCGAACTTGCATGATTCTGAGTCCAAATGACTAACAAAGCAAATGCAACCGTTTAACAATATATTAAATATGATATCGTATAACAAAATTATACTGTTACGCTTTGCATATACATACCTAATATTTTTTATCACGCCTTAAATCTTTTAATTAAATACAAATCGATTTACAATTCTTGGTGTTAACTTAGACAACCAGACAAAGAGTAGGGTCTAGCTGAAACGTTCTAGGGAGAGTTCTACTGACTGTTAAGACATTTGTGAGGAGTTCACCCGACAATTTCAGGGAACATTGAAATGTACACCTTATGTTCCGAAAAGATTGTCCATTTAACGTTTCAACGAAATGGTGCTCGTCATAATCTGAAGCCCATTTAATCGTTGACAGGAGTTGGAATTCAAGTAATAGCGGGAGTAGATGTATAATGTAGATATAAACATTTCATTGTGATTAATAACAGCAATCATTTTATATCTGTAGAGGAATGTGTAAATTAATACTCTTCATTTGAAGAGCAAAATTTGCAATCTAACGTTCGCAAAAATTGTAGATTGTGCATTTAATTTCATATCACAGCCACTGGAGTTTGATTATATTCATTTCCTATATTTACTAAAATGGTTAACTGAGAGGGCGATACTATTGGCAACTATTTATTGAAAACAGATGCAAAATAGGAAAATGTTTCAAAATTTGACTGGCCTTTGGTGTATGTAGTCGTTAACGTGGTGAAGAAATCTACCAATAATGTGAAAGTCGTAAAATATCTTTGGCGAAATTTGTTTTGTTGCTTGTCCGAGTGGAGCCATTAATTGTCTATGCAACATGGCTCTTCCATTTGGTAGATTATCGTAGATTTTTTGAAGGACTTGGGTCAGTCACAACATGTACATCAGAATTAGCTGTGTAGTCGTATAGTTCGCTGGTATTTTTAATAAATATAGGCAAAAATTAGGAAAATATTGTTTATTCTAGTAAAAATAAAATATAAAAGTTCGTTCTCAGTTTATTAAAAAAATTATTTATTATATGTGCACAGTCCTGAATGAATGGGGTACAGAGGATCAATACGAAAACGTAAAAGTACGTACATTGAAAAAAAAAAGCAAAGTCGATGAAAATATAAAAGGAAAAAAGAACAGAAGTAGAGGGAAATATTGAAAAAAAACAAAAGTAGATGAAAATAATGATATTAACAAAAGTCACACACATATCTAATTCATCTGCAGCCGCGCATGCTTCATGTGACTATCCTTGGTATCCTTGGCATTGAATTCAATCATCGCTTTCGTTGCTGTTAGTTCATCGTTCAGCACAAGTACGAACACTCGTTTTCTTCACTATCTTCATCATCCTTCTGATTTAGTTTGATTTTTGTCCGAGAACTTTGTATTTTTGACTTTTTCTTAATATCCCTTGCTTTTTTTTAATGTTTTCGTTTCTTTTTTTACGTTTTATTCTTGCAAAAAATCTTTATTAGGAGTCCTTGTAAGAATTACGGAAATGTTTACTTTCTTCTGGGGGTTACATTTTGGTATTTGGGAATATTATGTTAAAGAAATATTCTAAGGTATTTTCATTTAAGTGTGTATTTTCAGATCTTGGGCTAGGCTGAGTATCATCGTTGCGATCATTAGCACCATCTTAACTCGAATGAGCTTCGGGATAAATATTTTCATGTACTAGGGTTATAAAGACGTACTCTATCATTTTGAAGTTGTTTTAAATGTTGCAACATTTTTGAAAGCTTTAAAGCGTAGCATAGCAATGTCATATACAGTAATTCGCTATAGGATTCGAAGTTGTCAAAATTCACGTTTATGGGCATATTTTGACAATAAAGGTCCAAAAAGGTTTAAATACTGTATGTGGTCTGTCTTCTTTAGCCTTTGAAAATGACTTTAATTGTTTATGGTTATTATAATCATCTAAAAAAAAATAAAATTGGTTTACCTTTATTAGGCTTTGTGTGTAAGAATTGTTTAGTGTCCATCCATTGGGAACTATAACATATTTGCGTAGGCCATATATATGGGAAAAGAGTTCTTCATCAGTAAAGGGAAGATAATTCTGGACATACATAACCAAATTGGCTTAAGTAGGTTGAAGTCGTAAAATTTTGTTAAGATTTCCTGCTTGTACTCATAATTTGCGCAAAGATTCTGATGGATTTGTGCTCAACACGGGCTTGGGCGTCATGGACACCTATTGTGAACAAAGTAGGCTGTCCTGTTGATTTTGCTTAAAAAATTCAATGTGTATTCGCAAATCGTTGTGCAATTGTACCAAACACATCATAATTAATATTTACATTAGAAGATTTCTCTTTGAGCATAACACAATTGTATTGAACAAGCTTATATTCCATCCGTATTTCGTGTCACACTGCGAAAATGAGAAATCAAAATAAAGCTATCTTGTGTTGGTGTAAACTCTATCGCTAAAGTCCAAGTTAAAACGGCCTATACAGGGTGTTTACTAAATATATGATATTCAGAAAACTTTTTCTTGAACTATTTTAAGTTTATGTTGTCCTTGAATGATTTTCGGTAGGTCAATCTGTTTCGAAGATATAGGCCGATGAATATTTTAGAAAAAAGAACAATTTCGTATTACATCCTATTATATGTAAAGATTTTGATAACTTTCAAAGGGACAATATGACAATAGAAACGTAATAAACAACTTATAAAATCTACGACTAAACTAATAGTGTTTTCGATGTCTGCACTATTTTCGTGTGACTATAATAATATATTCATTTTGTGTCGGAAAAAAGAAATTAAATTTCTGTACATTTTTTGTATTTGGTAGGGTTAGTGTAGTGCACCATAGTTTTACTTAGGGTGCATTAATAATTTTAAAAATATTCAAACCCCCATCGTTCTGTGTCTTTAGAATACAGCGTC
Organism: Dermolepida albohirtum; assembly: GCA_031893035.1. Classification (NCBI taxonomy): domain Eukaryota; kingdom Metazoa; phylum Arthropoda; class Insecta; order Coleoptera; family Scarabaeidae; genus Dermolepida; species Dermolepida albohirtum. The sequence continues at coordinate 1,300,338 of JAVIWB010001220.1, forward strand.
TTTCCGAAAATCGTCCAAGGACTAAAAAACCTCAAAATAGGCCAAGAAATAAATTTTCGACGCATGTTTAGTAAACAGATTGTATAACATAAATTTGAGTATATATAGTAATAATTTTTACTTGCAGATAGTTTAGTAATAATAACTAATGTAAGTTGTTCATAGAACTGTGTGAAATTGTAAAATAGAATGTCTATAAAACGAATAAGAAACAATTATGAAAAACAACTACTTTGATAGTAATAAATAACAAATAATACGGGACAGTAAATCAAAGAACTAAAATGTCCCAAAACGTATGTAGCTACGTCAAAGTCAATCATTTTGGTATACCATTTATTTGTAAACAGATATTTTCTTACAAATATCTAAAAGTTACATTATAAATAATTATAAACTTTTAACTCTTATAGAAATAAGGTTTAAGAAATTATGAATTCATAAAAATATAACATAAATATCTTCGAGTTGTATAGATTCAATAATTTTATTTCGTTTTTTAAAATACATTTTTCGTTTAGTATTTGTACATACGATCACTTCTTAATTAAAGAAAATTATTTTAATTTAACCGTTAACAGCTTTTTTCTCGATTGTTGTGTGGATTGTAGAAATGCTCTCATTAGTTAATGTTTAAACAGCAAAATATTACTACTTACTGGACCATTAAGGTAACCTAGACGGTAGAAGGGATAATAGTAGTAGGTGTAGAAACTGAGTAAAGACTAGGCCACCATAGGAACGGTAACAAGAACGGCAACTAAAACTCCGTCTCCGGTGCACGAGTATGGGAGTGCAACCATAGCGTCCGCCGACGTGTTTTCCATCGCCTTCTAAAAGCCCCGCGCCGTTGAGAAAGCACTCGCCGAAATCGATCGGCGGGTGGTTATAGCAAAGTCCTGGACCCATCACGCCGTCCTATGTATGTAGCAAACACAACGGCGGTGGCGGCGTGGTGATGGTCCTTCTCTCTCGAACTGAGGCGGGTCGCTACTGCGTCCACCCCAAAAACGTCTCTACGAGAGCGAGTCCGCAAAGTGCGCTCAACTTCTGCGGCGACTAGACGTGCAGCAGCACCTCCCACTCGGCCCACATCGGCCTCTATCGGTTTTCCAAAACTGACGTTCCTCCTCTTCTTCTTCTTTATCACCATCAACATCATCCGTCGGCCTGGTGAACATCTCGAATATTACCAAGTTACAACTAAAACAGTCCTGGGTTGTGCGGACATGTGAAGTTACCTCCCTCAATTTGATCGTCACCAGGTAGGCATATTAATGTCTCTACCGCTTCTTTTTTTATTTTTTTCCTCCGCAAATTATAGAAAAACAAACAAGAAAGTATTAACAAAATAACAACGTGTTTTATTATTGTTTGCTGAGCTATTTTTTAAATTGAAATGACCACTACCATTGATTGTCATTCCGCAATCTTAGTTCTTCTACATCTAGATATTTACGTTACCTCCTTTTTATTAATGTCCTCCCTGGTCTTTTACCCCCACTTCTTTTTAAAACTTCTTTAAGTATTTAAGTTTGTTTTTTCGCCGGATCGATGCGAACCCGGGGCCCCCTACCGCAACGCTTCTTGCGAGCTCTAAGTTTATGACAGTTCGAAAAGTTTTACTCTTTTAGACCTGCTTTCTTTTTTTCCCTTGCTGTTCCTGTTTCCCCGGCGTTTTCAGCGAAGGAGGGCCTCCGCCCGCCTCACTCGAGGCCCGCTTCTCCCACTTCCTGGGGTTACCCTGCTGATGCGCGCAACCCCATGGACGGCCGTCTTCAAGTTGTTGCCCTAGGGTGCCCCTGCTGCATCATCGGCGAGTACGGTGACAATTCTTATTTACTTAACAAAACTTACGGACGTTCTGTTATCTTCGGTGGTTAGTTTTAACTTAAATAAACACGTTGAACATGTTACCATCATAATTTTTTAAACGTAACCTAGATTCAGTGAAAAAAAATGCAAAAAAGGATAAATCCTCATAGCGTCAATGTTCTAGTGATACTTTTTAAATTTTCTAATTGTATACAATCTGCAGGAGTTTAAAAGTACTTATGGATAGTTCCACAAGATATTCAAACGACATAAATTATATAGTTTGTATTACAATTGAATTGAAGTGTGTTGAAATTAAAGTCATTATATTAAACTTTCATAGTTAGTGTTTTTTTTTTGGGTGTGTTCTGTCTTAATACAGAATAATATTAATATTTCTTACGTATGGAACACATTTTAATTAACTCTTGTATAATTGTGATTTTAATAAGTAAAATGAGCGAAATCTAGTTTGGTTTGTTTCAGCATCGAAGTGAGCTAAACTACCTTCTAAATAATTAAGGTAAATTCATCAATTATATTCTTGTCTTTCTTAACAAAATTAATATAGTCTTAACTGTTCATTGGTTCGGAGATATAAGATTAAGTGGTATTGCTAAGATTCATAAACTAATTTAAAAGCCATAATTAAATACTTCGTTCCTTTTTCTCTTTCCAGTAGATGGCGTACGAATTACTATTACATTAAATAAACGGTAAATTTAAATATACTACTTTAATGGTAACAGTGTGCAGAAAATGTAGATATTGTAGTTATAGGTGAGAAAAAACACATGTGGCGCGAAGCGCTATGTCATTCAGAGACACTTATTTATCTATATGCAATGAAGCATTACGTTAGATATACGAACGTCTAATAATTGTGCATTTGCTCAATAATTTACTAAAAGATGAGTATGTTTTAAATATACTTTACTTAACCAGATGGCGATTAAACAGGCTTCAGTTTATTTGGTACAATGTTAAAATTATGCGACAATATTCGGAAACAAATGAAATTGTGTGGAAATTAATTAATAACAAACTTTAAAATTCTTGCACGTTAAATTTTTTAAACTTTTATTTGCCAGTTAGAGTACTGATATAAAGTAATTTCTTATGCTTGTACAGTTTATTTTCAAACATCAGACTTGAATTTACAATGTAGAAATTCTGACAAATAATCGTCACTACATTTAAATGCAGTTACATCGTTGCCACCATTATGTTTCTTGATAAAAAACATTGCTTATTCTGGATGCAAGTAGTCCCTTACCTTTTCGAGAAAAAGAAAGAAAAGTTCATTTCATTTATTTTTCTTGGTAAATTTATTTACAACTATGTGGTTCTTTTAGTAAACAATTTAAGATACTGGAAAGTAATTCCGTTTTTTCTCGTGAGGGTTTTTAGTTATATTAACCAGCCAACTTCATTCTATAGCCAACTGTTATTGTATATTTTGATAGCTCACATTTTAAGGTTTAGTCATAAAAAAAAGTTTTTCAATCATTGTGTTTTTGTTATTTCTCGCCGTAATTTTGTACACGAGAAATGAAAAGGAAAGAGTTCGGCACGTTTTGCTTTTATATTAATTAAAAAGTTTGTGAGAAATAGAGATGTCTTGACAGACCGCCAGTGCCAAAATTTTTTGCAAAATTGTTGTGGAAATTTTTATGTCAAGCACCTCCTTCTGGAAGGCAAGTTGACACTGATGAGGATAATATAATGGTTTTGGTAGAATCAAACCGCCGAATGACAATACGAGAAATTGCCGAGATTAAATTGGTCTACAACGACTGTTCAGGACTATGCTATACGATTTCGTTTCACATCAAAGAGATTGCTCCATTGCATTGACATCTGTGATTTTATGATAAAACACAACGAATGCGACCCATTTCCAAAGCGAACCATAATTGGGAATGAAAAATGGATTGTGTTGGATGTAAACTATTATAGAGCAGAAAAGATGAGCATGCTCAAAGCACTTCGAAAGAAATAAAAGAAAGTTATGCTCTCTATTTGGTAGGATTTCAAATGAATTGTTTTTCACGAGTTTTTAGGAGACAATTGCACAATTAATTCGGAAGTGTACTGACACCAATTGAACAAATTGAGCGATTCAATGAAATAGAAGCGGCTAAAATTAGTTAACGGAAAAGATGTACTTTTTCCCCATGATAACGTCAGATCTCATACAAGTTAGATGACTCCTCAGAGGTTATAACAGCTTGAATGGGATAAGCTACGGCACCTACCGCCATGTTCGGTAGATCTAGCATCTTTGGTCACCACTTGTTCTCATCTTTTCAGCATCCTTTGGATGGAAAAGCATTTAATTCCCACGTGGACATCGAAAATCGCTTTTTTTTTGCAAGTAAAAATTACTGTTACTAGCATGGAATCATACTACCACTAGCAAGATGTATTGAACTAAAATGATCAGTATATAATTGAATAAAATTTTGTCTAATAGTAGTTTAGAATTTAGTCTTTAAAAATAACTTGCAATTTTTCGATTTTTTATAAGTAATAATTTGAATAATAATTAACTTTTAATAGAAATACCAAAATTTAAGTGATATAAGAACTAATAAAAATTGTTGCGTTACAAATATTATTTGAATAATTACATTTTTAACTCTATAAATGAATTTAAAAAAACTACTGCTTGATATACTGGTAAGATAATAATAGTAGATGACAACGAATTAATAGCAATGAATGATTAGAATTTTCATTGCGAGGTTTCTTGTTTGATTTTCGATACTTAATGTTCATTAACAATCATTTAAATAAAAATATGGAACTTTAAAACCTTTCGACGTTTTATTTTTGACACTGTTTTTTTAATTTTTTGGAATTTTATATATAGGTGTTCCAAATTTCGCGTTTTTGTTTAAAGAATAAATAAAACATAATTTGCATTCACTTTCAAACACTTTTATTGGTAATTGAAGTATCCTCTTGCAGCTCCACAGATGTCTACTCTTTTGTTAAAATTTTCAATGACATTTTGACATAATTGAGGCTTTATCTCACCAATGACACGATAACTTCATCTTTCAAAGCAGGAATTGACTGTGGATTGTTTTATAAACCTGACTTTTCACATAACCCCAAAGAGAATAGCCTAACGGTATCAAATCACATGATCTTGGTGGCCAATTAATATCACCATTTCTTGAGATTACACATCCAGGAAATTTTTCTCTCAATAAATCAATTGATTCGTGTGCAAAGTGAGGTGTAGCGCCATCCTGTTGAAACCACATATCCTCTAGATTAATTCGGGCTACAAAACTTGGGTTAATATCCGACGATCGATCACCATTGACAGTTCTAGTTTCACCAGCAGCATTTTCCAAAGAGGTAAGATCCAATCACACTACCTGACCATAATGCACACCAAACAGTAACTCGTTTAGGATGCACAGGTTTCTCATGAATAATTCGTGGATTTTCCTCACCCCAGACACGGAAATTTTGATTATTAACATAGCCATCAAGTTCAAAATGTGCCTCATCGGAAAACATTATTTTTTGAGAAAAATCAGCTGGTTGTTCATTAATGAAATTGACAAATGAACGACGTTTTAAATGATCTAATGACTTCAGTTCCTGTGTTATTTGAACCTTATATGCCTTCAGAGCTAAATCTTTGTGTAAAATACGCCATGTTGTTGATCCACTAAGTCCAAGCTGTTGTGAACCTCGTCTAATGGACATTTCAGGATCTTCAGCAACACTTTTACGAACCAAACCAATATTTTCTTGTGAACGACCACTAGGACTGTATTTTGCACTTTTATGATCTTCCACGGAGTCGGACTCTTCAAATTTTTTAATAATTCGACCAACAGTGCTTTCAGATGGACGATTATATAAACCATAAAATTCACGTAATTTTCTAAAAACTCTTTTCACAAAACGCTGATTTTCATAAAATAATTCAACAATTTGAACGCGTTGTTGTACCGTGTACGAAGCCATTTTTAAAAATGTCATATATCACACTTTTTAAATGCTCACATACCCAGACAAATTCAGTGCGCTATCTATATTTTATTTATTCTTAAAAAAACCGCGCAATTTGAAACACACTTTATAATACTTTGCCTATTATTTAGAAATATTTGAGCAGGCGCACGGGAATATCAAGTGTTGAAGTACTTCGTGTCTTGTACCGATGAAGCTAGGGTATAATGTTATTTTGTGTAAGACCACATTTCATCGACCTGAATTTTGGAATATGTGTGAGTAAATAATGGTTTTTATAATGGGTCATTAATATTTAATGAACCATGCTCTATTCTATACTTTGATAAATTTCTAAAATATATAGGCAATCTATTCAGTCTATTATATATATTTAAAGTAATAACCTACTGTAGATTTATATATATGTACAGAGTGTAGTTATATACGAGGATTATAACTTTAATAGTAGCCATTATTTATTTATTAATAATACACAAATGATACATGTGAGAAATTGCTATTATTTCAATATAGACATCAGTATGGTCGACAACTCGTTGTCAGCAATGTGGATGTCCCTTTGGCAGTTTCTGCTCTGTTGATGGTTCTTATGGAGAGGTGTATTGCTTGCATAATTTCGGAAACAGTTCAGAATCGAATGTTACGAAGTGGTTTCTTCATCTTTGGGATTAAGTCACAGTCAGAAAGTCGCATGGGCTTAAATCCGGTGAATATGATGAATAGAAAAGCACTTCCCAACCCAGCTATTATGCAAATTAAGTACAGGGCGCGTCGTGTATGCTTTGGTATTATCATGCAAAATGACGGAAGGGTTTTGCAAAAAGTGTGGCCGCTTTCTTCATAACGTTGGCCTCAGTCTATTTTTCAAAAACTGAAGGAAATATGATGCATTAACAGTTTGCGTTACACTGCAGCATGCACTAGGGTAACTCCATCACAGTCATGCACAAGAATCATTAAACACATTGGTGGGGGTAGGACGAAGTTTTGTTTAGCCCGTTGACTCGAAATGACGACATTTATTGGATTGGCGTCATTTAAGTTTAGGTCCGTACGACCTGGCCTATATTTCGTCACATATAGTAACGCGACATAAAAATCGTCTCCCACACAACCATAACGCTCCAAATGTATCCATTGTTATATTTTCGTCAAGTATTTTTTTGTTTTTTCTTGATTCTTAGATGATTCTTTAGAATATGCTGCATAACCTCGCCACTGTTCGGTATGGTAACGCTACTTTCCCACGCGTTTCAATAAGACCTTCATAACATTGTCTTGCTGTGGAGCAACAAGCACTTTAAATCTTCAAACAACCTCGCTATTCTTCTTTTCTAAACATGACGAAAATATAGACAATCAATAATTTAAAACGGCAATTATACAACATGCGCTTTGATTCGGAAAGAATGGTCCATTAACAGAAAGATAGGTAAGGCATAGATTACTATATGGTGTAGCAGTGAGAATAATTCATTTCGTCTTGCTTTGCTTCAACAGTAGTGTTGCCACTATTAATGTTCCAGGCTGCGTATATACGAAAATAAATCGAATTTTACATTTGGATAACAAAGTAGCATTGAAAACAGACATAAACCTAAGTCATCTAGTCATTCAGAAGTCCATTGGACAAGACTGTTATTAGTTTTGTGCATTTTAAGGGTTTTAATACATTTTACAACGGTTCTTGGCGGCTTGTATAATTTAGTTTTGCCAAAATTTGTGTTAGATATACACTCCGTGCAACATGAATAGGACCACCCGACTTGTTGCAAGCTTTCGGTGGTTTGAAAAACAATTCATTTACTAAAAATACAATGCAAGTTTGTAATGGTATGATATGGCAAATAATACGCATTATTGCGCAATAGTGCCTAACGTTATGCATTGGGTGACGTAAGTACCACATGCATATAAAATGCACCGCGCCGGTTGGATACGACCAGTATTTAATGTAAGCTACCGGATGAGTGTCGAGTTACAACGTGTATCCGGATAAACAAACATCTGTAATTAAGGGTATTGTGCAACGATGGGACGACAGAAGTGCTTAAGTATGGAAGAAATTGGAAAAATTAAAGCGTTCCATCAAGAAGGGTATTCCTCAAGGGCTACTGCAAAGAAAATAAGTCGATCACACCAGGTTGTGAACAATTTTATTAGGGATCCCGAGAATTATGGAAAACGTTTTAAAGGGCGAACAACATCCGTTACAACTAAGAGAGAACGTCGAGCCATATTACGCGAAGCATCGAATTCGGCATTAACGGCAAGACAAATCGCGAATAACGTTGGAACGAATGCATCGGTAAGAACTGTACAGAAGTTACTGAAGACCTGTCCGCATTTAAAACGTTTGAAAATTAAACGACGGCCTCCTTTAAGGGAATTTCAGCGCACTGCACGTCTTCAGTTTGCTCAAGCAAAAATGGGGTGGACAAGAGAATGGCATACTGTTATTTTCAGTGACGAGAAGAAGTTTAATTTAGATGGCCCGGATTATTTCCACGATTTACGTAAAGATGAAGTGATTCAGTCACGAAGGCGAGCCGATGTTGGTTCAGTCATGGTATGGGGAGCTGTTTTTATAACGGACCTGTTGATTTAGTAATAGTGATGGGCAGACAGAATTCGGAAAAGTACGTCCAGCTGCTGCAACAGGTGAAAGACAAATTTTCCAACGTTATGGCAGGTGGGCCATTTATTTTCCAACAGGATAATGCCAGTATTCACACTGCGCGCATTGTTCGACGCTGGTTTCAAGAACAAGGCATGGAGTTTCTCGATTGGCCATCGCTCTCCCCCGACCTGAACATCATAGAAAATGTTTGGGGATGGTTGTCGCGTAAATTGTACTCCAATGCTACCCAATTCAGTTGCGCTGACGAACTAGAGCAGGCGCTGAAACGAAGTTGGGCGGAACTTCCACTTGAGAACCCTGTATAATTCCATTCCATCCCGACTATTTGAGGTTATAAGAAATAATGGCAAAAGTGCTCATTATTGAACAATAAAGTATTTTGTTATTGCAAACGAATCTTTTATTTTGTAGATTGGTCGTATTCAAGTGGCGTTTAATTACTCTACTTATTGTCATTAGTAACGTACATTTGCACTGACTTTTACAAAAATTATATTTGGTACCTACATACATCTTTTTATCAACCCTCTTATTTTCGAAAATAACAATTCCAGCGCGCTACCATGTTTATACCAACTACAAATGTCATATATGCAGTTGGTCCTATTCATGTTGCGCGGAGTGTACTTATATATCTTGACAGGTTGGTTACTCGTAATTGGTGTGTAGCTTTTTTAAACTGAATCATCATATGTATCGTTATAGGCGTGTCTCTTCTCCTATTAACTATGCATATAATAATACTTTGTTGTGAAAATCAGTAATTGAAGACCTTGGCATCTTCTTTGATTCTGAATTTACTTTAATTTTAATTACATATTAAATCAGTTTGCTACGATGTGCCTAGGTTATTTCGTTTTATTATGCGGGTTTCGCGTTATTTTAGTGATATTAACTTAATAAAGTCCCTCTACTACGTCTTTGTTCTAAGTAAATATGCCCCAAATTTGCTACCCATGGTATACATATGGCAGTTTGCAGTTGGACCGCATTCACTGAAAATTTCTAAAGTTTTTTCCTTCGCAGTAGGTGGTGTTTATTCTGAGAGTCCAATATCTGATCTGTTGATGATGACATGATACGATTTCGTTGGCCTTCCGACGAGACCTTTTCTGGTGTGAAGTTTCTGATAAGCACCATTAATAACACAATTGCTGTTATCTCTTATAAAAAAATACATTAATTTTCCCCGTCTATAACCCATAAGGACTGTTCTTTTAGAATACCTGCACCTAACACCAGTTGTGTTCGTAGAACGCCTATCAATGTGATGTGTAGTATCGCCAACAAAACCAAGGATATAATATTTGATTAAATGTATTTCAATAATAATTTTGCTGCTTTGATTCTTTTTCGGTCAATGGAATTAACTATTTCCGCTCATGTAATTACTGTCTCTAAAGTTTTTCTATTTGTATCTATTGTACCACTAGTTATTCTATAATTAGTTTCCAGCCTTTTGGGGAATGAAGTTTCTATTATTATTATTATTATCATTACATACTTTTACATTACTTATTTCATTGGTATCATTAAGTATGTTGAAATCATAGCTTTTGTGATAATAACATTAACTTTATATATCGTCCTTGGACCTACCAGTTCCATTTAACTAACATATATCAAGTTTAAGTTACGGAGGCTACAACGTTTTACTTTGATTAATGAACTGTCAATGCTTTCAAAGGAAATTATATACTTCCAGATGTAAAAATATCTTGTAAACCACAAAACTACAATAGTAGTTACAAATGCAAGAAGTTAAACACAAGCTTTTAGGCGAGTGTCGCAAATCAAGCGACTGGGAAAAGTGCTTTGCGCACATGTTGTATACTGTAGTTTTTCAACGTCAACATGTTTTAATAATATAGGGTGAAACGTTAATTATATTTATTAGAATAATGTGATGTATTGTTGGACACGAACTGTCAATTCGTAACGATAATATGTGAAATTGAATGTAATAACAAAAAGATGGTGCTAACAGCGTGAGAAGAAAAACTTTTATAATTGGGTATTATTTCAGTTCATACGGAACAGGGTTTTCGAATAGATCTAGTTCGATAGTAATCTCAGAAGCCATGACCTACTAGTAAGGATATACTGTGTCGTTGAAAAATGTATATGCACAGAAAGGGCACACACAACACACACGATATGAGGGCAACTTGGGTCGTTGTTTTGTTGAAAGTGAAGACAAAAATGCTATTATTTGGAATCATTAGCGATATAAGCACGATTCGTAAGAAGTTTTGGAAGACTTTGCCGCGTCAAAAGCCTAGCATTCGATGCCTCTTGCTTTCGATGTATCTAAAGAAATACGTTTTTCGACAGATTCCACTACTAATTATTGAGGAATTTTGTAAAGCCTTCGTTAGGAGAATGCGGTTATCTACTTTTAAACTCTATCGTCTGGAAAATTGAGCATACGAGGATAGTTTGACAAGTAGTGAAAATGACTATAGGTGGCGCTCTAATTGGTAAAACAAATGCACTATAATTTAGGTTGGCTATTTATATGTTTACATTCTGATATTTAAATAAATCGGTTGATTAGTTTATTTTTGACAGCTGATTGAAAAAGAAGCAACACGTCGTTTTGTTAAAATGGAAAAAGCAGAGTATCGTGCGGTGATTAAATACTTCGTAATTAAGGGTATGAAAGCTACCGAAATAAAAGATGAGTTACGGGAAACATTAGGTGAATCTGCTCCATCATCCGCAACAATAAGTAGATGGGTAAATGAATTTAAACGTGGTAGAACAAGCTGTGTTGATGAAGCGCGCTCTGGAGCACCCAAAATCGTGACTTCTAAGGAAATGATTATAAAAATCCATAATATTGGGTTGGGAAAAAGTTCGTGGCGTTTTTTCAGTAAAATTCAACTGGTCCCCGCATGGCGCGTGGACGAATTCATTTAAACCGAATATGCTCCATTATTATCGACAATGTTTCGCCATTTTTTTGGTAGATCCATGATGCCATCGGTGAAAAACTTCTGTGGTTTCTGGTCACTGAATCAAGTAGTTTTCACAGGCTTCTTTTGAAACCAACTTAATTCCATTGAGAGAGTTCTGCAGAGATCGAAACAGATGATAGTCAGAGGGTGCTATATCCGGACTGTAAGGTGGGTGCATCAAAACTTCCCAACCAAACTCTCTCAATTTTTGACGGGTCATCAAAGAAGTGTGTGGTCGGGCGTTGTCATGATGGAAGACAACACCTTTCCTATTAATCAATTCGGGCCGTTTTCTTTCAATCGCCTGGCGTAATCTCTGTAGTTGTGCACAGTAGAGTTGAGAATCAATCGTCTGACCAGTTGGAAGTAGCTCGTAGTGGACGATTCCCCTCCAGTCCCACCATACACACAGCATCACTTTTTTTGGCGTCAATGTTGGCTTAGCGAACGCTTGTGACGGCTCACCATCCTTTATCCACGATCTTTTACGCTTCCGATTATCGTACGTAATCCATTTTTCATCTCCGGTTATTAAACGTTTCAGAAACGGCTCGATTTCATTCCGTTTCAGCAGCGCATCGCAGATGTTAATTCGGTCCATCATGTTTTTCACGCTCAACTCATGAGGAACCCATACGTCAAGCTTTTTTTTGTAACCAGCTTTGTGTAAATGGTTCAAAACAGTTTTGTGGTCAATGCCTAGCTCCATGCCAATATCGACACTGCTGATATGCTTATCTTGTTGGACTTTTTCAAGAATTTCATCAGATTTTTCAGTGATTGGACGACCGGAGCGTGACTCATCTTTCACATTGAAATTTCCAGAACGAAAGCGAGCGAACCATTTCCGCGCAACAGATTTCGATAAAGTACCTTCACCGTACACAGCACAAATTTTATCACAAGCCTGCGCAGCGTTCTTCCCCTTATCATAATAATATTGCATAATATAGCGAAATTTCTCATTATTCTTCTCCATTTTCAAGTGCGAATAACTTTCCAACCACTGCACCAATTACAATGTTTCTACGCTCAAACTAACGTTCGGAAGGTCATCTAAAAAACGAGCCCTCGGTGGTGTCACTGTGACTTGTTGTTCTTTAGTTATCAGCAACCAATGCCATCTATCGGGAAAAACGCCACGAACTTTTTCCCAGACCCAATATTATTACGCAAGATCGACGACTCAAAGTGAGAGAGATAGCATACATGGTAAACATTTCAACACAACGCGTACACCACATTTTAACTAAAGAATTGGGCCTTTCCAAGCTTTCGGCAAGATAGGTGCCGCGATTGCTTACGACTGATCAAAAGTTCACTCGTTTGCGCATTTCCAATGAGTGTTTGGACCTTTATAAGCGGAATTCGGTTGATTTTTGTAGGCGATTTGTTACTTGCGATGAAACTTGGATACATTACAGTACACTCGAAATTAAACAACAGTCGAAACAATGGCTAGAACGTGGTTCTGCACCTCCAAAGAAAGCGAAAATCACTTTATCAGCAAACAAGGTGATGGCATCAATGTTTTGGGATTCAAAGGGCATTTTGCTCATTGATTACCTTCAGAAAGGTGCCACAATAAACGGACAATATTATGCAGAACTTCTACAAAAATTAAATGTTGAGATTCGTGCTAAACCGCCAGGAATGACAAAGAAAAAGATTCTGTTTCACCAAGACAACGCTCCCTCGCATACCAGCACAGTTGCGATGTCCAAAATCCAGTTGCATTTCCAATTAGTACCGCATGCGCCTTATTCGCCGGATCTAGCCCCCTTCCGACTTCCACCTTTTTCCAAAATTGAAAACGGCACTAGGTGGAAAGAAATTTTCGTCTAACGACGAGCTTATCATCTTCATAAATGAGTGTTTTGCAAGCCTTCCGGAATCGCATTTTAGAGATAGCATAAGGGCATTAGAGCACCGTTGGAATAAATGTGTTGCCCTTTTAGGAGAATATATTGAAAAATAAAAATTATTTTGTATTTAAAAAATTCGTTTTTCTTTTCAATTCTCACTACTTGTCAAACTACCCTCGTATTTTATACCTCGGAAATACAGAAAATAGTTTAACGTCTATTTTAGACTATGAAGTTTTTATAATTTTTATTTTAAATAAAGCAGTTTTCAGCGTCCTTTTCGGGTAATACTGTATTTAATGCACTTCTTTTGAAACTAATTTATTATAATGTGGTTTTATATCCTATTGTCATTTATAACAAAATTCAGCCTTGCGAAATTAAAGTGTATCGGGGTGTGTTTGTTGCCTCGCAGCGAAATTATATCGTTTGTGTCTATTGGACGTAAATAGATACTCTATGAACGCACATATACGTGTTTTCTCATCTGTAGCGTTCATCTTGACTTACGGTCTCCCAATGCCTTACGTAACTAGCACGGTAACAACACCGAAAACAACCAATAACATCGAATAAAATAAATCGTGCGTTTATGAAAAGCGACTCTTCCCTTTTTTCCTCCTACGCCGCCGTCGAATATGGTTGTCTTGCAAGAAAAGTCCCGGAACCCGTTACGAGGCATAGGATACACGCATCATGTGTTCAATCAAGTCACCGTCGTTAATATGACATGCGATTGTTTATCACGGTTTCCTTGATTAGATTTTCTTGTTTTTCGTACGTTCATGTGTGTGTGTATATGTGTGCGTGGCGCAAAGATTACACACAACTACTACTACTGCTTTCGCGTCTCTCGTATATCTGATGTTATACTTCTCCCTAGTTGCCTCGTTCGCTGTGTTATATAGCTACGTCCTGAGTAGGTAATAAATGTCTGTTAATTCTGTTAATAAGCTCGATGTATATAAATTTGCTGGGAGAACAACCTTGTTTTTGACGTAATTTTACGATCTCTCCCCTCGTTTTCCTACTGTTCCAATTTTTCTCTCTTCAGTTATATATATATATATATATATATATAGATAAGTAAGTTTCACAATTGAATATCTACAAACATGTAATGCTGACAAGTAATTCCCGTGTGTTTATGAAAAAAAATGAATTTTTAATATTTACAGCCTTCGTTGCTATTTATAAAACAACATTTCTAAATTCGTCTAATAATAATAATAATCCATACCTTTATATTCCTTAACAGCTAAACGCTAATTATAGGGGGCTTTGACAGACCATGAGTTATTATTAACTTGTGGTTCGGCTTAATTTAATTGTGAAGGAATTGTTCATTGAACGTCCGTCAATTTCATTTGTGTCATACAAATGTGAACGTGCCATATACTAACTTGTTTTTAGGTTAGGTTCAGTATTGGATAGTTGAGAAAGTATAATGCATTTTTGCAAGAGTTATTCACATCTATATCTATGTCGTATGATAACAAATATGAGCGATTTGGAAGACTAAAGTGTGTACTCGATACTTCGGTAAAAGAAGGAACACTCGTCAAGTTTGTGGAAAGTTGCGTAAAGTGCCAACGATGGCTCAGGCAATTCTGTATTGACGACTTTAACCTTAACGACGCTCCTCGGGTGCACTGCTTCAGTTGGTGATAACAAAATAAAGACGTAGTTATAGTCAGAGAGCTAAAGGTCTATCATTCAAGCATTTAGAATCAAATGAGAAATCTAAGACACATAAGCAAGCTTAATATTTAGGTTAGTTATGAATTAAAAGAAGTTCCATTGGCAGTACGTATAAAATCTATAATATGCTTTTTAAACCTAAGGAAACCGATGTTTTTTCGAAGTGGTTAGTGAAAAGTACATTGTTTTCAAAAATGTGATGCAAAAATGGTCCCAACAAAAGATTCGCCTCAATCGTTAATGAAAAGAAACACTCTTCAAAGTGTTGTGTGGTGGAATTTTGAAAGCATCTTTCCTTGTTCCTTGTTTACCTCTTATGGATTCTCATCCTTAATTTCTTCATCCATTTTTCCTTCTTGTTTTATTACAGACCCCAAATATTTGATCTTCGTTTCTGTATGTAGAGATTATATTCCCCTAGGTAGGTTCTTCGAGACATCTCTTTTCTAATGTTACCCATAAGTCCTCTTTTCTGAGCTCATCAAAATCTTTCTCTAGATCGGCGAAGCAGATATGTACATTTCTTCTCTCTCCCACTATCTACTTCGGTATACGTCTAATGATAAATATCCCATGATTCACTCCAGGATTTGGTTTAAATCCAAATTGATTCTCCACTAGCCTCTGTCTATTACTCTAGCTTCCCCTTCAGAATTCTGCTTATGTCTTCTCGGTTGTACTAGTTAACGTGATGCCCTAATAATTTTTACAATTTACACTGTCTCTATTTTTATATATTAATGTTATTGTGAACACCCTTTAATAAATAAAATAGTTTTTGTTTATCAAATTACGAGGGTAGTTTGAAAAGTAGTGAGAATGGAAAAGAAAAACGAATTTCTTAAATACAAAATAATTTTTATTTTTCAATATATTCTCCTAAAAGAGCAATACATTTATTCCAATGCCCTTATGCCATCTCTAAAATGCGATTCCGGAAGGCTTGCAAAATACTCATTTACGAAGATGATAAGCTCGTCGTTAGACGAAAATTTCTTTCCACCTAGTGCCGTTTTCAATTTTGGAAAAAGGTGGAAGTCGGAAGGGGCTAGATCCGGCGAATAAGGCGCATGCGGTACTAATTGGAAATGCAACTCGTGGATTTTAGGCATCGTAACTGTGCTGGTATACGAGGGAGCGTTGTCTTGGTGAAACAGAATCTTTTTCTTTGCCATTCCTGGCCGTTTAGCACGAATCTCAACATTTAATTTTTGTAGAAGTTCTGCATAATATTGTCCGTTTATTGTGGCACATTTCTAAAGGCAATCAATGAGCGAAATGCCCTTTGAATCCCAAAAAATTGATGCCATCACTTTGTTTCCCGATAAAGTGGTTTTCGCTTTCTTAGGAGGTGCAGAACCACGTTCTAACCATTGTTTCGACTGTTGTTTAGTTTCGGGTGTACTGTAATGTATCCAAGTTTCATCGCAAGTATCAAGTCGCCTACGAAAATCGACCGGATTCCGCTTATAAAGGTCCAAACACTCATTGGAAATGCGCAAATGAGTGAACTTTTGATCAGTCGTAAGCAATCGCGGCACCCATCTTGCCGAAAGCTTGGAAAAGCCCAATTCTTTCGTTAAAATGTGGTGTACGCGTTCTGTTGAAATGTTTACCATGTCTGCTATCTCTCTCACTTTGAGTCGTCGATCTTGCGTAATAATATTATGGATTTTTATAATCATTTCCTTAGAAGTCACGATTTTGGGTGCTCCAGAGCGCGCTTCATCAACACAACTTGTTTTACTACGTTTAAATTCATTTACCCATCTACTTATTGTGGCGGATGATGGAGCAAATTCACCTAATGTTTCCCGTAACCCATAGTTTATTTCGGTAGCTTTCATACCCTTAATTACGAAGTGTTTAATCACCGCACGATACTCTGCTTTTTCCATTTTAACGAAACGACGGCTTGCTTCTTTTTCAATCAGCTGTCAAAAATGAACTAATCAACCGATTTATCTAAATATCGGAATGTAAACATACAAATAGGCAACCTAAATTACAGTGTATTTGTTTTACCAATTAGAGCGCCACCTAAGTGTCATTCTTACTACTTGTCAAACTATCGTCGTAGAAATAAAATAGTTTTAAACTTTGTTTATTAAATTATGCACCGATATATGTACGTAACTATAAAATTTAAAAAATGCTTTACTAAAACCCACTATGGTATAAATTAATAATGCAATTTATAAATAATATTATATTCTCGGAAATAATCAATTAAAATTCTATTTTCCCCGGTGACCTTATGAATTTAATTTACTTTAATATTATACACTTTTAATTGTAATTTCCATATTAAAATCGCAGGGTAAAACGGTAAAATTCGCGCGAACAACGTATCCATTTTACCAGAAAATAAACACGAACGTCCTCATCTCGTAACAATATCAACCTTTTAACTAACAACTCGGTAATCCACAAAATATAAAAGGGAGAGTGCATCAAGTCAAATTAACTCTAAATATATCTAACCTACATAACCATATCCTTTATGCATATGTGGCCGTCGTAACGCCTGCACGTACAAGTGTGCGTGCGTGTGTGTTTAAAACCTTTTTATTAAAACACCGGACCTCGTCAAAAGAGAATTTTAGAGCCGTGATTCTCACATTAAAATCGTCGGATATACCGCGATTCTACCGAAAACAACTCATTAAAGACTCGTCATAAATATTAAAGAGCCCTCTCCTCTGTAACACAATGAAATTTAAAAGATAAAATCGTCGATTTAAAATTCATTTGATTTGTTGATCCTCTAGCGTTACTCTTGAATATACATACATACGTAACGTCGAACGTGCGGTATTTTTCGGTTGAGATACCGAGATACCCGTTTAAGGTTGTCGGTTAATGGTATTCGGCGGTTAGGTTAGCGTGACGTTACGCTGATTTGTGATGCAAATTTTTTTGAAGCAACGTTTCGGGATTTATGAGCTTCATGTTGATTCTTCTGACACTGCGTTATTGCCGAGATGAGTTAATCGTACTTTTTCGAGTGTCATGTTGGATAATTATTAATTTATCAAACGCCATGACGAAGGCATAAAATAAAGGAGGTATCCGGTTAGAAATTGAATAAATTTCAAATTCTCTAATATATAATGTTAAATTAATGGACGGCTAAAAGATTATTCAATTCATTTCTTACATATTGTAACGTATTTGTCGGGGTTAATTAACGACAATATAATAATAAAAATAATAAAACATTAATTACATATATGTATGTATCGCTAATATCAATATTCACAGGTTAATTCCAAAAGTAATAATGTTCTATGTTACCAAACAGATGCACACATCCACTTAAAGGATAATTAAACAACAAATAGAAGTGAAATTATTTATATATATATATATATATATATATATATATATATATATATGTGTGTGTGTGTGTGTGTGTGTGTGTGTAATAAACGCGTTGGTAAAGTCAGAGAGCCAAAAACCCATGATTCAAGCGTTTAGAATCAAATGAGAAATCTAGAATACATAAGCAAGCTTAATATTTTTGTTACTTTTGGTATGTATATGTATGTATTACATATACATATAAGAAGAACTACACATAATATTGCCATTAAAAAGGAACTTATTGCATTAACTAAAGGAATCTAACTTAAAATTATTTGTGTTCACGTTGTAGCACGAGGAAATGAGAAGCTAGCTGCATAGTCATAATATGGTGCAGGTAAAGATGGGGAATTAATTGTTAAAGTCCTTTGAAGAAGTTGGCACTAAAGATAGTTCTTTGATCAATCAACGACTGCATGCTATGCTTCCTCAAAGGACTGTAGTGGTCTACACCATGCGGCGGATATACTATATCGCCTCTGAAAGTTAAATACTTCAAAAATCTTCTCTGAACTTTCTCCAAGTTTAATCACTGAAAGTTGATATATAACCTCTTCCACATTAATTTTCGTATTTTGTACACGTATTTCGACAACTAAGTTGTCATCATCAGTAGATACTTAAACAGTGTCGCACCTGAAAAACTACGGCAAGAATAAGCCCACGAAAACAAATTCCGCACATGGTCTGTACCGGTCTGTACGCACACTGTGCGTTTTAGCTTTCAACGGTAGAGACCGTGTGCGGAATTTGATTTCGTGCGGGTATTTTTGCCGTAGTTTTCCAGGTGCGACACTGTTTAAGTATCTGCTGATGACGACACTTCGTTGTCGAAATACGTATACAGAATACGAAAATTAATGTGGAAAGGCGTTATACATCAACCTTCAGTGATTAAGCTTGGTGAAAATTCAGAGAAGATTTTTGAAGTATTTAACTTTCAGAGGCGATGTAGTGTATTCGCTGCATGGTGTAGACCACTACAGTCCTTTGAGAAAGTATAGCATGCAGTCACTGATTGATCGAAGAACTATTTTTAGTGCCAATTCCTTCAAAGAATTTAACAAATAATTTCTCATCTTTACCTGCAGTAGTTTTCCAGGTGTGACACTGTTTAATGATCCGCTGATGATGACAACTTAGTTGTCGAAATACATATACAGAATACGAAAATTAATGTGGAGAGGGGTTATATATCAACCTTCTGTGATTAAGTTAATCAGCCACAGGCTCCATCAAAATTACCTCTCTCCTAGTTGCTAGTAAATATATATATCGGATTCCACATAATAGAAGCGTGTTTTGTTTTGGGTCACATTAGACTGTAATATAAAGTTTTTAGCGTTGCTAGAAAAACTGCAAGTTCTTACTAAAGAGCTTACAGACCGAAATGTAGAGTTGCGAATTGTTTTTATATGCTTTGCGAATTTTAACTGTGTGTGTTGATTTCCTAGAAATTACAATCTGTTCAGCGGTAGGTATAGCAATATGTAATAAGTTATTCGCATTTGGTGTACGTGACAATAGCACATTTATTAATGCTCAACCGAATTTTGTTAAAAATCATACCTCGAGATTTCTCTGCAACATTCTGTAATCTGGAACACGGGAGTTTTTAGATCTCCATATGCGAGAATTCTGCAATCGTAATAGTAAGGGCCCTTCAGGGATCCCTTAGGTTGCAGTGTATGTAGTAGAAATATATCCATTGTAACTCCACAAGATTTAGAGTTACTGAAGAAAAACCAAAATAGGAAAAGGAGGACATGCAAATCTTTCTGCAAAATCTATATATATATTACATCGACTAGCCGTCTTTCATCTAATCATTGACTAAGAAATTGCGTAGTTTCGGATGGATTTATTGCAGTTGATTATCCTACCATGAACCCATGCTGATATATGTATGTATATAGCTTGAACTACAGTAACTGTTCAAAAGCCTTGAAATAAGTCGATAAAATACTTATAGACCGGTAATTGTTAATATCATTTCCATCTCCATTATTGAAAACTAGTATAATCCGATTTGGGTTGTAAAAGTCAAGAAAAGTGGACGAATTGGTTACTAAATTAAATGATAATGGCTCACATAATATTTGGATACAACCCTTGACAAAAAAATTAGGAAGATCTTGCTATTAGATTTTACTTTTCGAAGCGTACAGACACTTTGGCATGGCAGGGTGTCTGATGACAAACTATAAGGTGTTGCAGAAGTAGACAAGAAACTGGATCAAAAGCCTTAAGAATGAGCAGTGGTTCAGCATATTATCAGTATTTTGAAGGATCCTTTATTAAATTTTCTTCAACAGTAATTATATACCTATCATGAGCAACTCGAGCTGCATTTTGGTCAACGTTTGTAGCCTTACAAACTGCTGTTAATAGATACATACTCAGTACGTCTTCAATTACGATTGTAATATTTTTGTAGCTTCTCTAATTTTATTACCAAAATATAATATCCGTGTATTGGTGGAGAATCAACTGATCTTAGATTAGAAAATAACGAAACCATCCAATAATGCGAAAGATACAAATACTTAGGTATAAATTTTAATAAGGAAGGAACAGACGACAGGGAAATAATATTTGGGATAAATAACGCAAGAAATATGTATAAATATATTTCTAAACGGCTTATTATAGAGTAAAGAGATAGAAAAACAGAAAAAGATGTGATGGTTTAGAAAAACGTATGCTGATACACGGATCAGAAGCATGGCAGATGAAAGAACATATAAAAAGTAAAAATAGAAGCCTCAACGATTAGCGATGACTTTAAAATGACGACATATCCGAAATGAAGTAATAAAAGAAGAAATGGGAAAAAACAATCAGTTATGGATTGCATTGAAGAAAAGCATTTGATCTGGTATGGTGACCTACAAAGGATACTGGTAGAGATTCGGCAGAAGGAAACACCTAAGAAAACATAAGGAGAAAGAGAGTAAGACGACTGAATAAAAAGACTGCGACAACCGAAATGACATGTTTTTGGTAAGTTTCAATTTTTTCTCACAACGATCACTTCGAATGAAAATATAAATCTCAAAATGAGAATCAATTTTTATCATTACAGAAGCACCAATCGATATTCTCTACTGAATAAATTCGACGGATAAAATCTTGGCTCCAAGCAGGTTTTTATACCGCTAGCGTCGTCGAAACATGCTCTCGAATTTCATGAAATAATAAACCTGACATCTGTCGCTCGAAGATTGCGTCCATAAAATCTTATTGCAGCACCACCGCAGTTTTACCGGGTTACCATTAAATGACTCAGTCATTTGCGTTGTTTGTAGCTGCATAAGGTTATATCGAAGGTTTTTACAATTATTTTTGTTTTCGTTTTATGAAAAATCGATGCAACATGGAGTTGGCATGAGTAAAATTTCCCTTTAAATATTTTTTCGTTTTATTCAATGATACACTCGGATTTTATTTCTTATTATTTGTCATGAATTTTTGTCGTAAAACTGCAATAGTTATCTTTGAGATTTGTAATTATGTCACTCAAAGAGTAATGGAGGATGTTGTCTACCATAATTCCAAATTAATTCAGAAGGGATGCAAAATGTCACTGCATCGCATCCAATAATTAAAATAACTCCTCGGAAATGTTCGTGATCCCTTTAATATGATATATTAATTTAATACGAAATATGGTTTGTATCACACGTTCAGACACTGGTTTTCATCTAAATAATTCAGACGGCTACCAG